>JADWQK010001572.1:0-631154 GCA_017933935.1 Sesamia nonagrioides | reverse complement strand
AGCCACCTCAACCCTTCCTAAATAAGTATGATAAATAATTCACGTAGTTTACCGCACACAGTAACCCTATCAATGCACCGTTGAACCCGACTTGTTTCTTCAAAATCCTTTCGGTCCTCCTTAGCATTTAACCGTCTCCTGTTAGTCAACAAATTGATATTTTTCAAATACATAGGTACAAACGCTCTCTGAGGTAGATATTGAAAGGTACGATCATGATTACTTTTTCTGATCTTTCTTGGGAATCCTTTGGGTTGTGAGATTATATTAAAGCGTTGTTTTATGTCTGTTGGTAAATCGATTTGGAGATTTTTTAGAAAGTAGCTATTGTGACCGTGTTTATGGAGACCAAATAAGTGAACACACGAAACATGGTCAGAGTCTTACACGAAAGGTAAGGTACCACATGGTAAAAATCACACAAAAAGTTCCGCTATTTTATTGTATGGAAACCTTTAATTTTAACTTTAGGTATTAATATTAATAAGGCTGGGATGTCCCACTGTGTTGGTCTCTCTTCTTTTCCAATATTTTTAACTTTATTTCGTTACTAACTTTCCGCCCGCGGCTTCGCCTGCGTGGAGGTCGGTTATATCACGCTTTTTAGATTTTCCTCGGGAATAACAAATTTTTCCGGAATAAAAAGTACCCTATTATTTAATCCGGACTCCTAACTTTACGTGCGCAAAATTTCAAAGGAATCGTTTCAGTAGTTACGGCGTGAAAGCGAAAAAAAACAAACTCACTTTCCCATTTATAATTTAGTAAGGATTATTATTTGTTATAACTCAAGATATGCCAACAGGCAATGGAGCGCAGCATAATATACGTAGACATAGATCGTGTTAGATACTCTATGCTCCGCCCCTTAATTCAAGGAACAGTTGTTGGAGAAAAAACAGCTAGGCTGAAGAGGGAACCGGCTGGACACATCTCCCGATTTGCACCCCGAGAGGACGTCTTTTTTTTTTTTGGTTGGAATGGGAAATCATCAAATGACCTTTTCCGCTCTGGGCGGAGCGGAAGGGGGTGTCAGACTTTTACTGACGAAAACCCATCCGGGTTTCTTCACTTGCCTGTGCGACGGCCAGGGCTACGGTATCTTTTTAAACCAACCCGCAACCCTGACCTAGGTGGCATCGGTCTTCGTGGACCCTGTTACGATGTGCTGACATTTCTTTGAGGCGCGCGTGGAACACAACGCGCTGTCGACTCGGGCCTGGTCCTTACCGGCGGCGAGCTACTCATTGGATGCCTGAGGGAGGTCATCGCCGTCGCGGTAGACCACGGCGAAGGTGACGTGATGATCTGATAACATTCGCAGGGCCAACATGTCCAGAGATAGCAGAACACAGGAAGGTTTGGAAGGAAAAAGGAGACGCCTTTCCCTCAGTCGTGGGACACCAAAGGGGCTACAATTTTTTTTCGTTATAGCGGCAACACACTACCCTAAGAATATTTTGGACACCAATGACTGATTACAAGGTGAAGGAAAACATCTTGAGGAAACCTGGATTTTAAGTCAGAAATTACCAACCCGCATTGAGCAAGCGTGGTGATTACGCTCAATCCTATTCTGTATGAGAGGAGGCCTGTGCCCAGAAGTAGGACGATAAAAAAAGATTGATGATGACTACACACTATATATAAACAACTGTCTACCTATTACGGTTCATGGGATACAGCCCGTTGACAAACAGACGGATCGACAGCGGAGGCTTAGTACTAGGGTTCCGTTGGCATACTTTGGGTACGGAACCCCAAAAGCCCTACTGATGATAAATAACATCATTAAACTGCTAAGATTAATAAGCTGCTTAATAAGCTTACAACAAAGCGTTCTAAGAAACAATCCATAATCAACCTATACTGTTCCCACTGTTGGGACACCTAGGCCTCCTCTCAGTAAGAGGGAGTGAGCCTTAATCTAGATGGTAGATGACACATGTCTTTTTTTTACGACTTAACTTTTGTACGAAACAATACTTTTAATGACTAAAAACTTACAATTTACGATTTATCATAAAAGTACATAATGTAGCTTATAGTGCAATGAACACGCGCGTATTATGTGCTAACTTAGTCCACGGAGCTAGAGGACTATGGCGAGTAGGTATAAAGTCACTCATAAAGCTATGTTCATATCATTCTGTGTGAAACAAAGGAGTTCTTATTTTGTTAAAGGTAAAACTGTTCTATGTGAAACTAGCTACTATACTATGCTAGCATGCTTGAAATTTGTTCTCGCTTTTGCTACATTTCGATTAGTATTGTTTCTAACTTTTCTGCTTTCAAATACAAATTTTCGTCTAACCAGTCTTTAGTTCTAGAGATAAGCGCAATCAAACTCTTCAGCTTAATTAGAATAGATGACTGTGTTATCTGGCTGTTTTTTAAAAAGAGATTTTGCGCGTTGGTTTGAAAGCATTATTTTGTCAAATACGGAGTCAGGCAGAATATGTGTTTATATGTGGGGGTGGATTAGTGCTCAGGGGCCGGATGAATTAAGTTTCATACCTGTACGAGACAACAGTGTCAACTACGTATAGATAGAGAACAGATAGAGGCAAGTGCTACACCCAATTCACCTGATTTTTATTTTTGTTGTTTTGGTAGGAAAACACTTCTTTTTTTTTTTTGTTGGGATGGGAAATCATCAAATGACTTCTCCCTCTCTGGGCGGAGCGTAAGGGCGTGACAGACTTTTACTGACTAAAACCCACCCGTGTTTCTTCACTTGCCTGCGCGACGGCCAGTTTTAGACCGTTTAGTTGTGTAGACCGATCTTCGGCGGAGACAAACTTTCGAATTCCCATCGCTGCAGTGCTAACGGTATACCATTATCATAGCCACAGACACCTATAATCTGTGGCTATGAGTATGAACTTGTGGAGGAATAGGGTGTAAAGTTCACTCATCCTCCATAGAAAAGGGAGGATCCTCCGACCAGACAGGTGTTTTGTCTGGCGGGCAGTTCGGCACTTGCCGAACAGCTGATGTTGAGAAGTTGTGTGTATGCTAATTGCATGGTAAACTCTACTTGCGAGATGTAGAATTCGTGTTGTTCGCATATGGCGGTTGTAGATACCGCTGTGAACTCCACAACCCAGTTCCTTGGTAACCTCTTGTAAAGACTATCAACTTGTAAAGGTATCAAACTTTCGGGCTCCAGACTACCCGTAACGAGTGTCAAAAATCCGCGAATTTTAGCAGGGATCAACAGCGTTACGTGCTTTCCTAAGCACGGAGTTGTCCAAGGTGGTATGTACAGATGGTCACCTGTCCACAAGTAACCGTAGCAAACGTAGCTTAACCTGAGGGGTAATTCTCGTAACTTTAATACCGTTCACATTCTAATCATAGTAGCAAACTTTGCAAAGAAAATTCTAATGTCCCTACATTTTGACAAGTTTTTGACATTTGTGTACCGCCGAGATGAAAATGCAACTATATTTTGAACTAAAACGTTCGAAAACTATTTAAGAATTAGGAGGATTGGTCTTCTGATCGATCGACCTGTGCAAACGTTATTATCAGCAACAGCCTTATTAACCGACTTCAAAAAGGAGGAGGTTACTCAATTCGACCGTATATATGCTTTTTTTTTATGTTTGTTCGCGCATAACTTCGTCGTTTATGAACCGATTTTGATAATTCTTTTTCTGTTGGAAAGAAGACGTTCCCAAGGTGGTCCCATGATAAGGATATTAGGGTTTGATGGTGGAAGACCAGAGAAAACAAGGGGAACTTTAAAAAATTGCAGGGGCGACAAGTGCATTTCTTAGCATTTTCATTAAGTATTAGTAGTAAAGCACTACAATTTAATAAAGGTCTGGAGTAGATCTGATGATGGAGCCGGGAGACAGTCGAAGGAACTCCTCAACAATTCATAGCAGCTACCTTGTGTTTGGGCTCGATTAATTTGTATTGATAAGAACTTTACACCTAGATGGGTTGTGACTGTCATAAGAGCTCTGATGATGAAGACAAAGGCCAGTTCCGGGAACTCCTCAATGGTTTACAGTAGCTACTTTGTGGTTGGACTTCATTCATTTATATTGATGAGACCTTTGCACCCCTTGGGTTAAAATAATGGTCTGCAGTAAATTTGATGATGAAGACCATAGGCAGTTGAGGGAATACTTACGGGTAAAAATTAAAGTAAACAAAATTACGTCGTTTCCCAACTATATTGGCCCCAGCTTCCAGTCTGACGGATGCAACTGAATACATAGTATTTTTAACAACTGAAAAGTGTAAAATAAAAACTTTTTTACAAAAAAATAACCGACTTCCAAAAACCACTACAAAGTGAAAAATAACTAATTTCGGAAGTCGGTGTCAAAAAAGGAATATACAAAACCAAAGACGCCGACTTCCGAAATTAGTTATTTGTTTTTTTATTTTTAAATGTAATCATCATTTATATCAGAATACCTTAATTTATAATATAACTAGCGACCCGCCCTGGCTTTGCACGGGTGCAATGCTAATACTAAATACACTAAAGAAAAACTATGAACGGAAGCTGCGGGTCGCTATACAACATAGTGACCCGCCACTCCCGCCGTCGCCGCGCCGCCCCGGCCGGCGGGGTCCGCCGCAAACGCGGCGCGGCACTTCGAAAATATTCTTTTAAAGCATATGCTGTAAAGGTCCATATATATAGATTTATGAAATCAAAAATGTATTTAAGGTATTTAATTGGATAAGGATAATATTCATAAGAGATAGACATATAACATAACGGAGTTTTCTGTAGTACTTTTCAATCGTGTGTACAATACTTACTACATTATTTTGATTAATTTCGTAGGGTTCAGCCTGCGTTTGCAATGTAAACGAAAAAAAAATGTAATTATTTACTACATCACATTATAAATCTCAAAAATAACAGTATTTCTGCACTATTTAATGGATGTCATTTTACATATAAATCTTTCTCTTCAATTACTCTATCTATTTAAAAAACAAAATACGTTGCGTAGTTTTAAATATTTAAGCATACATAGCGATATAGGGACAGAACAACTTTCAACAGAAAGCGACTTTGTTTTATACTATGTAGTGATGTTTGCCGGACTTCTTTATTAGCTGTAAACCGATGTCAATAGGCTATTTGACAGATTTATAATATCTATCTTCAATTACTTGGTTGCGGTTAAGATGTTCACCGAAAGTATTTTTTTAATTTTAAATACGTATTTCGAAAGAAACATGCAAATAAAAAATCAACATTCAAATAAGCCGCCGAAACGTTTTATTTAGCAATATGGCGTCGCGCCTTGTAAGTGACGTCACAAGACGATATTAACGATTTTCGGTTTCGCAGTGGTGTTTGTATTTATCTGTTATTTGTTGTTGCTTATCTAATAAAATGGTTTACAAGTGGTGTGCTGTACCGAGTTGTACAAATACATCGATAAAACACCTGAGAACACAGAATAACAACAAGTGCTGACGCGCATATGACGTCATAGTAACATTAGCCAATCCGGATAGTTTCACAAATCACAATATGTGGCGCGAGATACAAAAAGTCAAACATATTTTTGTGTTTTTGGACATATTAATTGTTATTATTTTTATTAATACTCGTGTAAATGACATAAAAAACCCTCATTTTATGCATTTAAAGCAAATAATCACAAAAAATTTCATACTATCAAATAACCTATTTTAATATCGATATCTTGTGGCTGACATTTAGTTCATAAATGTATCTCTGTCTGAAAGTTGAACGATGTATGTGATGCCGAAGTTTGGTTGTCTAATTGATCACGTACGGTTAAAGGTCAGTTAAATCCATCACGGTAGTTAGATTAGTTTCATTTTGGGGCTTACTATGTCTTTGTGTTGAAATTAATTGCGTGCGTTTATTTTATGAATTGATAAGTAGGAAATCTAATAATATTTTGCTATTATTCTCAATTTTGAAGCATATTGCTAATCATTGTTGGTCAAAATGAAACCTATTGCTACTGTTACCTATTAGGTCATTCAATTAATCATTGTTGATTGATTCATTAACCATTCATTGTTCAATGAATGTTGTTGAACTGTCAAAATGAAACCCATTGCTACTGTTACCTATTGGATTATGCAATTACTTTTTTTATTATTTTTAAGTAAAACGTAAACGTATTGGCGGGTGGGATAATCATGTATTAGTAATAAAAATGCAACGATTGTATCTATATTTTGGACAATATATAAGTAAATTAATATGCTTTTTGAGGTTGGTGTTGTTTCAGTGTTTTTTCCGTAAATTAATAAAGTTTAAAATACTATTAGTTTTAAGTAAATTGAAGAAGGCGAACGAAATCATCGTGAGAAAACCGGCATGACTTAAAACAAAAAATTGGAAGACATGTGACATCTACTAAGCCCGCTGGGCCCGGGGCTTGCGTGGGCCCGCGTGGTAGATTACAGCCCACTCCCTCTTACCTAGGAAAAGCCTGTGTCTGTTTGGAGACACTATAGGCTGATTTATGTACATGTATGTATGTTAAATACTATTTACCTGTGATTAAGTACGATTATTAGAGCATTTGCGTACCTCCGCCTTGTAATTTATGATTGTTGATAATTTATTATTAATGTATATTTAACTTTCCTGTTAAAATTGTAGCAAGCATTCATTATCATCATCATGATCAAACTTTTTTTATGGTCCCACTGCTGGGCACGGGTCTCCTCTCATACATAGAAAGATTGAGCGTAATCACCACGCTTGCTTAATGCGGGTTGGGGATTTCAGACTTAAAGTCCAAGTTTCCTCAAGATGTTTTCCTTTACCTTCAGTCATTGGTGTCCAAGATATACTTAGAAAGTACCTACATATAACTTTAGAAAAGTTACATTGGTACTTGCCTGACCTGGAATCGAACCCGCGCACTCATACTTGAGAGGCTGGTGCTTTAACCATTAGGCCACCGCGACTAGCAAGCATTACCTACAGAAAAAATTAGGTTTATTCGTCGTAAACAAATATTAATAAAAAAAAAAAAAAACTTTAAAATCTACAAAATAAAGTACAGCTTCGGACATTTTTATAACATTTTCAATAATACCTATTAGTCAACAAACTTTATATTTGTACAACTTCCTATAAGATGGGGGTGTCATAAGGTTTTTTTTTAATTGCACTTTTAAGTACCTACTGTTCTCAGTCTTCGGTCAGGTAATAACAGCTCCACCCCAGCAGGTGAATAATAGGTAAGTTGGTAATTTTATAATGATAATTTTGAGAATTAAAAAAAAATTGAGGACTATCAAAAACTGACTTTAAACTTTGAATAGGTAGAGGAAATATACAACGTATTTGGTTGCGTTTTTTTCCCGTCTTCAAAATGTTCAGTACAAAAAAATTGTTCAGTAAATTGATCATCAGCTTCAATTGTCTCTAAATTTTAAACCGGTTATGTGAACCCGCCTGCCACACATTCTGAATGAACATTCACCAAAAAACTATCAATATAACATATTATATTGATAGTTTTTTGGTGAATGTTCATTCAGAATGTGTAAATTAATGTAATTTATCATAATAAATTACATTAATTTAGTTCAATTCAGAAATCGATGCTTATACAGAAATTTTACAGAAGCGTTATCGTGTTATACACCTGAATGTTCAGGGGCCCTACCATAGAGTATCGATCGAGTATCAGCGATAGTGTGAAAATGTGTTTATAGGAACCTTTTTAGCACGAGTGAACGAAACTTTTAGCGATTTTCGAGTTCCGAGTTTCGGGTCTCTCACGAGTCGATGCCCCGTGTGGTACTGGGCTTAGAATAGTACCAACCCATATTCCGCCGTGGGTATCGTAAGAGGCGACTAAGGGAACTCTCACCAGGGAAGCGGACAGCAGCGCTTCTCCTGTGGAATATCAAACTACTGCGATCCCCGACCCACTTGCCTAGCGTGGGGATTAATGCAGACCCCTAAAGCAAAAAAGCCTTTGGGCTTTATCCAACAGTGGACATCTATAGGCTGAAGCAGAAAACGAAAAAAAATTGAATTATAAACTAGTGCTTGACCAGGATCCTGCCTAATGGTAAGCAGTGATGCAATAGTTGATGGTAAATCGCACTAGTTTATTAAGAGCCTATTCACTAAAAACCTGATTGATTAGAAAGGAAGACGGCAGTTTAGCAATTTCCCTACAAATTTCCCTTACAAATTTCCCTACATTTTGACAAGTTTTTGTAATTTTTTGTCGCCGAGATGAAACTGCGACTAGATTTTGAATATTTTACATTACGAAAATTGGCCTTCAGCTGTTACCTCAATCTGTCAAAAACTACATTATAATTTTCGTACATTTTGTAAATTTTTTGACCTTTGTTAGTCGCCTAGATGAGACTGCGACTAGATTAGGAAGGAAGGTCAGTCTCCGTAATTAATTACGGAGACTGACCTTCAGTTGGGTGATCCTTCCCTGGAAGAGCTGAACTACGTCTGTATATCGATCAGATTTCATAAACTATGATTTGCATTACATTGCTCGAATTTTAACCAATATACAATATCATTTTTCCTGTATACTAAACCTGAATATTGTTTCTTCAGAATAAGCAATTGAACTGATTACAATCATTTTTACACCATGTAATTTTTTTCCGAATATATTTAGAAATTGTTGCGGTGTGGTTACTGAGCGCACAACATAGCTCACGGCAGTATTTGTAGTTATACCGGCAACAGAAATACTTCATTTGTGAAAATTTCCTTTGTCCAGCTATCACGATCTAATAGGACACAGCCTACTGTGAGTTTTTTTTTACTTTAAACTGATTGAAACGTTTGTGACGTTTGGAAGTTCCAAGGTCGTCACTTGAAGCGGGCCAATTAAAGCGCCGATCGTCATAAACGTCTTGATCGTGTCAATATAAAATAAACTTGTGAAGAGGGCCTAATATCCTCTGGTAACACACAACCAAACTCTGGAGTCCTGGAGTGAGTCCTGTCCTGGAGTAAAAGGGCCCCGTTTTTATACTTTGGGTAGGAAACCCTAAAAGGTCAAAAAAACACCGTGGCAAAAACTGAGTGATAGCGCGGTCAGGAGATGCGATGCGCCGCGGTGGGTTTTTTTTTTTTAATAATTATAAACTAGTGCTTGACTGCAATCCCGCCTGATGGTAAGCAGTGATGCAATCGTTGAGTGTAAAGCGCACTAGTTTATTAAGCCTATTCACTTAAAAAACTTAGGAATAGGAAGGATGACGGCAGTTGAACGAGGTGATGCAATGTTAAACCCAAGACCAACACGACCAAACGATGTTGCGCTAGAGGGAGATTGATCTGGAGACTCTCCACGACCAAATTCCCGAGACAACAACATTTGGCGCATCGTACCCGCCACACATCGCAACACAACTGCTCAGACCCGTCCTCCGTACGGCTTCACCAGATATCATGCCGGAACACGACGAATCGCTTGGCGGTAAGACTTTGTCTGGTGGGTGGTAACTTCCGCCGGCAGCCGATGTTATGGGGTTTTTTTAAATACTCGTAATGTGCGTTTTGTCTGTCCAGAAAGAAAACAAAGGAAAAAGTATACAATATTTTTCTTTGTTTTCTTTATCTTTGTCACTACACTATGCAGTTAACATATTCCGTGCCGTAGTAGTGGCTCATGTTTACATTTGAACGAAGCCCAATCACGCGTGTGCTTCGTCACGTTACAATAAGATAGCACCGCCATTGTCGTGTATTTTGTTCGTATTGGAACGCCTATTATTTCGAGCGCCTTCCGTGGACTGACAACGTTATAATATCACTGTTAGATAAGAGATGGTAGTTGGATAAGTTGACTATTGTGCCTTTGATGCCAGATGTAGGTAGATGAAGGGGAAAATACTATCTGATGTGACCTATTTAGTTAATGGGTGTTGATTTACAATACCTATTGGGAAAGACATTAGGGATCTTCAAACATCACGCTGAAGGTTAAAAAAAATGGTAGGTACTGTTTGTGGTGTCTACTGGAGTACTACCGTTACTATTCTATAGATAAACTCCTTCATTATTTAATGTTGCTTAAAGTTAAGTGTGTATGATGTCTGGTGAAGCCGTACGGAGACGGGTCTGAGCAGTTGTGTTGTATGATGTGTGCCGGGTGCGATGCGCCACATGTTGTTGTGTCGGGAGTTTGGTCGTGGTGGGTCTCCATAACAATCTCTCCCTGGCACGGCATAGATCGCTCAATTGGCCGTCTTCTTTTCTATTCACTCAGTTTTTTTTTGAGTGAATAGACTTAATAAACTAGCGCGCTTTACCTTCAACGATTGCATCACTGCTTACCATCAGGCGGGATTGCAATCAAGCACTAGTTTATAATTACGTATTAAAAAATTGCGACTGTTTAACCCTCATCATCATCATCATCATCAGCCTCTACTCGTCCACTGTTAGACATAGGCCTCCTTCATGGCACGCCAACAAGCTCGATCCTGAGCAGTTCTCCGCCAGCCACTACCAGCCACCTTTTTGATGTCGTCGCTCCATCTCGCCCAAGGGCTTCCTACGCTACGTTTGCCGAGACGCGGTCTCCACTCGAGGACTCGTTTACCCCATCGGTTGTCGGTCCTGCGGCATATGTGACCAGCCCATTGCCACTTCAGCTTGCTAATCCTCTCAGATATGTCGGTGGTCTCTGTTTAACCCTATAGTTTTGTAATTCAAATGTCACTTAATTTGAACTAAGTAAATCCCATAGGATTTTAGCACAAAAATTTAAAGACTTGTTCAATATGTGTCTAGTTTTCGTGTTGTATGGACTTATAAAGCCCATAAATTAATATCGCGTTTAAAAGGTGTTTAGCCTAAACAACATCCAAACACTATTTTGTGATAGTAAGATTATGTTATAAATAAACAACGGGATGCACTCTGCGTCGTGCACTCGTGCCGGCAGAAGTTCAAACTTTAATTTAATGTTGTACCTACATTTTTGATTGTTTAGGAAATAATTTCGCTCTAATTAATTTATTACTTTATATACCTACACGAATTTTAGAAGTAAACAGACATCGAGCCATCAGCGGTCATCTTCCTTTGACGCTCGTAGTAAATTGTAGTCCGACCACACGTACACACACGAACGCGACCTGCCCCGCTTAAGGGAACGTTGACGTCATCACGTCAACACAGGTTGTCGCTGAACACTAGGGATGTAACAGAGGTAATTTTATCGGACC
The DNA here is from genome assembly GCA_017933935.1 of Sesamia nonagrioides. NCBI lineage: Eukaryota > Metazoa > Arthropoda > Insecta > Lepidoptera > Noctuidae > Sesamia > Sesamia nonagrioides. The sequence goes on along the minus strand of JADWQK010001572.1, from coordinate 619,949 downwards.
CGGAACCGGAGTTGGAGTTTTTAAATTTGATTTATCGGAGTCGGAACCGGAGTTGGTTTTTTGTTCGTTTAAATTCTTGAAAGAAAGCGTTGGGGGGAGGCCTTTTTCCAGCAGTGGACATCTATAGGCTGAAGAAGAAGAAGAAGAGAGAAATTCTTTATTGTAAATTTAAACGCAAACAGTTGAAAGAAAATTGGCATATTTCCAAACGAACAAGAAATTAAATGAAGTTAATTAAAACCCAAAGTAGCATGTTATATTACATTAAATGAACAAAAGCTTTAAAACAAATTATATCAAATGTGTTGACTTCAAAACTAGCCTAAATTCAAAACAAATGCTTATAATCTATGAACGTCTTGTGTGGTAACAAACTAATAACAAGTGAAAAAATAATTGGCGATAGAGTGCACGAACAAGGAGTCAGGGAATTACCCGCGTGATATGTATATCTAACATGATATCTAAAATAACAGTCGACAGGCCGCCGCCGCTATGTTATACTTTAATAACCTCCGATTTAAAAGTATCGGAACCGAAGTCGGAAGCGAAGGTACGATAGTAAACGGAAGTTCCGACTTAACGGAGTCGAAGTCGAAGCTCTGTAAGATCCCTGCTGAAAACCAACGACGTTGTGCTGTCTCCCATAGGGTCTTAGCATTATGCTGAAAGGATAGCCGTTTCGATGCGATTTTCTTCCAACTTGTTTTTTTTTGTATTAAGAACTTTGACTTAACCTCAGTAAAGTTCGAAATACAAATACTGACTCAAAGGTTAACTCTGGAACTAAAGTTTGATTTCGTTTTGTAATATTACAATTAATCATCATCATCACAGCGTTAATTCCAGTCGCATCCGTAGCTTTTCAGTTTTGGAGTCTGGGGTCCGCTTTACCAGTCTTAACTGCTGATTTTGGCTAAACTTCGATATTTTAACATTACAGTTAATGTTATAGTTTTATTCTATTGTAACGTTTAAATGTCTTAACAATAGGTTTGTAAACTAAAATCAATCGATATTGATCGAAGTAGGTAAATATGAAAATTTGCAATTGTTTCTGATTAAATTCTTGGAAAGATTGCGTGACGTTAATATATAATATACTAATACTATAAATACGAAAGTAACTCTGTCTGTCTGTTATGCTTTCCCGCTTAAAACTCTCAACCGATTTTGATGAAATTTGGCACAGACAATCTTTAGACCCCGAGAAAGGACATAGGCTGCCTTTTATTGAACAATTTTATATTCCCGAGGGAAATCTAAAAAGCGCGATGTAACTGAATACCATGCCGGCGAAGCTGCAGGCGGAAAGCTAGTATATAATATACTAGCTTTCCGCCCGCGGCTTCACCCGCGTGGAGTTCGGTTATATCGCGCTTTTTAGATTTCCTTCGGCAACATCAAATTATTCCGGGATAAAAGGTAGCCTATGTTCTTTCTCAGGGTCTAAAGATTGTCTGTGCCAAATTTCATCAAAATCAGTTGAGAGGTTTAAGCGGGAAAGCGTAACAGACAGACAGACCGACAGACAGACAGAAAGACAGACAGACAGACAGAATTACTTTCGTATTTATTATATTAGTATGGATGTATGTAATTCTATGCTGCAAACCACAAGGTTACCTATCGATTGCTAGTTACACATTATTATCTCTATGAGTGCAGGTGACCAGTGCAGTAGGTATATAATGCCTATCGTATTATGTGCTTTTAGACAGAGTAGATACTCTAAAATACGGTAGATATATTATATTTGTGTTATTAGGAAAATTGGGTAAAATAATTATAGTTTTATTTTTTTACTAGCGCTTGACCGCAATCCCGCCTGATAGTTAGCAGTGGCGCAATCGATGGTGGTAAAGCGCACTAGTTTATTAAGAGAATAGTGTTGCAATTAAAAGTTTAACAGCCGGTTTATTCGAAAATTAATCAATAACAAAAAAAATTTCATTCATTCATTCATCGATCATTAAAATTCTCTTGAAAATAAAGGTGAAGTAAGCTGTCATTTTACCCGATGCGATGCTAGGAATTGACATTATTGATAACTTAGATCATACTCATTTTGTCGAGTTTTCGCAGAAATATATTTGCAGAGCAGGTCAGCAAGTCTCTTTTTTTAGCTTTCATAGTGTCAATAACACTTACCTGAAAGATTTTTTTAAATGATGCCTCTCTCACACTAGTAATTTCATCTATATCATGGGTGCGTTTAGAAACTCAGTTACACAAGGAGGCGTGCGTTCGATCCTCGTGCTGTGCAAATATTTGTATGCATGAATATGAATATTTGCACTGGTATGGTCGTGCCTCGGAAAGCACGATAAGCCGTTGGTCCCGGTTGCCATACGAATATCTAGTGGCAGTCGCTAGGGTTGTTGGAGCCCTCAAAGGCCAACAGTTGGCAAGCAACTGCAATGCTGCAATATCGGCTTCGGGTTGTGGAGGTCAGACGGCAGGTGCTTCACGGAAAATGTCGAAGTTTAGCCAAAATCAGCAGCTAGACTGGTAAAGCGGACCCCAGACACCAAAGCTGAAAAAGCTTCGGATGCGACTAGTATTAACGCCGAGATGATGATGATGAGTGTCAATAACACTTACCTGATTTTGTTTTTATGTTTCCCCATGTTAAATGTCACACTAGTAATTTGACCTGTATCATGGATGCGTCCACAAACAGTCAGACCCGAAACAACTACTGTTCTACTGAGTTTATATGTTCGTAAATACTCCCACGATACAGGAGACATTCCTAGTGTGGGGAAACGTTTTTATATAAAAAAAAAACAAATCAAAAAAACTTGTAGGCCATACAAATATATATAAGGAGGATGGGTCTGAGCAGTTGTGTTGCATTGTGTGGCGGGTACGATGCGCCAAATGTTGTTGTGGCGGGAGTTTGGTCGTGTAGAATCAATCTCCCTCTAGCGCAGCATCGTTTGGTCGTGTTGGTCTTGGGTTTAACATTGCATCACCTCGCTTAACTGCAGTCATCCTTCCTATTCCTAAGTTTTTAAGTGAATAGGCTTAATAAACTAGTGCGCTTTACCATCAACGATTGCATCACTGCTTACCATCAGGCGGGATTGCACTAGTTTATAATTATTAAAAAAAAAACATGTGGGATTCGAATCTGCAACACGTAGTCACATCAGTCGGTCACTCAGCCACTACCACAACCGAGTCGTCAAAGATTAGGCAGAAGTGTACTACCACATTTTGGCATTTGTGTTTACAAAATATATGTCTCGTCTACATTGAAAAACATCACGAGTATAGTTTTAATTCGCATTGTGTTTTCATATTTCAAATATACCAAAAGATACGGAACTGTAAAGATTGACTGCTAAAGTTAACCTTATATAGCACAGACTGACAATAGATTAGCTTTGTGGATATTCGAATATGACATCGGCCATAACATCGGCTGCCGGCAGAAGTTAGCACTCACCAGACCAAGTCTTGCCGCCGAGCGATTCGTCGTGTTCCGGCATGATGTCTGATGAAGCCGTACGAAGGACGAGTCTGAGCAGTGGTGTTGCGATGTGTGCCGGGTACGATGCTCCAAAAGTTTTTGTGTCGGGAGTTTGGTCGTGGAGGTCTCCCTCCGGAGCAACATCGTTGTTCGTGTTTTTCGGTTTAACATTGCATCACCTCGCTCAACTGCCGTCTTCCTTGGCATTCACTCAGTGTTTTGAGTGAATTGGCTTAATAAACTAGCGCGCTTTATCACCAACGATTGAATCACTGCTTTACGTCAGGCGGGAATTGTGGTCAAGTACTAGTTTATAGTTAATAAAAAAAAAGTTTAAAACGAGATGTCAATATTTTGTTCATACCTAGGTTTTTGTGTTTAACCGTAAAACTCTGAAAAATGTAAAAACAAATGTTTAGTCAAAGCAAATGTGATAAAATCGCAACGTTGTTTGATTTCTTAGAAGAGCTCATCTGATCTTTATGATTGGTGGAGAGGTCAAGTATGGAAGAATTTAGTGATTCATCATCCCTATGTTCTCCGATTAAATAATGAATTAAAGTTTCAGACACAGGTAGTCAACTTGTTATAAATCTTTAAATTGATTGACCAAAATTCAGACCATAATCATTTAGCATCACGTACTGGCCAGTTGCAAAGTTTACGCTCCCAAACAAACGTAGTGCAAATGTTCAAATAAGGAAGACTAGCCACCGTCCGGTCAGACCGCCGTCCCATGAATTTAGATTGCAAGTTTATTCCAAGTTCGAAATTCATCCAATACGCTCTCGTCTATGTATAATTTGATACAGGAAATATGTTTTTGAAATTTAGAACATGCGTCGTCTGTCTTCGTACTTTTTATTTTGTCGAAATTCCCAAAAACTACTGAGAATTACAGAGTGGGGGCTAATTACGTCATGCCGCGGTATATTTTGTACCACAGCTTGACGTCGTGCGACATTTCAAATCAATATATCTTCCTAAGTATTTGAATGAAAGAAAAAATAAAAAATACATGTTCAATATTTTTTATAAATCTATCTGATGGACATTAAAATATTTTTTAGGACACAACCCAATTATGGAGCTGGAATTTGCCTTTTTGGCATTGTTTTATATCTAATTTTTAAAGGAGACCTAATTAAACCATGAGACACGGCGAATTTTGAGATATTTTTTTGATTTTTCTATTGTAAATACTGCTAGATTCCGAATAGAAGACAGTGATGCCGATTCCCTTGAGTCTTGTATCCCCTATGCAAGTGCTCTACTTATTGTAAACTGTGTAATACGAAATCGTTTATTATACGTTTGTATTTTACAGTGTTAGTGTGTATTAACTGTGTTAACATAATTAGAGAACCCATCAGGCGCTTTTACCGAAACTTTGAGGTAACTTGCAGTCATCGAGCACATATGTGCTCGATGCTTGCAGTGGATATTTATATAAATTACTGATGACCTATATGAGGCATTAGCATTATTTTAACTAAAATACTAATCTATATTGGACACCAGCCACAGATACATAATTATACACTTAGTCAATAGCTATATTTTAATTAATTTTCCTGAAAAATTTATTTTTTTTAATTCTTCATAACTTTTGTCCACTACTGCTGTGCAATATTAAGCTATTTAATTTTGTTTATGGAAGATTAGGACTATTAAATGACATAGATTTTATATAATTATGTACACTGCAGCAAAAGGCCATAAAATTTTTGAGCACGTCCTTTCGTTCGCTTTATTATATTATCTGAAGCTAAATAAAAAAAGAAAACAGTAAAATATTCAAGACACGTAATTATAAACAAATAATATTAGTTTACTCTTTAATAAATATGAGTTATTTCATAATAAAATACGAAGTAGGGAACCTTCAGATTACACAACAAGCTATGACAGACACCGTAATATTTCTGACACAATAATTTTTGGAAAAGAAAAATGATAATTTCACACGGCAAAGTCTTCAGCATCATGTCATTGTATTATTTGTATAGCTCCATATGCAAATCCCTTTGTCTGTTATCAGGGTAGCACACACGTTTGAATTCAAAGATGTGTATCTAACATGACGGGTCTACCGCTTCCCTTACGTATGACTACAATTAAATGTGCCCCACAGTATTAATAATGTAGAGTATTAATGTAGAATTGATAACAAGCCACAGAAAATTTAAAATTGTTTTTTGAAGACCGTACTGTCAAAATGACGACGTAGATATACACGCGGGAATAGGTTCACCGTTACTGCTTTGTGTAAAGTCAGGAATTAATTAGCTTCCTAATGTTTACTTGCACAACTTTACAGAATAGAATTCCAAGGAGTTACAAGAGAAAAAGAGAGAAATTTACAAATTGAAAAGTAGCACACATACATGTATAATTAATTAGCTAAAAATAAATGTAAAAAGGAGAAATATGAAATTAAAAAAAAAACTCTAAAATCTTATCAAATTAACTAGTTACTTCGTTTCCCCGTAAATTGAAATTACAATTGTGGTAATCCTTTGACAGTTATAATTTAATAGCTGAAATGGAGAATAGGGATGTATCCAAGGTAAGAAAAAAAAATTGTCCATTTTATAGATAATGAAAAAATTAAGACCCGTATTTTTTATTTTGTCGAAACTACCAATAACTACTGAGATATATAGCGTTTTAAAGTTACGAAGTGGGGGCTACGCGACATTTAAAATCAATATATCCTCCTAAGTATTTGAATGAAAGAAAAAATAAAAAATACGTGTTCAATATTTTTTATAAATCTATCTGATGGACATTAATTTATTTTTAGGACCCAATTGGCGTCGTGTGTCAACTTATTCAAATCAAATCAAATCAAATCATTTATTTCAAATAAACCAGTTACAGGCACTTTTGAATTGTCAGAAGGTCGGTCAGTCAATAAGATGAAGCTAGTCGCCCATTCCAAAGAGAAGGTACGTATGGAGAAGAACGGGCAAGAAACTCCATGGACACTCTTTTAAATTTTTAAGCTATTGTTACAAATATTTGATTACATCATTCATGTTGAAATCAACCGCGTGAAAACTATGCAGAAATATATTGTGCGCCGAGAGCGTCCATTATGGAAAACCCACAAAAATCATTTCAGAAATTAAAATACGCCGTGGCAGCTAAGAGATGACCAGTCCCCTCCGACGGCGTCCGTTCACGAACATGACGTATGGATCAGCATCATTCAGCTCAACCATATCGAAGGGAACCCAATGACCCAAATCACACGCCACCATCAGCGAGACATTTGAGTGAGCATGACATACTCTCAACAGCCAGAGCATAATTAAGTCAATAAAAAAGACTAACCCAACAAATAAATGCCTTACAGCATATACGTACATTGTGCTCACACGTTTGCCATGCAATTATACAATACTAAGAAATTGAATCTACACAATGCTAAGATAGTTTTGTCCAAGGTTCAGCAGCTCCAACAGTGTTCCCGAATCTGTGGAAAGTTTAGCTCCTGTGTAGCTGTACAAGTGCCGAACACCTCTGCCAGCGATACAATTCCGTAACGTACAATATGCTTGGCTACATATGTGTAATAAAGGCTTTGAATAAATAACATAAACAATTACATATTAAATTACAAGAGGAAAAAACCGGCCAAATGCGAGTCGGACTCGCACACCGAGGGTTCCGCTGTACAAACGTAGCGGTTTACAATTTATGACGTACTAGCTTTCCGCCAGCGGCTTCGCCCGCGTGGAGTTCGGTTATATCGCGCTGTTTAAATTCCCCTCGGAACATCAAATTTTTCCGGGATAAAAGGTAGCCTATGTTCTTTCTCAGGGTGTAAAGTTTGTCTGTGCCAAACTTCATCAAAATCGGTTGAGAGGTTTAGGCGGGAAAGCGTAACAGACAGACAGAGTTATTTTCGCATTTATAATACTAGCATTGATTTAGAATTTTTCACAGTTTATAGGCAATTAGATTTAAGAAGTGTTTGATATGAATTTCAACTTTAATTTCTCTACGCGTTCATGTGAAAAAGGGTAGGTAGTAAGTTTATAATTATTAAAAAAAATATTTTATGTCATGTAAGCAAAAATAATATTTTAATATTTTATGTAACTTCAAATTTATCATTTTCACAATTTTTCCTTTATCTGTCTGTACTATAATATAACGTTGCTTCGTGCCGAATTTCAAGATTCTGAGTACACGGGAAGTACCTTGTAGGCAAAGAGATTTAAGATATATAGAGAGGGCATGTGTCAAAATGGCATAGAAAAACTGTGATCCCATGGCTCAGTTCCGCCATCTAGTACAATATAGCAAAATTAGATCGACAATTGGAGACGTCAAATAGTAAAAATGAAATAAGTTTATATAAAATATATTCAGCTATTGCCCGGTAGGTGGCCAGTGTGGTCTATGTTGCCAGATCCGATTTAATGCCTTAGTATAGTTCAAATGGGGTAAATAAATATTGAAAAGTAAATAAATTAAGTGAAACTTGTCTTGTACAAACAAAAACTGTTTTAGAATTTTATTCGCTACTATTCATTTACCGTGACAACGTCTATTGGCATTTTAGATGTTTTATGCTTACGAATTATTTTAACGCTCAGTTTATTGCGATTTTTGAGTGTAATAGACCTTTTAGGCCATAAAGCGCATTTTGTTTTGCAATTTTCGTTTGCATTTCGTTTTTAGCAAAATTATTCTTTTTACACGTTTGTTTGCAAATATTTTTAAATGGCAATGCAAAAAACTGTGGTAGGGTTTGGTAGGGTTTGTATCATTTCGATATAAAGTTATCGATAATATTCAAAGAAGTTACTACGACGATGTTTTTTCGCATTATGATAGCTTGAAACAAAAAATTAGGAAGCAGAATAATTATGGGTAATTTCAAGTTTACAAGTTTCTTATTTATATATAATTCTTTTAATATATTAGGCGTTAAAGTTTAAAATTGCCGATTAGTACTGAAAATCTAAATAATTGCTTATTTTTTAATTTTTAAATAATTCATTTATAATCAATATATAGGAAGGTCGTTTATGCCTTTGTGAGAGAACTCTGAGGATCTAGACTGCACAAACTGTGTGAAAGCAGAACTGCCTCCTGGGAAGAAAACTTCTTGTCACGTAGATAATTGTCCAAATCACGACAAAAATGGTAGTCTGCTGGAGCAAGACCTTTACAAGATTCGTACGCCATTATCTTTAAAAACGGAAAAAAAATCACGGTTATTGTATGGGAGCCCGCCTTCAGTATTTATTTTATTTTAATTATTTATTTGTAATTTGAATATATAACCAAATATTCTGTGAACATTTTAAGCGTCTATCTGTTTCCGTTATTAATATGGAGCAAAAAACGGCAAAAATTCACGTTTGTTGTATGGGAGCCCCTTAAATATTTTATTATTTTTATTCTTAGTACTTGTTGTTATAGCGGCAACAGAAATACTAACACAATCTCTGGAAATTACAACTGTCTCGCTATTACGGTTTATGAGATACAGCCTGGTGACAGACGGATAGACGAACAGAGAAGTCTCATGAATAGGGTTCGTTTTACCTTTTAGGTACGGAATCCTCAAAATCACAAAGTAGCTCGCAATCATTGTACTACATATACGTACCTACATATTTTATGAATATATTTCATTATAAATAAGTTATGTAATCTATGTACTTATCAACTTAACCGTAAATTTTATCCCAATTTTTACGGTTAAGTAGAAAAGTACTGAAATTAATAACTTACTATTTCATTTCTAATACAAGGTACCGACTCTTTTTTTTTTTAAATTTGATCGACAAGTCTTTCCAAAGTAGACAACTTCTCTTTTAAAATGCACTGAGCATAATTTCGACGAATGAGACGGAAGCCAATTTTCTTCTCTACGGTCTATCTGGACAAATCGTATCTACTTTTTCCCTACGACATTATTTTTATTCGGAAACCAAAAATAACAAAAACCTAGATAAATGAATAGTAAATGTTCGTTCAATTTTGTTTATTAATATGATATGATTATGTTTAAATAGAGTTAATAATAAATAAACTTGAAATATAGTAATATTTTAAGTTTATTTAGCTATATTTTAAATGTCAATAAAATACAACAAAATGTATTCATCTTATTAAGTATTATCGATAACTAAATCGATAAACAACATTACTACATCTCTACAAGAAAATAGTAAAACTACTCAACAATAGAGGGCGCTTATTACAATAATGGAAAATTTTCTAGAACTAAGATTTTTTTAAATTTGAATTGCAGACGAAATATAAATAATTCATAGAAAAACATTCCGAAGTTAGGTCCAGTCGTTTTACTATAACGAGATGTACAGTAACACAAAGCGCAACATGGCATATTTCCTTAGAACATGTTTATTCTTGGTGGACACAAATTACGTCCTGACGCGCAGACTAGACTGAGCGCCTTTTAACCAAGTCGATAAAAGTATTGGCTTACGATTTTGTTCGTGATCTATTGTAAATATAATTTTAATGTCTTTGCATGTAAGTTTTGATTCCCTAGCGTGTGACGGAAATTCGTCTAAGGTGTGGGTATAAACTGCTGTATCTTTTGATCGCTTTTACGTAGAAGTTTTATTTTTTCACTGCTTAAAGGGACAATAGACCTAGGTATTTGGTATAAATTTCAATTTGATACCTTTATTAGTTCGTCAAAAATACGGTAGTAAGTTTCGTTTTATTAAAATATGTTTATTATATATTATATATAAAAAATGTGATTTTCGCAATTTTTCCTATATTTGCATTATATGACAATCCTTCATGCCAAATTTCAAGATTCTGAGTTTACGGGAAGTATCCTGTAGGTTTTGATTCCTTTGCGAGTTGATATTTTCACAGCTTAAAGGGACAATAGACATAGGTATTTGGTATAAATTTCAATTTGATAACTTTATTCGTTCGTGAGAAATAAGGTAGTAAGTTCCATTTTATTAAAATATGTTTATTATATTATATAACTAAAAAATGTGATTTTCGCAATTTTTCCTATATTTGCATTATATGACAATGCTTCATGCCAATTTTCAAGATTCTGAGTTTACGGGAAGTATCCTGTAGGTTTTGATTCCTTTGCGAGTGTCGAAAATTTGTTGAAAATATCGACATATCGGCTGTATCTTTTGATTCGCTTGGCTTACAAGTTTGATATTTTCATAGCTTAAAGGGACAATAGACCTAGGTATTTGGTATAAATTTCAATTTGATAACTTTATTCGTTCGTGAGAAATAAGGTAGTAAGTTCCATTTTATTAAAATATGTTTATTATTATTATATAACTGAAAAAATGTGATTTTCGCAATTTTTCCTATATTTACATTATATGACAATCCTTCATGCCAAATTTCAAGATTCTAAGTTTACGGGAAGTATCCTCTAGGTTTTGATTCCTTTGCGAGTGTCGAAAATTTGTTGAAAATATCGACATATCGGCTGTATCTTTTGATTGGCTTGGCTTAGAAGTTTGATATTTTCACAGCTTAAAGGGACAATAGATCTAGGTATTTGGTATAAAATTCAATTTGATAACTTTATTTGTTCGTGAGAAATAAGGTAGTAAGTTCCATTTTATTAAAATATGTTTATTATATTATATAACTAAAAAAATGTGATTTTCGCAATTTTTCCTATATTTGCATTATATGACAATGCTTCATGCCAAGTTTCAAGATTCTGAGTTTACGGGAAGTATCCTGTAGGTTTTGATTCCTTTGCGAGTGTCGAAAATTTGTTGAAAATATCGACATAATCGGCTGTATCTTTTGATTGGCTTGGCTTAGAAGTTTGATATTTTCACAGCTTAAAGGGACAATAGACCCGAGTATTTCATGTGAATTTCAGCTTGATACGTCCACGCCTTCTTGAGATAAAGGGTGGTGACAGACAGACAGACAGACAGACAGACGGACAACGAAGTGATCCTATAAGGGTTCCGTTTTTTCCTTTTGAGGTACGGAACCCTAAAAATCAAAGAACAATCATTGTATAGAAATCGGACGCAGCTCAAGCCCAAGTCTTTTTGTCCTCAATATAATCCTTCGCACTATAAAATGCTTTCTGACACAACTTACGTTTAATGAAGGATTTGAATTTATTCAGGCTCAGATCTTGAACCACCTCTGGAAGTCCATTGTAAAAATGTATACATTGGCATCTGAAAGAGCCACCTATTTTCTTGAGCCTTGTTGTAGGTACAATAAATTTGTGCCTGTTCCTAGTATTTATATCATGGACATCACTGTATTTTTTAAACAATTTTATATTTTTATGAGCATACAAAAGATTTTCATAAATATATTGAGACCGCACGGTCAGTACCTACATTAATCTCTTTAAATTTTTCTCTGAGAGAGTGTCTCCGACTTAATTTATAAATTGCACGAACAGCTCGTTTCTGCAAAACAAAGAATATAGAAAATATATATAATAAATGCAAAATATAGAAATATGGTTTTGATCTTGCTAAAGATGTTAGGATCTCTGTACCGTAATAATGTCGGCTTGAAACCTGGGGCTAAAGAGCCAAAACAGTTTGAACTGTCTAGGAACAACAAAAAGCCTACGAATTATTCTTTACAATAAGTAATGTTGACCTGACAGCCTCCGTGGCGTAGCGGTAGTAGACGCGGCCGCTGCGCAAGGTGGCGCGGGTTCGATCCCCGCACAGTGCAAGTATTTGTATGCATGAATATGAATATTTGCACTGGTCTGGTCGTGCCTCGGAAAGCACGTTAAGCCGTTGGTCCCGGTTGCCATACGGACATCTAGTGGCAGTCGTTACGGGTTGTTGGAGCCCTCAAAAGTCCAACAATTGGTCTATCTGCAATGCTTCGATGTCGCCTTCGGGTTGTGGAGGTTAGACGGCAGTCGCTTCACGGAAAATGTCGAAGTTTAGCCATATCAGCAGTTAGACTAGTAAAGCGGACCCCAGACTCCAAAGCTGAAAAGGCTTCGGATGCGACTGGGATTAACGCTGGGATGATGATGATAATGACTGTGAATTCTGTAACCGCTCATTAACGACATGAATTACTATCATAATTTTATTAGTGGCATGCGGTCTAGCCTTTTCGCGAAGTTTGCGTTCCGATGTCAGATACACCCTGTACAATATGTAAAGAAAACCCTGTCCGACACAAAAGGATAATAGAGTTCAGGTATACTACAACATCTCGCCCAAGGGCGTCCTACGCTACGTTTGCCAAGACGCGGTCTCCACTCAAGGACTCGTTTACCCCAACGGTTGTCGGTCCTGCGGCATATGTGACCAGCCCATTGCCACTTCAGCTTGCTAATCCTCTCAGCTATGTCGGTAACTCTGGTCCTTTGTCGGATCACCTCATTTCGATGGAGCGACGACATCAAAAAGGTGGCTGGTAGTGGCTGGCGGAGAACTGCTCAGGATCGAGCTTGTTGGCGTGCCATGAAGGAGGCCTATGTCCAGCAGTGGACGAGTAAAGGCAGATGATTATGATGAAGATGATGATTATACTACAACAAGACATGCGATTACACTTATACATTACTTAGGACCTTTTCTACAACATGTAAAGAAAACCCTACTCAATCCTTCTCTGTATGAGAGAAGACCTATGCCCAGCAGAGGGACGATTAAAAAAGTTGATGATGATGATAATGATACTACACATGACTAAATAAAATATGAAATTTTACTTAATAATCATAGTAATAATACTAATGAATATTTAAATAACATTTTTTTTCGCGAATTAATTCCAACTTCCCCAAAATTCTTTAATGGAATGTTTTTTTTTTTTTTATGTTTAGCCCGGCTTTGTGGGCTTTAGTAAAATCAGTTATGGATACCTAACAATACCTTCACGGATCGGACAGGGTTTTCTTTACTTATTGTAGAAAAGGTCCTAAGTAATGTACAAGTGTAAACGCATGTCTTGTTGGAGACTTTATGCAAACCAAGTCTTTCTTCTCTTGTCGGTAAGTATGGGTCAAAGAATGTGCAATGTGCTGCTCTACTATGCAGTTATTTATTTAACAAGGCTAACTAAACTAGTAATACATATCTTCTATCCTTGTCTTTTCTTTTTTTTTAATTTTCTTTGGTAAACAAGGTAATCGAGACCACTGTCGATGATTTTTTTTTTTATTGTTCTTTGATACCTAGTAGCTACATTACTACGGAGTTTCACTAGCTAATTTAATGTGACCCTTTAGATACACAAACTTTAGAACGCTGAACGAATACCATATTAAGACCATATTAACTAGTAAATCAGCACCCGTAATACGTAAAGTCGGTTGGAGCTGAATCGGTAACGTTATGTGGGTAACAAATGTCTTGCCATGGCGCCTCCGCCGGAACAAGCGAGGTAGACCAAAGAAGTGCTGGCTTGACGTTGTAAGAGATGACATGCGTGCCAACAATCTCACACCACGGGATGCCAAATATCGTGCGAAATGGAGGAGTAAGTGTAGGAAAGCGGGCCCTGGGCTCCAACGCGAAAGCCGCGGATACAACCGGGATTATACGCTGAGATGGTGATGATGACTCTAGTAGATTCGCTGTAGGAGGGCAGTTTATAGTGGAATGTGTTTAAAACGTACTGAAAAGTATCATTCTCTACGATAGATGACTCATTATTGACCTTATGAGATAATTATATTCAGACTTTATCGGTTGTGGGTTTTGAACGGGTTTAATTTAAGAGAAGTCAATTGTTTACAATTTATATTTTAGTTTTTTTAACGGCTTATGATTGTTATACATTACTAGCGGTTTCATCCGCGTTTTTTTTTTATATGCCCCGCTCCTATTGGTCGCAGCGTGATGTTATATAGCCTAAAACTTTCCTGGTTTAATGGGCTATCCAACGCAAAAAAAAAATTCTAATCGGACCAGAAGTTCCTGAGATTAGCGCGTTCAAACAAGCAAACCCTTCAGCTTTATATCCATACTAATCCATACTAATATTATAAATGCGAAAGTAACTCTGTCTGTCTGTCTGTCTGTTACGCTTTCCCGCTTAAACCTCTCAACTGATTTTGATGAAATTTGGCACAGACAATCTTTAGACCCTGAGAAAGAACATAGGCTACCTTTTATCCCGGAAAAAAAAGATATGTTCCCGAGGGAAATCTAAAAAGCGCGATAAAACCGAACTCCACGCGGACGAAGCCGCGGGCGGAAAGCTAGTATTAGTATAAATATAGATTTGGTGAAATATTTGTGGTGACAGCCTCCGTGGCGTAGTGGTAGTGAACGCGGCCGCTGCGCAAGGAGGCGTGGGTTCGATCTCCGCGCAGTGCAAATACATATGTATTTGTATTCATTGGAGCCCTTAAAAGTCCAACAATTGGTCTAACTGCAATGTTTCGATATCGCCTTCGGTTCGTGGAGGTCAGACGGCAGTCGCTTTACGGGAAATATCGAAGTTTAGCCAAAATCAGCAGTTAGAGTGGTGAAGCGGACCCCAGACTCCAAAAGCTGAAAAAAGCTTTGGATGCGACTGGGATTAACGGGAACTGGGATTTGGTGAAATATTGTTGAAAAATATATCGTTTCTTGCGGATTTTTTTCCTTAAAATATATGTATAAACAACATGATTCGACCGAACCCGCAGTACGTGCTCAGTAATCCTAGATAAACGCACACATACAAGCTGTTTACTCCAAATTTTACGCACACACTGGCGCGCTTGAATGCATACTAATGCATTACTGGTATAATGTTCTTAGCCCACGCACGCACACATGGTAAAACGTGTGCGTGTGTGCGTAAGTGGGTCACAGAGATAGAAGGGACACGTGTTGGAGGGCCGGGCCTTTTTTAGTGTGCTTCGTTTTCGGCTTTTTACAAAAATAAATTAAAATTTATTTATTCTATAGATTTTAAAAACTTCAGAAACGCAGGTGTATTTTCTTTCTCCAATCGCAATTCTTTAATAATTTTTCCTCTACCGATTAGCAGCAACGGTATTTTTTTTCCATCAACCGTTTACAGTCTATAATTAATTTCTACACACTCCTGTATAGTCGTTTTCCCAATCTACGTGAACACAAACTGTCATTTTGACAGTTCTCCAAAATACGTAATACGTATTTTGGAGAACTGTCAAAATGACAGTGTGAATTGTAATGCAATACGCGATACCAATGTCATATCGAGTATGACATAAAAATCAACTGCAACCTCAACTCTTGATCAATGGCCCCGTGGAATAGATACCACAATTTTGCCAATAACACGCCTCCAACACGATCTGGACAGATTCGTAGAGTACTGCACGGCTAACCGGTTAGATCTAAATGTTTCAAAATGTTGCACGTGTACGTTCACTCGTAAACTGAAGCGCATTATTTATGACTACAAACTAGCCAATACTTCAATAGCCAGAGTTAACACGATTACAGACTTGGGAGTCACTTTTGACTCGAAACTTCTCTTTGACACACACATTGATAAAATTATTAAAAAAGCTTCTAAAGCCCTTGGTTTTATCTTGAGGATATCAGCGGATTTTAAAAATATTAAAACACTAAAAATTCTGTACTGTGCTTTTGTGCGCAGTCATCTCGAATACTGCTCACCGGTATGGAATCCTGTCTACGATACTTACGTCAATCGCATCGAAAGTATCCAAAGGAAATTTTTGAGGTGCATTCAGTTTAGATCCAGAACTTATTTGCCTAATTACAACAACCGTTGTAGAAAATTTCACATTCTTCCACTAATTGAGCGGAGAAAAATTGCCGACATGGTGTTTTTGTTCAATATGGCTAATGGCTCAATCGACTGTTCTGAATTGTTGAGCAAAATTGGGCTGCGTGTTCCATCCTTCACTTTAAGGAATCATCAGCCTCTGTATGTTCCCTCTGTGCGATGCGTATACCGACAAAACTCTTATATCATAAGAGCTAGTAGAGCATATAATTTGTTGTGTCAGAGGTTTAATGATCTCGATTTATTCTCCACCAGTGTTCCTAAACTAAAAAAGATACTTTGTGATAACTTCTTTGTTAATCACTAAAAAAATTTCAGTCTTTACTTAATACTCTCCGAGTGCTTACTTGCTCTTAATTTCGCTTTCCTGTCCGGTGCTGTACCTGTTACTGTCTCTTGTGCTAACCTATTGTTATCTGTGGAAACTTTTAATTGGCTTTCTTTCACTAATTATCTTCTCTGTATATATGCTAGCTGTAAGTTTCCTTAAAATGTAAAAATAAAATAAAATAAAAATAAACAATTTATAGAAATTCTTTGAAAATTTTATTTCACAATAATGGCGGATATCGCCAATGATAGTCGAAAAAGATGGCCGCGTGAACCGTCTACGAGGTAGGGTTGAGGCAAAGTTACGATGTGGCCACTATGCTGCGATATTTCAATGTTCTATATGAATCATTTACTAAATGCACTCTTTGCTACATAGATCACTCGCTTTTATTTAGTAAACGACACTATAAATAATTCAAAAGTCCAATGAAAAATGAGGGTGACACTCACCTTAGCTTTCCCGCCAAAACTCCCGACATAAAAATCAAGCACCTTATTATGTAATGTGTTCCTCGCTTATAAATATGCCAAATAATCATTTTTCTTATTTCCTGATAAAACGATTTAGGTAATTCACACCGCACGCCCTTCGTGCACACTAATAAAGGCCAGTGCGCGCGCGCACCGCGGATGATAGCGTCGAATGGAGAGCGTTCACCCGCCGCTACCTCGCTCCGCACTACCGCCGGAAAATTGGGTTTTCTCATAGGAATATTATATAATGTAGTTTTAAACAGGAAGAGGGTATGATGGGATGGTAGGATGGTGGATAGGATGAAGGGTAGTATTCGATGGAAAATATTTTCTGGAAATTAAGAAATCCAGATAGATTTAAATGGCACAACCTTATTGGGGGCTACATGTTTGAGACGTTTGAAGTTGAAACACTAGGAACTTAAGGTCTGAATGCTCGTCGAATTTTTCGGAACACCGCCAAGCGGTTGGTTCGTTCTTCATGTGACCAGCCTGGCCTATTTTTAGCTCAAAGTATCAGCATTGCCATCCAGTGAGGACCTGCCCTTTCTCTTTATTTGTTTCAAATTATGTGCTAGTGTTAGCTTGTAAAAATAGTAATCAGTGTATGTAGAATAGAATGAATCTCGTTTACACTGACTATTAATAATAATTTTACATAATTTTAAAAGTTTAATAGTAATATTGTGTACAAGTCTATGAAGTAGATATGGAAATAATTAGAGAACGCTGTCAACAAGGCTAACAGCATTGCCACGTTGTATGGCGATCCTGATTCTTTGGCCAAAAAATAGCCCAGTCACAAGGGGCGTTTCAACTTGTATCTGTCATACTAAAACTTATTTGTAACAGCCGATAGATCCTATAAAAATATTACCGTGAAAAGTTCAGCTGTCAATAGTATCAAGTCTTTACAATTTGTTGGAATTATGGCACGCTCGACATTCAGCTCACCTAATAATTGTTCACCTGGAAGACTTGGGCAAAATGCTCAATGACCTCAGCAGAGCTTAGAAGGCTCAGAGTCACACAGATGGCGATGGTAAGAGCTATCCTCGGAGTTTCTCTGGGCGATCGAATCGGAAATGAGGAGATCTGCAGAAGAACCAAAGTCACCAACATAGCTCTTCGAGCCGCTAAAATTAAGTGGCAGTGGGCGGGGCACATAACTCGTAGAAAAAATAGCCGATGGGGCAGTAAGGTTCTGGAGTGGCGGCCACATACCAGAAGACGCAGTGTAGGGAGGCCCCCAACAAGATGAACCGATGACCTGGTGAAGGTCGCGGAAAGCCGATGGATGCAGGCAACACAAGAGCGGTCATCGTGGAAAGCCTTGGGGGAGGCCTTTGTCCAGTAGTGGTCCTCTACAGGCTGAAGAAGAATAATTGTTCATAGTGAGATGGTCACAGAATGGCACTGTTGATCATCAGCCGGTAGAAAGCCATCACGTGTTAATATACATAATGAAACACGCTTTCCTTTCGTGAACTTTGGACCAGCTGGTTCCTATCTACAAACCGAATAAATGGGCTACAGCATTGACCTATGCAGTGATGATGTCATTCTGAAATCAACCTACTAGCCCAACTTGCTTTATGGCATTATCGTCCTATGATATTATTTTAGTATGGGAACCACTTATCAAGCTCTATGCATAGTGCAGAATACGTGCTTTCTGTATAACACATTTTTTATAAAGGTTTGGTAAAAACGGAATCTTGGTAATCAAAAACACTCAATGATTTCAAGATACTTGGTCGCCATGAGTGTAGATACTAAGGAAAATTAACATTGTACCTCAGTGCCTCATTGTATCTGAAGATCGCGGCTTAGTTCGCTACTTCGATGTCACATCCATGTAAAAGAAATGCATGCGAATAGACACGTACGCACATGTCGAAGAATAACTTTTTTGTGGATGGGAAATCAGATGACCTCTCCCACTCTGAGTCACGGTATCTCTTTTGGACCACCCGTAGCCCTGGCAGGTGCCGAAGAATACCTTACTCCGATACTTTTCAGTCTGCATGGGGTGTACCTGGGTGCAGGCATGTAAATACGTAGGATTGATCAGCATGTTTTTTTTTTTGTATAGAGGTGACTTCGAGGTAGCGAGTTAAACCTCAATCTCAAGGTATTGCGTTATCTTCGGCTTTATCTAACGATTTTATAAAGCATGTCTGGCTTTCTTTGGGCCGCAGCAACTCTACCAACCTTTTTGATCGACATCCCTTTTCACTATAACTCGTACTTTTATCAGGCCATGCTTATTTCACCTCAGTTTTTCAATTTTTACAGCGTAGACGAGGACGGGCAGATCCGTAGAATCAGATTCAATTAGATGAAGATGGAATTCAAAATATGGACTTGTATCATAGTCATAGTTATCGCAAATAGTTTTCAGGTAACAGGTTTTATTAAAGTAATGTTTAAATAGCTCGCGGACGGAAATACGCAGCCTTTATGAATCATAGTGCAGCTAGCAACCGGTATCTACTAATTTATGCATTTTGCGATCATATCTATGCTTTATTGCTTGTTGCTTGTTTACGAATGTAGCTATGGACACCATAAAGATACTATATTAATAACGCCTAAAACATAATATAATACTTTAAAATTCTAATAACAACCCACAAGAAACATTATTATATTTTTCTCGTCCCCATAAAAAATAAATTACCATTTTTTAATGTAAACAAACCGCCAAACCACATTTTTTTGTGCATACTAAGTGAAACAGAGTACCAGGCAAACAGAAAACGAAGGTACTGTACAATGGAAAGCGGCGTGAAGGCCGCCGGCTACGGCATAACGCCGAATTTCACTGCGGACAACGCCCTCTGTCGAACTTTTTGACTCCTAGTGACGTAGCTGGTTTCGGTTGACTTGCAGTTAATTTTAACTGTCGGACCACATCTTACGGTGGATTAATTTTATAGTTGTTAAGTGTTTTCGTTTGTCTATATAATGTTATCTCAAAACCCGGTGAGATTCGTTAATATATTTTTTTTTAGTTTAAGAACTTAATAAACTTATGATAATTTAGCTTTCTAAACTTACGGGTTGATGGTCAGCCTTTTTTTTTTTGTTCACCCAGTGGGAATCTCTACCAGACCGTCCTCCGTCTGAGGGTCGACGGAGGGTGTGCCGGGCTCTCACCGGCTAAAACCACTGGAGCGTTCCTTTTCTTGCCTATTGCCGGGGGTACGGGGCCTAGTTTGCATTCACCGCGTCCCCGGCAGGCCTTGACCCGCCGCGCGCGAGATCGGCGGGTCCCTCTTCCTTCTCTCCTTCCATCAGGTAGGCATGTAGGAACAGCCACTACACGCCTACTCCGGCCCTAGCGACGGACGTCGGACTCCCCCGGTCCTCGGCCCGTCGGCCTCTCGTTATGGAGGAAGCGGATCGACCTCGGCTTCCCTCCTCCTCCGGCCAGCGCGCCGTCGGCGGGACGGGAGAGTGCTCAGTGCTTCCCTCTCCCGTTCGGCCGTCTCCTTCGCGGAGATTACCTCCTCGCAGAAGGAGACGACCGCGTTCCACGACTCCCCGCTGTCGACCATGGTTCTGACCACGGCCGGCAGCGGGAGGTCGTGTCAGCCTAAATGAACTGTGGCTATGTTTATCTTACACCAATTAACACCGTTTTAATAAGTAACTAAGCGATAAAAGAGAAAATATTTAAAAATGTAAATATTCCATTAATTTCACGTTAGTAACCTATACTTATTTAAAACATACAGTAAACATATAAATTAGGGAAATGATAACATACATTATTCACTAGCCTACCTATTTTATTTAAAATTATTTCTTCTTTTCTTACTATAAAAAATAGCACTAAGAAAATAGGATACCAAAATTGCAGTTATTACGTACAAATACGACATCGAAGCTATAAAAGGCTAGAGTGAATAGGCTCTTAATAAACTAGTGCGCTTTACCATCAACGATTGCGTCACTGCTTACCATCAGGCAGGATTGCGGTCAAGCGCTAGTTTATAATATGTAAAAAAAAAAAAACAAAGTGTGAACAACATGAAAAATAATACGATAAAAATATTATTATGAACTAACTGTATTGAGCAACAAGTAATCGAACCCACTGACATTGGCGACGATTCTCTTGTTCACAAACATTTTTTTCTTTCCATTTCATTAAGAAAAGGATAGAAGATAACATTTTAATTTAATCCTGTCAAATTAAGTTACTCCATAGACAGTTTAGACGCGATTATACACATGTTGAACAAAAATACGTCAATTTACGTCAGGAGCGGACTAATTTGACAGGTAAACTCAACAGCAATAACTCAACAGGGCCTGTAGCCAATGTAACATCGCTTCTAGCGAAGCGAAATGGAATACTAAACCAACCAATGGCGGGAACGATTGACCACGTGATTTATCGCGTCGCGTGGTCAATCGTTCCCGCCATTGGTTGGTTTGGTATTCGATTTCGCTTCGCTATGAAGCGATGTTACTTTGGCTACAGGTCCTGGTCTCAAGACAAAAGTCTTCGACCAGTGTGTTGCCAGTGATGACTTATGGAATTGAGGCGTGGTCGCTAACAATGGGCCTTATAAGAAGGCTCAAAGTCACTCAAAGAGCAATGGAGAGGGCTATGCTTGGGGTTTCACTGCGTGATCAAATCAGGAATGAGGAGATCCGCAGAAGAACGAGAGTAACCGACATAGCCCGAAGAATTGCAACATTTAAGTGGCAGTGGGCTGGACACATTGCCCGTAGGACCGATGCCCGATGGGACCGACGGATTCTCGAGTGGCGACCACGCACCGGAAGACGTAGCGTGGGTAGGCCCCCCACAAGGTGGACCGACGACCTGGTGAAGGTCGCGGGAAACCGCTGGGTGCGGGAGGCGTAACCCGGTCGTCGTGGAGAACCTTGGGGGAGACCTATGTCCAGC
Source organism: Sesamia nonagrioides (assembly GCA_017933935.1). Classification (NCBI taxonomy): domain Eukaryota; kingdom Metazoa; phylum Arthropoda; class Insecta; order Lepidoptera; family Noctuidae; genus Sesamia; species Sesamia nonagrioides. The sequence continues at coordinate 597,996 of JADWQK010001572.1, read as the reverse complement.
AGTGGACGTCTTTCGGCTGAAATGATGATGATTGATGTTTCAGAAATGTATGGAGCCTGGGCCACCACATTGTACACTTAATGCTAGGTATAGTTCCGCTATAGTTAACTGTTTTTAATGTTAATTTGCTATATTTTGACTTAATATTTATACAGATTCAATTTAACGCGGCTTAATAAATATGGTGGTCAGCAATAAGCGAAATAAGATTTTGACAGTGACATTTGATTGACGTGTCATGTATCTAAGGCTATCGTATCTATATTATCTACCATATGACTGCAAATAAAAAACAAAACATGAATCCGAACATACGGCCCATTAAATAAACACAATTAACTCAAATCAACACTCGGCACGAACACAACGGGAAAATAGAACTGTCAAAATCGCCAATCAAACGTCATAAAAAGTGTCATGGCTACCTTAAAAAAGGGTTATCTCACTATAAAACGTTTAAAATAATTAATTATTATATACTTGTATTTTTATTCAAATTAATTTAGTCGTATTTTTATGCAAATCTATTATTTGTTTCCTTATTTTCTATATACTGTACATATTGGTGGCGCAAAATGAAACATCTCCTTTAGGTGTGAACAGGGAAATCGGGGCCATTGTCATACTAACTTTAATTTATACACTGATGGGTATACTTATGATGACTTGTCCAAAAAAAAAAAAACTACATAATAAACAGGTACTTCTGCTTTTTTTCTGTTCTATTTTATTATTCTTTGTGGCAATGGTACCGATGTTGTCAAATCTGCTAATGCCAGATGTTGATGAAGGCTAGAGTGAATAGGCTCTTAATAAACTAGTGCGCTTTACCATCGACGATTGCGTCACTGCTTACCATCAGGCAGGATTGCGGTCAAGCGCTAGTTTATAATATATAAATAATAATAAAATAAATAAGATGTGATAGCGAGGACAAAAAAAAATACAAGAAGGTAGAAACTAGGTTTTTTGACGGGAAAGTCACTCTGAGTGTCGCGCTCATTATTCATTGGACTTTTAAAATTATTCATAGTGCGTGATTTATGTAGTAAAGAGTGCATTCAGTAAATAATTCATAAAGAACATTGAAATATCGCAGCATAGTGGCCACATCATGACTTTGCCTCAAACCTCCCTCATAGACGGTTCACGCGGCCGTCTTTTTCCACTGTCATTGGCGATATCCGCCATTATTGTGAAATAAAATTTTCAAAGTATTTCTATAATTTTTACACGTGTTATTGGCTAAATTGTGGTATCTATTCCACAGAGGTCATTGATCAAGAGTTGAGGTTGAATCTCACATTGAAAAAAGAACAAGAAGGTACTTAGAAACTAAAATTCTAATTCTAAAAATATAAATAATTAACACTTGATTTAAGGTGAAAACATTATCAATTATTTTAGCTTGTTGACAGGTGTTACAGGTACACTGAAACAAACAAATAAAATAAATGTGGTTAATTATGTTATTAAAATATATAGGTACCTACATAGATGATTACACAAAGATATTCACAATTTAATTTCATTGGCACGGATAAAATGTACCAAAGTCCCAAAGAGCTTAGGGGAAGATGTGTTATTTTGTCATTTTCATCATCAGCATCATCATCATTTCAGCCGAATGACATCCACTGCTGAACATAGACCTTCCTCAAGGATATCCACGACGACCGGTCCTGCGCCTCCGGTATCCAGTGGGACTTCTGGAAGTTTTCATTTTATTTTACTTTATTTGGAAACGAAACAGTTCCACATTACAATTTTAGTTTCAAAAATAAATTAAAAACTATGTAACCGTGTAACCCACCACAATAATTTATAGAAAAAAAAAGAAGTCTCAGAATAAATGATTACAAGAAATATAACAATATAAAATAAAAATAGCTCCATCGGAACCACAAGTGTTTTAAAATAAATTGTTATAAAAATATTCGACCACAAAAATGAATAAAAAATTAAAATGTACTGAAAAAAAAAAAACAAACGTCTATAACGTAACAAAAAAAAGTATCAGACGCGTAGCAATTAAATTATAGCACAACTATTGCGCAATCCCGCTCACCTACTGACACAGTAGTTAAACATTCATATTAATTATTATTTTGTTATCATATAAATATTTGATAACATTCGATACATAATTATTAAAGTTTTATTTTACATATTTTTTAAAACATAATTATGGAATATTGAATATTCCGACTAAAACTTCAATTTTTTTATCTACTTTGTACACAATTATTTTTTTTTTTAATCTGACAGACGTTTACCGAAAAGAAAACAAGCTCTTTTTTAATTTTTTGTCTTTTTTGGAACACTCGTTCAAAAAAAAAAAAAATATTATTCCTAACCTAAAAAAAAGTTTTGGTGGGAAAGTTAAGCTGAGTGTCACGCTCATTTTTCATTGGACTTTTAAAATTATTTATAGTGTTGTTTACAAAATAAAAGTGCGTGATTTATGTAGTAAAAAGTGCATTCAGTAAATAATTAAAAAACCTGTGAAATATCGCAGCATAGTGACCACATCATGACTTTACCTCAAACCTCCCTCGTAATACGGTTCATGCGGCCGTCTTTTTCGACATGAATAATTCATTACGTGACATTGACTAAATGCACAAAGCGTGCCAAGCCAAAAAAGAAAGAAAAAAGAACTTTTGAAGATTTTTTTTTTTACTTGAAATTGGCACAAAGTAACTAGTGCCAGTCTACAAAAAAAAAACCTAAATCACAAACACCTACCTACAAACCATGACACCTACACCTACTTTGTTAAAACACATAAAAACAATAAAAAAATATTCTTCATCACGTAACAGAATGGTAATTAAAAAAGTGTATCAACATAATAATTACGTAACTCTCTCACCCACTAACACACAAGTTTGTATTACTTCCCTCGTATCATTGATCTTATGAACTTATGCAACACATGGAACTACCATTTTATATTTTTTTATGTAATTTTGTTTCGTTGTTCTCACGAAAAAAACATTATCTTGGATATTAATTCAATGGATTTCAGAACGTTTTATTTAAGAACTTATTTTGCATGTACGGACGATAGCAGATCAAGCTACCCTAAACTGTCAAATATTCTTAATTAACCTGGAACCTTAATGCTATAGAGATAAAGTTAAAAATATAGTAATTTGGTAGATTGTAGTAGCTTTAAGTGCTGCCATCTGCACAATATCGTCAATATCTGAACATGCTGTGCGCTTCAGGAAATCTACACGTGTGTATATATATTTTAATGTTATGATATGTTTATCAATCTGTAATTATGAGATTACTACATGTTTCTAGACACACCTTAGTACATTTTATTATGTCGTTGCATAGAAAAATGCAATTTCTACGCGGTCAAACTACGTCAACGGTAAATCATCAAAAACATCTTTCCCTCTCATTATTCAAAATCATGTTCTGTATACGAAGTTGGATTTTTATGTATAATGTCAGGTATTATACTGAAATGGTATGGAATTATAATAATTTGACTACCTTTTAATAAATTCCGTGGATAAATGAGTGCACAGCATCACGATTTGGCTTGAAATTGCCGCAAATAGGAGGGGAACAAAGACTTTGGCGCAACCTACATACATCCCCCCTTTCGATCTCAAGATTGTCCGAGGAACGCAGAAGCGAAAGTCGGTTGAATATCGCTATCAGAGCAAGGATTAAAATATAACTAATTCTGTAGTGTTATGTGGCCCTGGTATTTTACACAAAATTATTAAAATGTAACGGGTACCAGGTGGCAGTCGTAAACGTTGTTGCTCTTCTAATGTATGTTGCCCTAGTACTTTAACTGACGCAACAATATGGATATTGTTGCCGTACTAAATAGAAACGAAATTTAATATTATAGAAAATGATTATTTTCATAAAATCTGATTACTATATGGGAACTCATGTGTGTACTCGTCCACTGCTGAACATACATAGGTCTCCTTCATGGCACGCCAACAAGCTCGATACTGAGCAGTTCTCCGCCAGCCACTTAAACTACCAGCTACCATTTTGGTGTCGTCGCTCCATCTCGCCCAAGGGCATCCTATGCTACGTTTGCTGAGACGCGTTCTTCACTCGAGGACTCGTTTACCCCAACGGTTGTCGGTCCTGCGGCATATGTGACCAGCCCATTGCCAGGTATGTACTACGTGTGCACGCTTTCACAAGAGGGGAGTTCTTTGCATTACTCAAAAAAAATATCTATCTCAAAATTTCCTAATCATTCATTTAGGAATCTCCACCACGTAATATTAATGATTTATCAATCAATTCTTTAACTACACGCCATAATTAAAGATAATAATTAGTTGCTTAAGACAGATACTGCACGAACAGTCCTTAGCATTACGCAATGGTCTACAAAATACGTGTCATTTACCAAAGTATAGATAGGACCTGATTTTTGGAGTCACTCGATTTTTTTAAACATGCTTCTGCTAGGCGCTATATTCGTCAACATTATACAATCCTGGTAATTCGTTTGGGTTTCGCCTAACCTCATACCCAAGATCATTGATTGGTCGATGAATCTCCAAGAGACCTCTATTTTTTTTTTTTATCGAATAGGGCATTGCCATTCTGGTAACCTTTTGGGTACTTTTGTATTATTTGTTGTCAACGATGCGGACGAATTTGAAGCTCTATGATTCTCTATATCTATTTTTAAAATTGCGTACCCAAAGTGTAAAAACGGGTCTTCATTATATGCGTAGACATTCTTGTAAAGCATAGACGTTATTTTAATATTTTTCTTACTCATTCTCATCAGTTTTATTGAACACTTTTCTAGGGTACCCAAGATAAAAAAGGACTGTTCCTAAGACTTGCCTGTCTGTATATAAGATATCTGCTACAACTGCTACAAGTCTGAGTCACCTGTGTAGGTATAGATAATTAAAAAAAAATACTTCATGTTGGGGGACCGTTCGAAATATAAAAAAAATTCGGAACTTCTTTTAACAATAATTTTGTACTAAGGATTTTTTTATGATGTTCAGTTGTGCAGCCGCCTACTTTGACATCAGACCTTGGTTTTAGCAGATTTATTTTAAAATAACCTAATGCTATCATAAATTCTATCGTCCTACTTCATACTAATATTATATTTTACTATCCTAATCCTACCTACAAATAATATCATAAACGTCAATTTTTGTATGAAATCTGTTTGCGTGAAAGAGAAAGGATCAAACATCCATCCATGTTTATTTCTTCCTCTTTCACGCAAACGGATTTAAATAATATTTGGCACACAAATATTCTATAAGCACGATAAATACATGGTATACTTTACCCATTTCTGTTTTTTTTTTTATTATTGTAAACTAATGCTAGACCATAATCCCGCCTGACGGTAAGCAGTGACGCAATCGTTGATGATAAAGCGCACTAGTTTATTAAGAGCCTATTTACTGTAGCCTCGAAGACACTTAAATTGTAGTCAGTCTGAAACAACGCCGCTGGTAAACTGTTCCAGTTCCTCGATGTACGCTGTATAACAGACGAGGCGAAACGCTTCATCCGGGTCGTAGTGGTGTTAACACCGTAAGATATACAGTATGTTAAATAACAGAGGGCGTTCCCTTAAACTCGTTAATATATATCATTAATAGATTAAAATAAAAATATCAGCATAGAAAAATAAGCATAAAAAATCCGAATAAAAAAAATTCTAATTGGAAATAAATTTGAAACCTCCTGTTTTAAATCAAAATAGTAGTCGTCATGTATAAATAAATTGCGACGTTGCCGTCTTTCACGTTCGCGTGTACAGTGTGTTTCTTTTACATGTCAATTTAAAATTTTTATTGAATATTTTCTTATTGGAAAAAAATTTAAAACATTTTGTTTTCGAATGGAAATATTTTTTTTAGCATGTATGTATGCTATACTATTTCGGGTTAACGGGAACGCCCTCTGTTAGTTAACATACTGTATATATAAGATATACACGCCGTACAATGGGTCGTCTGATGATGGAACGGAGATGGTGAATTAGGCCATCCAATCTTTTGAAGAAATCCAAAACTTGATAGTTGAGTCTTGTCTAACAAACAGTTTTATAAAAGTATGGAATTTCACTTCAATTATCTGTATTGTAAATTAGGCCCCAAAATCGTCGATGTCATAACCTCTTGAGAAACCCATAGTTTCCTCTATCAATGCCTTGTCGCGTCTACACCGCGCCTCGGGTCTGGCGCAAGAGCTTCATCTCGCCTAAGCTGCCTTATGCAACCTTTCACTATTGCACAACCAACTGACCGACATTCAACGATTTGCGAGAGGTTATGTAACAACAATTGTCTTTTTATGCCACCCCCTTTAGTGGAAGGAAGTCGTTTCAGTTCTGCGAAAACGTGTCGAATGCTATTTAGGATATGTTAATTATATTTTGAGTGTTATATAAAATCGATGGAGTACTTCTGTGAACTTAGACACTCCGTGGTGTAGCGGTAGCGAACGCGGCCTCTGCGAAAGGAGGCGCGGGTTCGATGCATGAATATGAATATTTGCACTGGTCTGGTCGTGCCTCGGAAAGCACGTTAAACCCAATGGTTTAACGTGCCATTAGTAGTTCGTATGGCAGTCGTTGTGGGTTGTTGGAGCCCTCAAAAGTTCAACTATTGGTCTAAATGCAATGCTTCGATATAGCTTTCGGGTTGTGGAGGTCAGGCGGCAGTCGCTTCACGGAAAATATCGAAGTTTAATCAAAATTAGCAGTTAAGACTGTTATAGCGGACCCCAAACTCCAAAGCTGAAAAACTTCGGATGCGACTGGGATTAACGCTGAGATGATGATGATGATTTTAGTGAACTTAGAGCCGGCTTTTTGGGATAAAGACACTTCTGTCTATAACATATCAATTTATAACGAATTTTCGGTTATTAGGCATACCGGTTTCTTCAAGATGTTTTCCTTCACTATTTTGAGAGCAGTGGTGATGAAATAAATTACATAAAAGAAGCGACCTGCCTGGAGTCATGTGTCTGGGCCGCTTTCTGGGTTAACACTGACTGACTGAGGATAATATTAAAGGCGATATTTCCAAATTTACCAACAAGAAGATAGCTTTAATTTTAATTATTATTGACACTACTGCTATATTTATTTTTAAATATCGAAGCATCATACTGAGATAGGAATCCTTTTGTCCTCGAATTTGGACTTTCTGACTATTTTTTTTTGATGCATTTATTTTTTATGCAGCTCTATTAGCTATAATTTTCGCAATCGTGAACGCAATCAGCGTTATTTTTTTTTTTTTTTTTTTTTTTTACATATTATAAACCAGCGCTTGACCGCAATCCCGCCTGATGGTAAGCAGTGACGCAATCGTTGATGGTAAAGTGCACTAGTTTATTAAGAGCCTATTCACTCTAGCCTTGAAGACACTCAAATTGTAGTCCGACGGAAACACCGCCGCTGGCAAATTGTTCCAGTCCCTCGATGTACGTGGTATAAAGGAGGAGGCGAAACGCTTCGTTCGGATCGTAGTGGTGTTAACAACGTAAGGGTGGAAACCAGCCGTACGACGGGTCGTCCGCTGGTGGAACGGAGATGGGGGAATTAAATCATGCAATTCCATCGCACACTCCCCGAAATGCATCCTATAGAACACCGAAAGGCTGGCTACTCTACGCCTGTGCTCTAGGCTTTGGAGACCAACTCGAGTTAGATCAGGGTCACCAATCAGCCTCTTTGCACGTCTCTCCACTGAATCCAAAGTGGCCAGGTGACACTTGGCAGCACCAGCCCAAATGTGGCTGCAGTACTCCACACACGAACGGACCTGTGCGTTAGTTTATGATCTTTCTATACGGGCCACAAATAAATTCATTTTCTCTCTTTCATCTCTCATTCATCATTGTCTCGTATTGGTCCCTTAGACTAAGCAGAGAGTATTATTCCAACTGCACAAAAGCACATTTTAAACCTGTCTCTTCCTTGAATTTAGAGTGTGTGAGGGAATTGTATGGTTTAATTCTCCCATCTCCGTTCCATGATCGGACGACCCGTCGTACGGCGAGTTGCCACTCTTACGTTGGTGACACCACGACGATTCGAACGAAGCGTTTCGCCTCTTCGTTTATGCCGCGTACATCGAGGGAATGGAACAATTTGCCAGCGGCGGTGTTTCCGTCGGACTCCAATTTAAGTGACTTCAAGGCTAGAGTGAATTATAGCCTCTTAATAAACTAGCGCACTTTACCATCAACGATTCCATCACTGTTTATCCTCTGGCAGGGTTGCAGTCAAGCAATAGTTTATAATTTATAAAAAAAAAATATTTTAGGTTTTGGCTAATTATTAATCTAATGCTTCATATGTTCAAAACATTTGTCTAGTCAATATGCTGCTAGCGCAATGAATTTTGTTGAATTGTCATATTGAAATCCATTGCTAATGTTATATAATTAACTCACTGGATCATAATACATATTAGTGTGTTACGTAATTAACTCACTGGAACATGAATGTAACCACTAACCAGGCAGGGACTGGGGTCGGGCAAAGCAAAAACCATTCAACATTTTCTGTAAAAATCTTACCGTGAAACCTTAATGTCATGTCAGGGGAAAGTACAGCTCACTTCAGTTAAAATATTATTGCGACATATTTTTCAATAATATAAGCAAATATAGGTACTTAATTAATTTTTATATACATTGAAATACATAATAATAAGTAGTACTTAATCGGCGTTCTACTAATAATAATAATATAATAAGCTTTATTGCTAGAAAAAAGAAAAAGATAAAGAGATCTTGGGTCCGTACCTCCGTGCCAATATGGAGGTTTACCATTTAAACAGTTTAAAATATATTTAGTAAAAGAGCAAATTAACTTTGCTTCAAATTACTTACTAAAAGAAAAAAATTAATATAATATGAGAATCAAAATTAAAGAGAACATAAAAATATAATAAAATGGAGAATTAAAAGCAAGGAACAAAAATAAATCTATAAAAAGAAGACCGCTACTATTATGAAAATGAGTATAAGGGAATGAGTGTGAGTGTGTGTGATCATGGGTTAAGTGAGGGTGTGTGTGATCGTGTGAGAGTGAGTTTGACGATAAGCAAATATAGGTAATTAATTTTTATATACATTGAAATACATAATAATAGTACTTAATCGCCATTCTACTAATAATAATAATATAATAAGCTTTATTGCTAGAAAAAAGAAAAAGATAAAGAGATCTTGGGTCCGTACCTCCGTACCAATATGGAGGTTTAGGTACCATTTAAACAGTTTAAAACATATTTAGTAAAAGAGCAAATTAACTTTGCTTCAAATTACTAAAAGAAAAAAAAATAATATAATATTAGAATCAAAATTAAAGAGAACATAAAAATATAATAAAATCGAGAATTAAAAGCAAGTAACAAAAATAAAACTATATAAAGAAAACCGCTACTATTATGAAAATGAGTTTATGGGAATGAGTGTGTGTGTGATCATGGGTTAAGTGAGGGTGTGTGTGATCGTGTGAGAGTGAGTTTGACGGAGTTTAAGCCTGATTGAAACAAACCAAAGAATTTTACGTGTCAACAACTATTTAATCACTGTAATGATCTTTTCTGCTTCGTCGACAAGTTTTGTAACCAGGATGTTACTGTATTTTTTTTTGTTTATTTGCGAGTGCAGTTACTTATATTGCACTGTTTGATCACCGCATTATAGACGTGTACATGTAGAAAATGAGGATTGATATTTGATTAACTTGAAATAGCGCCAAATAACAAATATAATTTGATTATATGTGACTTTTTTACAGGATGGAACGGCCAATTCCATCTATACTCTATATTAATATATAAAGCTGAAGAGTTTGTATGTTTGTTTGTTTGTTCGTGCTAATCTCGGGAACTACGGGGCCGATTTGAAAAATTATTTTTGCGTTGGATAGCCCATTAATCCAGGAAGGCTTTAGGCTATATAACATTACGCTGCGACCAACAGGAGCGGAGCAAAACTAAACCACGCGAACGAAGTCGCTGGCGGCCGCTAGTGCAGAGATATAGAGATTGATTAAACGAAATAATGATTATTTCAAGTCGTTCGTGGTGAGTGTTCCGAGACATCATCTCGAGAAGTTCCTCAAAGAAGTGTCCTGGCCTAAAGGTGTTGTGTACCGCCGGATCCGTGGCCAGCTACGTGACACCAGTCAGCGAAACACGACGCCGACACTTCGTGTACATTAGGTTTACTTAATAATATTCTATGTATTTATAGTATTTTCAGTTTTTTATGTTAATATAGTATTGTATATGTTTAAACGGGTCTTGATGCCTGAAATTTTTGGATAAATAAATAAATTAAAAAAAACATCCCCAAATGGAGACGGTGAATAATAATAATAAAGTTTTATTGACATAAAAAGGAGTTACACTTAATTTGAAGCCCTGACTCCCGTGCTAGGTAGTACCTGGGTTACAGGAGTCACTAGTCAGTGTCTTCACCTGATTTTTGGACAAATAACATTTCATGCTACAGTATTATCATAAATATGTAGATAACATTAATATTAATTGACAGCCTCCGTGGCGTAGCAGTAGCAAACGCGGCCGCTGCGCAAGGAGGCGCGGGTTCGATCCCCGCGCTGTTCAAATATTTGAATGCATGAATATGAATATTTGCACTGGTCTGGTCGTGCCTCGGAAAGCTCATTAAGCCGTTGGTCCCGGTTGCCACACGAACATCTAGTGGCAGTCGTTACGGGTTGTTGGAGCCCTCAAAAGTCCAACAATTGGTCTAAATGCAATGCTTCGATATCGCCCTCGGGTTGTGGAGGTCAGACGGCAGTCGCTTCACGGAAAATATCGAAGTTTAGTCAAAACCAGCAGTTAGACTGGTAAAGCGGACCCCAGACTCCAAAGCTGAAAAGGCTTCGGATGTGACTGGGATTAACGCTGAGATGATGATGTAGATAACAATAAATGAGTTGCATGCTCATGTATGGTGTGTAGTGTGTGGAGTGTGGTGTGTGGTATGTAGTGTATGGTGTGTATGTATATATATATAGTCTATAAGACTTTTGTAATAAAGAACAAAACAAACAATTAAAACAATTTTGTTTTACACTGCAGTACTATTACCATGCTGATTGTAATGTAATTTATATTACTCACACATATTTGCATTAATTCCTGCAGGTCAGAATAAGCATTCCAGTGCTGTTAGGCGCTGTTCTGATTAGTCATGCACGACACCAGGTAGTCTAGTCTGCCATTTTTTATAATTTTGTCATTCCAACACAATTCTAATGTCATTTCATTGTCATTGTGCCTAAAAGTTCTTAATCTGCTAAAATCATAACAATCGATCAATAGGGATGTTTCCTGGGTAAAATAAAAATGATTCTATTTAGTCAGTCATTCAAATTATAGAAAAATATTGGATACGTATATTTTGTTTTATCAAATCAATAAAAATTTACAAAAATAAACGGCTGGATCAGGAGTAGTGGCTCGTGACATCACTGCTCGCTAAAAAGTGTAGCGTGCAGTGACGTCACACGAGTTTTCAACGCACTGTGTCGTCTTCATTTTTTGTTTATATGAAAAAAGAAAAAATACATGTCTAGTATTTTTTGGAAATCTGACTGACAGACTAATTAGTTTTTTTTAGTTAAATACCCTATTATCTCAGTCATCTCGTAATGGAAAGGTGATAGAATGACATTGCTGTATTCCCATTATTATAAAATCCGTTAATAGACATGATTTTCTAGATACTAATACTGAATTGACAAGCGAGAGTAACCGGCATAGCACGAAGAATTGCAACACTGAAGTGGCAGTGGGCCGGGCACGTTGCCCGTAGGACCGATGCTCGATGGGGCCGACGGGTTTTCGAGTGGCGACCACGCACCGGAAGACACAACGTGGGTAGGCCCCCGACAAGGTGGACCGACGACCTGGTGAAGGTTGGGGGAAACCGCTAGATATGGGAGGCGCAGGACAGGTCGTCGTGGAGAACCTTGGGGGAGGCCTATGTCCAGCAGTGGACGTCTTTCGGCTGAAATGATGATGATGATGAATACTAAATTTGAACATTTATTAATATGGAGTACATAGTCAGTAATTGACCACTGTAATGTCAAAATGAGGCCATTCATTGTGAGATCACTAATCGACCATTTTGACACTACTGTAATTGCAGACTAGGGTCCGTATTACAGAACGTCACTCAAAACTCAAGAACTTCCTTAAATCTCGTTTGAAGCCTTTTGATTGGTTGAAATTAGTCTGAAGTAATGCTTGAGTCTTGAGTGATGTACTGTAATAAGGTCCTAGCTCCCCAGGACTGATTTCTCTACCACGCGATCTCGAGATAGAGCCTGGATGAGATATGCACAGACCAGGGAAACGTATCACAAAATGGAGGTGGCTTGTATCCTGTTGTGAATAGAAGAAGACTGCTAATTATGGTGAACTATCCCTACTCCAGTTCCTGCCAATAGAATAGAAGGATCTGAGTCATCTAATAATAATACCAATGCATCGCTACTATCACCCAAAGCATGTCAAGGTAAGTATAAACATTCAAACGAAAGCAAGAGTGTGAGAGATCCTGGATCCGCCATGATCCGCGGAACAGTGCACACGCATAACGGACGTGTGTCACACCGAAGCGGCATATCAAGTACAACATGCGTGAACATTTTTATAATTCTTATCCTACCTGATTTACCAGACCATTCTCAACATGTCTATCGAACACTTTTTCAGTTTTTTTTTTTTTAATAATTATAAACTAGTGCTTGACTGCGATCCCGCCTGATGGTAAAGCGCACTAGTTTATGAAACCTATTCACTTAAAAAACTTAGGAATAGAAAGGATGACGGCAGTTGAGCGAGGTGATGCAATGTTAAACCCAAGAGAAACACGACCAAAACATTTGACGCATCGTACCCGGCACACATCGCAACACAACTGCTCAGACCTGTCCTCCGTATGGCTTCACCAGAGAGTACGCAACACGAAGAATCGCTTGGCGGCAAGATTTTGTCTGGTGGGTGGTAACTTCTGCCGGCAGCCGATGTTATGGCCTACCACCGAGAGTACCTCTCTCGGTGGTAGGCCGTAACAAAGAACCACTGTCACTTAGACTCCACTGTCTGTCACCAGGCAGATAGTTGACATTTTTACATACTTATCATGTATTCCTGGTACCGCTTTAATAACAAATACTAACAACAGAACGTTTAATTTGTCTTTTTTTAGGGTTCCGTAGCTAAATAGCAAAAAACGGAACCCTTATAGATTCGTCATGTCTGTCTGTCCGTCTGTCCATCCGTATGTCACAGCCATTTTTTTCCGAAACTATAAGAGCTGTACTGTTGAAACTTGGTAGGTAGATGTATTCTGTGAACCGCATTGAGATTTTGACGCAAAAATAAAATAATAATAAAAAATATTGGGGGCTCCCCTATGGGGAGCCCCCAATATTTAGTATAGTAGTTTAGTTATTTCTTATAGTATAGTAGTTATAATATAGTAAGTAGTTTAGTTATTTCAAAAAAAAAAAAAAAATTGAGTTTCAGTTGTAAGTATGCTTAGAACTGAAACTCAATTTTTTTTTCATCAAACACGGATAGGTCTTTAAAATGATATGGAGGTTCCTAAAATATTTTTTTTCTAAACCGAATAGTTTGCGTGGCAGACGCTTCCAAAGTGGATAAAAGTTGGTCCCCCCCCCCCCTCTAAATTCTAAAATAAGAAAATGAAAAATCTAAAAAACCATATGATGTACATTACTATAAAATCTACCAACGAAAATTGTTTTGAACGAGATCTAGTAAGTAGTTTTTTTAATACCTCGCAAATCGTAAACCGCTTATTACCGCGTAATCTTTCATAGAAATAACTTAAATCCTTAAATTTCATAAATCAGTGGTACGGAACCCTTTGTGCGTGAGTCCGACACGCACTTGGCCAGTTTTTTTATACAATAATCGCGCGTGAACCGACTAAGAGGAGATTTGATGCTAAGCCATTATGTGGCCATCCTATGCCATCCGGTATGAACTGTACATCCTGGAAAATGTAATTAGTGTGTGTATGTACATTCCATTACAATGAGACTTCGACTTCTGCTTACGTTCATTGTATTTAGTGTTACACATCGGTGTGATAGTCGTCTAAGTTATAACGGGTTTTTTTCTGACTCACCCTCAAACCGTAAGTAGGACATCTTTGGTTTCCGTTTTAAAATTAACTTTTAATGCATATCTGACTGACACCATTTTGATAAATATTTTTCCTTTCAAGATCCTGGAACTCCTTTTCGTTAAAAACCGGTCAAGTGGGAGTCGGACTTGTGCGTCGAGGATTCTGTACAAGCTTGTAGGTACTGTATAAGTAAAAACTTACCCTTTTTGCATTTTTTTCTTTACCTGTGCTATAAACCGTTGCTTCGTACCAAAATACGAGATCTGAGTTAACGGGAAGTACCCTTATGGGTCATCCATAAAGTACGTCACACATAAAGGGGGGAGGGGGGGTGTCGACAAAGTGTGACATGGTGTGACAAGGGGTGGGTGGGGTACTAAGTTTCGTGACATCACATTTCAAAATCTCTAGAGGTAGTAATCGCGTAATTTGAAATATTAATTATAAACTAAAAAATATTTCCAACTCTATCTTTGAGACAATACGGTTTAAATTGTTTTGTTTACGAGTTCATACCCGTTCTAGTGACACGCACCGATCACCTACGAGCCCTTTGAGTTTCGTTCTTTTTCTTTATATTCAATAGTTTATTGCTTTGTTATTGTTTCAAATATTTCATATAATGTTGATTTCATTAAAAAGGTACTTACCTAATTTAAATGGAAATAAAACTAAATTTAGAAATTGCAAAACATGTGACGGCACACTAGGGAGGGGGGGTTCTCGGAAATGTGAACACCTGTGACAAGGACGGGGAGGCTCAAAAAATTATGAAATTCGTGTGACGTACTATATGGATGGCCCCTTATAGCTTTGGATTCCCTTGCGAATGTGCGACAAACGGCAGAATTTTTTGATTGCGTTTGCTTAGAAGGATAATTTTTTTAATCGGTTTAAGAGACAGCAGACCTAGCATTTGATAGGTATAAATTTCAGCTTGATGCCTTCACGTGTACCTGAGAAATAGGTTTTTGACAGACGGACAAGGAAGTAGTCGTATAAGGGTTCCGGTTTTTCTTTTCGAGGTACGGAACCATAAAAATGACGTAAAAACTATGTTAACAGAAAAGATGTTAAAAGTAGATATTTTTGTATAATTTTTTTGCAGTGTTGCAGTAACTATTGTGTGAAGTTTGATGTCACTTGAATAAATAGTTATAATTCGTGTTGCTTCAATGTTAACTTGCTGAAAAACTAAGACAATGTAAGACTGCAAATAGATAGATATTAATTTAGTAGGTATATCTACATGACCGAACACGAAGACTTCTAGATGTAATCCATACTAATATTATAAATGCGAAAGTAATTCTGTCTGTCTGTTACGCTTTCCCGCTTAATGGTGGGTCCACACGATACAGACTTTAAGTTTGTACAAATATCTGTACGAACTAAAAGTCTGAGTAAAAATCTAAAGTCTAAATGAAATGTGAAGTCTGTGTAAAAATCGTTTAAAAAGTTTGAGCGATGACATGATGTTTGTGCAGACTTATCATTGGCTCAGACTTGAATTACTCAGAGCATGCAAAAGAAATTTCGAAGAAGAATTTTCGAAAGTTTTCAACACATGCGTACAAACTTCCAACTTTTATGTTCAGACTTTGGTACTCCGACTTTTTTCACTCAGACTTTTCTATTATACAGAGTTTTGTATGCACCGATTTGTTGCGCAGACAAAATTCTATGAAAGTCCGTGTGAAGTTGGTATCGTGTAGACCCACCTTAAACCTCTCAACCGATTTAGATGAAATTAGCCACAGACAATCTTTAGGCCCTGAGAAAGGACATAGGCTACCTTTAATTTATATTCCCGATGAAAATCTAAAAAACGGGATATAACCAAAATCCACGCGGGCGAAGCCGCGAGAGGAAAGCTAGTAATTCATAAAGTTTTGATTTACTTAATCCATACTAATATTATAAATGCGAAAGTAACTCTGTCGGTCTGTCTGTCTGTCTGTCGGTCTGTCTGTCTGTCTGTCTGTCTGTCTGTCTGTCTGTCTGTCTGTCTATCTGTTACGCTTTCCCGCTTAAACCTCTCAACCGATTTTGATGAAATTTGGCACAGGCAATCTTTGGACCCTGAGAAAGAACATAGGCTACCTTTTATCCTGGAAAAATATGATGTTCCCGAGGGAAAACTAAAAAGCGCGATATAACCGAACTCCACGCGGGCGAAGCCGCGGGCGGAAAGCTAGTAATACATATGTATAAGTAGCAGAATTTGCCATTGGTGTGATAAATTCATGGAAGCACTTGTTCCTCTCAATCACTTACAAACAAGGAAGAAACAGATGTTCATCATTCTCTTCTTATTCAGACCATTCAAGACTGTAAATGGTGCATAACCTTAATTGTAAAAAAAAAACGTTTTAGAGAAAAATAACACAAAAGTTCGTGTCAATTCTATTTCATAACACAAAACGTGGATCCGTCAAAGGCTCTGAATATCGGAACTCGCGCATCTTTTTACCAAAACATCCTAAATCTAATTTAACATCACCCGAAAAGCGACCTAAAAGTAAAGCAGCAAAAATTACAATTCCTCTGAAGTAGGAATCATCACTTTCGACTTTTGTCATTTGAATACCTAATTGTAACGGAGTTCCATATACAAATCTAACCTCAAATGAAATCCAACTCTATTGCAGGTTTTTAAAGTTAACTTTCCATCAACATGTAGGGTATCCCGGCAACTTTGTCGCAATAAAACCATTGCCCTACAAATGAAAGTGAAAGTTTGTCCGCGCAAGCGCAGAGTGGTGGGGAGGGAGCGCACGCGTCGCATGTAAATGCGGATTTAGGCGTTTGATGAAGCACCGCACGTAGTGAAGCCAGCCACTCATATATATGTACTATTTTTGGACACTCAGATGAAAGTATCAAGATTACTTTGGAGTCATATTCATGACGTTTTTACCCAGAAACTAACCTGTTTTTCGTTCGTTGTAGGAGAAAAGGCCTTTGCCCTTTATTCCCCAAAAAAGATCAAGTGGCATCTCGAACCTTCTACCCACACTTCGCATAGAACAACGTTACGTGCATCTACTATATATGGCACGAATTAATAGTGGAAATGCCTCGTATACTTTCCTCATTTTAGATGCAAAACAAATTGTTAAGAGGATAAAAAACTTGTCACGATCATAAATATTTTTTTAACCTAGACATTCCAGATACCTAGATAGCTATAGGCAGACAAGGACCCTGTAGCGCTAAATATATATTATGTACATACAAGTATATATCTAAAGTAATGAATGTAAGAACATCTTGCTTGGCCAAATCAAAGATGTTTAGTCATACAAAGAAGACACGAAGGTTGATTGATGCCAGAGTAAGAGTAAACCCACTAGGTTTTAGTTGATGCAATATTAAAATGTAATAAAATCATTCTTTTTTTTCTCTGCCAATTACAAAACAAATGCGTGCCGATAGTGAGTCCAACTTAAAAGTAATTTAAAGGCATATTGCATCAGAAATAGAAATGCAAAGAACATAACATCTGGAATAATGAGATTCTTCCCTAAGTAACCAAAGTATTATAAATCATAGTAATGAAAATCTATTACAAGTATCAATCAAGTTTTCCTTAAAAGGTGATGATGATTGATCATCAATCAAATCACTGACCCCACAATAATATCAATAAAGCCAATCACAAGTACCAGGGCCACATAACAACCGAAGAGCTCGTACGATTTCGAATTCGATAGTAGGTGATTTTACTTATCTAATGGCTTTCAGGGGGCTTGGCCTTTAGGGAAATACCTAATGCAGCTGGCCCACTTGTTAGTCCCGATCTGGTTTTGCTTTTAACTGTTATTAAGAGTGCATTTATCAACTATACAATGAGAAAGTTTTAACTTTAGGTAAGTGAATTATATAAAGTCTAAAAACCCTGTCGATCGATCTTACTATACGATGGTGAAATGCAGCAATCTATGTCTTTACACAGTTTTTGTCTGGGTATAATTCCAGTATAGATTTGTGTAATCGCTAGGTAATTAACGATCGTCGTTTTCACAATAGACAAGATTTATTGTTGATAAAGTAGATATGTTACGAACAAAAATGATCAGAAAATCCAAATTTAAGATATTGTAATAGCGAGTTCTTAATGTCACTCGTCGCGTATATTGGAATGCACTGAATGCATAGATTTAACCATTAATAAATTCATCGAAATGGCCCAATTCATCTTTCAAGTTCCATTAGTAATTTGCTAGTCTTATGAATAAATGTCTTTCTTTATTTACCAAAATCATAAGAGCGACTATTGTATATAAGTTTACAACAATCCACAAGTACTAGGCAACCATAATCGAATAGAAGTAACTAGTATAAAATTCTATTACAATTATCTTCTGGGAACTATCCCACGAGATCGGCGTAGAGGCGATAGTATGGGGCAATACAGTCAGACATTTAACTTCAAAATGAACCTTATTAATTTACGTTAAAGACAATAATTCTTTAGAAACGACCTTTGTCTCATTCTTATGGAATTGGTTCGCTTGTGGTGGATAGGTCAAAGATTGTAGACAGTGTGATTCTCCAAAAAATATGTCAATTAGACATTACTTGTTATCGTTTACAGCCTATGTATAAGTTCCCCAGAATACTGAGTTTCTGTAGGCCTTATATCCGTAAATAATCAACAAGTAGTAATTAGATAAGTTTACGTTATAAGTAAGTACTAACAACAATGCACTAATTAAATCTGATGCGTCACCGGGCAAGGAAGAACATTGTTAGTTATTAAATAATTAGGATTCCTTAAGAAAATTGTTCTAGGTTCATTTCTACATTGTAAAAAAGCAAAGTAACTAAGAACCTTTTTTTTTAACTATATCACAGGAAACTTATGTACGTGTTACTTTGAAACCAGCAGCCTATTCGGCGAACACATTTTTGTCAAATGATTGCGACAATTTGGATCGTTTCGAACGCAGTTGATATTATTTTACACTATAATAGTTACAGTAATATTTTACACTAAAATAATATCAACTGCGGTCCAAATGATCCCAACTAGTCGCAGTCATTTGACAAAAATGTGTTCGCCGATTAGGCTGCGGCTCTATACTCGGTAGATATTTTATTTTTTTTAGTTATAAACTAATGCTTGACTGCAATCCGGCCTGATGGTAAGCAGTGATGCAATCGTTGATGGTAAAACGCACTAGCTTATTAAGCCTATTCACTCAAAAAAACTGAGTGAATAGGAAGGAAGACGGCAGTTGAGCGAGGTGATGCAATGTTTAACCCAACAACACGACCAACGATGCTGCGCCAGAGGATGATCTGGAGACCCTCCACGACCAAACTCCCGACACAACAACAATAAGCACATCGTACCCGGTACACATCGCAACACAACTGCTCAGACCCGTCCTCCGTACGACTGCACCAGACATCAAGCCGGAACACGACGAATCGCTTGGCGGCAAGACTTTGTCTGGTGGGTGGTAACTTATGCCGGCGGCTGATGTTGTTGCCCACCACCGAGAAATGACAGCTAACTTTCAGCTCACATTGTATAACTTAGGTGTTTTCTTATTGAGATTTTTACCCATAGATCTACAGGTTTGAAGGGTACCGATTCCGCCTCTTTTCTATAATAGCAAAGCACTTTCAATGAATTATCTTAGTATCAAAAATGATTATGGCGATGGTAATCATCACATGCATCTACCTGCATGTTTGCCATCAACTAGTAGGTACATATGCACCTTATTATAGCAATAAAATGAAATCGTTTATTATGCAAGTAGGATCACTGATCACTTTTACACGTCATATTTTTTTAAACTAGCTGGAGCCGGCATTTCCTAGCTGACTACCTCTGAGAAGAAAAGCTGAAACAAACTCAGGGATCATCGTCTTTTATCAAGTCCAGACATTAATCCATACTAATATTATAAATGCGAAAGTAACTCTGTCTGTCTGTCTGTCCATTCCCGCTTAACCTTCTCGACCGATTTTGATGAAATTTGGCACAGACAATCTTTAGACCCTGAGAAAGAACATAGGCTACCGGACGAAATTGATGTTCCCGAGGGAAATCTAAAAATCGCGATATAACCGAACTCTACGCGGGCGAAGCCGTGGGCGGAAAGCTAGTCAATAAATAATCGGACTAAATAAACTGAACGAGGAAGATAAAACGAAGAAAAAAGAACGGGGTGTTCATACAGAACCCAGTATACTTACTTACTATTATATTCTCATCAACAATAATCCATCAATAATTAGTGACATAATTAGAATTATCTCTGAAATCTCCTGGATCCTTGGTAGTCTATCACGCTTTAAAACGTGATGAAACAATGTTAATCAGGATGTTCATCATTTCCATTAGTCATTTCAACATTTGTCGTGTTCTTTAGGGTCATTTACATATTATCAAAGGAAGGGAAATATAAGTTTTTGCGCATCCTTTGGAAGCCTACCATGGACATTATCACAATTGATCGACCTACGTAAAGGTGGGACTCAGTGGTTATAAGCCCCGATCGAAGGTGTTGGTGGGTTTTAAAACCAGGCAATCAACAAAAGAACAAGAGTAAACGATATAGCGCGAAGAAATGCAACACTTAAGTGTCAGTTCTCGGTGGTAGGCCTTATCATCGGCTGCCGGCAGAAGTTACCACCCATAAGACAAGTCTTGCCGCCAAGCGATTCGTCGTGATCCGGCATGATGTCTGGTGAAGCCGTACGGAGGACGGGTCTGAGAAGTTGTGTTGCGATGTGCGCCGGGTACGATGCGCCAAATGTTGTTGAAAAAAAGAAGAATTCATGTGGCATTTAATAGCAGTAAACCAACTCTAAAGTAGGTAACATTTGGCTTGTTTTTTTTAAAGGTTGTCTCACATTAGGAATTAATCCTGTATCGTGGGTCTGTTTACAGACATTTAAACACACATACACAAACAGCCAGACCCGGGAGAACTACTTGTAGGTCATACAAATATTTGTTCCGAGAGGGAATCGAACCTGTTACATGCAGCGCAACAGTCAATCCAGCAGTGCCGTCAAGCCGCTTTAGACATTATTTTAAAGCTAGACCTAAGTTAGACAGGTCTCAAAGCCTTTGATCTTGAATAATTTAATCTCTATACAAGTGTCAATGACTCAACGACTGGTGACAACAGATTGAAAGGTCTGATCTCGGCAATGTAGATCGCTGTGATTCTAGCCTGAGGTTGTTTATATTACTATTTCATAATTTAGCTCAGTTGAATTAGCTACTTTGCGGGTCTGTTTAATTTCATAGTAGCTACTATTTTTAGGATTCCGAAACCAAAGGATAAAAACTTGACCCTACTACTAAAACTAGGTATTCTCGGTGGTAGGCCATAACATCGGCTGCCGGCAGAAGTTACCACCTACCAGACAAAGTCTTGCCGCCAAGCGATTCGTCGTGTTCCGGCATGATGTCTGGTGAAGCCGTACGGAGGACAGCCCCCTAATCGGTGAACACATTTTTGTCAAATGATTGCGACTAGTTGGCATCAGTTGGGATCGTTCGGACCGCCCATTGGTCCATTCGGTCCAAACGATCCCAACTAGTCGCAATCATTTGACAAAAATGTGCTCCCCGATTAGGGGGCAGGTCTGAGCAGTTGTGTTGCGATATGTGCCGGGTATGATGCGCCAAATGTTTTGTGTCGGGAGTTTGGTCGTGGAGGGTCTCCAGATCAATCTCCCTCTGGCGCAGCATCGTTGGTCGTGTTGGTCTTGGGTTTAACAATGCATCACATCGCTCAACTGCCGTCATCCTTCCTATTCCTAAGTTTTTAAGTGAATAGGCTTATAAATAAACTAGTTAGCTTTACCATCAACGATTGCATCACTGCTTACCATCAGGCGGGATTGCAGTCAAGCACTAGTTTATAATTATTTAAAAAAAAACTCCAATATCAATTTGTCTGTCACAGAAGATGTAATAATGTATGTAATGTGATGCAAAGATGGTCACTAGTTATTTTTCTTCTTCTTGTTCAGCCTATAGAGACCCACTGTTGGACAAAGGCCTCACCCAAGTTGGGGGATTAGCCATAATCCCCACGCTTGGCAGGCGGGTTGGGGATCGCAGTAATTTGATATTCAACAGGAGAAGCGCAGCTGCCCGCTTCCCTGAGTGAGAGTTCCCTTAGTCGCCTCTATCGACACCCACAAGAGGATATGGGAAAGTACTACTCTAAGCTTGGTACCACACGGATCGACGTCATTAATTACTCGGTCTACATTACTAATTAGATGTATATATTTCTTTTGTACTTATTTTTTGTATAATCTATGTAAATAGTACACTGTGGGCTATCTACATTATTAATTCTCTCTCATCCCCCTTGGTGTTCCATTCAAAAGCTGTTTGTCTGCCAAAGCCGCGGGTTGGCCGAAAAAAATACCGCGTACTTAGTTGTTTTGAGTGAAAGCGAGTTTTACCATCAACGATATTGCATCACTGCTTACCATCAGGCGGGATTGCGGTCAAGCACTAGTTTATAATAATAATATACAAAAAAGGTAAGTACATCCAAGATCCGACAGCCATACAGCTTTTCTTCATTTAAATCCATAACAACGTCAGTACACAAAGAAACTATTGTGTCGTACACTTTTTATGGGTTCTTTTCTACCAAAAGAAATGCCCTGAAGGCGTTGCACTCCCCCCCCCCCTCTCCTGGCAGGTAGGTGGAGGGAGGGGGGATGCGTAAGCACCGCAGAGCATTCCACTGTCGCTTTCCAAGCTTTCTTCCGCCTCTAGCAGCCTTGAAAATTTGGCGCAGGGCCGTCTGTGGAGACTATAGTGTTATATTTTTTGAGAAATATCTTTTCTATTTTTTACTAATGGATGTATCCTTAATAATATTGTAAATGGGAAAGGAGTTTGTTTGTTTCTTCCGCTTTCACGCCGTAACTACTGAACCGATTGCTTTGAAATTTTGCAGACGTAAAGTTAGAAGTCCGGATTAAATAATAGGGTACTTTTTATCTCGAAAAAAATTGATATTCCCGAGGGTAATCTAAAAAGCGCGATATAACCGAACTCCACGCGGGAGAAGCCGCGGGCGGAAAGCTAGTGGTTTATCAAAACAACATCTTATTTGTAGCCCTACTTTTTTTAAATATTATATGTTAGTACATTATAAGCAGATACTCTGCTCATAATGTACCTACTTATTTCTACAAGTAATTTAAATTAAATAATACATATATTTATATTTATATATATATTTTTATTTTATTTTTTTTAACTTTTTAAATTATGTAAATATTAGCCATGTAATTAATGAAATTGAAATAAATCTTTATATATACATATTAATCACCAACCATACCACCAATATACAATTTTATTTTCAGTTTTTGGTAAATGGTTTTGGTATAAATTATTGTTTTTTTTTTCTATTAATTAAAAATTCCTTTTTACATGCATATAAACTTTCGTAATTAAGATGTACTCATGCTCATACAGAAACAAGTTATTATATTTGCGGAACCATAATATACTTAGAACCCAAAGAAATAAGTAAGATTTTAGTTCTACTCACTTTATAAGTAAAAAAAAAGTAACAACGATTAAATATTTAAACATAAAAGGAAATCCAAATGTATAGTTAAAAAAAATACTTTTCCTATCGACTCCACTCCCTTGTTCTATCCAGAGTGAATGAACTAAATAAGCGAGATGGTCTAAAGTCGTACTTTCACCGAGGTTAAGGGCCTGCTCTGAGGCCCTTGGCCCTTGGGCCGATGCACTTATCTGCAGTAGAAGAAAAAAACAAGCCTTTTTGGTACTAGCGCCGCAGGAACTGACATATTTTTTTATAAATAGATTGCGGTCCTGAATAATAAATAATAATAATAATAAAGCCCTTTATTCCCAAATAGAACATATTTTTTTTTTTTTTTTTTTATAAGTTATAAACAAGCGCTTGACCGCAATCCCGCCTGATGGTAAGCAGTGATGCGATCATTGATGGTAAAGCGCGCTAGTTTATTAAGAACCTATTCACTCTAGCCTTGAAGACACTCAAATTGTAATGTGACGGAAACACCGTCGCTGGCAAATTGTTCCAGTCCCTCGATGTACGCGGTATAAAAGAGGAAGCGAAACGCTTCGTCCGGGTCGCAGTGGTATCAACAACGTAAGGGTGGAAACTCGCCGTACGACGGGTCGTCCGATGGTGGAACGGTGATGGGGGAATTAAATCATGCAATTCCCTTGCACACTCACCAGAATGCAACCTATAGAAGACCGAAAGGCTGGCTACTCTACGCCTGTGCTCCAGGCTTTGGAAACCGTTTCGAGTCAAGTCTGGGTCGCCAATCAGCCTCTTCGCACGCCTCTCCACTGAATCCAAAGTATCCAGGTGACATTTCGCAGCACCAGCCCAAATGTGGCTGCAGTACTCCACACACGAGCGGACCTGTGCTTTGTACAACATTAGAAGCTGCCCCGGTGTGAAGTACCGCCGGACCTTTGCGATAACGCCAAGTTTTCTAGCAGCCACCCTGGCCTTGGACTCAATGAACCGCCCAAAGTTAAGGTTCGAGGAAATCTCTACTCCCAAAAGCTGAAGGCGGTTGGTGCACTCCAAGGATACATTCTGAAAAGTAGGAGCCAAGGTGAACGGGCTCCTTTTGGCGGTGAAAAGACACGCCTGTGTTTTGGCGGCATTGAATGCTACAAGATTGGCTTTGCCCCATTCGGAGACTGCCTGTAGTGCAGCACTCGTACGCTCTACCATAGCCTCATATTTCACTCTTGTTACATTCCTTATAT
Source organism: Sesamia nonagrioides (assembly GCA_017933935.1). Taxonomy (NCBI): domain Eukaryota; kingdom Metazoa; phylum Arthropoda; class Insecta; order Lepidoptera; family Noctuidae; genus Sesamia; species Sesamia nonagrioides. The sequence goes on along the minus strand of JADWQK010001572.1, from coordinate 572,990 downwards.
TATAAAATAGCAACAAATCAGCGCTATACTAAACTATTATACAAAAGAAAAATTGCTTATTACAATTACTCATTTATAAATTCATAATTTTTGAATTTATTGTGTAATTTTTTTATTATTTATAAACTAGTGCTTGACTGCAATCCCGCCTGATGGTAAGCAGTGATGCAATCGTTGATTATAAAGCGCACTTGCTTATTAAGCCTATTCATTCAAAAAACTGAGTGAATAGGAAGGAAGACGGCAGTTAAGCGAGGTGATGCAATGTTTAACCCAACAACACGACCAAAGATGCTGCGCCAGAGGATGATCTGGAGACCCTCCACGACCAAACTCCCGACACAACAACATTAGGCACATCGTACCCGGCACACATCGCAACACAACTGTTCAGACCCGTCCTCCGTACGGCTTCACCCGACATCATGCCGGAACACGACGAATCGCTTGGCGGCAAGACTTTGTCTGGTGGGTGGTAACTTCTGCCGGCGGCTGATGTTGTTACCTACCACCGAGAAAAATATTTACCTATATATTATGTTAAATTAACAAAAGACAATTATTTTAAAATAGAAAATAATTCATAATATTGAGTATTATAATATTATGACGAAACATTTGTAGTGAATCGATAAACAAAATATTTATGAATGTACATAATTATGTTACTTAGAAAAGAAATACAATAAAATAAAATTTTTAGTTATGAAGTAACAATCGATTCAATAAATTAGTATAAGCACATTTCTTTTAATTAAAGTAATATTATAAAAATATATAAACAAAACTTATAATCTATTTTTATTTTTGGGATAGGTACTCAAATATCCAATCATATTTGAGCAAGGCCTCCTCCATGCATGCATGCATGCAATTATAGCAATAGAAGTAGGCTCTTTTACATGAGCTCCTTTAATTACAGAAGACTACAGCATGTGCATATGACTAGGTATAAACACGATACAAATAGATCAAATCAATTATAAATGAAGAATCAAATAATTAAAAAAATATTTACCAAATTAAATTTCAAATTCATTTGACTACAATCCAAATTGTTTTTTTTTTTTTTTTTAATAATGATAAACTAGTGCTTGACTGCAATCCCGCCTGATGGTAAGCAGTGATGCAATCGTTGATAGTAAAGCGCACTAGTTTATTAAGCCCATTCACTTAAAAAACTTAGGATTAAGATGGACGGCAGTTGAGCGAGGTGATGCATTGTTAAATCCAAGACCGACACGACCAAACGATGCTTCGCTAGAGGGAGATTGATCTGGAGACTCCACGACCAAACTCCCGACAGTCCCGACCCCTCCCGACACAACAATATTTGGCGCATCGTACCCGCCACACATTGCAACACAACTTCTCAGACCCGTCCTCCGTACGGAAAAATTAAAATCAATTAATTAATTAAATCAATTCCAAATTTAATTAATTTGATTCCAAATTTTCTTCTTTTTTTTTACTGCAGTGCTATAATAAGCACCAATGGAATCGGCATCGAATGGCAGGATTGTAAAAAGTAACATTTCTGTAGAATAAAATGTGATAGTATGACTAATTAAATAAGTAAACAAATGTAGAGTAAATGAGTGTGTTAGTAAGTTTACTCACATTATGGCCTACTTTTCATAAACGTCATCTACTTATTTGAAGAGTAAGATAAGCCAATAAAATAATGCATTTTATTCTTACCCTCCTGGTGACTAGGAGATAAGTAATTGAAAGAGCTAATGAAGCGTTGCAAATTCCAACCGACTCATTTAAATTTGAAAAAAGAAAAGCTTGTAAGTGCCGTTTTACAAACGATAATTTTCAATGGTCATAAGGTAATTCATATTTACATTTGATTAAATAAATTTCGTAAGTTAGAATATTAATACAGTTTCTAACCTTTCATTCCCAGTAACGAATATTATTGATTTATTAAGAATATATTTTATTTTTATTTGCATATATATTTGTTTTTTACATTTGATAGACTTCCTGTAACTTGTGCTGAGCCATATTATTTGACTTTTCAGTCAATCTTTCATTCTGACTAACACCCACTGCGGCCTATCCCTTTATCCTGGATAACCAGGACACGAGGAGTTAGGGGATGTTAAAGTACATGCAGTGTGTCGTTACCGAAACTGCATAGACTAGTGTCAACGCTCCGGTCGTTGTACGCGTTGGTACAACCGAGCGACATGCTTGCTCCGTGCATTTTTAAAGTGTTTACTTTCAATGCACTTGAAAATAGTTAATGCAGATTTTTCTTACAATAGTAATATTCATCTGAATGTTTTGAATAATTATACATGTTGAAAATAAAGTAACTTAGTAAGTAAGTAATAAAATAAACTAGTGCGCTTTACCATCAACGATTGCGTCACTGCTTTCCATCAGGCGGGACTGCGGCCAAGCGCTAGTTTATAATTTATAAAAAAAAAAACGTCTGATAGCATCATAATCAGCCTATAATGTAACTTCTGGTACACATTGCTTCTCTTGGTGAGAGGGAGTGGGCCTTAATCTACCACGCAGGCCCAGTGCGGATTGGTAGATGTCACATATCTTCAAAGTTTTTAGCTCTAGAACATGCCAGATTCCTGACAATGTTTTCCTTCACCGTGTTGAGAGCAGTGGTGATGAAATTATTTACTAGGTATGAAGCCCGTCAGGTGCTTTACTAATAGATTACCGTTCAATAAATGACACTGATGGACACTAACGGTCAGACTAGTCTATAAGTTTAAAGTCGCTCAGCGAGCTATGGAGCGGACTATGTTGGGCGTCTCTCTGAAGGACTGCATCAGAAATGAGGTGATCCGACAGAGGACCAGAGTTACCGACATAGCTGAGAGGATTAGCAAGCTGAAGTGGCAATGGGCTGGTCACATATGCCGCAGGACCAACGACCGTTGGGGTAAGCGAGTCCTTGAGTGGAGACCGCGTCTCGGCAAACGTAGCGTGGGACGCCCTTGGGCGAGATGGAGCGACGACATCAAAAAGGTGGCTGATAGTGGCTGGCGGAGAACTGCTCAGGATCGAGCTTGTTGGCGTGCCATGAAAGAGGCCTATGTCCAGCAGTGGACGAGTAAGGGCTGATGTCATCAGCCCTTACACACATATCAGATGATGATGATGTTCAACAAATGCTGTTTTTTTTTTGTGTTATTATGTTAGTATTGTGTTTACTCAACTCATTTCTTTAATCGACTGTTAATTTTATTAGAAAGATTTAAACTGGACATATCAGTCTTATATGTTTTTGTTATTTTTATGTAAAAATTACAATAATTTAATAGTAAGAGTTGTTGAAATTAATTAGTTTATAATCAACAGTATTTACTTTTCCATATAAATTATTATTTTGGTCTTTGTCTAATTACATAGATACTTTTACTTATAGCATAAACAAGAAAATGGCTTAAATGGTTTTAGTCAACGGAAGTAATTAACATTTGTTTTTAGTCTTTGCCAGTTTCATCGGCTTTTCTTATGTTCCCTGTCTTATTATTTAATATATTTTTTTATTTCTATACATTAAAAATTAGCATATTTTCTTTCACTTCGTACCAATTTCCCGTAACAAGTACCTAAGGAGACAACACATTGCCAGCACGATCCACTGTGTCGCTTAGCTGTACAGTAGCACGTGCAAGGCCGCCGCGCGACGGGTCGCCGACCCACTCCCGCGCAGCCTCCGATACGCTCCCGAGGAAAACCCGTGTGGCGCTAGAAAGGGGAACTTTGTACCGACTTTGAAAAGGCCGTATGGACACTGCTCGAATCGCAGATTCCAGGTTCGATGATGCGGGAAAATATCGTCTGGATGAGGATAAATATTAAAAGATGATTTTATTGACTAATTCTACTCGGAGATTTTAGACTCATACTTGTTACACAGGAAACGTTAATTCCTGATTAGGCAAAATCACAAACAAATGTGGCATATTTCCCATATAAAGTGGTGTCATGATAATTTGCAAGACCACCATGAAATTTCATCGCGAACTTCAAACTAATCCACCAGGTGACGACCGGTGACTAATTTATAAAGAAAAACAATTGAATAATGACATTAATTAGCATCTGAATTACTAAGAATACAACAATCGTTAACATTTTGTCAGCAAGGTGGTCGGGCATTCTGCTGGCGCAGCGGCTTCGTTGATACATGAGTGGTTCATTCATTGTAATTGAAAACTGTGTTATGTGTGTGGCACTTTTGACGACTTATATTTTATTCATTAATTTTTTTGGCCAAATTCCTCATTGGTCTAGCGCTTGTACGGCAAAGGACCCTGACAGCCACTTTGCTTGAATTATTTCATAAACAAAACACGCTCTCAAAACGGAGAGGAAAACCTAGTAACGAAACATCTCATAGAACCAGAGGAGGGCTGTGACCCAGTGAGGGCCAGTGAGGGGGGATATTAGGCCTGATGCTTATTTATGACAGCGTTTTTAGCGCGACTCCTCAATGTTGGGTCTAGGTTTCGTTACACAGATTGAGTATAGTTATTAATTGATCTTATATCTAGATTTATGCCTGAATTTTGAGGGGAACATTTGAATTAAACATAACTAGGGAGATATGGGGCGTATAAAATTTCTCAGTCACCTCAGGCTCTCCCTTATGGGAATTCTATAGCGTGGCGAAACTTCGGAAAGACGGGGGATAAGTACATAATTGGGGTAGATTAATGGAAAGTAACTTTTAAAAATATTATATTAAATGTAATTTGATAATCTTCTCCATTCTTCTTAGTACCAGAAGGATTATTAATGACATCGCATAATCGCAACCATATTATTATTACTCAAGAACAGCTAGCTGATGACTATTTCGTCATGGTACTAGGATAGCATGAACTTATAGGTACGCTGCCTAATATTGAGAAAGGCCTCCTTATCACACAGCAAGCAGCATGATATCACAACAACTCACAGTGATTTTCGACTTTGACCTACAAGAAACTGCTGATCATGAATGTCTGCAGGTTACTAAGGCAGCATAAAAGCTGGAGGTACTTTCAATAGGCCCGTACTGCCTAGTGAGAGATCATCTCCCTCCCCCTTCTCTACTTAGACGGGCTGAGAAAAGCTGCACACGTCAAATAAACAGCAGATTATATTGTCAGCTAGGTACCAGGGCATCATAAACCCAAGGTGGTTCCAATAGACTGAATTAGTTGTAGATGGCGTTATACCAATAAAAGTGTCTAGCGGTTGCTACAGGGTGTTACATAACATGGCCACTCGCCGACAACTGGGCAAGTAGACCGGAACGGTAGAATATACAGAATGATCATTTAGATACAGAAATGGGCACATAATATTATGTTTTATTAGTTTTAGCATGCTGTGAGAATGTGCAAGACTAAAAAACTTTTTTTTTACTTAACTTTTTAAAACTATAGTAAACAAAATTAAATGAAGTGTCAGACAAACATTAGTTTAATGACTAATTTGAAAAAATTACAAGTATTTAGGTAAAACATCTGTTTTTGTTGATATTCACATAAGTTTGTGTCTATCAGTGCTGCATTTTAAAACACGTCAGAGTTTAAAAGACACTTAAAACAAGTTTGTTTATTTAGCATAAGAACGTGCACACCTGAATGGTAGAATCACACACACACACATACAGATTTTCTCAGATATGTTATCATTATCAACCTTTATATCGTTCCACTGCTAGGCATAGGTATCCTCTCATACAAAGAGGGATTGAGCGTAATCATTTTGATTTTGATTTCAGATTTAAAGTTCAGGTTTCCTAAAGATGTTTTTCCTTTACCTTCAGTCATTGGTGTCCAAGATATACTTAGGAAGTACATATAACTTTAGAAAAGTTACATTGGTACTTGCCTGACCTGGAATCGAACCCGCGCACTCATACTTGAGAGGCTGGTGTTTTAACCACTAGGCCACCACGACTTATATACGTTAAGGTCTCATATAATTACCATTACCACTTATACATCCCTTTCCACCAGGCGTAATCAAGATTTAGAGTGAATCTACTCTATAATAAAAAAAAAACAAATGAGAACCCCTACATTATCCGTAAAAACAGCAGCCTGTACACGAAATCTCACAGTTGCACCGAGATTGACGCAACGGCGTGCAAAATGAGAAGAACCGACTATTGTGATCGCTTCCTAGTGTTATGTCATACTAACCTAGTTTTATTATAAAAATATAACATTAGTTTAGAAAATTGTGCTCAAGACCGCGAATTGTTTAGTGGTTTTTGGGGGGTAGTAGCTTAGTCGTACGGCAAGTTAGAGATCGTGAGTTTGATCCCCACCCTGTGTAATTTCATTCTAGATGCATCGTTTTGGTATTGTTTAATTTCCACTTTTCCTAGCCGTAGCAAAAATTTGTATTCGGCGAAGGAAAACATCAAGAGGAGACCAGCGTGTCCTAAAATCCTAACTTAGATAATCTACAGAGAAAATGGAAGCTCTGAGTCCCAGGACTGGGAAAGTTAATATAGGCTGGTTATGATAACCAGAACGCCTAGGGGGGAAAATACACAAGCACTACACACATGTAGTCATGTAGGTACTGTACGTGTCACCTTCATAATCTAAGGCTTTATCGCCACTAGTGCGATTTATACAACATAGTATTTCATTAGCGATATTAATGTAACACAGGAGAGCTAGTGGCCAATAATCATTCATAATTAAATTCGAAATTTGAAAACCAGCGCCTGCGCCACTTGCGGGCATAAGGCTCTTCGTAGAATGTATATTGATTTGTTTTAATTTCATTGGTGCGACATTATGATCGCAAAATGAACCCTGCTCTGGTTGCTCCAAAATGCCAGTTTAGGTAAAACAAATAAAAAAAAAAAAAAAAAAAAAAAAAAAAAAAAAAAAAAAAAAAAAAAAAAAAAAAGTAAATCTATACTAATATTATAAAAGCGAAAGTAACTCTGTCTGTCTGTCCGGCTTTCACGCCAAAACTAGGTACTGAACCGATTGTAATGCAATTTGGTAGGTACACAGATAGTCTAGAGCCTGAGAAAGAACATAGGCTATATCACATCCCACTTTGACCAATAGGAACAGAGCAGTAATAAAAATGTTGCGAAAACGGGAGCGAACGCGAACGTACATATTGCTCCCATTATTTTAACAGGCGCTTATTTTTATATCAACTGAGCTCGGAATGGGCTACGAAAAAACTACTGAATAGATTTTGAGCAAAACCTTGCAGTACTATCTTAGGCATTTATCTTGGCATTCCCATGGAAATGGGGACATTAAAATATTTATTTATTTATTTATATATTCTTTATTGTACACCAAACAAATATCGAGCAAAACAATCAACACAAAAAAAAAAAAAACATACAATGGGCGGCCTTATCGCTAATGCGATCTCAAATATGTTCATAAACAGAAAACGAGAGCCTGTTTACTTGTGTTAATTTAATTTAATGACTCCATCAAAGCGCCACATTATAATAACCTGCATCCTAATTGCATAATACTCTAATAGTATCGATTGGAATCATTTTGAAGCTAATAAGTTGCTCTATAAGTTCGAATAATGTGTCTGCTGAACATCGCAAATAACGCAATAAATGCTGTTGAACTGTCAAAATGAAACCCATTGCTACTTATAGTGTGTATGGCAACTGCCCTACTGGCCAAATATTATATTTCTCTCATGTTGGAGATTTCTTCGGCCTTTTTTTCTCCAAATTCTAGCTGCAACATTTCTCCAATCTTAGTGTAAGTCATTCAAACAATATTTGGGTACATGACTTGGTCAGTGACTGAGGTACATCTTTCTGGACTTCCCAGGATTACAGCAAGATAGGAGTTACTCATATTAGATAGGTATACAACTTGATGCGTAGATTAACATCCATTCACCTTCAAGTAAATGACCTGTGAATAATAATATCGATTGAAAGAACTGTTTACAGGATTTTAATATTACTTATGATAAGCATTAGTAGGTATATGTAAGTATATTATTGTATATAGTTTACTAAGATCATTAGATTGTATTTCGCAGTCACGCTTCCCACACAATAATATTCAATCGTGGGGAACATGAAATAAAAGTTATCCCGAAAAAGAGCATAAGGTAAGAGTACCTATTTCCGTTAATGTCCCGGTAGCCGTTAACTAGTCAGTTTTTTAATATTAGCGTCTTTCTAGCAAAACTAAATTAAAATTTGCAAATAGCAATTTATTCTTGGTACTATTTTATACAATTCTGATGGCGACACTCACCAAAAAGTTTAATAATGTAAAAACTGTGAGAAAATAAAAGTATGGTATAGTAAAATTATCTATAAGTATAAAGTTCTGTCAGTGAACTACGAACCCACCCGGTCGCAGAAATTATCTAGCCATACTTCGACGGATAAAATTAAGGTAAAAGTGATAATTTTTTTAATAAATTGTGTATATTATTTAACGATTTAATCTATAAATTGAGGTAAATCTCATCGAAAAGTAAATAATTTTACATGTTACATCTATTGGTACACTCAAACCCCTACTTGACCTAGTACCCGGTAAAAATGTGCGATTTTTACCGGATATTGGTACACTATCAATCCAGTTACATACGTTGCACCAAAACCCGTTATACTATTCTTATTGCTTTGGAATAGATCTCATTTTCCTTTGAAACTGTAGATTATATTAAATATTTTCTGCCGGATACTGGGGCATGCCTTAACAGCTGCATTTAAATCCGTTTATAGTCCTTATTGTCTTGAATTAAGCATTATTTTCCTTTGAATCAAAAGGATGTAGTTACTAGACATTTAGTTTGTTTTGGTACCACGTGAATTTGGATGCGTTTTTTTTTTGTATGGTTTAATACTTTTTGTACTGGTTGCGTTACAAGCTTTTCTTGAATCAGCTATGAAGTATATAAAAAAGCCTACTGCGACTAGAATGTGAATAATTTGTTTTGGAAAATTTAAACACGTTTATTTCTTAGCAGATGGTAATTTAATTATTTAAACATGGTTTTGGGATTTAACAGCATAGTGGCCAAGTATTTTGTCATGCAACGTACACCGTGGTATACCTACCATGTACTACCATTTGCTCCATGGTACTCCAAACAGTACGATATATGGTAGTATTGGTACGATATACCGTACGGTACTCCAAACAGTACGATATATGGTAGTATACCGTACTGTTTGGAGTACCATGGAGAAAATGGTAGTTCCTAGCTGAAACTGAAGCAAGGGCGAAAAGCTCTTGGCTATTTCATTTACATAATGAAGTTCGAGTCCTAACATATGTCTTTCTTATATTTATTTTTTGATGACTATGCCTCATTAGTTGGAACTCTCGTCTACATATTCTTACGCCCGTACTTTCCCATATTTTCAGCACGGCTTTCATTTGTACTCATTAAGTCACTCACGTGAGTTCTGATTTGGGAGCAAGTCTCAGTCAGAACAGGTGTTAAAAAATCATTAATAAGTACTAAAGATTGATTAGCCATAATTGAATCTTTCTAGAGATTATTATTATTTAAAGGTAATTATTTTGCATATTTATCTACCTTCAATTATTTTTTGAAAGATCTAACTCATTCCATGTTTTCAAACTTCTGGTGCCGTAAAAACCTTCGAGCTGACTTGCTTGAGTGTGCCGCCATAATAAGAGATACCCTGGAGCACAGGCAAATGAAGGGACACGGGTGGGTTAAAACAGACCCTCAACCTTCCGCTCCGCTCAATGTGGACTTTTTTTGGATGAGAATATATCATATGATTTTTTTTTAAATAATTGAGCACAAAGCGCCACCTAGGCTGGAGGAAAGCTCAGCTTGGACCCAACAGCGCTGTGCCATAGTCGCAACACTTGGTGCCGGTGATATCTCAGTCCCGGCCGTAGTACAATTCATTGTCGAAAGCGAAGAAGGAAGGAGCGTGGGGGATGCTATGGCCTCTTTTTGCGAGAAGGTAGTGCATGCAATGGAGGCTGCAGAAAGGGAAAAAGAGCATGACTCTCACTCCACTCGCATGAGAAGGGTAGCCAGGCGTCGAAGGGCGCTTCGCGATCTTTGGCCACCATAAGAAGGACCATGCGGGCGACGAAATTGGGGCCGTATCGTCGCTCGAGCGTGACATGCAGTATGCGCAGCTTAGTGGAAGGATGTGTGGTCGAGGGATCGGCCGCACTTGGTCCTCACGTGTGTGGGGCGAATGTACAAGTATCTGCCGGGTCCCCGACTCATGGTACTGGAAGGAATAGTGGACGTTTAGATGGTAGGAGGCCGACATCATCATCATCATCCCAGCGTTAATCCCAGTCGCATCCGAAGCCTTTTTCAGCTTTGGAGTCTGGGGTCCGCTTTTACCAGTCCAACTGCTGATATGGCTAAACTTCGACATTTTCCGTGAAGCGACTGCCGTCTGACCTCCACAACCCGAAGGCGACATCGAAGCAAGTAGGAGGCCGACATAACCCTCCCTTATTCCCAGACGAAATAAGGGGGAAACTTTTTTATCGGATTTATCCACGATAAAAAAGCAAAAGGTCGCATCTTAAAAACCTCAAGTCGCCTCCCCACTCTACCGATTTCTACTCCTACTCCTTCAGAGTGCACGTCTTCTGTCCTTTACTTTTTACATGCTTTCTTATTGCAGGTATGCCGAAAGAGATTTTTTATGATATAATCATCTCTGTACCTTTTATCTGTTCTGTTTTTTCTTTTTGTTAATATTGTTACGGGCTAGGGGTACTTAAACGTCGGTTAAGGGTTACGAAGTTTATTGGCAACGAAGGTACAGTCGATTGTAGGCAATGACAAGTAGAATGTCGCTGACGTTGCACCGAAGTCTGCCCTTATGTCCACGAAGTTCGCATTGTAAACACACAATAACACTATCAGATGTTACTTCACGTAGTACTCAAAGTTTTCGTTACAGTTGTCGCAGTAGGTATTCTCAAAGATCGCTTTTTAACTGTCGCTGTTTTCGTATCGCTAGTCGAATGCAGACTGACTGTGCGCCGGCGCCACGGCGCTATATATAGGCCAGCTGATCGAACATTCCAGAATCCTCTAGACGTAATAATAATACTGCATAACTTCGAGGTCACCGGCCAAGTAAGTACCTACGGTAATTCCCGGAAACGGGTTTCTAGAAATTTCGATGTCGACACTTTGTTGACAAAACTGTTGAGACCTGTACCATTCCATAGGCCATCCTAAGTCTAGTAATGCGTTTTTATATTGTGCCTAGAAAATGTCTAGATCTGGGGAAATAGGGCTTAAAAGTGACACACTGCATGTCACGCGATATTGAACCTTATGCCATCGACATAAGGTCCATTCGTAACAATATATTAAATGGTAAAATAAATAAATAAATAATTTCAGATGTCACTAAGGAGCAGTTATTGGATAGTGTTAGTTTATTTATTAAAAAAATTAAGCGAGTAAATGCTTTTAATAATGGCAGACTCGGTCGTTTGGTTGAAGCTGCCGCCTGTAGTAGGCCAGCAAGTGTCTCAAAATCTGATGCACACCCGTGCTTTATAGTTCAGGAAAGCAGTTTAAAGGCGTGGTTTAAAAAAGTGATGGACTATTGGCACATCTCGAAGAAGGAATGACAATCCACGACGGACAGAGTTTGTTTGTTTCTTTTTATATAGGTATAGGTACTTTATAAAACATACATTATAAAAAGTTAAAACAAATCGTGTTTATTTGTTGGTTAAATACGGACCCTAATATTTTTCAGTAATATTTTATTTGAATATATTGTATTTCTATGAACTTTAACGTAAAGCAATAGAGTACAATTTCGCGGCAAAAATTACCGGTTACCGGGACAATTTAACGTTAACTAGTACAACTCTACCGGGAACTGGTACAATTGGCCCTTTTTGTAGTTTTATTGTTTTATAGTTCATTAAATTTTACACTAGTTTAATAGAATCATAATATACTAAAAGTATATTAAATTATCTAAACAGTCAAGTAAAAATTATTTTTGTAAGTCTTCTAGTTTTAGCCTAGTGCTCATGCAAATTCGGCGAAGTTCATAACTTAACGGTTACTGGGCCGTTTACCTTAATTTACTTAGAGCTTCACCTACTTACGTACGTACTTTTTCAGAAACGTAGATTTGAATAGCTTGATTTTCTCTTGTTATATTAATTTGTCAACTCAGCGTATCGCCCAGCGGTAACATATATTACATTCGATCCAGCCGTCCCTTGCTGTCCTCTCTCTCTAGCGACGCCCTAAGCCGAGGTTCGTACCCCACAGGGGGTGCCCTTAGTGCGTAGTCGCCCAATTTTAATTTAGTTTTAAGTGCCTCTGGCTGGAGGCTTTAATTTTAATTAAGGCATCCACAGGAAAGTCCGGTTAAGTAGTTACGGCCTCTAATGGCCACCTACGAGATGCCATATCAAAAAATAAAAAAAGGAAACATATATACATAAGTAGCTGTGCCCCGCGGTTAGTACTAGATTTAGAACTAGATTTCATGTACTAGAGTTAGTACTAGGTTACTAACTTCGAACTGAAAGAGCTCAGTTGATATAAAATAAGCGCCTGTTAAAATAATGGGAGCAATATGTACGGCCGCGTTTGCTCCCGTTTTCGCTACGTTTTTTTGTTCCTGCTCTGCTCCCATTGGTCGTAGCGGGATGTTATATAGCCTATGTCCTTTCTCAGGCTCTAGACTATCTGTGTACCAAATTTCATTACAATCGGTTCAGTAGTTTTGCCGTGAAAGCCGGACAGACAGAGAAACAGATAAATACTTTCGCATATATAATACTAGCGGCCGCCAGCGACTTCGTTCACGTGGAATTAGTTATGCTCAGCTCCTAATGGTCACAGCGTGATGTTATGTAGCCTAAAGCCTTCCTGGATTAATGGGCTATCCAACGCAAAAAGAATTTTTCAAATCGGACCAGTAGTTCCCAAGATTAGCGCGAACAAACAAACAAACAAACTCTTCAGCTTTATATATTAGTATAGATTAGTATGGATTTGTGAAAATTTGAACTGTCTAGAGCCCCGGAGAAAATGTAGACCGACGACCTGGTGAAGGTGGTGGAAAGCCGCTGGATGCGGAACGCGCGGGACCGGTCGTGGTGGAGATCCTTGAGGCAGGCCTATGTCCAGCAGTGGACGTATTTCGGTTGAAATGATGATGAGTGATGAACTGTCTAGCTATCTCGGATAATAAAAAAGTAAAAACTAAAACTCAACTACGACAAAAACGACGCTGAAAAAGTATAAAACAAGATTTTCAGAATACTGAACTGAACAAAGTTGCTAATGTAGTTGCACGTAAATGGACACAGTAGACTCTACCAAGATGCCTTCGTTGCAAATTGACAATAATGTCATACAATACTATTCTGAAGTATGCAATATTCATTAGGTAGAAATAAATTTTCATGTTTGGAAAGGCGTAGTCACACGTTACATATACCTACCTACCGTAGCACCTTAACAACGTGTGACTACGCCTTTCATTTTCTTTTTACGACAAATACCGGCTAACTTTCGAAGCGATTTTAGCCAATACAGCATTGTTCCTTATCCAATTTAATACCTTAAATACATTGTTGATTTAATATAGATCTATATCGCCCTTTACAGCATATGATTTAATTGAATATTTTCGAAGATATTACAGATTTAAAAATTGCCGGACGTCGCGTTTAGAGTGGCTACGCTGTGTTTTATAAACAACGTTCAGAGTTTTTCTTTAGTGTATTTTATCAGCAATGCACCCGTGCGAAGCCGGGGCGGGTCGCTAGTAATTACATAAGACAGCAAAAAAAAAACTTTCTGACTAAAAATAAATAAAATCGTTGAAATGTTCTTATTTTGGATTCGAAGACTATTTTACTACTACTTTCGATTGGGATTGTCATATACATACATCTAAACACCAGGACCACATACATGCCAATATGTCTCAAGCAAATAATTAGTGTAAAAATGAAATCAATTCCAACCTACTTACATTCGCGCCACCTAGTAATTTTGCGTAGGATTTGATTCGTTGTCGCAAAAGTTAATTTAGGTATTTAAATGTTAAATGTTTTAAAACATTATGATTGATTAGACTTAATGTTAGTTAATAAATGAGTAACAATAATGTGTTTGGTGGCTCTACATTATATTTGTGTTTAATGAGTAAAGTGCAACCATACGAAGCCGCGGCGGACATTTGAACGATGTTATATCCATAATGGCATAAATGGGCCTTTCAAATAAAAATATTTCACACGCATCATCTTGTTTTATTCAATTTTAACATCGATCCGTCCTTGTTGAAAGACCCTTTATAAAGTATGGTCCTAGCAGCTGAACGAGTTACTATTTAGTCAAAGTTATTAGAAATGATTTTTTAGAGACTACTAACTTGAACATTTGTTAATATGTAATGGATCGTCAGTGATTGACCACTGGAAAGTCATAATGAATTTTATTGGTAGATTACCAAACTTGTCAAAATTGATCATTATGACTTCACTGATCGACCATCCTGACACAATTTATTGTAATAGCAGAATAATACGACAGGTAAAATAAATTAATAAATTAAATCCTTGTAAAATACTGGTATTGAGATGGATCTCATCATCCTCATCAACGTTTTTACCGTCCCACTGCTGGGCAAAGGTCTCCTCTCATACAGAGAAGGATTGCGCGTAATCACCGCGCATGCTCAATGCGGGTTGGCGCGATTTCAATCTTAAAGTCCAGGTTTCCTTAAGAGGTTTTCCTTCACCTTGTAATCAGTCATTGGTGTCCAAGATGTACTAAGAATGAGATGCATCTGGTATGATGGAAAGCCTTGCGGTTGGCTTTCCGTCTAACAGGATGCCGCTTATAAAGTTGAGAAAGGACCAGGTGTGTAAAATAGGCATACACTTTGATGTTTTTAGTGTATCATAAAATATAAGCATGGTACCTCACACCAGAGGCCATCAACCTTTCGCAAAGATAACCCGCTGCAGTTTTTATCAGACATTGCATTTTTTTTATCGTGCAACGATCTGGGTGCGCAGTTTTTTTCCTGAAAACGCATTTACCTTGATAAACTAACGTTTGTTTAGTCATGCAAACAATACTTAGGTATCTGCAGACTTGGGTCAGTGAACACTGTGGACAGTTAAGAAAATATCAACATGTTCAATTATGATGATACGAAGTTATAATTTTACGTCATTTTATTTATTCATTTATTTATTTATTGATTAAATGAAAAAGTTACGGCTTAAGCACCTCCTAACCAAGGACACACTACTCAAAAATGGATCTATATCATGCTGCTTACACAACTTGTTTAAATTTCTGCTTGCACGCACTATATATGAATTCTGGCGATAATTTGTTGAGGATAATGGCACACGCAAAGGCGGATTAAATCTTTTTGACTTCATAGGGATATTAAAATAAAATTTGGACAAGATTTCGGGACAGTTTATACTACTATTGAAAATTTTTAACAAACAAACGCAGTCAGAGATCTCGCGACGACTAACTAGGGGTAATATATGAAATTTTTTGCAAAGGTTAAGGTAATTTTCAAACTGATATGGTATCTTTTGATGGCCCAGTATTTTATAAATCTTTTTTGAATGTTTTCTATGCGGTTAATATATTTGTGATGACATGAGTTCCATATTTCAGATGCGTACCTACTCCAAATGGCTTCTTACAAAAGTACAGTACTTATAGAATTTTTAAAGTTTTGGCTTGAGAGAAGCACTTGGATAACCTCATTATAAAACCCAGTGATCTGGATGCCTTCTTAACTATTGCATCAACTCAACTATTTTAACGACACAGGTGTCATAATTAGCCAATAATGTCCACTCCTGTGAGCCAAAAGAACGATCACGTGGAATTCTGACACAGCTAGAACACATCGCTAAATGAGTCTGTCGTCCTAGTAGCGTAAAGCTGAAGCTGTTACCTACCATGTATACAAACAACATTATTTTTCGTTTATGTGAAACCCAAAACACGTGTCCAGTATTTTTTAAGTAAAGAATCTATGCACGAAATTTCAAAAAGATATCATGAAAAACCACAAAGTTATGAGCTTGTCCTACTTGGTTGTCTCAACAAAAAAACAATTTCGTAGAAACGTCATAATTCTGAGATTTGATGATGCCAATACACAAAACACGGCATTTTATAGAAAAAGTTTTTTTAGGTATGGCACCCAGAATTTAGGTATTAAAAGATACCAAAGCCTTATAAGAGACAAACACGAACTAAAGGATTTTAAAAATCATTGTTATGAGTTCCTAGCCCAAAAGGCATAATTATTATTCTATTAATGAATAGGTACCTAGAAGATAATGAAAGATATGAAGATAAATATGTGCGTTGAATGTGTGCGTTAGTGTTACTATTGTTAAATTTTAGTAGTTCTTGATCATCATTATCATCATCCCAGCGTTAATCCCAGTCGCATCCAAAGCCTTTTCAGCTTTGCAGTCTGGGGTCCGCTTTACCAGTCCAACTGCTGATATGGCTAAACTTCGACATTTTCCGTGAAGCGACTGCCGTCTAACATCCACAACCCGAAGGCGACATCGATGCATTGCAGTTAGACCAATTGTTGGACTTTTGAGGGCTCCAACAACCCGTAACGACTGCCACTAGATGTTCGTATGGCAACCGGAACCAACGGCTTAACGTGTTTTCCGAGGCACGACCAGACCAGTGCAAATATTTATATTCATGTATACAAATACTTGCACTGTGCGGGGATCGAACCCGCGCCACCTTGCGCAGCGGCCGCTTCCGCTACCGCTACGCCACGGATAAATATATTTCTTTAATACTCATGGGTTATGCTAGTTGTTTGCAATATCGTTGAGTTTATTTTAGAATATTATATGTTAGTTAAGTAATGATTAGTTATAAGTTATCTTGTTATTTAAATTTCAGTAAAATTTAATTGTAACATGTACCTATATATATATATCTTTTTCCACTAGTATTTGTACGCCGTCAATGGCAAAACATACAGATCACCATAATTATTATAAAACCTAAGTATTTTTATACTTACCGATGTTTTACAATTAAAAAACTTTGTCTTTGACTTTGATCGGACAAACCCCTTTGACAGACCCCGTAGATTAACGGGCGTAACGAGCTGACAACCAGGCATTGATTGAAAGAACTGGATTTTATAGGGAAAGACCTTTGCTATTACTTTATGTAGGCTACTAATAACAGTAAAACACTGGGTTGAGCGAGGCGTAGAGAATATTTAACCCACCATAAAATAATAGAAGTATGTTGCTTTTCCCCAAATTGCTAATCTAATTTATTTAGGCGCTTTAGGACGTTATTATGATGATCTAGGGGTCGGACCGATCAAACGCGATTTTTATTATAATAACTAAAATGATAAGTATTATTACTTAAATGATGTGACTTAGTTAGTTCTGAGTCCTGAATATCGCGGGCTTTGAAATATAATATCTACATACTTACATCATCAATCTTAGAACTTTCTTGTTTTGATTGTGTTGGCACAGTTAATTTTTTACATGTTCTGCAAGAACATACGATATAATAACAGTGTTGTCAGAATCTAGGGGAATACCTATCATAAATTTCAAAGCCGTTTTGATGAAAATGCAAACTGCTTGCGACATCTATCGGCAAGTAGGAAACATATTAATACCATTATGTATTTCTATTGAAGTATCTCTACTTACCAACAGATGGCGCATTATCGTTTCTCTTCGTCTTTGACTTATTTCGGTAGATATACATATTATTTAATTAACTTGAATACTGCTATATACAAAACCAATAATAACAATATAAAAATAACTAACTTGTACAATTATACATGAAGAAATATACTCTCATTTTTTTATATGTTTACTTAATTGTGTAACTATTACATGTTATAAATGTTAAATAAAATTAATTATTACACTACTTACTACTGACTAACTATAAAAACAAATAAAATAGAAAACAAAAGGACACAGAGGCGTCCAAGTACTCATTGATGATTCTATTATTTATTTGATTAAACAATTATATTACATATTTCAATTTAAATGAATGCTTATCATTATTATACTAATGAAGTTAAAAAATGTTAAATAAGTAAAACTAAAAAAAAATGTATAACATAATAAATTAACTAAAAAAACCAAAAACTATGTTTCCGCCCGGGATCGAACCGGGGGCCTTCTGCGTGTTAGGCAGATGTGATAACCGCTACACCACGGAAACGAATAGTTACCCTGTACAAAATATGTATGTCCTTCCGTTTAATATGAATAAAAGGATTTAATGACGTAACAGATTATAATACTACTAAAGATCGCATGGAGGTATAGCAGAGTAATGGGCTTCACGAACGCTTTTTTCTCGCTTTTTCCTCTCCTTCGCTTGTCCGTCTGCGTCTGCCTGACTGCGTTTCGGTGGTCATTTTTGGAAAACCAAAGCTTTTGTCTGTGCAATTATAATGGACGAAGTGATGGTCAACTCGAGTAGCTAACTCGAGTCAAATACATCGAGTTGGGCGTAACTCGAATCCACTCGAGTTGAACTCTCTTTGTCTTTATCTATAACTCGAGTTTGAAAACCGAATAGAACCGACATGGTGCGAAGTTTGCCGATCGTTCGAGACTTTAATATAGTCTATTATGAACGAATGAAATGAATATAGTCGCTAACTCGCTATATTCATTCGTTCCGAAGAAACAACATTTGAGGTAATTTCTAAATGCGTGTTGTGCGATATTTGTTTTTGAAAAATGCCGGGTCCGGGTCCATGATTCGATTTCAAACAATAACTCTTTTGTTTCTTTAGTTAGTAGGTATAACTCTCCCAAATAAATACATAGGAATTGAAACAGATAAAAATTGGAACAGCTAAGGGAATAAATGGGTATAAACTCAAAAAAAACACAGTTACTTGTCCATCCAGTTAACTCGATTTTAACCCGGGTTAACTCGAGTTATGTTTTTTCCGAGTTGGCCCATCTCTCCCGGTAATTGTTCATCATCATAACTCTCTGACTCACGAAGTTATGATGATGAACAATTACCGGAGATTTATTGTGAAAGACGGCACAGTTGACATCTGTCGGGCATGTCACCGGCTGGGGGAATCAATATCATATTATCTCCGGGTGTTCTCGCCTAGCTAACGGAGAGTTCGGTGGTAGGCCCTAATATCGGCTGCCGGCAGAAGTTACCACCTACCAGACAAAGTCTTGCCGCCAAGCGATTCGTCGTGTTCCGGCATGATGTCTGGTGAAGCCGTACGGGCGACGGGTCTGAGCAGTTGTATTGCGATGTGTGCCGGGTACGATGCGCCAAATCTTATTGTGTCGATAGTTTGATCGTGAAGGGTCTCCAGATTAATCTCCCTCTGGTGCAGCAGCGTTGGTCGTGTTGTTGGGTTTAACATTGCATCACCCCGCTCAACTGCCGTCTTCCTTCCTAGTCACTAAGATTTTTAAGTGAATAGGTTTAATAAACTTGTGCGCTTTACCAACAACGATTGCATCACTGCTTACCATCAGGCGGGATTGTAGTCAAGCACTAGTTTATAATTATTTAAAAAAAAAAGTACTTGCATAGACACAACCTAGTAGCCAGGATAAATCTATCAGCAACTTGCTCCCAAATGCAACCTTGTGGAATCGGAGGTGCCGTATTATAGTTAAATGACCCTGTTCTTAAAAATGGCATTGTACTGGGATCGATCCATCATCACTGACAGGACTATTCTTGCCAATAAGCCTGATATAATGATGGTGTCTCAACCAGAGCGGCGTGCAATGATTACTTACATAACTATCTCGCATGAGGAGAACGTCGTGAAAGCCGAGAAAAATAAACAAGTCAAGTATCTTGAGTTGGCTCTCGAGGTTGTTGACATGTGGGATGTAGATTCAGCAACTATTGTACCGATAGTCGTGACAGCTATTGACTTATTAGCCAAGGGCCTTTTATTTTTAGGGGGCGGGGACTTCCCTATGTCCCTCGCCCCTGGACCCATTCATGGGGGCCAGAAGGGGGCGTTATTCGCCCTTTCCTCGGCACCCGGTGCGCCTTCTGCGGCTCGGGAAGGGGGTTGAGATCTCCCTCTCCCGTTCCGCAGCTTCCTTCTACGACATCACGTCCTCGCAGAAGGACACCACCGCGTCCCACGACTTTGCGTTACCGACCATCTTCCGCACTACTGCCGGCAGCATCAGGTCGCCTCCTTCTTCATTTTTGAGGACACGGCACTGCTCCTCCCAAGCCACACACTCGGAGAGCGTGTGCTGCGCTGTGTCCTCTCCACATTGGACGCAGTGGTGGCACCGAGCGTCCGGCTCCCGTCCGGTCTATGCGTCGCAGGTACTTGCCGAAGCAGCCTTGCCGCGACAGTACCTGCGTTACCCTGAACGACAGGAAGCCGTGCCTCCTCCCGAGCCAGTCGTCGAGTACTGGCCGGATCGCCTCGACGGTAGCGAGTCTAGAACTGTATTCAATAGGAGGATACTAGTCCAGTCTGGCAGTATCAGACTGCTATACATATACATAATTATCTTCTGTCTTAAGATGGAACTCTAGTGGTGCTTTCTCTATAGTCTATACAAACGTATTCCGCTGTTTTCTTCGAGGATAATGCTTTTAGAGCATTTTTTTTTTCTACAATTTTACACCGTGGTTATACGTGCCCCTATCATTTGATTTTTTCCAAAACTTAATTAACAAAAGAAATACGATACTTCAAAATCGTGAAAAATAACCCATTTTCACCGTGATATTCAGATGACTTTTAGACGAACGTGATAAGTTTTTGACAAAAAGAAAATAGTACAAGCATAGGTATACTTTTCCTCTTTACTTTGATAATTCATATATGTCTTGTTTTGAAAAAGAAAACAGCGGAATACGAAACGTCTTTTGGTCAACGTTTTTGTAAGTAAAATCAGCCTGAGGTCCAACTGTCCTTTTCGCACTTTACCGGGAGAGGTTGGAAGCAGCGCGACGGCAATAGTTTCTTCAAATACCTATTTTCCAAATTCCTCGGCACTAGTGTCCCCTCTTAAAACTGATTTACACAGTGCATTTTAATTTCCTATGGCATACAGTAAAATAATGCAACAAATGACGTGCATCGCTAAATGGTGTTTAGACAATGCAACTTTTAGTATTGCTTTATAGTACATTACGATATTAGTGCGTAATGATGGTTATAACATGCGAGGCGGAATTTCAGCCCGAGCCGAAGGCGAGGGTGTAATTGAGCCGAGCATGTTATAACCAATACGCACGTATATCGTACGACATTTTTTAACACACTTGCGAGGAAACAGAAAAAAAGATATTCAGAATACAAGTACAAAGAAAAGAAAATTTGAGAAAAATGGCGCGAGGTTTATTTTCTGCCGTAGCTGCGTGAAAATGTTGGCAAAGATGCTAGAGCATGCAGTCAAGTTTTTAAATTACCGAATAAACTGTTTTTTTTTTACAAATACTCATTTAAATACAAACAAATACAAATTTGTTTATTTCAAATAGGACATCAGTTATTTTAAATAAACTCAATCTGTGAATGCACACTGTTGCTTTCCCGCCATTAGTATTATTATTTGCCATTTCAAATATGGAACAGCGCGCTACTCACTGGCTAGAGCCACGCGGCGGCGATCAGTTCCATAATTATTTGAAATGACAAATAATGCTGTTATGGAATTTGTATGGACTATAACTTAACTATGTGCTTTGATAACACACGCGTTTGTTATGGCCCGCTTTACATATTTAAAACCGGTGGGATTACATCAGCTTTACGAGCAAGGGTGTTAAAAACTTATTTACTTATTTTTAACACCCTTGCTCGTAAAGCTGATGTAATTCCACCGGTTTTAAATATGTAAAGCGGGCCATAACAAACGCGTGTGTTATCAAAGCAAATAGTTAAGTTATAGTCCATACAAATTCCATAACAGCATTATTTGTCATTTCAAATAATTATGGAACTGATCGCCGCCGCGTGGGCCAGTGAGCAGCGCGCTGTTCCATATTTGAAATGGCAAATAATAATACTAATGGCGGGAAAGCAACAGTGAGCATTCACAGATTGAGTTTATTTAAAATAACTGATGTCCTATTTGAAATAAACAAATTTGTATTTGTTTGTATTTAAATGAGTATTTGTAAAAAAAAACAGTTTATTCGGTAATTTAAAAACTTGACTGCATGCTCTAGCATCTTTGCCAACATTTTCACGCAGCTACGGCAGAAAATAAACCTCGCGCCATTTTTCTCAAATTTTCTTTTCTTTGTACTTGTATTCTGAATATCTTTTTTTCTGTTTCCTCGCAAGTGTGTTAAAAATGTCGTACGATATACGTGCGTATTGGTTATAACATGCTCGGCTCAATTACACCCTCGCCTTCGGCTCGGGCTGAAATTCCGCCTCGCATGTTATAACCATCATTACGCACTAATATCGTAATGCCACAAACCACACACACTAAAAACATAAACAACACACATAAAGCCACAGGCAATTAAATTGCACCGTGTAAATCAAACTTTATTTCTTATTTTTTTTTTATCTTTTTGGATTTTTTTTAGTCACGTTTACCACAAATTAACCTTTTTTCTTTTCTTAATTTTTTCTATCTTTTCTCAGCTATAAAGCTAAAGATACACTGAAGATGAATCTTGTTCAGTTTTTGAATAAGGTAACTGGTGGAGTTATTTATTTTCTACTAGCTTTCCGCCCGCGCTTTTTAAATATCAAATTTTTCAGGGATAAAACGTACCCTATTATTTAATCCGGACTTCTACCTTTACGTCTGCAAAATTTCAAAGCAATCGGTTCAGTAGTTACGGCGTGAAAGCGGAACAAACAACCTCACTTTCCCGTTTATAATATTAGTAAGGATGGCAAGTCTGTAACATTTGTAAGTACATTGTTAACCTATGTATGAAACACCTCTTTTATCTCTCTTCAATCAAGACACGTGCGTCATTCCTGTCGTCAACAATCGGCAAGGCATTGACGCAGTATGAAGGCTGTCATTTATCAGTGATGGATTACGGGCATTCCAATTCAATAATATTATCCGAACGAACGCATCAACACAAGTCACGAGACATACGGTCCACGGAACACACGTGAGCTCAGTTCAGCTGTTCCTGGATCCGCCGGGCGAACATTTCCCCGCCGCTATTATTAATTTACGTGCTACATTTTAAACTCACTACTTGGCGTCGAAAGTTAACAATTCAACAGTGTGTTTTTTGACACAAAGAATAGAGTGTAAGTTGAATTCTGTTTGTACAAAAGATTTAAAGAGTGGTGCTGACAATACGACAATAAATGAAAACACGAACAATGGAATAATCCTACACCATAGAAAAAAACCTAGCTTCGAAAATAAAAAAATGAAAATTTCAAACAAACTAAATCGCATAAAATTGCAAACGGAATAGAACATCCTTTAAAATATTGGTTCAATGACCTCCGATCAGCGGGCGACAGCGCGGTCCTGTATCGACTTGTTTTTTGGCGCCATTATTATGATTATTATTAAAGTTTAGTATCGCAGGATGCGGCGGTCATTAAACTGTAGGCGCTTCCTTATCAACATGTACATCATGTAGAAAATGTGAAAAATGAAAAATGGTTTCCTGTGACTAAACTAATGGATATATTTATATGATTTTTTATGGGTAGATTGAGAATGTGTTGAGGTACACGATGTTTAATTTATTGTCGTATTGTCAGCACCACTCTGTATATGTACAAGCAGAAGGCAGTCAATGCGCGGTCAGCTAAAACTGGAAATGTTTAGCTTGATATGTAGCCGTGTACATGAAAAACGTCGCCCTTTGCCTTGGATATTACCTTTGCTGTTTGACAAATAATAAACATCTGTTTGCAAAACCGCAATCTGTTAGTAACGCTTTAAAGATTTCTGCGCTACCCTTTTTGACAAAGTTATTTTAATATGCAAAATATTGCAGACTAGCTGTTGCCCGTGACTCGGTCCGTGTATTGATATAAAATAAGCGCCTGTTAAAATAATGGGAGCAATATGTACGTACGCGTTTGCTCCCACTTTCGCAACATTTTTTGTAACTGCTCTGCTCTTATTCGTCATAGCGGGATGTTATATAGCCTATGTCCTTTCTCAGGCTCTAGAATATCTGTGTACTAAATTTTATTACAATCGGTCCAGTAGTTTTGGCGTGAAAGCCGAACATACAGACAGACAGAGATACTTTCACATTTATAATATTGGTATGGATTTTGGATTGGTCTGTTTTTTTTTTTTTTTTGTATGTTTACAATCTGTGTTTTAACTTAACCAGAGAAGTAGCGACCGTTATGATAATGTATATTTTTTGCGATTAAAACCGTCTGGAGATCTTCCGATACCGGTTATTGTGTTTAAGTTGACAGCTCGTCGGATTAATTACATCGATGCTCGTCCATGGAATATCGATTTTGTTTTTGAACCGGTCTTTTTTTGTATCGTGGCGTCATATTTCTTTGTGATGGGGCCCAAATTGATGTATTTGGTATTCAAGACAACATGCCTATGTAGAATGCTGATTTTGTTGACACAGACTAATGCATTATTTATCAGCAAAATCAGCCTATCAATATATATGTCGCAGACAGCGACGGCAGAGCGGTAGGGTCGACAGCATCTTGGTGTGGTGGTACGGGTTCCATTTCAGTGAGTTTTGAATTAAAGCACGACGTGTAGATATACCCTCCAGTCTTGACAATCACAATTTGAATAGGCAAACCGACAGTTTTGGTTCGGAAAAGTGCCTTGCTCCGCGTCTCGATGCAAAGTCACCGTTCGACGAACCCCACTTTCCAAAGCGACTCCGTCTATGTGCCGCCATCACAAAATAACGTCACAAGCGTTTGCCCCTGTACTACGTAAATCAAATGAGCAACTTTTCTTCAAATAGTTTCGACGATCTCCGACATCTAAATATATAAACCCGAGTTCCTACAGTGGGAACAATTTCCCATTAATTCCTCTCGGAGGCAGAAGTTTTAAGAACAGTGGTGATGAAATAATGAACACAAAGTAAAGCTCCCGTCCCTAGTATAGTCGTGATGGCCTAGTGGTTAATTTATTTATTTAATTCAAGCCACTAGGGCCCATAGAAAATACAATAGGTACAACTTATAACATACTAGCTATCCGCCCGCGGCTTCGCCCGCGTGGAGTTCGGTTATATCGCGCTTTTTAGATTTCCCTCGGGAACATCAAATTTTTCCGGGATAAAAGGTAGCCTATGTTCTTTCTCAGGGTCTAAAGATTGTCTGTGCCAAATTTCATCAAAATCGGCTGAGAGGTTTAAGCGGGAAAGCGTAACAGACAGACAGACAGAGTTACTTTCGCATTTATAATATTAGTATGGATGGCTTTCGTAATCAAGAGTTTCATCGTACTCAAATGCAGCTTTATGGAATACTCCCCACGCGTTTCTTGTAAATATTAATCGTCGCTGTTGTGCCCTTTCAGCAACAGCGCGTCTGCGAGCTTCAGCAGCTTCAACAGTTTCAGTAGCTCTTTGGGACCCTATGTAAGTCGCTTGCTGAAGACGCCGAGCTTGAGACTGTTCGGGTGTCTCAGAAGCCCGTTGAGATGCCAGATATTCAGCGTTCTGTTGACGTCGAGCTTGAGACTGTTCGGGTGTCTCCGCAGCCCGTTGAGATGCTAGATACTCAGCATGCTGTCGACGTCGATCCTGGGACTGTTCGGGTGTCTCAGAAGCCCGTTGAGATGCCAGATATTCAGCGTTCTGTTGACGTCGAGCTTGAGACTGTTCGGGTGTCTCTGCAGCCCGTTGAGATGCTAGATACTCAGCATGCTGTCGACGTCTATCTTGGGACTGCTCTGGTGTCTCAGCAGCTCTTTGAGCTGCCTCACGCTCTGCTTGTTTAAGCCTTCGCAGTTCGGCTTGTGGAAACGTC
Source organism: Sesamia nonagrioides (assembly GCA_017933935.1). Classification (NCBI taxonomy): domain Eukaryota; kingdom Metazoa; phylum Arthropoda; class Insecta; order Lepidoptera; family Noctuidae; genus Sesamia; species Sesamia nonagrioides. Next base: position 547,000 of record JADWQK010001572.1, on the reverse strand, counting down.
TCGTTAAGTCTAGCTACTTTCATAGTTCGAGCTTTATTAGAGCTTTGGGAAAGATTAGACTTACGCTTTCGCAGCATAATTCTTAAGTACGTGTTGTTTCTATACTTCCAAAAAATACAGTACGGTAATTATTGTTATGATTGTACTTTAATGCAATCCTTGCCTATTTAATTAACCTATCTATATAGTAATTCAATTATCAATGAAGTAATTCGTTATAATTAACCTATTTATATAATTTGTTATAATTAACGGTAAGTAACCTATCTATATAGTAATTCAATTATCAATGAAGTAATTCGTTATAATTAACCTATTTATATAATTTGTTATAATTAACTGTAAGTAACCTATCTATATAGTAATTGAATTATCAATGAAGTAATTCGTAAAAATGAAGTATCTTTTTGTACGTGTAACTCCTAACCAAAAGAAACCTGGCAATAACTAACGTTAGGCCTATATTACTTAAAGTAGGCGACCATACGTTTTTATCAAATCGCTAGTGCCTTGAAACTTCGCAAAACGGATACAACCGTCAACGACGTCTGCCCTCACGCGTCTGCCCGCGTTCGGGTCGCGCACTCAGCGATGAGCCACTTCTTCCCCATCGCACCTACCCCGCTCCCCCCACGCCCCGTTCGCCTGGCACCGCTGCCGGTATTTATCACCGAAAAGGTATTTATCGCCGAATTTGCTATGACTCTGCATTTTAAATCTGTGATATCTTCGAAAATATTTATTTAATTTACATGCTGTAAAAAGCCATATTGATCTTTATTAAATGCACAATGTATTTAAGATACTTAATTGGATAAGGATTAATACTGTATTGCTTAAAATCGCTTCGTAAATAAGCCATTATTTCTCGTACAAAGTAAAGGATAAAAAATGGTTATTGTGGGGTATTCCTAAGAGATAAACATATACCATCACGGACTTTTTTGTAGACCTTTTTATGTTGTACAATACTGTAGTACATTGTTTTGATTTATCTTGTAGGATTCAGTCAGCGTTTGCAATGTAAGCGCAAAAAATGTGTTTTTTTACGACCTCACATTAGAAACCTCAAAAATTGTAGCATAAGTGTTATTCTGATGTATAAGCTATAGCCTATGTGTTATTCTGATGTATAAGCTATATTGTGGTAAAGTTTCATTCAAATCCATTCAGTAGTTTTTACGTGAAAGAGTAACAAACATCCATACATCCATACTTACAAACGTTCGCCTTTATAATAGTAGTAGGATAAACACTTGTAAACTAATATATAAAAGATGGCCCAACAAATACTATACTATACTATTAAAACTTAAAAATACTATAAATTCATATAACATAACAACTAAAACCACTGTACACGGGTTATCGGCGTCGTGTTTCGCTGACTGGTGTCACGCAGCTGGCCACGAAAGCGGCGGTATACAACACAACTTGTCGAGATCATGCGTCTGAACACGTACCATGAACGACTTGAAGTACGTGCTGTGGCGCGGCTCCAACACCTTGACCCTCACTGTCCATTTAGACTTGACGCGCAGATACTCCACTATCTTCTCAGCCTTCGTGGAGTGATGCAGTCTGGACACGTATAGCATCGTTACCATCATCAGTACCGCACTTGTTCCGACAAGAAGGCTTCTTCTTCGTCTTCTCTACCTTGATGAAACCATCCTTATCGCACGTATCCTTCTCTGGACCCTGTTTATTCGAAACCAGGTTTGGTTGGTATGAGTGTGCGGGTTCGATTCCAGGCCAGGCAAGTACTAATGTAACTTTTCAAAGCTATATGTACTTTCTAAGTATATGTTGGACACCAATGACTGATTACAAGGTGAAGGAAAATGTGTTGAGGAAACCCGGACTTTAAATATGAAATCGCCAACCCGAATTGAGCAAACGTGGTGATAACGCTCAATACTTGTCGATAAAAGGGTTGACGGTGATGATGATGATGAAAGTTCCCCCGTCTAGATTCGAACCCACGACCACAACTCGCACGTCGTGTCCTTTATTAGGACAGGATCACCACTTGATCAATAATTTGAAGCTAAAATGTTGCTTTCTTCTTTCTACTCGGAAACCGTATTACATAATTAACTACCATTTACCGTATATTAAAGCTCAAAATCGTGTTTAATGCACAACGCAGACCAAGCGTGTTTGTATATTTTCCACTCATAAGCTTAACTATTCCTAAGTATAATTGTATAATCAACCTTTTTCCTCATATACCTGTGTATACAATAGTTCAGCGCAATAGGACAACTACGACCTACGTCCCAATTAGAAACAATTTGCTGTCTATTAACTAATCGATGTGTGCGGAACTATTCACTGCTAGTTGACGCATGTTCTCCTGGTACTTCTGTCACGTGTACTGGGTTGGTTGGGCCTTTGACCAAGAAACAAAAAAATCACTACTTCTATTAACGACATATGAATTGAATTCTATGAAATGATTCTCCAACGATTAATTCACATAAATATAAATAAGTCTTAAATATAAAATACTTCAGTGAATGTATCAATTATAGGTGCTGTAGTGATTAAAAGTTTCAAACAAGCGCAGAACTGACATATGTGACGGAATTGAGACAAAAGTCAACTATCGGCAATCTGTAAATTGTTGCAAAAGATGCTTGCGAAATTGAACCAGGGTGTTAGAAAAGATGTCGATGGTGTCGATGCAAGAGTGGATTTCATTCTAAGTCCTCATCAAACGGTGCAATGGTGCTGAACGCCCGAGGTTGGTACGAATTATTGTTGGTGTTGGTGTAAACACATCTAATTTACGGTCGGGCCTGGGTTGGCTACTACGGGGTACAGATACATTTATGCCTTCCAAAAGTCTTGGAACATGTATCAGACCATTTATTATTTTGAAAAGCAAAATTAGGTCCGTCAGTTTCTGCGGTTTTCAAGAGATGTCAGGTTGAAGTGACTCAATCTTTCAGGGTAAGGGGATGTGTTTGGGCAGGTGATAGATTTATATCGCAGGTACCTAGTGAAACCTTTTTGGATGCACTCGATTCGATCGATATGAATCCGGTAGATAGGATTCCACACCTGCGATGTATAATCGAGAACACTTCTAACGAGCGCGAAGTAGAGAAGTTTGAGAGTGTGAATTGAGGTAAAATCGTGGCAGACACGCTTCAGAAATCCCAGAATTTTAGTTGCCTTTTTGACAACATTTTCCACATGTGGAATGAAAGTCAACTGACTGTCTAGGCAGACTCCCAGATCGCGAACTGTGTTAACCCTCTGCAGTGCCTTGTAGTTCAGTAAACATAAGGAGGGAAAGGTATTTTTTTTTTTTGTGAAGGTCATTTGTTTGCATTTTTCGGCGTTAAGGATCATCCGGTTCTTTAAGCACCAGTTTTGCACTGAGTTTAGGTCCTCCTGTAGCAAGGATATGTCTCTAATTGAGTCTATTTTCCTATAAAACTTCACATCGTCTGCAAAGAGTAAACATTCACTGTGCTTGATGCAGTTCACTATATCGTTGACAAATACAAGGAACAATATCGGACCCATATGGGAGCCTTGTGAAATTCCAGAGGTGGAGTAATAGAAAGATGACTGATGCCCCTTTACTACGACCTTTTGTTTTCTATCAGCCAGATAAGACTCAAACCATTGTAGAAGTTGTCCAAATATACCGAGGCCTGAAAGGTTTTATCAAATCAATCAAAATTGACAAATATAAAAGGCATCAAAGATCAGGAGAGGTGGCTGTTGACTGCATAGGCCGCTAAAAAGTGTAGCGTGCAGTGACGTCACACGAGTTTTCAACGCGCTGTGTCGTCTTCATTTTTTGTTTATATGAAAAAAGAAAAAATACGTGTCTAGTATTTTTTGGAAATCTGACTGATGGACTAATTAGTTTTTTTTAGTCAAATACCCTATTGCGTAACCGACTTTTACTTCTTCAGCCTATAGAGGTCCACTGCTGGACAAAGGCTACATATTGCCATCGGCCATTGGTTCTTCGAGAAATGTGCCCCGCCCACTGCCACTTAATTTTAGCGACTCGAAGAGCTATGTCGGTGACTTTGTAGTGCGCACCTGTCCACTATTCTGGGGATACTATCGGTAAATCTGAATGTATTTCAGTTGGCTAATAATCTTATATTGCAACTTTTTGGGGTGGGAAATCAGCTAACGATATCTCTTGCTTTGTGCGGAGCAAAAGGGCTCGTCCGAATTTTAATCACAAAAATCCACCCGTGTTCTATCACTTCTCTGGGCCAGGGCCACGATATATCTTTCAAACTAGCCGCGGCCGTGGCGGTCTTTTCCTCGCCTTTGCAATGCTTCGATACCGCCTTCGGGTTGTGGAGGTCAGACGGCAGTCGCTTCACGGAAACTATCGAAGTATAGCCAAAATCAGCAGTTGGACTGGTAAAGCGGACCCCAGACTCCAAAGCTGAAAAAACTTCGGATGCGACTGGGATTAATGCTGAGCTGATGATCATGACGATTATCGATACTGTTTCCATAATACAGTCCGGAAAAAACAGCAGTTGTCTATGGATCGATGACAGTTATGTCTTCTCCAAAATATATTAGGTTATACTCTGGACAACAGCCGACTTGAACGTAGTGGCGCGTTGGCGTGTATGCAGTTTTGTGGCCAAAATGCAACCGAGTGACGTAAAAATATTTCTTGTAGCCTAGGAACTAGCTGTTTTTTATCTAACCTCACTTTAACTAAACCTTTAATAAGTCGGCTCTCAGTTTGCCAAAACACGCAAGATTTTCAGTGGAGATTTGCAGGGGATTAAAATATTAGTTAGTTCTCGGTGGTAGGCAACAACATCAGCCGCCGGCATAAGTTACCACCCACCAGACACAGTCTTGCCGCCAAGCGATTCGTCGTGTTCCGGCATGATGTCTGGTGAAGCCGTACGGAGGATGGGTCTGAGCAGTTGTGTTGCGATGTGTACTGGGTACGATGTGCCTAATGTTGTTGTGTCGGGAGTTTGGTCGTGGAGGGTCTCCAGGTCATCCTCTGGCGCAGCATCGTTGGTCGTGTTGTTGGGTTAAACATTGCATCACCTCGCTCAACTGCCGTCTTCCTTCCTATTCACTCAGTTTTTTGAGTGAATAGGCTTAATAAGCTAGTGCGTTTTACCATCAACGATTGCATCACTGCTTACCATCAGGCGGGAGTGCAGTCAAGCACCAGTTTATAACTAATAAAAAAAAAAAAAAAACAATTGATGGCATTTTCATCGTATTTCACTCGGGCCTAAGTTTGTATACAATCGCTTCATCCTCCTTTACAAATTCCCTTTACTTGTGGTACCATGATATATTCTTTTCTACACTAATATTACAAAGAGGAAAACTTTGTTGATAAACAGGATAATGTAATGATTTTGTAAAATAAGTAGAAATTAGACTCATCATAAGCGATAGATGGCGCTAGTGGTTGCATGTAGTTTATACATCCGTTTAAGATAGTATTATATTCATTTGTAAAATTATTAATAAATCAATACCGTTCATATCTCTATTTATAATAATTATTGTTTAAGTCGTTATGTTTAGTTTCATATATTTTAGTGAAGTAATTGTAATATTTCCTGTTTACTCTGATTGGTCGAATGGTCGGCTGAGTGTACACTTCCTTTTAAGGCGGGAAACATTCGGTTGGCAATTGATTTGCTTGGACAGACCGAGTTTCTTTGGCCAGAAGTCGAACTGTAAGCATATCTTACGGTTCCGTGCTACATTTATTATATCTTGCTGTGTACAATTGTAATAACTGTGATAACCTAATTGTGTGGAGAGAAAAGTGAATAAACGTTATTAAAGCTGTACTTGAGGTGTATGATTTCATCACACTAGGAAACAACTGGACCATTTTCAAAAATTTTTTAACCATTCGAAAGCTACATTATCCACGAGTACCTACCATAGGCTAAATTTGATTTTGGAAAAAAAATGGGTTGCGTAAGATATTTGCGTTTTTTGAACACAAGGTGTAAAAAATCAACCAGAAAAGTTCTTATTTTGCGTACGCTGCCTAAACTATAAAAGATAGAACCATAAAATGTTCTAATTAATTGTAAATCATAAATATCTACAAATAATATGTAGGTATGTGTTGCTACCAGGCTATGAGAACTCCAAAGAAGTACGTAATTTTCGTTCACGCGTGTGTAATATCAACCAATAGATCGCAGATGCACGCTTGATTGGTGACGGCAAAGGTCTTGCATGCTCTGTCGCCCATCTATTGGTACCTACTTACTCAAGATGCATAAATATATGACATCTTGCGGCATTACAAATATAGCATTCAATTTGAATGATATGGTTGCCATTACACTAATTAGTACGTATCCATACAATATATAAAGAAAATCTACCTAACAATACCTGTCCGATCCGTGAAGGTATTGTTAGGTATCGATAACTGATTCTACCAATGCCTCCAAAGCAAATGTTATTTCGCAAAAAGAGGTAACTTAATAGATGTGCGGTAGGCAATACATGCGCGGGCGAAGGGGGGCAGGGCACGCGGTACGTGGCACGCGGTCGCATCGCTCATAATAATACTGTCGAAAAAGGAGTTGTCACTTTTAAAAAAATGACACCAAATTTTGGGGAAGTTGGATTTAATTCGCGAAATAAAAATTATTTCAAAATTCATTAGTATCGATACAAAGATTAAAAAAGAATGTTTATGTGGTTACCTAAACCCTATTATCCTTTTGGGTCGGACGGGGTTTTTTTACATATTGTATATTTGCAGACAGATCCTGTTGGCCAAACAATATACATATCTATAAATTGCTCCAGTACTCACATGTAAGTAGCCTAAAACTAAGTTACAAAATTGAAAGTCATAGTCACTCTCAAATTGTAATCAAACACTGATAACATATCTGATACCAAAACTCATATAATTGACAAAGTGAATGGTGCTAATAACAAGCATTGTGTCGCTGAGTGTGGTACCGAAGTGTGTGAAGTATTCGACCATGGTGCAAGTGAGAGTGAACGAGGGTCTGCTTGAAGGAGAACTAGTTCACAACGAGTACGGCGGCACGTACTACAGCTTCAAGGGGATACCCTATGCACAGCCGCCACTCGGGGAACTGAGGTTCAAGGTAAAGATCTATCAAAATTCATAATGATTGCGTTCTTGGTGCAGTGATCGCCCCTTAAATGCAGGAGGTTTTGATCCCCGACTCTGGCTAACTGTTATTTTTCATCAGAAAATGTGCAGAAGTGGCGCGGTGTCTAAAATTAGGCCCGATAGACTGTATTAGGCCCATCCCGATTATGTGGATGTACTATTATAAGTAGTGAATGTAGGTAATGGATTAATGGTTATCGAAATAAATAAATTACATTGTTATTATTTTATATGCCTCCTATAAGGGAAAGTGTGATGTAAAGTGTTGTTTTTTATTTATTTATATACAAACTAGCTCCAATCCACATTTCACCCGCAAAAATTACGATCTCGTGAAAATATCAGAATTAAAACTGAACTCATCAATATTGATCCAGTCACAATCAAACAATTTGAAGAATTGAGAAACATACAAACGTCCATACATTATATTACTAGTAAGCAGTACTAAAATGAAAATAATAACTGACTTAAAATAATTAGCATGATATCTTTCTTTGTAAATATTTCGAACCGTGAGTGCTTGTCAGTCGAAGGATAAGATTATTTTAAGATAAGAAATCTTTATCTTATGTCGAATATTGATGCGGCCACTAACGACCAAGTTTATTGTACACTTAAACACTAAATATCTTGTTCCAGGCCCCACGCCCTTCAACGCCATGGGAAGGAGTCCGTAGCGCAAAGGAATTTGGTCCCAAGTGCGCTCAGTATGAATTGTTCTTCGATAACGACAAAAAACGAGGTGGCAGTGAAGACTGTTTGTACCTGAACGTTTACACACCTAACATCAAACCGGACACGCCACTGCCTGTAATGGTCTGGATACACGGAGGAGGCTTTGTATCTGGTTCTGGAGATGATGTTGAATACGGTCCTAAGTTCCTTGTAAGACAAGATGTTATACTAGTCACGATTAACTACCGCCTTGAAGTGTTTGGTTTCCTTTGTTTAGATACAGAAGATGTACCCGGAAATGCTGGTATGAAAGACCAAGTACTAGCCCTCAAATGGGTGAAGAATAATATCGCTAATTTCGGTGGTGACTCAGAAAATATAACTATATTTGGTGAGAGTGCTGGTGCGGTCAGTGTCTCCTATCACTTAATATCGCCAATGTCAAAAGGTTTATTCAGGAGAGCTATTGTTCAGAGTGGAGCCAGTTGTTGCTACTGGGCGCAAGCGTACAAACCACGTGAAAGAGGTCTCGCTTTGGCAAGAAAATTAGGATTCTATTCTAATGACGTTAAGGAAGTATACGAATTCCTAAAAAAACAACCAACCGATTCACTTATACAAGCCGCAGTTCCTATAACTTATACTGAAAAAGCGAAGAATGGTGTCGAAGTTTATTTTAGTGTGGCCAACGAAAAAGACTTTGGCAATAATGAAAGATTTTTCCACGGAGATATGGTCGATGTAGTATCAAATGATGTTCACGAAGGAGTCGATATTTTGGCAGGCTACACTGCCGATGAAGGATTGATGGGTATAGCCATATTTGGGGATGTCGAAGAAAGTCTAGATCAAGCTAGAAACTACCCAGAGTTTTTTGTTTCCTATCCCTTGTCACTTGATTTATCAGTAAATAAACAATTAGAACTTGGGACGAAAATCAAGGAATATTATTTCAAGAATGAGATTTTAATACCAGATGATTGGGAGAAATTAGCAAAATATTATGCTATGAATGTTTTTGTATTCTCCACTATGAGATGGGTTAGGATATGTGCTCGCTCTCAGAAGAACAAAATATATTTGTACAAATTCACGTGCACATCCGAATTGAATATTGTTTCTAAATTAATGGGGATCGGTCATTTAGTTGGAGATAAGCCAGTTGTAGCCCATGGCGATGACTTAATGTATTTATTCAGTCTGAGAGAAAAGCCTCTCATTAATATGAACTCTATTGAGTTCCAACACATAGAGAAAATCACAAAACTATGGACAAATTTTGCTAAATACGGGTAAGGGCAAGTTTAAGTTTACATTATGGGTTTATACATATATGTTATAATTTCAAATTTAGGCGATTTCGAAATAAACAGCGGCAGGTTACGGGAATAATCTACGTCTCCTGCATTCACCTTAAACTTAAGGAGAAGATATATAAAACCATGATATGGCCTGATGTCTTGTGTGGATCAAAATGTTAGCCCACAAAGGGGATAAATGAAAACAAATTGCTTATAGGTGAGAATGATAAAAGGGATTTGTCGTGTAACACGAATGAAAATAATAAGAAATGAGTAAATAAGAGGAAGTGTGAAAGTGGCACCGGTATCAGAAAAGTTGTGTGGAAATCGCTTGTCATGTTATCGGCATGTATTACGGGGAAACGAGGAAAATGTCGTGAGGAGAGTTTTGAGTAAGAATGTCAATGGGTATAAGAGTAGAGGAAGACCAAAGAAACGACGGATGGAATGTCTGAATTACGATATGGTTACAAATAAAATTCTGAATCTGATTCAGATTCTGAAGGGGGGTGATTACGGAGATGACGATAAATAGAGAAGTGTTACAGAAAACAAACAAGAAACAAACAGACTCAGTTGAATAGTGGTATTTTATATGAAGCGACAGTCTATCTATCCTCTACAATCCAGATGCTGGGTACGACACCCCATTTTTTTTGTTCTGGGTGGGATATCATCAAACGATCTCTCCCGCTCTAGGCGGATCAGACTTTTATTGTCTAAAACACACCCATGTTTGTTCACTTGCCTGTGCGCTAGGGTCGCTGTTCTTTTTAACCAACCCTGAACCAGGAGGCATTGGTCTTCGTAGACCCCGTCACGATGTGCTGACATCTCTTTGATTCGCGCGTGAAACTCAACGCGCCGTCGTCGACGCGGCCCTGGTCCTTACCGGGCGGTGAGCTGCCCACTGCTCACCGCCCGCAAGCCCTAATACGACACCCCTTAGTACGACTGGTCGTCAGACTTCTGGACTTCTAACGACTTCCGACTTCTAATTAACAATTATTAAAGATATACAAATGACAGCCGGATATACGTATAATAATTTTAGACCTTTATTTACTGTTAGTGTTATTCTGCATCATTCCACAGCTCCGTAAATGCCTCTCGCTATGACATCCAGTTTCTTCATCCAAGATTAACCAACAGTAGTGCAGGCCCAGAATAATGCAACTTTCTTTTATTTTGATTGCAGAAACCCAACTCCTGATAAATCTTTGGGCGCCGAGTGGACTCCGTATTCTATCGAAAGCCAAGAATATCTAGACATTGGCAATGAACTACGATCCGGTAATGCACCGGATCAAGAAGAAATACTATTTTGGGAAAATGTTCTAACTGAATATGGACTAAAACTGTACTGAACGTGACCTGCTGTGCAATTGTTTTTTTTTTTTTCTTTACCTTGCCCCACACTAGGAGGAGAGAGACTCACTATAGGAGTAAATCCTGTATCGTGGGTGTGTTTATAAACATTTAAACCCACATACATAAACAGCTAGGTTTTATTGGCGGGAAGCTAAGATGAGTGCCACGCTTATTTTTCATTGGACTTTTAAGTTATTTATAGTGTCGTTTACTAAATAAAAACGCGTGATTTATGTAGTTAAAAGTGCATTCAGTGAATAATTCATAAAGAACAGTGAAATATTGTAGCATAGTGGCTACATATACCAAATCTTCCTCCTACTGTTCGGTTCGCGCGGCCGTCTTTTTCGACATGAATAATTCATTACGTGCTAAATGCACCAACCATGCGAAGCCATAAGAGAAAGAAAAGAAAGAAATTAAACAGCTAGACCCGGCTCAACTACTTGTGTAGGTTATACAAATATAATGTTCCGTGCGGGAATTATACTTCAATATAGAGTTGTACACATGAACAGTTGCTGGTGTTATTAAATTATTTATTTTTTATAAGAGCATTTGTTTGGCTTGCCGTAAAGAATTGTGTTCTCTTTCACTTTTCATAAGATAACTTTATTCGAAGCATAATTATTTACAATAAGTGTCGGACGTCAATTTTAATTTCCAGCACATATAAATAATCTTATTTTCACCCTTCTACGATCAATTACTATTTATTGATTGGAAGTCTAATAAAGTATTTCCTAGAAATAATGTATATGGCAAAACAAGGTTTGCCGGGTCAGCGAGTCTAACTATAGAATGACCCCGCGACAAGCTTTTATATCACATTAGTGTAGTGACACATCAGCGGAACGTACGGCACCGAAAGCTCAGCGCCTGCAGTCAGTCGCAATATTCTGTTCTTAAAACAAACCAAACGGTTAAAACGCGGTGTCTTGTTCAGCGCTACGTTACGAGTTACACCCATGTTCCTTCACTTGCTTGTGCGCCAGGGCTACGGTTTCTTTTTTAACCAACCCACAACCCTGACCCAGGAGGCATCGGTCCTCGTGGACCCCGTTACGGTGTGCTGACATCTCTTTGAGGCGCGCGTGAAACACAAGGCGTCGTCGATCCGGGCCTGGTTCTTACCGGACAGCGAGCTACCCACCGCTCGCCGCCCAGCAATGATGTCCTTGATGCTAAGGAACGCTAGTCTACAAACAACCCTTTCAATGACGGCATGAAGAACCCTATGTTAAAGCTATTGGAAAAGATTGAAGAGATTTCAGCAAGGCATTCCGTGGTGACTTTTAAGAGTAGCAGCAATCAGCATATAGTGTTCTAATTGCTAAGTCACGGGTCTCGTCTGTGTGAGATGAAATAATGCACGTAGCCGTAATGCACCACGCTGTTCCAGTGCGGGTTGGTAGATGTGATTTGTGTTCAAGTTTTTGTTCTAAGACATTTTTATTCATCATTCTGAAAGCAGCGGTGATGGAATAAATTGTGCAAAAAAACTAAAGCGCCTATCGAGCTCACCTATAAACTCTGAAGTCTGGGCAGCTATCACCGGACTACTGTAGCCGATAATTCTGTAAAAGTATCATCGGGAAAAGTTAGATGACGTGAGCTTTTTGCTTGACCGCAATCTCGTTTGATGGTAACCAGTGAGGCAATCGTTCGTGGTAAAGCGCGCTAGTTTATTAAGAGCCTATTCACTCATAAAAGCTGAGTGAATAGGAAGGAAGATGGCAGTTGAGCGACTGATGCAATGTTAAACCCAACAACACCACTAACGATGCTGCGCCAGAGGGAGATTGATCTGGAGACCTCCACGACCAAACTCCCGACATAAAACATTTGGCGCATCATACCCGGCACATATCGCAACACAACTGCTCAGACCTGTCCTCCGTACGGCTTCACCAGACATCGTGCCAAAACACGACGAATCGCTTGGCGGCGAAACTTCATCTGGTGGGTGGCAACTTCTGCCGGCAGCCGATGTTATGGCCACCGAATAGCTTGGAATGAGCAACACTAACTAGCTGAAATGATAGTTCATTTTACGCTAAATTTTCACAGTATTTGGTTACGCAATCGGACGACTGCTGTTCGCTGACTCTTCGAGGCGGTAAACGTAATGAAAGTGTTGACGGTATAAGGACGGGTGGCAGGTCAAAATCCAGCACCCTACTTGCGTAAAAAACTATAACTTGTAATTGTCCTATTGCTAATGCATTGCTCCATGTATTTGAAAAATTTGTCTGCTAAACACTAACGATCAGACTAGTCCATAAGTTTAAAGCCGCTCAGCGAGCTATGGAGCGGGCTATGTTGTGCGTCTCTCTGAAGGACCGCATCAGAAATGAGGTGATCCGACAGAGGACCGAAGTCACCGACATAGCTGAGAGGATCAGCAAACTGAAGTGGCAATGGGCTGGTTACATATGCCGCAGGACCGACAACCGTTGGGGTAAACGAGTCCTCGAGTGGAGACAGCGTCTCGGCAAACGTAGCGTAGGACGCCCTTGGGCGAAATGGAGCGACGACATCAATAAGGTGGCTGGTAGCGGCTGGCAGAGAACTGCTCAGGATCGAGCTTGTTGGCGTGCCATGGAAGAGGCGTATGTCCAGCAGTGGACGACAGGACGAGTGTAAATAGCGCAATGGATGTTGTTGAACTGTCAAAATTAAATCAATTGCAGCTACTAATAATGCATTACGCAATTATACTGCTTTATCCATCATATTTATATCGTTGGCGCACCGCAGAATAATGATACATCGTTTACTTATAGATATTAATAGCAAATAATATAGCGTACAGTTGCTAATTCATCTGAACTAGGTTCACTCTATGCATAAATACTTAACGTGTATGAGAATAACTTAAAAACTAAATTAAAACATAGGTAAATAATAGTAAGATATGAAGTATGTTAGTAGTTTTATTAGCAGACAGTAACTCTGCAGTCTTTGTATAGATGGTTAGTAAATAATGTTGTATAAATTTTTGTATAGCTATAGTCATTGAGTTTGTGTATGTCTGGTGTGGACTTAGGAAATATAATGCAGATTATTAATAGCGTCAGTTGATAAACAAAACAACCAATAGCAGTAACATCTTGTAAATCATATCGTAATAATACATGTGTAGTTCATTTTCAACATCTGTTTTATGTCATGTCTTAGAATGTGATGTAGTCTATTCAAATTTGTTTTCAAGTGTTGTTTTTAGTAGGAAGAGATCCAGTCGGTGGATTTTTTAAAAGACTTCTTAAAAATCAGGAGATTGACAATTCGACTGTGCTTTTTTCTCTTCATTTCCTCGAGGCTGTTGAAGGTTTAAAAGGACATCAAGGAGATGTAACATACAGAAGATGCCAGAGGGAGAGCAGACCAAAATAATTGGCTGAGCATTGAAAAATCCGACCCTGCTTAACGGAAAAGGAGAGGAAAAAGAACAGATTTTTGTTCTTTCGACTGTTTAGTATTCATTTGTATGGATTACTGGTTGATGTTAAGGTTCCACGCCAAGACACGCCTTGATGGAAGTTAGAATATTTTCAAAAGATTTTCTAGAAAAATTATTTTTTCTGCTGCCGTGTCTTACAAAGTAGGTATAAATTGAATTAGATAGAGATTTATGATTGTAAATCTGACAGTTTCCCCGAACGAGCTCTTCTACAAAATCTACATGAATGATGTAATCAAATATTTGTAACAGCTTGAAAATTTATAAGAGTGTCCATGGAGTTTCTTGCCCGTTCTTCTCCATAGGTACCTACTCTTTGGACTGGGCGACTAGCTTCATCTTATTGACTGACCGACTTTCTGACAATTCAAAAGTGGTTTATTTGAAATAAATGCTTTGATTTTGATTTTTTTTTTTTACAAACCGATTGTGGATATCTAAGTAATTTTGATTTATGTGTGTAGGCTTATTGCGTCGTGTAAACGGGCATTTATCTTACAAGTATAATAATCTATTTTGCGCATAAAGAAACAAATATTTGCTTATCTTGTTGTACGATGTTAGTACTTGACTGTATGATGTGATTTATAAATTCGATAAAGTTTTAATAGTTGGCCGAGTCCGAGCCTAAGTGAGTGAGTATGTATTATTTGCACACTGAATTATGAATGCACTGCTTACCACCCAGAGTCGAATATCCAACAGTATGTTTCTTTAACGCGCTCGGTTAGATTCTCAATGTTTTGCTTAACACCGAAAGTTGAAATTCCAGTACACGATAAAATCCCGGCGTTATATTTTTAGGTCCATGTGTGTGAACAGGAATTAAATCTCATCATCTCAGCGTTAATCCAAGTCGCATCCGAAGCTTGTTTTGTTTTGTTGCTTGTTTTGTTTTGTTGTGTAGATTTGGAGTCTGGGGTCCGCTTTACCAGTCTAACTGCTGATTTTGGCTAAACCTCGATATTTTCCGTGAAACGACTGCCGTCCGACCTCTAACACCCGAAACCGATATCGAGGCATTGAAGTTAGATAAATTTGCTGGACTTTTGAGGGCTCCGACAACCCGTAACGACTGCCATTAGATATTCGTATGGCAACCGGGATTAACGGCTTAACGTGCTTTCCGAAATACGACCAGACCACTGCAAATATTCATATTCTTGCACACAAATACATATTTGCACTGCGCGGGGAACCCGCGCCTCCTTGCGCGGCAGCCGCGTTCTCTACCGCTACAGTACGGAGCCTGTGAACAGGAATTAAAAATAATGATAGTTATTTCACCTTCCAACTCAAAATTTCTGACTCCAAAAACAAGAACAGATTATCAGATAATTGTTTATATACATATGTATATATAAGTCAATAACACATGATTATTGAATATAATACGTAGTTATTCCTAAAAAGAAAATAACTTATCGCAATTTCCCCACGTATCAATGGTATCCGCTATCCTTCCCACATTCCAAAATCATCAGCGTATACCATAAAGTAATCAATCAACACGTATTTGGCGCATACAAGACATAAATAATTCAATTCGAAGAACATGGTCCCTCTGTAGGAACTGTGCAATTGCTTTCGAGTCACTAAATTATGCTCAAACATCCGTATAGCAGGTTTGTTTGCTCATATAACTGGCGTATGCTCTGATACTCGTTAGTGGTATTCTGGGAACTAGTAAGCTCCTACTTTCGTATGAGCTCCTGGTACTCAAAGTTATTTTATGTCTGGAACACGCTATAAAAATGAAGGGAATGTCTGGATCACAGACCCATTTTAGCATGCAACAAGCCTTTTAATATGCCTTTGATGTCTTATTACTTGTTTAAGAAAGTACCTATTCTTGTTTGTAAGATATCTTCACAGTAGTGTTTTTAATTGAGTTGAAAAATTAAAAACTACATTTATAATAAATACTACAAGGATTACTATATTAATAAGGGTTATTAACCTATTAGACCACATCAGTAATTCTGCTTTTAAATTTTGTATTAACTACTGTGATTGGTTTAATATAAAAACTACTCCAACCAATCAAATCATCCATACTTATATAGTACTTACCCATACTAATATTATAAATGCGAAAGTAAGTCTGTCTGTCTGTCTGTTACGCTTTCCCGCTTAAACCTCTCAACCGATTTTGATGAAATTTGGCACAGACAATCTTTAGAGCTTGAGAAAGTACATAGACTACCTTTTATCCCGGAAAAATTTGATGTTCCCGAGGGAAATCTAAAAAGCGCGATATAACCGAACTCCATGCGGGCGAAGCCGCGGGCGGAAAGCTAGTTGTTTATATAAGTACCTATATGCAAATACAAAAAATATGTCATAAATTCACTCCAATAAAACAAAACGTAAGAAATGAGAATTTAAAATAGGTAGATACATTTCATTAAAGACAGGTTTCAAAAATACACTCAATAAATACAAGGCGATAAAAAATAATGTTTTATCGCCAGTCTTTTTAGGGCTCCGTACATCGAAATAGAAAACGGAAAACGACCACTTTGATCCATTCCTATGTCTGCTGTCAAGAATCCTTTTCTCAGGATCGACTGAAGGTTACGAGCTGAATTTATATCAAATACTCAGGTCCCAGGTTGTGAAGTCGTGGTGGCCTAGTGGTTAAAAACACCAGCCTCTCAAGTATGAGTGTGCGGGTTCGATTCCAGGTCAGGCAAGTACCAATGTAACTTTTCTAAAGTTATATGTACTTTCTAAGTATATCTTGGACACCAATAACTGAAGGTGAAGGAAAACATCTTGAGGAAACCTGGACTTTATAAGTCTGAAATCGCCAACTCGCATTGAGCAAGCGTGGTGATTACGCTCAATCCTTCTTTGTATGAGAGGAGACCTGTGCCTAGCAGTGGGACTATAAAAGGTTGCTGATGATGACTCAGGTCCTTTGGAGCCTCCGTG
This sequence comes from Sesamia nonagrioides, assembly GCA_017933935.1. NCBI lineage: Eukaryota > Metazoa > Arthropoda > Insecta > Lepidoptera > Noctuidae > Sesamia > Sesamia nonagrioides. The sequence goes on along the minus strand of JADWQK010001572.1, from coordinate 530,094 downwards.
TGCAGTTTCTGACCTGCCATCGGACGCGTCCCCAGGTGGCGGATAGGGGAACGGCCCCCAGATATGGGGGTTACCGGTTTACCGGCGCGGACCAAAACCAGATGCGGGGACCGCTTCGGCGGTCACACGTGCGGCGGGTCGGCCACCACTCGAGGTGGCTGACGTGACCCGAACTCCGGGTCACCGTCGGGCAACCCGGTCTCCTCATTGAGAGGAGCTGGGGGCCCCGTTTGCCTCCGGGCAAACGAGTGGGGCTAAGAGGAAGGACACCTCGCTAAAAAACCCTTGGCTGCTGCGTCTTCTCGCACAAAAAGACGTACCCAGCCCGGCCCCTCCCTGTGGAGTGGAGGGACCACTGTGGGCCCGCCCTAGGCGGGAATCGCCGGCGGGGGATTGGTAGTTAGGCTGTGCCATTTTCCCATGACCCCGCCACTCAGGCGATGTCGTTGTGCCGCTGTGGGTTTAGTGGGTATTCCCGGCTTCGGCTGGGCGAGTCCCACACACGCCCTTCGGGGTATGGTGCGTAAAAAAAAAAAGGTCCTTTGGAGCCATGACACAAGGAAACATTTAAGCCAACACAATCAAAAGATATAGCCGTTTATGCCACAAATTTTCCATACTTACTTCAATAGCAGTGTGGTTACCGAGCGCGCAACACAGTTCACAGCTGATCATAGTGGTTCCAGACGCGTGCGCACAGCGGACAGGGCCCCCGTCTCGTTGTGCAGGGATACATAACGTTTTAAGTCTTTTTTTTAAATTATAAACTAGTACTTGACCGCAATCCCGCCTGGTGGTAAGCAGTGATGCAATCGTTGATAGTAAAGCGCTCTCGTTTATTAAGAGTCTATTCACTCTAGCCTTGAAAATACTTAAATTGTAGTCAAACACCGCCGATGGCAAATTGTTCCAGTCCCTCGATTTACAGTAAGGGGTCAAAAGTGGAGCAACACTTTTGACAATGTTAGTGCATTAAAGTTGAAAAGTGGTAATGCACTTTTGACCCTTACTGTACCTATATAAAAGACGATGCGAAACGCTTCGTCCGGATCGTAGTCAACAACGTAATAACATACAGAAATATGTTTTAAGTAAATTATATTACTTATTATTTTATCACATACGGCTGCATTTACGAGTAAAGTACATAATAATATTTACCTACACTCGACTGTTACGACAGTCAGCATACAAGTGTGATGAAAAATATTATCATTAGTTAATTACAATACAAACATAAATTATTATCAATAAACGCAAGATAACAGCTGATGCGGGCGCGGGCAGGTGAGCGGCGCGTTGACCATATTTTTGTAAGTATAACTAGACAAGATAACAAGCTCATAACTTTTTGATTCATCATGATATTTTTTGAAATTTTGTACATACACAGATTCTTTACTTTTATAAATATTGGACACGTGTTTCGGGTTTTGCGTATACAAAAATAATGTCTATACAATATGTAAAGAAAACCCTGTCCGATCCGTGAAGGTATTGCAGGTATCTAGCGATTCTACTAATGGATACAAAGCCGGGCTAAACTTAAAAAAAAATCTTCCTAAAAAAATAAATATTATTTCACAAAAAGAGGTAACTTAATATATGTGCGGTAGGCATCCCCTCCGCGGGCGGCGGGGGGCAGGGCACGCGGCATGTGCTCGCATCGCTATTCGTTCATAATAATACCGGTGTTGTCACTTTTATAAAAATTACCTTTTTTTTATAAAAAAAAAAGATTATTTCAAAATTTATTAGTATTGTTACTATGATGATTACGTAAAATTTTATATTATATTTGGTCATGTGTTTGTCGGAGAGTGTCGTGAGGAGAGTTTTAATTATGAATGTTGATGGCTATAAGAGTAGGGGAAGACCAAAGAAACGATGGATGGAATGTGTGAAGGATGATATGGCTAAGAAGGGTGACTGCCGAGATGGCTTCTGATAGGGATGTATGGAAGAATAAGACATGTTGCGCCGACCCCAAATAAATTGGGATAAGGGCAGGAGAAGATGATTTGGTCATGTGTTTACCTAACCTTTATTATCCTTATGAGTCGGACAGGGTTTTCTTTACATATTGTATAAAAGCCAGTGTGATAAATAGGTAGATAGCATTTAACTCGCTGTTGGTCCACCAGTAAGAACATCTTTGGTGAATTTCTTTAGTTCTATATTGACTAATTAACTAGTGTTAATTAGTCAATACCAATACCAAAATAATCAAAAGGAAAACATCTTAAGGAAACCTGGACGTTAGGTCTAAAATCGCCAACCTGCATTATAGGAGACCTTGTTCCTGGGCACAGCTGCACTGCTGGCAGTGGGATGATAAAAAGGTTGATGATGGTGATATTTATCTGTGCTTGAGATTACTTATCATACTCCGTAACAATGTAAATACAGACAGCTCTTGGACGCGATTACAATATTGTGATCTTCATGTTAATTTAATGAAATTCGTCCTAAAAACCAAAGTTTTTAATTCCAAAGAATTAATGATTCGAAGACAAAGGTAAGCTGAAGTGCAATGGGCTGGGTATTAACCGTAGACCTCTCCTGACCTGTCGTACCGGTGACCGTTGGGTACACGTGCTAAGTGGTGACAACGGCAAACATAAAATAGAGCGCTCCTTCGTATTGAAGATGGATTATGTGAATGATGCTGTAGTTTGAAAGGGGGCGACAAACGAAGAAGAAGTAGAAGTATAGAAGACAAAGAAGACAAAGAAGACAAAGAAGACAAAGAAGACAAAGAAGACAAAGAAGACAAAGAAGACAAAGAAGACAAAGAAGACAAAGAAGACAAAGAAGACAAAGAAGACAAGACAAAGAAGACAAAGAAGACAAAGAAGACAAAGAAGACAAAGAAGACAAAGAAGACAAAGAAGACAAAGAAGACAAAGAAGACAAAGAAGACAAAGAAGACAAAGAAGACAAAGAAGACAAAGAAGACAAAGAAGACAAAGAAGACAAAGAAGACAAAGAAGACAAAGAAGACAAAGAAGACAAAGAAGACAAAGAAGACAAAGAAGACAAAGAAGACAAAGAAGACAAAGAAGACAAAGAAGACAAAGAAGACAAAGAAGACAAAGAAGACAAAGAAGACAAAGAAGACAAAGAAGACAAAGAAGACAAAGAAGACAAAGAAGACAAAGAAGACAAAGAAGACAAAGAAGACAAAGAAGACAAAGAAGACAAAGAAGACAAAGAAGACAAAGAAGACAAAGAAGAAAAAGAAGACAAAGAAGACAAAGAAGACAAAGAAGACAAAGAAGACAAAGAAGACAAAGAAGACAAAGAAGACAAAGAAGACAAAGAAGACAAAGAAGACAAAGAAGACAAAGAAGACAAAGAAGACAAAGAAGACAAAGAAGACAAAGAAGACAAAGAAGACAAAGAAAACAAAGAAGACAAAGAAGACAAAGAAGACAAAGAAGACAAAGAAGACAAAGAAGACAAAGAAGACAAAGAAGACAAAGAAGACAAAGAAGACAAAGAAGACAAAGAAGACAAAGAAGACAAAGAAGACAAATAAATTGGTACAGTAGCAGGAGAAAGGTGTTGTCTCATTACCCCTCACTGTGGCCAAGACACCTTTAGCCATCGCTGATCAGTCCTGACAGTCTGCTGGACTAGCAGTGAGTTTACCATTCACCCTTACCTGGAAATCCTACCCACTATCCGTCTGTAACCTTATATCTTGGTACAGACATCCCGCACTTATTTATAATTATTTCTTTATTACAAACTTTAAGATAGGTCAGGGCTGTTGGGCTTATAGGAATTGGGTCGTAGAGACTGCAGGGCTTATAGGTCTTAGTTTAGGTTCTGTTAATTTGCCATATAGGTGAATGTACTGCCGCTATTAGGCCTGGTTGTACAGATGTTGATTTCTAAAAAAGATAATTGAAATAATTTATGAATTAACATAGAATACTCTTTATTGTGTACCCCATATAGATTACAGATTATAAACATAAATATTTTACAAAGGGTGACACAATGGGCGGTTTATTGCAAAGAGTGATCTTTTACAAACAAACCTTTGGATGGAGAAAGAAATAGAGATTTGGAGAGAGAAATAGTTTACAGTGTAGGTACTATATATTATATTAATATACAGAAATTATTAAAAAAAGAAGAGAAATTCGTGTTGGCCTAGTGGTTAAAACACCAGCCACTCAAGCATGAGGGTGCGGGTTCGATTCCAGGTCAGGCAAGTACCAATGTAACTTTTTAAAAGTTATATATACTTTCTTAGTATATGTAGTGTTGCTTAGTATTCGCTAGTTTATAATTTATAAAAAAAATAAGTTTTGGACACCAATGACTGATTACAAGGTGAAGGAAAACATCTTAAGGAAACCTGGACGTTAAGTCTAAAATCGCCAACTTGCATTGAGCAAGCGTGGTGATTGCGCTCAATCCTTCTCTGTATGAGAGGAGACCTGTGCCCAGCAGTGGGACGGTAAAAAGGTTGATTGATAATGATGATTTATTGCACTGATAATCATACTCAAACTACAGCAAATACCATTAATATAATTACTTGTTTATTATAATATTCAGCAGTTGATATTAAACCAGTTATCTATAAATACACTAATGATACCTACTTCAAAACAGGTCTAAATCATGATTTAAAAGCGCCACTTGTAGAGGTTAGGTCCCTTAGTAAGCGAGACCGAACTATTTTTGTTGAGGACTGCGGACTTCCCTTATTATAAAATGAAAATAAATACTAGGTAAATAGTAATGAAAAACAGGCGGATACTACTACCAGATTTATTATCGGTATTTCCACAGGTTTAAAAGTATACAATCCTTGGATTCGGGTAAGTATAGCTACGATGCAGTCTTACAATCTAAAACACGGTTACATTTTACTAGACTAACTCTAACGCACCCACTCTCTCGGCGTCTCGAAGCAGAAAGGGGCCGTAACAACAGTATGAGGGCGGAAGAGAGTCGATATTTTAAATCAACTTCCGGGTCTGAGGGTTTTCTAGAACATTCGAAACGTGGCTACCTTACCGCCTCTAGTGCCGAGAGGCAGGCAACTATAATTTTCATAAACAAATAATCGTGATTCATTCATAAAAGCAGCGCCCTGGCGTTCAAAGGCGGTACTACAGTTACTAATATTAATACTATAACCGTTTCATTCATAATACAGCGCCCCTGGTGTCGAAAGGCAAGCACTTACTAATATTATGCGTAAACTCGTTCATTGATGCTATCGCCTCCCGTCGACAACAGGGGTCGCTAGTTGCCTATATCAGCCACAATATACATAATTATATCAGTCACAATTTTTATGGAAAAACTAGTTTATTTCCGTGTTTTTTTTCGCTGAATGCACGTAGGAACAGAGAATCTAGGAATAGGAACGTATGAAATTAGCATCACATAAGTATAATTGACATTTATTGAGTTTTTTTTGACAAAAATGTTGAAAATATCAAATCAAAATTCATTTATTCAAATTAGGATAAAAAACAGCAGTTTACTCATCATCATCATTTCAGCCGAAAGACGTCCACTGCTGGACATAGGCCTCCCCCAAGGATCTCCACGACGACCGGTCCTGCGCCTCCCGCGTTCAGCGGTTTCCCGAGACCTTTAAGAGGGGACTCTAATGCCGAGGAATTTGGAAAATAGGTATTTGAAGAAACTATTGCCGTCGCGATGCTTCCAACCTCTCCCGGTAAAGTGCGAAAAGGACAGTTGCAGCTCAGGCTGATTTTACTTACAAAAACGTTGACCAAAAGACGTTTCGAATTCCGCTGTTTTCTTTTTAAAAACAAGACAGATGTCAATTATTTTGATATGCTTCTATTATTTTCTTTTTTGTCAATAACTTATCATGTTTGTTTAATAGTCAGCTGAACATCACGGTAAAAATGGGTTAATTTTCGGGATTTTGAAGTATCGTATTTCTTTTATTAAGTTTCGTAAAAAATCAATTGATAGGGGCACGTATAATCACTGTGTAAAATTGTAGAAAAGAACTAATTGCTCTAAAAGCATTATCTACGAAGAAAACAGCGGGATACGTTTGTATAGAGAAAGCACCACTAGAGTGCCCTCTTAATTAATGTATGTATGTAAAAGACTGTCCCACAAAACACTCGTCCTTCCCCACTTACTAGTGCTTACTCTGGGAACAAGGTGACGCAGCAAACTCCACGGCGAATGTTTCGATTCTATTTTAAATTGCATTATGCTTATAAACAAACAATCTAATTGTCCTTGTAATAAATAGTAGTATAATACCTTATACAACGTGTAACAAAAAGGGTATATACATACCAAGGGCATGGCATCTTTAGATGATATCAAACGATATCGGAAGTGTTTCAACTCAAAATAAAATACTCAAAAAATTGATACCAAATTTTCGGTTTGTGTGTTTCCTAAAATCAAATCATAACAAACGTGGCAGCACACTACATACGTTAATAACTACTCGTTACCCGTCACATTACTTGCCAAAATCCGATAAATGTCTTCAATATCCCTGTGCGACTAGTATGATAGTAGCCTATCACAGGCGGTGTTTTTCCTCATAACTTCCTAACATGAAGAGATAGGATTAAAAAACCCTTCCAATATCTTTTGATATCATGTAAAGATGTCATGCCTTTGTTATGTATATACCCTTTATGTTACACGTTGTATACAACACTAGCGGCCGCCAGCGACTTCTTTCGCGTGAGTTAGTTATGCTCTGCTCCTATTGGTCGCAGCGTGATGTTATATAGCCGAAAGCCTTCCTGGATTAATGTGTTATCCAACGCAAAAGGAATTTTTCAAATCGGACCCGTAGTTCCTGAGATTACCGCGTTCAAATAAACAAACAAACAATCAATCTCTTCAGCTTTATATACTGGTATAGATTATGTTTTGTTTATGTGGAACCCGATACACGTGTCCAGTATTTTTAAGTCAAGAACCTACGTACAAAATTGCAAAAATATATAATCAAAAACCACAATGTTATGAGCTTGCTATCTTGGTTATCCCAACAAAAATATGGTCGAAGCTCCGCTCGGTCGGGCGCGCGATGCGTTGACCTCTGTCGTCAGCTGTGGCGCGCGCGCATGCGCATATTATTATGATCTATCGTAACCGCTCGGTTGTCGGTTTTGGTAGTCGTGGTGGCCTAGTGCTTAAAACACCAGCCTCTCAAATATGAGTGCGCGGGTTCGATTCCAGGTCAGGCAAGTACCAATGTAACTTTTCTAAAGTTATATGTACTTTCTAAGTATATCTTGGACACCAATGACTGAAGGTGAAGGAAAACATCTTGAGGAAACCTGGACTTTAAGTCTGAAATCGCCAACCCGCATTGAGCAAGCGTGGTGATTACGCTCAATCCTTCTCTGTATGAGAGGAGACCTGTGCCCAGCAGTGGGACGATATAAAGGTTGATGATGAACCGCTCGGTAACTACACTGCAACAATTTCTAAATGTATTTGGGAAAAAATATAACATGGTGTAAAATATAACATGGTGTAAAATATAACATGGTGTAAAATATAACATGGTGTAAAATATAACATGGTGTAAAATATAACATGGTGTAAAAATGATTGGAATCGATTCTGTTGCTTATTTTGAACAAACTGTATTCAGGTTTCGCAGAAACAAAAACTTACGTTGTATAGATGCTCCTGTTTTTATACAGTATGTTAACTAACAGAGGGCGTTCCCGTTAACCCGAAATAGTATAGCATACATACATACTAAAAAAAATATTTCCATTCGAAAACAAAATGTTTTAAAAACATTTTCCAATAAGAAAATATTCAATAAAAATTTTAAATTGACATGTAAAAGAAACACACTGTACACGCGAACATGAAAGACGGCAACGTCGCAATTTATTTATACATGACGACTACTATTTTGATTTAAAACAGGAGGTTTCAAATTTATTTCCAATTAGAATTTCTTTTTATTCGGATTTTTTTATGCTTATTTTTCTATGCTGATATTTTTATTTTAATCTATTAATGATATATATTAACGAGTTTAAGGGAACGCCCTCTGTTATTTAACATACTGTATAATTATTAATCCGAAGTGTGCAATTATCATCATTAGTTCATTAAGACTTGATACATAATATATTTCATAACTAATCGTCTTAGGGCCAAGTGACGCATGCGCGGCTTACGTCACTAAACCACGAAGTCGAGCGTCTGTGGTGAATTATATCCCAACTGATAACAGCTAGGGCTTCCCCGCGGATTGAAAAATGATTTATGAATTTAATTTTATAATACTTCTTATCAATTTTACTTAAGGTGAATTGTGCAGTTGTGACTCCCAAAATTATTATTTTTTACATTTTTCGCAAGTTTCAGATCAGTGTCAGGTTGTAGGTATCCTGATCAAAATTTTGATTGTTACTTATTTATAATAGCACTCCAACGATTAATTCACATAAGCAAAAATAGAAATTAGTCCTAAATATAAAGTACTATAGTGAACTTATCAATTATAGGTGTGCACAGCACTTTTACATCTAGTACGCCTAAGTTTGATAAGTCATTAAAGCAATAATAACAAATAATTATAACATCATATTTTATAAATTATTCGAAAAATATGTATTAAATGACAAATTTTAAAAATACAACCAAATGAACAAAATATAACTGGCAGTCGGGTAATTAAAATATTTACATTGAATTTGTTGACTATAACAGGTACATACTTCCAGAATAAGAATCATTATTACATCTTTCTAAGTTATATTTGTACCAAAAGAACATAGATAGTCTCTGATTTATTGTTACGATATAAACTTAACTTTAAGTTGTAGGTATCCTTCAATTTAATAACCTTATTCACGAATTGTAACCTTCTATAACGTAAAATCATTATCATCATCTCAGCGTTAAACCCAGTCGCATCCAAAGCTTTTTCAGCTTTGGAGTCTGGGGTCCGCTTTACCAGTCTAACTGCTGACTTTGCTAAACTTCAATATTTTCCGTGAAGCGGCTGCCCTCTGACGTCTACAACCCGAATACGATATCGAAGCATTGCAGTTAGACCAATTGTTGAACTTTTGAGGACTCCAACAAACCATAAGGACTGTCATTAGATGTTCTTATGGCAACCGGGACCAACGGCTTAACGTGCTTTCCGAGGCACAACCAGACCAGTGTAAGTATTTTATATTCATAAATACAAATACCTATTTGCACTGCGCAGCTACTGCTCGGGTACCGAACGTCACGGAGGCTGTCCAGTGTACCTTCTATACCATAAAAGTAGCATTAAAAACATTCTTGCAAAATAATAAGCAGTTTACGTTTGGTTTTACGCAGGTATTTAGTGTTTAATAAATACTCCTCGCTATCAGCCGGACCACTCCTTATAGGATTGCTCAGATTGTTTCTGATATTACAGATATTACTACTAAAACTCACCTGGTTTTCACATTTACTAAAATATATCCTACATTGCATTGCAACCAGAAGGTTGCTATTACATTGCTTCATGTGTTAGAAAAATTGTCTGCCGAACAACATAATAAACGCAATGAACGTTGTTGAACTGTTAAAATGAAAGGTTATTAAGGCGAAGAACGGATATGAAATTTCCTACTAACGGTACGTAAGTGACATAATATTCATGTTAGCTTAATTTTTAGCTGATGAAAATGGACGTGGCTCCAAGCTGGACGTGTACTTTTAATGTACGCAGACAGAATTCCTCAAATAAACAATAAATAAAAAGAAAATTTAAAAAAGAACCGGGCGGACCAATTTTCCAATTTGTGTTTGGAAACCAAAAAAATTGCAACAAAGAATTGATTCAACTTTAAGTGTTTTCCCTGTAATCAGCTTAGTTAGAAATAACGTGAGTTTAAAATGAGAAAAAGCATATCAGTAATGCTTTAGACTACTCTATCAATATAACGCTACCAAATAAAAACTGCTTCCAATTGCCATTGTCTTGAACAAACACTCGACTATCACACATGGTCGCGTTGCCTCCCCTGGTCAGTCCGAACATAACGAGAATATTTAGTAAGACTTTAACAGTATAAAACATGGACGTGTATTAACGAAGTGACAGAAAAAAATCATCGTAATAAAAAAAATCGACTTTCGAAGTGATTTTATAAATAAATATTTGTTGAGATAACCATTTTACGTATATTAGTATCAAAATAAAGAATAATTTATTTATTCCATATAAAAAATAAAAGCAGTAAGTCATCTAGCTAATATTACCAATTAAATTTTGAGGATAAATTGTACATTTATGCAGTAAATCACATTATAACAAAATAGTATATAATATAATAATAAATTTAATCATGTGCTAAAAATATTAATGAACCATAATAATTAAATTACAAGTGTCGTATACAGCAAAACACAGGTCCAATAAATAATAATCGAAAGATATTCACTTACTTAATTCCTAAAAAAAAACAAAAACAAAAATCAAGTCTCATAAATCCTAAATAATAAAAAAACAGCGTTAAAAAAAATGTCGACTTTGAGTTTGGGAAGTCTAGAAAAAAGTTCCAATTTTGAAAAATTGTTAAAAACAGTGAGGTGACAATGACGTGGACCAAAGAGTTGGACGAGGCCGCTAACCTGGCCACTAAGACAGGTCACTGGCATATAGTGTTGTTCTATTTACTCTGTGGATTGGCGGCCATACCTACGTCGTTCTTGGTATTTTCTCAGGTAAGGCCTTTTTGTATTTTTTCTAAAGAGATAGAATTTCTAGTGGTTAACCTTAGTCCCTTCTGATGTTAAGCAATCATGGGTCATGGGGTTGATGAAGGTACTCACTCGACAACTTTAAGTCTCCTTGGTGAATTTCGAGGACAAATTTCAGCCAGTTCTAATTCTATTGCAAGGCCTAGAATACATAGTGTTTTCTCATAGTGACGATTATTGTTGATCTCATTCAACAACTTTTGATTATCAATTTCAAGCGATGTATATTCATTGCGTATTATTGGTTTCTGGTTATTGTCAGTACGGGTTTTCATATGTTGTTATATCGGGCTGTTCCCAGTAGTCTTACCCAGTAGTCTTACCAGTAGTACTAATGGGAGTTTTCTTCCCAATAGACTTACTAGTAAGACTACAGGGAACTTTGTTCCCAGTAGATTTACCAGTAAAACAAAACAATATTATAATGTAGACCTAAAAATTTATAGATGTTCCTTATGGTTACGGTCTCGTGTCTCCCCTGATGGCTCCCCTAGGGGAGACATCAGGATTTTTAAATCCTATTGTCTCCCCTAGGCGGGGGAGACATCAGAACTTGCTAATAAATTATATTATTTCGGTCTCGTGTCTCCCCTAGCGGCTCCCCTCGGGGAGACATCAGGATTTTCATCAATCTTCTTGTCTCCCCTAGGTGGGGGACAGATTCGCTTTACGGCAGAAGTACAGTCAACTGGTAGTTGTGAAATTTTTCACACCTCAGAATTGTCAGGAGGCAAAATAACTTAGACTTTTTTCACAAATTCCAACAAAAACATGCATATTTTATTTCTGAAACTTATCTTTAACTATTTATTTCTTTCATAAATAAAAATAAAGTACCAGGACAGCATAAATCAAACGAGTATACCGAGTTTTTACCAGAACTAGTATAACCTAGCCTATCGCCCCGTGCCCGCTTGACGTTGAGTTTCGGGACACTCTGTATATTGTTACATATTTCGTTGTTCTATGTTTTATTTACAATTTTCTTACAGCTAAAATATACATACAATTCTTGCCGACGGCAATGGCAACATTGGCTGTGCCGCTCACCTAGTTTGGTTTCGGTCTATGGCTATTTTAGCGATTTTGAGGCAGAACCGCATCAGATACGGCCTGGAGTGCTTGTCTGCCATAATTCCGGCAATGGTCGTTTCCGACAAATTGGTTCCTGTACTTACTTCCAGGTCGTATCTGTCGCAGCTACGCCTCGGGCATTCGAACAAAAGATGTTGTATCGTTTCTGATGCCTGTGTGTCACACGCACACAGGCTGGACTACTTTTCAACTTAAACTTGTGCAGGTACGCGGCGAAGCCGCCGTGACCCATCAGAATTTGTGCCCAGATAGACGTCCTGTCGAGGCTCTTCAGGAACTTGCGCGCGCACCACATCGGGGAAGAACATCCGCGTGACCTCAGGCGTGGCCCCGCCGGTGTACCTCCCATTCCAGACAGCTACTGTGCCCTCCCTCAAACGTCGCTTCACGTATGAGACTGGACACCTGTCATACGCTGGGGCGACCCTGGACTGAGTCGCCGCCTGCCTTGCCAACCAGGTTCGTAGCCCTGGCTATCGCGAGCAGCTCCGCCTGAAAGACGGTACACATCGACTTCTCAGTCCGAATCTCGGACCCATCCCGCCTGTATGAATATACATACCCCTTCATCCGATTTACTACCGTCAGTGTAAATCAGATGAGCGGGGAGCTGTAGCTGGGCCACAGTTTCGGGTAGCATATTCTCCGGACACTGGTATTCAACATCTGGCTCACTGGCGGGGTGAGGGCCCTCCGTAAAGGCCCTACGCTCCTCCAGTTCGCGGGATTCCAGCTCTTCGATCGGACGTCCCCGTTTGCACTCAAACAGCCGGGCGACTTCCAACACTCGAAGATCGAGCGGGAGGAGACCCGACAGCGTGAGCGCTGCATTGTGCGAGACGAGCGATCGACTGTGCAAAGCCCCGCTGGACGGTAGCAAAAGTTCTTTGCACAGAGATCTTCTCGGCGGCCTTCGTCCAGGAGCTCGCGCCGTACAGGATCGTCGCTTCGACGACAGCGTTGTATATCGTCCTGATGATCTCCGGACACAAGTCCCAATCCACCCGAGCCATCGGCGACAGTTTCCTATAAAGGTTAGTTGCCTTGCAACAAGCATATGAGATATGCTTGTTGAAGGTCAACTTACTGTCGACGATGACTCCGAGGATCTTGTGCTCGGTCACCATCGAGATGTCAACGCCACCCATCTGCACGACCGGAGTGTCATATTTAAGCTTGCGCGTAACAACCATCGCCTGGGTTTTTTTCGGCAGAGCTAGGTTGTATTTCAAGACTAAGTAACTACTTATTACATTCGATATTATGGTTTTTATTAAAAATGAGCCTATTAATAATATTTCTTTATTTCGGGCAATTAGGTAATAATATAAATTAATTACTACATTATAATTATACAAATAGAAATTAATTACTCATACAATTACTATTTTTGGTTTTTCTGTTCTCATAACTTTTTAATTTTTACTGTCGGTAAACTCCGAGGTCTATGTGTTATTGTTACTTTTTACAGTAGTACTACTGGGAAAAATTGGCCCCAATATGACAACCGCGAAGTCTTACTATGAGTAAGTCTACTGGGAAGAAAACTCCCATTAGTACTACTAGTAAGACTACTGGGTAAAACTACTGGGAACAGCCCGTTATATCACTATAGTTAGGAGCTCAAAATTTATTTAGAACCTTTTATTGATTTTTTAAAAATACTTACACAGTTTTCTTGGTTATTTTTTTGTTTGTTGTTTTTATTTGGACGGTTTTAATTTGTACGCTTCTTGAAAATCAAACTACTCCAATCTATCAAATATCTTTAATACATAAATTTCAACTTTATCGCCAAATCATTAGGTTCAAGGTTGATTGGAAAAATTCGAAATTTTTGGAACTGGATTATCTACTAACATCATAAACAAAAACTTTTGTTCTATGACTTCACACAAAAGATAAATACATTTACAAAAAACTAACCTTTAAGATTCGTTGTTCTCTCTTACCCGCACTCCCGTCCGCTGAACTGTAAATACTTATACTAGACGCATAATAGGTAACCGCGGAAGTTTAATTACCTACCTAACCCTTTCTTTTACAATACTTCGTATAGATTTTTTTTTTATATATTATAAACTAGCGCTTGACCGCAATCCTGCCTGATGGTAAGCAGTGACGCAATCGTTGATGGTAAAGCGCACTAGTTTATTAAGAGCCTATTCACTCTAGCCTTGAAGACACTCAAATTGTAGTCCGACGGAAACACCGCCGCTGGCAAACTATTCCAGTCCCTCGATGTAAAGGAGGAGGCGAAACGCTTCGTCCGGATCGTAGTGGTGTTAACAACGTAAGGGTGAAACCAGCCGTACGACGGGTCGTCCGCTGGTGGAACGGAGGTGGGGGAATTAAATCATGCAATTCCATCACACACTCCCCGAAATGCATCCTATAGAACACCGAAAGGCTGGCTACTCTACGCTTGTGTTCTAGGCTTTGGAGACCGACTCGAGTTAGATCAGGGTCACCAATCAGCCTCTTTGCACGTCTCTCCACTGAATCCAAAGTGGCCAGGTGACACTTGGCAGCACCAGCCCAAATGTGGCTGCAGTACTCCACACACGAACGGACCTGTGCTTTGTATAACATTAGAAGCTGCCCAGGTGTGAAGTACTGCCGGACCTTTGCGATAACGCCAAGTTATTCATAACAGAAAATCAAATATTTTAATTCATTGAATTGAAATGTCAAAGTCTAACAAATTAATAAAAGTAAAAGAAAAAAGTGATTGTTTATGATGAAAATTCTTAATATTCTTCAGAGGCTGTTAATATCTTATCAATAAAAAATTATGATTTAAAAGTACCCTTATCACTTAGAGATATGAAAAATAGTAGCCGATTCTCAGGCCTACTGAATATGCATATAATGTAAAATTACATAAAAATCGGTCAAGCCGTTTCGGAGGAATATGGTAACTAACATTGTGACACAAGAATTCTACATATAAGATGTATACAGCCTGCACGAGGTACCATACTATATGCCGTGTAGTGCATAGAATAGTACCAACCCATATCCTCCCGTGGGTGTCGTAAGAGGCGACTTAGGGAACTTTCACCAGGAAAGCGGGCAGCAGCGCTTCTCTTGTCATCATCATCATAATCAACCTTTTATCGTCCCACTGCTCGGCACAGGTCTCCTCTCATACAGAGAAGGATTGAGCGTAATCACCACGCTTGCTCAATGCGGGTTGGCGATTTCAGACTTATAAAGTCCAGGTTTCCTCAAGATGTTTTCCTTCACCTTCAGTCATTGGTGTCCAAGATATAGTTAGAAAGTAAAAGATTTGAGATTGTTATCTTCTCCTGTAGAATAACAAATTATTGCGATCCCCAACCAGCCAAGAGTGGAGATTATGGCAATGTCCCCCAATTGAATGAAAAAAAAAAAAATGTAAAATTCTTCCTGTCAGCTTAAAGCATAAATACCTAGTTCTGGTTAGCAGTTATGGTAGCTGGGAGCGTCACTCGCTAGTAACCCATAACTACGCAACTAAGATGGTGTCAGCAGGTAAATTTAATGTCTCAAGAGTTAACAATTATTTTGGCGACCGAACGCTGGACAAAAGAGTACCATAACTTTTTTTTTTTTTTGTTCCGGTGTGGAATATTCTCAATGGATGTCCGCCGCCCTGGGGTGGGCGACGGGGTCTGTCAGACTCCTACTGACTAAAAACCACCCCGGTGTCTCTCGGACTCGGTGTGCACGGAGCCGCGGGAGCCCTTGATTCTGCCGCGGCACCACACTGTCGTGCCGGCCCGGTCTGTCCGGGTCTTTCCTCCTGCACGGGGTAGTGAGGTGTTAAACTACCCCGTGTATCGCCTTTGAGGCGCACGCCAGCGGGGACTGCAAAGAGTACCATACTGGCTCAACCAATTGCCTGCTGACATAAGATGTCAGAAAACAAAAGGAAAATTTGCCAGATCACAAAAAATGTTCTTACTCAGTATTCTGTAAGCGATTCTGTAAGACCTAATATTTGTAAATAATGTGACTTCTTTGCTAGATACTAATTTAAATGTCCGCGCTAGTAATAATTAATTATTGTTGATACACTGTTTGTTCCGTTCCTACAAACAAACCGTGAAAACGGTTTTGCGGGGCATGACTTTTATCTCAATGTATTGTACACTAGGTTAAGAAAATAAATAAATAAATAATAATAACCTTGGGGGATTACTTTGTCCTGGACCTCTATAGGCACCATACAGTCTTACACAAATGAAGGTAGCTACTACCAACTCGATGACTGATAACATACTTTACTCTGGCTGCTTGTCTAGAAGAGTATCATAACAGTTCACTTTGATCATTGGGAATTATTCAGAGCAAGATTGTGGACCTGCATGTATTTTTTCCTATGTACCAGAGGACTTTAGACATACATTAACATTCTACCAGCGATAAAGTTATAATAAAAAGGTATTAGATTGGCGGCCCAGTGAAAACGACCCAGTCCGAACCCAGATTTCATCACCACTGGTCTCAAAGCGGTGAAGGTGAACGTCATAGTAGAACTGGCCTGTTCTAGAAATGCTATGGCAATGTCAATATTACTTATGTCAATTACTACATACGTCAATTATATTATGTTGGAAGTCTTTGAACAGCCGCCAGCAAAACAAACTACTACAATCTTTCACATTTCTTAGATTTTCAACTTTACAGCTTAAGGTTTAAGGCGTAAGATTAATTGGGAAAATTTGTCAGTTTCGATGGGTTGACCTGTTGGTGTTTGTACAAAAAACCTTGGTTCATACATATATAATTTGTAAAGAAAACCCTGTCCGATCCGTGAATGTATTGTTAGGTATCGATACATAACTGATTCTACTAATGGATACAAAGTCGTGCTAAACTTTAAAAAAAAAGTCCCCTAAAAAATTAATATCATTTCGCAAAAAGAGGCAACTTAATACATGTGCGGTAACCAACCCTTCCGTGGGTGGCGGGGGGCAGGGCGCGTGGCACGTGGTCGCATCGCTATTCGCTCATAATAATACCGGTGTTGTCACTTTTTTAAAAATTACCAAATTTCGGGGAAATTGGAATTAATTCCCGGGAAAAAAGATTATTTCAAAATTCATTAGTATTGTTACTATGATGATTATGTAAAATTTTATATTATATTTGGTCAAGTGTTTACCTAACCTTTATTATCCTTATGGGTCGGACAGGGTTTTCTTTACATATTGTATAGCTAGGCTTTCAGCACCGAAACTTCGAACAAACTATCTTTTACTATCTGAATCGTTTTGAATATTGTTAAGAAGGAACTCTAGTGGTCCTTTCTCTATACAAACGTATTCCGCTGTTTTCTTCGTGGTTAATGCTTTTAGAGCAATTATTTTTTTTCTACAATTTTACACCGTGATTATACGTGCACCTATCATTTGATTTTTTTCCGAAACTTGATTAACAAAAGAAATACGATACTTCAAAATCGCGAAAAATAACCCATTTTTACTGTGATGTTCGTATGACTATTAAACAAACATGATAAGTTTTTGACAAAAAAGAAAATAATAGAAGGATAGGTATACTTTTTCTCTAAATTTTGATATAAAAATAATTGACATCTATCTTGTTTTTAAAAAGAAAACAGCGGAATTCGAAACGTCTTTTGGTCAACGTTTTTGTAGGTAAAATCAGCCTGAGCTGCAACTGTCCTTTTCGCACTATACAAGGGGCCCTAGTCTGCTATTGCAATAGTGTCAAAATGCTCGACTTATAATATCATAATGACCGATTTTCACAAAATCCTTAATCTGCTAACAAAATGGCGTGCCAAGTGGTCAATCACTGAACGAAATGGCATAAAACGGTAATCTTGTAAAAAATCACAAATCAATGACTGACATACGCGGTAATCTGCTAAAATTTTGACAGTTCTTTTGATCATTGAACTGTTATGATGACGTCTTTGTACAAACATTGCTTTTCGAAGCGAGGCAGCTCGATGGTGGTGGTGGTTTTGTACAAAAAGTGTGATATCTATTGTGTTTGTGGAATATTTGAGAATGTTTTCACTACTAGCAAATATTCTTGAGCTAGCCAACGCAGTGGATGCTAGAGAAAGAAGATAAGCAGGAGACGTGGAACTCATCGCTTGAGGAGTTTGAATACGAATCCCTTTATTGATATTCCCGAGGCGGAATTTGTGAAAACGTTTCGCCTTGAATATGTCTCATTAAGAGGGTTAATTGAAGAACTCATTCTCCTTATGGCCAGACTGCATCGAATCGATAGCGTATGGACAGAAATTAAGGTGAGGAAACGTAATTTGACAATTGATGTATTATTCTAAATTAATCTATAGCTACAAACACGACATAGATTGATTAATGTTATATTTTTATTGCAGATTCTAATAGCACTTGCATTTTATGCATGGAGGTTCTATGAGAATTTTTATTGCTCAAGATGCCCTCCTTATAGTTTCACAAATTACTGTGTCTATTGCAATCAATGAAGGAACAAAGACTTTGAACCTAAAAAATAAACCAATATTGCAAACATGCCAAAAGCATTATTGCCACCTGATGAAGATTATGCAGGAACACTGCGGCAGGTATGTAATTTCTTTTAACTATGTTATTAGTTACTTTATTTATTTATAGTTAACTAAAATGGTACAACGTTAATTACATTAATTAACTTAAAAACTACTACTAAAACTAACATGCAACAGTGGACTCTCTCGCATACTTTCTTTCACAGAAGACCAAACATACACCCATAAGCTTATTCCATTCATCTGCAATCCTGTCACAACATAAATGAGACCACTATACCTATTAAAATTCAACATTTATTTATAACTATACATATATCTATTTTCTGCAACATAAATGAAACCACTATACCTATTAAAATTCAGCATTTATTTATAACTATACATATATCTATTTTCTGCAACATAAATGAGACCACTATACCTATTAAAATTCAACATTTATTTATAACTATACATATATCTATTTTCTGCAACATGAGACCACTACACCTATTAAAATTCAACATTTATTTATAACTATACATATATCTATTTTCTGCAACATAAATGAAACCACTATACCTATTAAAATTCAACATTTATTTATAACTATACATATATCTATTTTCTCATAAACTAAAAATCAACTTTACATTAAGTCAAAAAGTTTTATTATACAAAAAAAAAGACATTTTGTCATTTAAATAATAAAACACACCAATAATCAGTCTTTTAATTTAGGAGGAAAGCAATAAGAAGCCCCTAATTATCAAGACCATAGCAGGGTGAATCGGGATCTTCTTGAAGGTTGATCGGGATCACTGCAGCACTGCACTTTTGTTGACATACTGTGAAAAAATGCATAAAATAAATTAGCAGGTATGTAGTGTAAACCCTCCTCAATATTCTAGGAAAGTATGAAAATACTCTAATTATTATTAAAATTATTTAACTCTTTGTTACAGATCCACCGCAGTATTGCACAAAACAGAAATTTAAAATAAATTATTATTCTTTTTAATAAACACTGTTTCATTTACTTTTATATCCCTTTGTAACCCATACTGCTAGACATATCTTCTATGGACTATTATTATATGGACATACTTAGTAGGTTAAAGGTTGTTCAATATTTTAGGAGATAGTATGTAGTTGCCATAAAGATTTTAAATTCTGGCCAATGTACTACTACTGATTTAAACCTACATCTAACACAAGCTTAGCGGGGGGTTTTATATTTAATTGTTATGATATTGTTTTCAAAGCTACTTAATTCTTATTGTGGGTGTTGTATAAATAAATAAATAAAACACCCAATGAGTGGAAGTTTTCATTTTGAATAATTAAGTTTATTCTACTAAACTTTCATAAAGATGAATTACGAATAATAAACAGTACTTAATTACCTTTTTTGACACAGATGTCTCGGTGAACTTGAACCATTTTTGCTGTGATGGAGCTCTGTCGATTAATGACCTTAGTCAAGTCGTTGATGGTCTGAGCATGGAAAAGATGACTCAGCGTTTCTGACTTCAATAGCATCCAGCCTTGAAGGATGATGCACAAAATTATAGTACTCTGTGATGATGCAGCTTGGAGTTTACAAATCACACTTCGCCTTTTATTGACGCGGCTGTAGTGGCCAGGAGCCATATCTCGGCCTAAATTTGCCGATTGTTTTATTCTTGTTTTTCTTTATGTAGTAATTATAATTTTAATAATATAAAGAAAAATAAATACATATCAAAACACCAGCTGTTAAAAAAAAAAACAAATAAACGTCAGTCAGTTTGCATTAATGTCACATTTGACTTTAACAGATAGGTAACAAAATTTTTACCCGACTACGGCAAAGCAAAAGGAGGGTTATGATTTTGACAGGCTATGTATGTATGTATGTATGTATGTATGTTCATCTGTTCCCTCGTAACTTCTAAACTACTTATCAGAATTCGACAAATGACTTATCATTAGAAGCGTCTTAATTGTCCGCTAGTTATAGGCTATATGGAGTTTCACAAAATCTAATGTGGCGCCCTCTAGCTGACAAAACATACAGAGTAAAAAAATAAAGTTAAGATAAATATGCCGTGTTTGGTATCATTTGAAAGCGCTTTACTTGTACATTTTGAGTATATATATATTGCTAGCATTTGCTTTTGACTTTACCTGTATTCATGGGCTGATTGCATATAATTCACATCTTTTTGTTCATAGCTTCTTTACTACTTATTAGATTAAGACCACTCCAGTACCAGTATAAGGGCCTTGATATTCTGTTAGTTATGAGCTATAAAGCTTGTCACCAAATTTAGTATAGCGCCATCTGGCGGACAAAAAGTTCTATGTTAATATAAAATTAAAATAAATATACCGAGTTTGGTATCACGTGAAAGAGCTTCACCAGTACTTTATGCTTTTACATAATTACAAGAATGCTTTAATGATGTTAAATATGAGCGGAGTATAGCGCGGATCACGGGAACTGTGAATCGCTTTATGCAATGTAGAACAGTGTGAACATTAATAGAATAGGTAATGAACCAATGAAAACGACATAAGCTGGGAGTAACTCCACGCGGTGAAGGCGGAAACGGTTTAACAACTGGCTAAACCTCCCATAAAAATGTCCTCTGCACTATGTGCCTTCGGGCTTATGTTGTTATATGTGCGTGTAGATGTAATATGTCAAGTACCTAGTTTTTAGTTCATCAGATTAACTTTTGTTAATATTATGCGCCACAAATACACTTTAACACCAAAATAGTACAAATAATAAAAAGTAAAAAAACTAAAACCCAACTACGACAAAAACGACGCTGAAAAATTATAAAACAAGATTTTCAGAATACTGAACTTCAGAATAGTATTGTAAGACATTATTGTCAATTTACAACGAAGGCATCTTGGTAGAGTCTACTGTGTCCATTTACTTGCAACTACATTAGCAACTTTGTTCAGTTCAGTATTCTGAAAATCTTGTTTTATACTTTTTCAGCGTCGTTTTTTGTCGTAGTTGGGTTTTAGTTTTTTTATTAGTTTTATAGTGTCACAATAATGTTTTTTGCTATTTAATAACTATTTTCTACTCTAGACTGCTTATAAAACTTGTAATTAATATTTAAAAATACATATTAACAAAATCTTGCTTATAGAAATGTTCAAATTGGGTAGTAGTTTTTAGAAACTCATTTCTACTAACGAGTTTTATAATAATGGCAATACAACAATGAGCATTCCGTTAAGAAATCAATGACCGATGTTCATGATAGAGCAGATTAGGGGCTAATAGCAAAATGACAATGGAAACGTGCTGGAATGACAAAATTATATAAAAATTTTTTTTACAAAAGAACAACCGACTTCTAAAAACCACTACTAAGTGAAAAATAACTAATTTCGGAAGTCGGTGTCTTTGGTTTTTGTATAGGTATTAGTTTTTGACACCGACTTCCGAAATTAGTTATTTTTCACTTTGTAGTGGTTTTTAGAAGTCGGTTGTTTTTTCGTAAAAAAGTTTTTATTTTACACTTTTAGTTGTGAAAAGTAGGTACTATGTATTCAGTTACATCCGGTCAGACTGGAAGCTGACGCAAATATAGTTGGGAAATGACGTAATTTTGTTTACTTTAATTTTTACCAGTAATTTTGAAGAATTCTCTCGACTGCCTAAGGTCTTTATCATCAGATTTAGGTACTGCAGAACATTATTTTAACCCAATGGGTGCAAAGTTCTCATCAATATAAACAAATTAAAACCAAACACAAAGTAGGTACTGCAAACCGTTGCGGAGTTCCCGAAACTGGCCTTTGTCTTCATCATCAGAGCTCTTATGACAGTCACAACCCATCTAGGTGTAAAGTTCTTATCGATACAAATTAATCAAGCCCAAACACAAGGTAGCTGCTGTGAATTGTTGAGGAGTTCCTTCGACTGTCTTCCGGGTTCATCATCAGATCTACTCCAGACCTTTATCAAATTGTAGTGCTTTAAATACTAAATGAAAATACTAAGAAATGCACTAATCGCCCCTACGATTTTTGGAAGTTCCCCTTGATTTCTCTGGTCTTCCATCATCAGATCCTGAAGTCCTTATCATGGGACCACCTTGGGAATGTCTTCTTTCCAACAAAAAAAGAATTATCAAAATCGGTTCATAAACGACGAAGTTATGCGCGAACAAACATAAAAAAAAAAGCATATATACGGTCGAATTGAGTAACCTCCTCCTTTTTGAAGTCGGTTAAAAATAGCAGACTAGGCCCCCAGGAAAGGTTGGAAGCAGCGCGACGGCAAAAGTTTCTTCAAATTCCTATTTTCCAAATTCCTCCGTACTAGAGTCCCCTCTTAATCCATTCCTTTATAATTATATTCGAAAAATTCGTCTGCTCAACAACGTAAATCAAAATCAAAAGTCATTTATTCAAATAAGGCTGAAAATCAGAACTTTTTCAACTTCAATATTAAATAAGACAGTCCCCCAAAAGCCCACCCATCGGCACTTCCTAGTGCTTAATAAACTCCTCAGCAGTACAACTGTCTGTTCATTAAAAAAAAACATGACTTTATACAATACTGTGTATAGTAATGAACACAAGAAAATACAATAACAACGGAATTATTTATACCAGGAAAGCAAAAGATTGTTGTTCAACTGTCAAAATGAAAGCCATTCCTACTATAACTAGTGTGTTAAGTAAATACTCCACATCATCACCAAGGTAACATGAACCCGCTGTAGTGAAATAAACAGCAGACGACAATATTTATTTTGGATTTTCTTCATGTTCATTTTAAACATAACAAGAAAGAAAGGTCAGTAACTTTATCTCATTTCCGTTAACTCACATGTTTTGATTATATGTTTATTTCATTCTTATCATAATCATATATAATATTATGTATAAAATATGTGCATCGTGTATTTTATGAATGACTAAGAATGTTGTACCTATGTATATACATATAGTATTATACATAATATCTTGCTTGTCGCGTCGTGAAAGTTGTAAAACTGATTGAGAGAAAGGATTGTATTGTGTTTCTATGGATAGATCTGATAAATCGTGCAATCGTTCCAATATGTATAATGCATATACTGAGGTGGACTTTCAAATGTAGTAAGTACAGCGAAATGCCAATGAATTCTCTTTCTAATGCTAGCTAGCACCTAATGTCTCTTCGAAAAGTAGGTATCAAGTACCTAAAAGTGAAAACAAACTTTTCTCAGGATAAATTCTTACGCGGCGACTCACTGGTGGAAATTAGTAACATTTACTAGTATACCTGGACTTAACTTTGACATTTAAACAGTTATTTTTCTTTGCAAAACATTATTAAATTGCCATCACTGTTGGTAGGATTGCAGAGGTGAATCGATAGTATAATTATTCATATTTCGCCTGAATTGTAGGTAATTCGGAAATCATCGTCAAAAATTGGGGTTATAAAATTAAATGAACCACGTTCAAAAACGTGGTTCATTTAATTCAGGTTATTTTTTTTTTTTAAATATCTTATACTTAATACGTTATCTGGTCCATTTGGTAACATTTTTATGAGAAATTTTGAAACATGTCATTTGTTAGGATATTGGGTATCCAAAAGACTAGATATTGAAGTAGTAGTTCTTACTGATTATTGATTGCCGAATGTACTGTCTGCAATACATTTAAAGATTCAAAAACCTCCATAGCAAGTTTACATAGACGTGTTTAAAATATAGTTTTTAAAAATACGTGTGAACAAAGGAATTCAGAAACTAAACTAAATTCACAAACTAAACTAAATTTAAATTTAGTGTAAGTATCTTTTTCTTTACTTTTTAATGAATACAATAAAAGATAAATGTTAGTTTAGTCCTTAAAAGGACTAAACTAACATTTATCTTTTAGTTTCGTTAATTAGTCCGCGCCTGACATTAATTTAAGTATTTTTAGTAACCATATTTTGAACACGTCTAAACTTGCTATATTCTTCTTCTTCTTTAGCCTATAGATGTCCACTGCTGGACAAAGACCTCCCCCAAGGCTTTCCACGCCGACCGGTCCTGTGCTGCCC
This sequence comes from Sesamia nonagrioides, assembly GCA_017933935.1. Lineage (NCBI taxonomy): Eukaryota > Metazoa > Arthropoda > Insecta > Lepidoptera > Noctuidae > Sesamia > Sesamia nonagrioides. The sequence continues at coordinate 505,675 of JADWQK010001572.1, read as the reverse complement.
GCATCCATCGGCTTCCCGCGACCTTCACCAGGTCATCGGTCCAACTTTTTGGGGGGTTCCCTACGCTGCATCATCCAGTACGTAGCCGCCACTCCAGAACCTTACTGCCCCATAGGCCATTGGTTCTACGAGCAATGTGCCCTGCCCACTGCCACTTAAGTTTAGCGACTCGCAGAGCTATGGCGGTGACTTTGGTTCTTCTGCGGATCTCCTCATTTCTGATTCGATCACGCAGAGAAACTCCGAGCATAGCTCTTTCCATTGCCCTTTGTGTGACTCTGAGCCTTCGTATGAGGCCCATTGTGAGCGACCACGTTTCAGTTCCGTAAGTCATCACTGGCAACACACACTGGTCAAAGACTTTAGTCTTGAGACACTGTGGTATCTTGGACGACGAGAAGATATAGTGTAGCTTCCCGAACGCTGCCCAGCCGAGCTGGATTCGACGAGACACCTCTTTCTCGAAGTTGGACCTACCTAGTTGGACTGTTTGTCCCAGGTATATATACTCGTCAACAACTTCGAGTGCAGAGCAACCAACTAGACAACTTGCTATGGGGGTAATTAAATAACCAAAAAAATGCATTTTCGTTTCACACAGTTACTATAAAAATCAGGTTTCAGTTATTCGTGGTGGCCTAGTGGTTACAACAGCAGCCTCTCAAGTATGAGTGTGCGGATTCGATTCCAAGTCAGGCAAGAACCAATGTAACTTTTCTAAGTTATATGTACTTTCTAAGTATATCTTGGATACCAATGACCGATTATAAGGTGAAGGAAAACATCTTGAGGAAACCTGTACTTTTCAAGTCTGAAATCGCCAACCCGCATAGAGCAAGCGTGGTGATTACGCTCAATCCTTCTCTGCATGAGAAGAGACCTGTGCCCAACAGTGGGACGATAAAAAGGTTGATGATGGTGATGATGATGAATCAGTTATTGAGTGGAGTGTTGTTAAAAAATTCTAACAACCATTAGACGCCACCTACATGTGTACTATGAACACTTAGATCTGTGCGTGGACACAGTTCACACCCTTAAAATTCGACGGGACGGCAACCCGTTACAATCAAAAGACTCTAAATGGCTGCTTGGTCGTGTAGTTGAAAAACACCCTGGGGTAGATGGCATTACAAGAGTGGTAACATTGCGTACTAGAGGCTCTCAAATAAGGAGATGTATTTCTAAAATTTGTATCTTACCGGTGACATCTACCACACCATAATTAGTACGGATTATATGTAATTATGTATAAGTAGTTTAAGTTAATACTAAGTCGCATTTTGTTGAATTTGTCGTAAGGTCAAATTTTGAAAATTTGCCCTTGGTGGGCGGTATGTTTGAATTATTAGTTCACAAAAGCGCCAATAGATGGCGTTGGAGCATTCGTGTTAAATCCTGCATCGCGGTGTCAAGATTTTCCGATGTTTAACTAGGGTCACGAATGTGTCAAGCGAAAGTAGTCTCAATATACAACGTTTAAAAGCAATCTCATTGCCAATTATCGTGTAGCTTCATTAGCCTAAGGTAAAAAAAACTGACTACGAATTGCAGGCCGTGGGTTCACATACTGGCAGGCAATTAATTGTCTGTAAATAATTTAATTACTGGCTGATCCTACAACAGTGATGGACAACGTTTTGAGGATCCTAGAACTATTAATTTTAAGACGTGATAGCACTAACCCCCGGGGGCCCGCATAATATTAGACCACCTAGGTATATGTATAATTATTACACTCCTTTTCAAAGATTGACTAATACTCTGAGTAAAACAAAAAAATATTCTACAACTACTTAATTAAAGAGTTTGTGGATTTTTAATATGTTTCACAAAATGTTTAAGGATGTCTCGAACCAAAACCGAAACTCATTACAATAACCGTAACGTTACGTAGAGGTGTCAACAGCGAGTGTCCGTGGCAGCCATTACAAATTGGGGACATCACAATGAATACTCGTGGAACAAAAGCAGTCTTGTTCATACATCATAATCTCAATCAAGATCGACGTGACCTTTGATAAGATGGATTTCGCCGATGTACTGTTGGGCCCAACTTCCAATTATTTTATACTAGCTTTCCGCCCGCGGCTTCGCCCGCGTGGAGTTCGGTTAAATCGCGGTTTTTAGATTCCTCAATACTCAAAACTCAATACTTTATTGTTCGTTTTTGGGGAATCATTATATCGTATCATTTAGCTTTTAAGTTTACATGTGCATATTCGTTTGCAATATATTACCTTGTTTTAAACGACACACAGCGACATCTATCACCGAACTGGTATGTAGCGGGAATATCAAATTTTTCCGGGATAAAAAGTACCCTATCCGGACTTCTAACTTTACGTCTGAAAAATTGCAAAGCAATCGGTTCAGTAGTTACGGCGTGAAAGCGGAACAAACAAACGAACTCACTTTCCGATTTATAACATTAGTAAGGATTATACGATGATGTAAGTCGTGGTGGCCTAGTGGTTAAAACACCAGCCTCTCAAGTATGAGTGCGCTGGTTCGATTCCAAGTCAGGCAAGTACCAATGTAACTTTTCTAAAGTTATTACTGACTGAAGGTGACGGGAAACATCTTGAGGAAACCTGGACTTTAAGTCTGAAATCGCCAACCCGCATTGAGCAAGCGTGGTGATTACGCTCAATCCTTCTCTGTATGAGAAGAGACCTGTGCCCAGCAGTGGGACGATAAAAAGGTTGATGATGATGATGAAGGATTATACAAGAATCGTTTTTCCCTTTTTCACAAAAGACACTAAATTTAAGTTCATTGCAATTTCATTTTTCATTAAACTTAAATTTAGTATAGAAAAGGACAAAAGATAAATATTAGATTAGTTCTGTCAAAGTAGCCTGACATAGATTGACGTATTTTTAGTCGCCATGTTTTTCAACACGCGTAAACTGTCTATGGACTAGGTTTTAGCGGGAATGTCAAGATGAGTGTCACGCTCATTTTTCATTGGACTTTTAAAATTATTTATATTGTCGTTTACTAAATAAAAACGTAAAGTAGTAAAAAGTGCATTAAGTGAATAATTCAAAAAGAACAGTGAAATATTGTAGCATAGTGGCCGCATCATGTCTTTACGCTAAACCGCTCCTTATCGTCCAAACGTGTAAAACGAAAGGAGTTAGTTTAGGTTAAGTTATGCTAGGATAAGTTAGGATAAATTAGGATAAGTTAGGATAGATATTTAATGAAGAAAAAAATTACTGAAGACTTGGCTGTATGGCGTACTATGCCTTTGCCTTTTCCATTCGCCCGAATGGAAAGAAATGAACCAAAAAAATGTCTATGGACTAAGAGGTTTGGCGGGAATGTCAAGATGAGTGTCACGCTCATTTATCATTGGACTTTTAAAATTATTTATAGTGTCGTTTACTAAATAAAAACGCGTGATTTATGTAGTAAAAAGTGCATTCAGTGAATAATTCAAAAAGAACAGTGAAATATTGTAGCATAGTGGCCACATCATGTTTCGACGCTAAACCGCTCCTTATCGTCCAAACGCGAGAAACGAAAGGAGTTAGATTAGTTAGGATAAGCTAGGATAAGTTAGGATAAGTTAGGATTAATTAGCATAAGTTAGGATAGAAGTTTACTCAAGAGAATATTTACTGAAGACTAGGCTGTATGGCGTACTATGCCTTTGCCTTTTCCGTTCAGAAGAACGGAAAGAATTGAACCAAAAAAAAAATGTCTATGGACTAACTTTATTTGACAGGACTAAACTGACATTTACTCATCTGTGCCTTTCCTATTGAAATAAAAAGATAAGTATGCGCTGGACGTCATCAAATCGGTGCTCCTGCTTATATTATAAACTTGTAAGTTTATATAGATGTACAAACTTATGTGTGTTTGTTATTCTTTCACGAAAAAACTACTAAAATAATTTTAATGAAATTTCGCATCCGGATGACTTATAACCAGGAATGACACCTAAGATACTTTTCATGGTGAAACCACGAACCGGAACTCTTTACACAAAAACTACTGAACCGATTTGGATAAATTTGACACGCAGATAATAATAATAATCAAATCAAATCAAAATTGTTTATTTCAAATTAACCATCACTTGGTACTTTCGAGTAGTACAATGGGGTCCTCACATTGAGAAGCTGTCGGTTAGACTCGGTTCTGCCACCTTTGCTGTTAAGAAAATTAGACAGATAACTGATGTGGATACAGTCAGAATTGTTTATTTTAGTTATTTTCATAGTCTTATGACTTATGGGATTCTTCACTGGGGAACTTGTGCAATACCATCAATCAAGCAATACCATCTTTGTTTTACAGAAGAGGGCTGTTCGAGCCATTTACAACCTTGATCCTAGAGATTCTCTTAAAGAAAAGTTCAAAGAGGTGAACATTCAAATCTGAAGTCAACATGAAAATCTTATGTATGTACCTACATAAAAATATAGCTAACTAAATGAAGATAAGCGATATTCATAATATAAATATCAGTAACAAACAAAATCTTGCTTTACATCACACTCATCTCCACAGAGTAGGCAACTCGTTCATGGGTCAATGTATACACTTTTACAACAAGCTTCCCATGGACATTCGAAACTTACCCATTAAATGATTTAAAAACTATATAAAGGCCAAACTTTGCAAAAAAGGGTATTATAAAATCACAAATTATTTAGAAGACAAAAAAGCTTGGGACTGAGCTGCTCGCTCTGTTAAGCATTGTTATTAAGCAATATACGTACCTAATTAAAAGGTAAATTATTGTAAACATTTTCATTTTCAATGTCTGGACTTGAAAAAAGACGATGATCCCTGAGTTTGTTTCGGCTATTTCTTCTTAGAGGTAGTCAGTTAGGAAATGCCGGCTTCATCTAGTTAACAAAAAAAAAAAAAAAATTATGACGTGTAAAAGTGATCAGTGATCCTTCTTGATTAATTAACGATTTCATTTCATTTCACTTCTTTGACACAAGAAAAATCTTCTCAAGATTCAAGATTCTATCCCCGAACTAAGAATGGATTACAATACAATTTTATTACTTAACTAATCCTCACGTGTTTTGCCCATAGCAAAACTATAATAGTCATTTGTATTAAAGGTTTAGCTACTTTTGAACAAGCGTATCTTCATTGGCGGACTAAATAGAATAGAACTTCAGTGATTTAGGCGAAAAAAGGTTGGTGCTACCTTTTAAACACGCCCGAACTGTCTGTAACTTTCGCTACATGGTGATTTACACTGGACAGTCACAATAAGGTTCCTTCTTAAAATTTATAGAACACATTCTTTTTTTTTTTTTTTTATAAGTTATAAGCAAGCGCTTGACCGCAATCCCGCCTGATGGTAAGCAGTGATGCGATCATTGATGGTAAAGCGCGCTAGTTTATTAAGAACCTATTCACTCTAGCCTTGAAGACACTCAAATTGTAATGTGACGGAAACACCGTCGCTGGCAAATTGTTCCAGTCCCTCGATGTACGCGGTATAAAAGAGGAAGCGAAACTCTTCGTCCGGGTCGCAGTGGTATCAACAACGCAAGGGTGGAAACTCGCCGTACGACGGGTCGTCCGATGGTGGAACGGTGATGGGGGAATTAAATCATGCAATTCCCTTGCACACTCACCAGAATGCAACCTATAGAAGACCGAAAGGCTGGCTACTCTACGCCTGTGCTCCAGGCTTCTTCCAGGTTTCTGCGGGCTTTTTTCTTCTGGGAAAAATTCTTCAGAAGCAAAATAACTTATTTTTACGCACTGTTTTTACAATCTCACAAAGTTTTAAGTTTTATTTTCCACAATAAATTAACTAAATCCGTTTCAAAATCCATTAAATAGATAAAAATATATATTAGATAATGTATTATCTAATATATATTTTAGTCTAATGTATTAGAGTCATGTCCTTAATCTAATCATGTGTTTTCTAATGTGTTTCATCTACGCAGTCGCGTAATAAAAATACACACAATATCGACTTACATAAATACATATATAGCCGAAAGTCCATAAGTGTGCATGTTGCAATGAACTGGTTTATGGAGCCGTCCAGTTAACTGCCCAGCCTTTTAACTAAACGATGGCCGTTCATCTAACGGACTAAAAATAATAGAATAACAAAGTATTCTATTTTATTTAGTCAGTTACAAATCGAATAGAATAAAAGAGGTCATCATGAGCATCATCAACCTTTTAACCGTCCCACTGCTGGGCACAGGTCTCCTCTCATACAGAGAAAAATTGAGCGTATTCACCACGCCTGCTCAATGCGGGTTGGCGATTCCAAACTTAAAGTCCAGGTTTCCTCAAGATATTTTTCTTCACAAACATATAACTTAGAAAAGTTATATTGGTATTTGCCTGACACTCATACTTGAGAGGCTGGTGTAACCACTAACCACCACGACTCCAATCAAACAAATATGCGCCGAGTTTCTCGCAGAAACTTAGCATTTTTACACCATGTTAAATTTTTTCCCAAAGACATTTAGAAATTTTGTGGTTACCGAGCGAACAACTCGGCTGACGTGCGTTGACCACATTATATCGTTACATATTGGTACTCATAACTTTGTTATTTTTCATGATATCTTTTTGAAAGAACTGTTGTAGAATGGAATTTTATATGCAAGTTTTATTGTTATCTATGAAAGTGATTGTTTGAAATTGGAATCGGGGCTTTTGTTATTTTGACTTTAGAAAATTTTCATGGCACATTTCAATTTGAGTATTTGTTGTATAAAATCCATACTAATATTATAAATGCGAAAGTAACTCTGTCTGTCTGTCTGTCGGTCTGTCTGTCTGTCTGTCTGTCTGTCTGTCTGTCTGTTACGCTTTCCCGCTTAAACCTCTCTATCGATTTTGATGAAATTTGGCACAGACAATCTTTAGACCTTGAGAAAGAACATAGGCTACCTTTTATCCCAGAAAAATTTGATGTTCCCGAGGGAAATCTAAAAAGCGCGATATAACCGAACTCCACGCGGGCGAAGCCGCGGGCGGAAAGCTAGTTGTTATATAAACTTGGTCATGTAAATTTAACCCAGAGTCTTTTATTGAAAATAGATTTATATAAAGAGTTGTTATGAATTTAAAAAGCAGTTTTTCCTAAGGTCCCAGAGCCTCAACAAGTACCTACATAGATTTTTTACTTACAAATACTGGACACGTGCTTCGGGTTTCAAATAAACAAAAAATAACGTTGTACAATTAATATTCAGTAAGTACTTAATTAATTAGTAAATAAATATATGTATTATAATTTTTATTTATTTACTCAAACTCAAAAAAAAATATTACGCTCAACCAGTCGAAATTTCTGAGTTCAGTGACGTAAAAAAATACATACTTATGTATTGAGGAACCTCTACCTTTTTTGAAGTCGATTAAAAGTTGTATAGGTACCTTGCTAACTACTTATCTAACCAATAATAAAATTTACCCTAACCAACAATAATTTCAAATAATTTCATTGTTGTTGTATTTTCTTGTTTTCATCACTATACATGGTATTGTATAAAGTCATGTGTTGTTTTTTTAAATGAACAGACAGCTGTGCTGCTGGGGAGTTTTTTTGCCATTTCTTCCCAGCGAAAACACTAGGAAGTCTAAGGTCAAGGTGGCTGCCAGGAAGCTTGGCATTTTAGCAAAGTTCCGGCGGTACTTCACACCAGGGCACCTTGTAATGCTGTATAAAGCACAGGTCTGTTCGTGTGTGGAGTACTGCAGCCACATTGGCTGATGCTGCGAAATGTCACCTGGCCGCTTTGGATTCGGTGGAGAGGCGTGCAAAGTGGCTGATTGGGGACCCAGATATAATTCAAAACGGTCTCCAAAACTTAGAGCACAGGCGTAGAGTAGCCAGCCTTTCAGTGTTCTATAGGATTCATTTTGATGTGTCTGCGAAGGATGATGATTTAGTTCCCCATCTCCGTTCCACCATCGGACGACCCGTCGTATGGCGATCCACCCTTACGTCGTTATCACCACTACGATTCGGACGAAGCGTTTCGCCTCCTCTTTCATTCCGCGTACATCGAGGGACTGGAACAATAGGCATGATGACAGCAAGTAAATTTCATTGAAATAATTTGTGTGTATAATATACCTAAATGCTTGATTAACAAACACTGGTTCTTTTTATAATTAAAACCAAGATTAATATTTTATTGATAAAATAAAATCACTAAATACGGCAATCCGCCATGACATGCTGAACGCCAATCAGAGCGCGTGACGTCACGTTAGAGTTCTTTCTTTCTGTCAGTCTCTGTTTACTTGTAATTCAGTACTTATTTATACACTTACTCGTTTTTATCATTATATACGCCGTTTTTATTTTGTTTTTAACTTAAATTTCTTTTGTGTAAATCGATTCTGATACACTGAGTCATGGAACAAGGATTTATAAAAGCTTCCAGTGCAAATTTATAACTTGCGCACTTAAAGAAACGATCTGTAAATGGCGTCCGCTCGCATGCGTTCTCGCTCACTCTCTATCGCTGTCTATACTCACACAGTGAAGTAAGCACTGCAAAAAAATAACAATCAGTCAGGATTCGCTTTCCAAGCTACTTTGACGGAGTCCGAGTTATCGTTACTTTCGTTCCGCTAAAGTCTCTGTTATTTTGTTGATATTATTGTTTTTGTTGAGTTTAATTGTTATTTGTTTGCGTTACGTTTGATTGTTATGTATTTTTGTTAAGTTTTTAATACTAACGTTGACATTTTATTATCTTATAATTTGGTTTGTGATTGAACAATGGCTTCACGAAAACGTGGAAAGATTCTACACAGTGATGCGCGTGAAATTGTTTACAACGTGATAAAATACTTTGAAGAAGAGAAGAACTTGGAGCGCTACCATCCGCTCAAGTACAGCGCTGCACGCGCAGCGATGGCGACTAATTTATCGATGTCTACTATATCGAAAATTAAGAGAGAAGGTAATTACCAATAAACTATCAGTTTATGCTTAGCTCTGTTCTGTCTATAATAAGTTTTTTCAGTTAAATTTACAATATATCACCCAGATGTGGCATTTTTTGTTTTTGCTTCGCTGTTATTAGTAACAAAGTTAAGTTAACTTCTATAAAGTGTTAAGTTCTTGGAAGTTAACTTCCATACTAAAACATACTAATAAACTGATACTAAAAGTATCCAAGAAACTCGGATAGCATGCGTATTGCCATCAAAACTTAAATAAACTTAGGATAACGCAAACAAAAATCGACCTTTCATCATATTGATAGCCTGGGCGACTCAGTACCCAAGGTGCATTATCATAGTAATTTATTCTTCTAACCTAATAATCTCTGGACTCTATAGTACCCACGTGCAGAGAAAGCTATATTTTAATGACTTTACGCTATAAAAGAGCGTCCAGCATATTTTAGCATGTTTCAGTTCATAAAAAACCTAATTAAAATAAAGCCATCATATTACTATTTTATTATAATATTTTACTATTATTTCAGGTAAACTTGCAAAACAAACCAACACTAAAATCCGTACGCCGAGTAAGGGTAGAAAAGGCAAAAACAATACGCGTGTCCCCATGGACAACTTCAGTATATGTGCCATTAGAAATATTGTAGCCTCAATATATGACGCTCGAAAGGAGGTACCTACGCTGAACAAGATTATGGCATCAGCAAAAGCTGATTTAAACTATACAGGCTCCAAAACGACGTTAAGAAAGATTTTAAAAGAAAAGCTCGGATTTCGATTTATAAAATGTCGCCAGAACCAAATGGTGCTCATAGAGCGCGATAATATAAAAGCCTGGCGAGTGAAATATTTACGCCGCCTCCGACAAAATGATGCCATGGGTGCGGAAAAAAAGAAAGTTGTATACATGGATGAGTCGTGGATCCATGCTCATTATACTGTCAGCAAGTGCTGGCAGTCATCCACCAACGAAGGCATTCGAAAAAATGATAGTCCTGGACAAAGGTGGGTGATGGTTCATGTCGGCTCAGAGGATGGGTTTGTGGAGGGTGCAGGATTATTATTCAAAGCAAAATAAAAAAAGGCGACTACCATGACGAGATGGATGGTAATAACTTTACAAAGTATTTGAACGAAAAACTTATACCAAATCTGCCTTAAAACTCCATTCTCGTCATGGATAATGCATCTTACCACAGCATGCAGTTGGATAAAGCGCCAACGACTGCAACCCGCAAAGCGGATATAAAGAAATGGATGCACGAGCACGGTGTGTCATTCGAAGAAGACTGGACGAAAGCAGAGCTGCTCGTGCATCTAAAACAGCATCGCCCCGAAAAAAAGTATGTGGTAGACGAACTTCTACGTGAGCATGGCCATGAAGTTCTCAGACTCCCTGCTTACAACTGCCACCTGAACTCCATAGAACATGTTTGGAATTTAATAAAACAACGGGTCGCAGATAAAAATGTGGAGCAACACGAAAATAAAATTGAGGACTTGACAAAAGAGGCCATAGCTTTAATTACACAAGACGAATGGAAGAAACAAACAAATCACATAAAGAAAGTCGAAGAAGCATACTGGAATCGCGATGTAGGCAGGGAGAGTGAACTAGAGGATTTCATTATCAGTGTGGGCATGAATAGCGACACCGAAGATGAAAGTGACGAATGTGACGACCAAGACTGTGAAAGTGACCAGTCCATGGATGATTATAACGAATTGATGGAGGGGATTGAACCAATAATGGGTTCAGATGATCCAGATATTGCTGGGCCAAGCGGTTTATAAAACCTTTTTCTCAGATATTTTATCAGGTATTTTTATAATTAATAAAGACAAATTTTAAAATCCAGTATTTTATGTTTCCTTGCTGCTTACTTAGTAATATTATTTTTACTATTATTAGCTAAAAGAATAATTTAATATTAGTAATATAATTATATAATATTTGACAAACTATAATACAATTATATAGCTATAAGAATATTAGCTAAAAAAATAATTAACTGTATAACAACACACTCAAGAAAGTGATTTAATTTAGTTTCGTTTCGTGAGTAACTGTATAATTGGTGGAGGTATAATTATGTAAACAATCGCAGTAGTCGAATGAAAATAACTAGCTATAAAAATAACTCTTTTTATTCGACCAAGTAACTGGTTATGTTACGTTCTTTGAAAAAGGCGTAACGACCCATAAAACCAAACTTGTTTTGTAAACCGTACCATAAGTAGCCGCCGCCATTTTCAGATCTTTTCTCTAACTGCGCGAGTTATACCAAGAATCGACTTGTTAACGCTAGGAAAGTTTCTAGGATCAAACAAAGACTTTTGTTCAGCAGAATTTAGAAATGTTAAAACTTCCATGTAAGTACCTTATAATAAACAGTTATTTAAATCATAAAAATAAGTACATAGCATAGCGATTGTACCTATTTTATTATAATATCCAATGTTACAACTTGAGGTTATGTTTATGTTAAATTTTCTTCTGCAAGTAAATATTTACCATTGTCTTGTTTATTTCAGGTCCGCTAGGGCATCTTATGGTGATGATGCTATAAGCTATGTCCAGCTCAAATGCGAAGGAAATTTGTGCACAATAAAAGGTAAAATCTGCCCAGAACATAAAGTACATGCAAAGTTGTATGGAGTGTCTTTGGTAGTCGACGAACAGGAAGAAGCAGTGAAGTCAGTAGAATGTCATGATTGTGTGGCTTCACAAGGAGGCTGCAAACATGCCATGGCATTCCTAATGTGGGTTCATCGTAGGAGTGAGGAACCGTCTTGCACATCCATAGAATGCTATTGGATGAAGTCCAAGCTTTCCAGAGTTGGGAGTACACTTAAATATATACCTGCTAAGGAATTATCAAAGGGCAGCCCTAGCTTACCGTCAGATACTGAACTATATGAGAAGTTTTCAGAGCAAGGGAGGAAAAGAAAGCTTGCCAAGGTTGAATTATTAAAACACCAAAACGAATATGTTTTGGATAGACTACAAAGTCTATCGATGGACAATTTAGTGCTGAAATATAAAGAAAAATCTAGTGATGAATTTTTGAAAAAAGTGATATTTTCTGATGCTGACATCAAGAATGTAGAAGAAGAAACAAGGGAGCAACATAAAAGCAGGCTTTGGTACGAATTAAGGTATGGCAGAGTGACCGCTTCAAGAGCCTATGAATTCAGTAGGTGTACAACCAGTGATGGCACTCTGATGGCAGTAATAATGGGTGGAAAAATTCCTGACACAACAGCCATGAAACGTGGTAGAATATTGGAGGAAGATGTGAGGAAAACTGTGAGTGCCAACTTAGGAAAAAAAATTAAAATATGTGGTTTAATGTTGTCCAAAAACTATCCCATGCTAGCAGGTTCACCTGATGGGATCTGTGAAAATAGTATTATTGAAATTAAGTGTCCTATGAGTGAAAAAACAGTGAAAAATTATGTTAATAATGGGACACCAACCCAGAAGTTTTATGTGCAAATGCAACTTCAAATGTTACTGACAGGGCATAAAAAAGGCTACTTCTGTGTAGCTGACTGCAACTACAGTGCCAATAAGAAAGTACATATAATGGAAATTATGTATGATGAAAAATATGTTTCAGATTTTCTTAAGGTTATAGTACCCTTGTGGAAGGATAATGTATATCCAGTATTGTATAAAAGTACAAATAAATAAAAAGCCAGTTTATTATGTAAAGTTAAATGTTTGCTTTATTTTTACCTCAGCTGTTCATTACATATTATATACATATTTATTTATTTATTATGGCACTCCAAGGATTAATTCATATAAACATAAATAGTCTTAAATATAAACTACTCCAATGAACTTATCAACTATAGATGTGCACAGCATTTAAACATGTAATTAGCCTAAGTTTGATAAGTAATTCAAGCGATTAAAAAAAAAATTAATAATAAACCTTACCTACAATACACAAATATTCACATATATTTACTTATAAATCTATTTTTCCTGAAATAGTAACACAGAGCTAGCGAGCAGTTTACAGGTTAAGTTATTGTTAGTTCTATAGCTGCAGTTATATTAATAAAAGTAATAACAGATTTAACATTGTATGTATGCCACACAAATTAGTTGAAACATAATATAGGTAAGTATGTATGTATTTACAAAATATTTATTTAATCAAAGAATCTTGCAAATTAATTAATCCGCAGGCAATGGTAATAACATCATCTAGAACTTTGACAAGATTAAGATTTAGACATCTACTATTTAAAATACCAAATTCACGCAAGCGTCTAATCACTCTCTCCACGTGAATTCTTAAGCTTGCGACTTGTTTTGTTGCCCTTGCCTCATGTTTTGATAGCTTCGTACCAGTTGCAACACTTGGAGGTCGTACTAAGTGTACTCCCTGTTTTCGCAAATGTTGTTCTACATGTTTGAACCCCCTGTCAGCCATCACACACATACCTGGTTGCAAACACTTTATAAAATCACAAGATTCAACCAAACATGTGTCAGTAATCCTTCCTCCATATCCTGGAGAAATATAATTTACTAATCCATTAGGAGTACAAGACACAAGATACTTGATGGTGTTACTTTTTTTGTATTCTGACCATGAGAGAGACTAGTGCAATGCTTTTGAAGGCTTCTGTATCTCAATTTCTAAGCAGTCTATAATGCAACTTACATAATAATAATTATGCCTAAAGGCCATAGGCAAATTTCTTCTTATGGAATCTTTGTCTAATGCAACAAGAAATGGTCGCATCAAACTAGCTATCAGTGGTATATTTTTCAGAAAAATCTTGCTGGCATATGTCGGAGAAATGGAAAAATCATCAGCAAGCTCTCTAAAAGTATTATTTAATTTAATTTTTTTTTAAGCACATAACTATATGGTGTGTGGGAATATTTAACTTCTTTTCAATTAAATCTATTAAGTAGTAACAACTTTTAGGAACTCCAATGTAAGACCGAGGGTTATTCATTATTTTCTGCAATGTATATCCTAAAATTCTTGATGCCTCTTGTTTCTTATCTTCTTCAATTAATTCGCTGCAATCTGAAGACATTCATTTTAGATGACACTGATGACACTGAGGGTGATTCACTTTGCACCACAGACTGTGTGTATGAAGTATCACTATCAGAATCTGCCTGAAAACCTATTACTTTCTTGGTGCATTTCTGTAAGGATGTTAGTGGTATGGCAGTTTTGTCACTTATGATTTTAAATGGTGAAGTAAAAGCAGACCGGCAATAGGGCCTCAACGGTGATGTCATCTTATCTACTGAATTTATTTCCGTTTGAACAGCTTTACTTCTGAACTTAGTTGTCATGTACACTTGAATGGATTTATTTGCCATCTTAGGTGCATCTTGTGTAATAGTTTCCTGCATGGCTGATGATCCGGGTGAAGGCTCTTCGAGTTCTAACCGTTCTGTAGTGGTACTTGTAGTTATTCCTTTTTGTATTTCTTGCTCAAATTCTTCAATTACTTCTCTTCTTTGCTTTTTCGCGATGTATTGTCTTTCGTTTGAGTCGGAAGTACGTTTTCTTCTATCGGGTTGACATTCAAATTTTAAGGGAATGCACCCTCGTTTCATGCGAATCTGCGACACTGACCCCATCACATGATATTCCATGTAATTTTCCATATCATTTGGTAACTGAAAATGAAATAAAATACCTATATAATAGCTCAATAAGCATGTGACTATGAGATTCCTAACCTCCAAAAAGTTTGTTTATCATGTTTACTTTATCTAATAATGGTCACATTTATCTAATATCAACATTAAATCTACAAACTAAAAAGTAAATACTTACGTCAAAGTGATCTTCACAAAAATAAAGTTGAGTAGTAGGTAATATTCCTTTCAAATCACGTCTTGCAAGTTTAAGCCACTTATTTCGTATTGTCTTGTTGAAAGGAACAAAAATAAATAACTTCTCAGGAGTTTTCATGGACGTGTTAGTACACAGAGGGACGGAACACCACCTATATGCTTTCGAATTCATGTTTTTAATGTAAAATTTAGAAATGATCAAGAGTGTATCAACATTTACAACTGTCGTAATGTTACAAAGCAATGTCGTATGATCCTTGTACTCTAAAGTGACGTAGCAAGTGACGCCATGACACTTTGAAGCGTTTTGGTGCAAATTTTAAATTTATGAATTAAAATGTAATTTTTAAATACTAAACCTTAATTTTCAGCAGAAATATTATGTTTTTTGTGATTAATATATATTCCCGAATATTATAGAACAGTTTTTCAAAATTTGTCATCATGCCTATTTGCCAGCGGCGGTGTTTCCGTCCGACTACAATTTCACTGTCTTCAAGGCTAAAGGGAACAGGCTTTTAATAAACATGTGCGCTTTACCATTATCGATTGCGTCACTGCTTACCATCAGGCGGGATTGCGGTCAAGCGCTAGTTTATAATTTATAATAAAAAATACAACAATAGTTTTTGTTTATGCGAACGCAGAAACACGTGTCCAGTATTTTTAAGTAAAGACTCTATTTATAAAATTTCAAAAAGATATCATGAAATTCCACAAAAGTCAGCTGAGCGTGGGCAAATAAATTCTTCATTTCGTTAATTTTTTTAATAATTACTTTCTTTTTTTATAAATTATAAACTAGCGCTTGACCGCAATCCTACCTGATGGTAAGCAGTGATGCAATCGTTGATTGTAAAGCGCGCTAGTTTATTTAGAGCCTATTCACTCAAGCCTTGAAGACACTAAAATTGTAGTCCGACGGAAACACCGCCACTCGCAAATTATTCCAGTATAGCCGGTATAAAACTAAATTAAGTTTTTTGGAAATCAATTCTTTATCAGAACTGATTTCCTCTTTTTTATTACCTTCGTCGTTTACATGCCAAGCGTAGGTATCTATTAATCCTCATAATATGATGACTGAATGATGATGCAATAATACCTACCGGAAAAGTATTTTTTTTTTTATAAATTATAAACCAGCGCTTGACCGCAATCCCGCCTGATGGTAAGCAGCGATGCCAACGTTGATGGTAAAGCGCGCAAGTTTATTATGAGCCTATTCACTCTAGTCTTGAAGACACTCAAATTGTAGTCCGACATAAACACCGCCGCCGGCAAGTTGTTCCAGTCCCTTGATGTACGCGGTTTATAGGAGGCGAAACGCTTCGTCCGGATCGTAGAAATGTTAACAACGTAAGGGTGGAAACTCGCCGTACGACGGGTCGTCCGATGGTGAAACGGAGATGGGGGAATTAAATCATGCAATAATTCCATTAACATTAACAACAAATAATAATAACTAAAGCGATGAGCAAGAACTTATAAATACCACAAAATCGCGCCAAGTGAGACAGATTATAGTAAAAACAATAAGTGGGTATTTACTGTGATAGCTGTATTAAGATAAGACGTGGCTCTTAGACGATTATTTTGACACATTTTGTTAACATCGCATAAATCATTATCATATGTATGTGTCTGAGATAAGGTAAGGTTGTAACGATTTGCTAAATTGTTTATTGGTGGCTCAGAAAACCAAAAATCAAAATTGTTTATTTCAAATTCTCTCGGTGGTAGGCCATAACATCGGCTGCCGGCAGAAGTTACCATCAGACAAAGTCTTGCCGCCAAGCGATTCGTAGTGTTCCGACATTATATCTGGTGAAGCATTACGGAGGACGGGTCTGAGCGATTGTGTTGCGATGTGTGCCGGGTACGATGCGCCAAATGTTGTTGTGTCGGGAGTTCGGTCGTGGAGAGTCTCCAGATCAATCTCCCTCTAGCGCAGCATCGTTTGGTCCTGTTGGTCTTGGGTTTAACATTGCATCCCCTCGCTCAACTGCCGTCATCCTTCCTATTCCTAAGTTTTTTAAGTGAATAAGCTTAATAAACTAGTGCGCTTTACCATCAATGCTTACCATCAGGCGGGATTGCAGTCAAGCACTAGTTTATAATTATTTAAAAAAAAAAAACCATCCGTTAGTGCTTTTGAATAGTCAATGTCGGTCAGTCCAAGAAAACTGAAGCTAAATTGCACGTTCCAAAGCGTAGATCTCTATGGAGAAGAACGTGCAAGAAACTCCATGGACACTCTTTAAAATCATAATATGGGTTACATTTCTTCGTTACAAATTTCTGTTGCTTCTATCATGTGAGCACAATGTATAAATATAAAAATTACTTAAAAGATAGAAAATGAATTAAGCCCACTGGCAGCTAAGAGATGACCAGTCTCCACTGACGGCCCCCGTTCTCGAGCATGACGTGCGCATCAATCAACATCATCACATCAACCACTTAGCTCAACCATATTGAAGGGAACCAAATGACCCAACAACACGCGCCACCATCAGCAAGACATTTGAGTGAGCATGACAAAACTCTCAACCGCCATGTTTTAGATAAAAAATACAAACCATAGTCCATGGTGCCTCACATTCACAAACTTGAAAAGTGCTTTTACATTATACAATACTATATTACTTGCAAAATCATGGTAGCAAAATCTTATGCACATTTGAATAATAACAGAGGTAGGGTATATCATTACCTCTGAGCATGTGAGGAATGACGGCTAAAGTTTACTCATCCTCCACTGAAAAGGGAAAATGCACCAGACGGGTGGTGTGTCTGGCAGCCCGACGGTTTTTTTTTTTTTTTTACAAGTTATAAACCAGCGCTTGACCGCAATCCTGCCTGAAGGTAAGCAGTGACGCAATCGTTGATGGTAAAGCGCACTAGTTTATTAAGAGCCTATTCACTCTAGCCTTGAAGACACTCAAATTGTAGTCCGACGGAAACACCGCCGCGGGCAAATTGTTCCAGGTTGATGGTTGATGTTGGGAAGCTGTATGTATGCTAGTTGCGCGGAAAACTCTGCTTGTAAGATGTAGGACGTTGCGTCACCTCAGTCATCATCATTTCAGCGTTAATCCCAGTCGAATCCGTAGCTTTTCAGCTTTGGAGTCTGGGGTCTGCTTTACCAGTCTAACTGCTGATTTTGGCTAAACTTACGATATTTTCCGTGAAACGACTGCCGTCTGACCTCCACAACGCGAAGGCGATATCTAAGCATTGCAGTTAAACCAATTGTTAGACTTTTGAGGGCTCCAACAACCCGTAACGACTGCCACTAGATGTTCGGATGGCAACCGGGACCAACGGCTTAACGTGCTTTCCGAGGCACGACCAGACCAGTGCAAGTATTCATGTTCATGCATACAAATATTTGCAACCGCGCCTCTTTGCGCAACAGCCGCGTTCGCTACCGCTACGCCACGGAGGCTGTCACGTTGCGTCACCTCAGTACCTATTAGTGATGTGCCGGATTGTCAAAAATGTAGATCCGCGGATACGGATCTGAATACGGATATTAACTTGCGCACAATCTTGAGTTGAGTTGAGATATGTTTCGACGTCCATTGCGCGGCGGATCTTTTTTTTGTTGGCGAAGATTAAGGCGCACTAGTGACAACAATTGCTTAAATTTGTTAGCTTCTATACCTGATATATCTATACTCTATCTATACTAATATATAAAGCTGAAGATAGTCCATTAATCCAGGAAGGCTTTAGGCTGTATAACATTACACTGCGACCAATAGGAGCGGGGCATAACCTACTCCACGCGAATGAAGTCGCTGGCGGCCGTTAGTTTTAAATAATTGTGAATCGTCAGAATCTCGGCAATTGGCGTCGCTACTGCGCCTTACCCTTCGCCTTAAAGAATTTTATCTATTTTAAAATCAATAAGGTAAATAGATCCTTAAAAGATCCGCCAAAAAGGAACAGATACGGACACGGATACGGATCTTTCTTCTGCCTCAGATATATGCGGATACGGATATCCGGCACATCACTAGTACCTATGAAGAATCGTTCGCTTGCGGCGTTGTAGACACCGCTACAGGTCAAATATACACAATCAAAATCAATACTTTTTATCAATCTTTATTATAACAAATCACAGATTTAATAGCATGATAATGTTATCAATAAAGTTAATCAGTGAAACATTCGTCAAGTGTACTACTTACTAATTCAAAATTATTTCTTTATATTACATATTTCATGTATCGAGTAAGATAATATTTTATAGACAATATTAGTCAATATTGACCGCTTGCTTCGATACCACCTTCGGGTTGTGGAGGTCAGACGGCAGTCGCTTCACGGAAAATATTGAAGTTTAGCCAAAATCAACAGTTAAAGCGGTAAAGTGGACCCCAAACCCTAAAGCTGAAAAAGCTTCGGATGCGACTGGGATTAACGCTGAGATGATGATTGGCCCACTGCAGGACAAAAAAATATCTAATTAATATGTAAGGCCTTAAAATATTAATAACGTACAACACGTTATTAATATTTTAAGGCCTTACTTTGTCCCTCATTTTTTGTATACTTTTATAATTATACAATATGTAAAGAAAACCCTGTCCGATCCGTGAAGGTATTGTTAGGTATCGTTAACTGATTCTAATAATGCCTATAAAGCCGGGCTAAACTTAAAAAAAAATCCCCCAAAAAAAAATAAATATTATTTCGAAAAAGCGAGGTAACTTAATGCATGTGCGGTAGGCAACCCGATAGCCCCGCGCGCATACATGCGCGGGTGAAAGGGGGCGGGGCATGCGGCACGTGGTCGCATCGCTATTCGCTCCGCCACAAATGGTGTTGTCAGTTTTTTAAAAATTACTGAATTTCGGGGAAATTGGAATTAATACCCGGGAAAAAAAGATTATTTCAAAATTCATTATTATTGTTACTGTGATGATTATGTAAAATTTTATATTATATTTGGTCAAGTGTTTACCTAACCTTTATTATCCTTATGGGTCGGACAGGGTTTTCTTTACATATTGTATACAAAAAATGAGGGACAGACAACGATGCTGATTATTTTTTAATACCATATTATTAAAAAAATACTATTTCATTAAAAAATGGATAGAGGATAACATTTTAGTTTAATCCAGTAAAATTAAGACATTCCATACATAGTTTAGACGCGATTATAAACATGACGATTAAAAATACGCGCAAAAAGTCAGGAGCCCATTAATTTGACAGGTCCAACCTGATATTTTATCTTCTATCCTTTCTCCCTTCTGTCCTTTTCTAACTTAAAATTAGTTTAGTTTTTGAACATGACAATCGGCGCCATTAACTTTTATTGCAGACTAAAGACGCCATTCTCTTTAATCATGTATAGAGCACACTCAATAATTTCATCTTCACGTCTGCAGTATACCGACTCACGATTCCTTTATACTCTTCCGAGTATGACTAGTCCCCTTAAAATCTTGTTTGACACGATCAGAATTTGAACTATTGTCATACAAATTATTGCACGCAATGCTCTCAGTATTTACATGAAAGGCGCTTCGTCGCAATTCTGTATGAAAAGATGTATTGTTATATTGTAACTTTGCAAGTTTCTGCCCTCAACTACGTTCACGTAAGATCACCACAGTGTCGTATCGCATCGCCAGTCCACGATTTTACTTGTCTAATTCATTCTCAGTTAGCGTTCTGATTGATGTTTTTAGGGTTCCGTAGCTAAATGGCAAAAAACGGCAGCGCTATAGATTCGTCATGTCTGTCTGTCCGTCTGTCCGTCCGTATGTCACAGTAATTTTTTTCCGAAACTATAAAAGCTATACTATTGAAACTTGGTAGGTAGATGTATTCTGTGAACCGCATTAAGATTTTGATGTAAAAATAAAAAAATAATAATAATAAATATAGGGGCTCCCCATACTTAGAACTGAAACACAATTTCTTTTTTTTTAGCATACACAGACGTGAGACGATGTGAACCGCATTAAGATTTAGATGCAAAAAATAAAAAATAATAATAGCTTCCTCCTCTAGCAGTGGATAACTGTAATCATTGTCGGTTATTGAATTGTTTTAAAAAAATATTGAAAATGGTGTCAAAATGAATAAAAACAAATTATATAGCAACTGCCTTTCTATCATTTCCAGGTCTTCACTAACGCAACTCCAGAACATTGGTGCGCCCCGCCTCCAGAACTAGAAAACTTAGGCCTTCCAGATAACCTGCTTCGTTCTTTGACAGTACCAGGAGAACATGGAACGTACGAGTCTTGTCAAGCCTACGATATAGACCCCAAAGAGTTACGCGAGGCGCTGAAAGATTATATTGAAGAAAGGTAATTTATTTTATGTGAGCTTGGTGGTTTTACTTATTACATTACTTTTTCTCAAATATTATAAATACTAGCTGTTGCCCGCGTCTCCGTCCGCGTGGACTTCGGTTTACAGTGCGCGGTGATTCCCGTTTCCGTGGGAATGCCAATATAAATGCCTACAATTACTGCATGGTTTCCACAAAATCCATTCGGTAGTTTTTGCCAAAGCCGTAGCAAAAAATTAAAAGAGCTCAGTTGATATTAAATAAGCGCCTGTTAAAATAATGGTAGCAATATGTACGTCCCCGTTTGCCCCCATTTTCGCAACATTTTGTGTTACTGCTCTGCTCCTATTGGTCATAGCGGGATGTTGTACAGCCTGTCCTTTCTCAGGCTCTAGACTATCTGTGTACCAAATTTCATTACAATCAGTTGAGTAGTTTTGGCGTGAAAGCCGGATAGACAGACAGACAGACAGGATACTTTTGCATTTATAATATTAGTATGGATTATCCTTTTGATTGTTTACACAGTTCGACATAAAAAAATGCTCCAAATGTCCCTACCCTCTCTCCCTATCGACTTTAGCATTTTTCTTATGTTGAACTATGTAACTTAAGACACTCAAAGGGTTACTAGTGGCCGCGCGCGACTACGTCCGCGTTTTTTATATGCTCCGCTCCTATTGATCGCAGCGTGATGTTATATAGCTTAAAACCTTCCTGGATTAATGGACTATCCAATCCAAAAATATTTTTTCAAATCGGGCTTGTAGTTCCTGAGATTAGCGCGTTCAAACAAACAAACTCTTCAGCTTTAGGTAAATATACAGATAGAAAAATATGGGTAACATTGCGATCATGCTCGCAAATAGCTATTCTGGTTATATTAATGTCAGTCAGCATTAACTTTTCGGATGTGTGAACTAAAATAAGTGCTTATTTAGTGCCTAAAATAATATTAGTAAGTTATTTTCAAAAGTCGTGGTGGCCTAGTGGTCGGGTTCGATTCCAGGTCAGGCAAGTACCAATGTAATTTTTCTAATTATATGTACTTTCTAAGTATATCTTGGACACTAATGACTGATTACAAGGTGAAGGAAAACATTTTGAGCAAGTATGGTGATTACGCTCAATCCTTCTCTGTATGAGAGGAGACCTTGTACCCAGCAGTGGGACGATGATGATTTTCAATTTAGAAAAAATTTCAACTCTTCGTGTGCTTTGATTCTTTTGACGATATTTCTTAAAAATCGTCAATATATATATATCATCAATATATATGTAAAGTATATACTGACGACAGGAGGTCAAGTGCCCGATCTGTCGAATATTCCCATTCAACCGTCAATGCCTTAATGCTTTTGCGATAAATAAATATATTCTCGTAGTTTTTATATCCTGTTTTTGTATTTTATATTCCTGTTTGTGTTTGTTTAAACTGTTCTCTCACTATGTAAATTTAGATTTTTATTTTTTGTTATTATTATTATTATTGCATTTTTATTTATTTTTTTTGTCTCGATCAAAAGTACCAAAACATAAAAATAAGCTGGCTATAATCAGTAGTAGGTGTACTAATGGAACACTCCCGATAATCGAAGAGGTCTTCTCTGATCGATTTCACTACTATCATTATTTGCTCCACAACGTCACAACAGAAAATCTGCTACGCACCGTCGAAGACAAGTTAAAAGACTTCACAATCCAAGACTATTGCTTGAGTTTCATGGGAGAAAACGATATAAAAAATAGCGATATTCTTGAAAACATGAATAACTCGCTGAAAAACATTATGCACACAAATATTGTTATTTGTGCACCGACTTATATACGAGGTGCACTAATACATAATTACAGAGTCGAGTTATTCAATAACCTCCTTAGTCTTGACATAAAAAACAACCAATACGCATACTTTTTTGACAGCAATCATAGCCTGACTCTTGACATGTTTTCCTATAACACAGGAAAAATTAACAAATACGGCTGGAGAGAAATCTTCTCCCAGATCCGATCAAAAATATTTATTGACTACGATCAATATCAAACTATTGATAGCGACGACATCCAAATCCTTGAACCCAATGGGACATCCCAGCTCCCACCTAAATACAATAGTGATCAAGTAGGTGAACAGCTTTTTCTGTAATAAATATTTCAAAATTCTGCATCAGAATATTGCAGGCCTAATAGCAAAAGCTAATATTCTCACTGTGTGTTTAGATGAACTCGCTGACAAAAATATAGAAGTGGATGTCTTGTGCATCACAGAGCACTTTATTAAGGAAGGATACCAAAACCACTTGCATCTTCCAAACTATTCTTTAGCTGCCAGTTTCTGTAGAAATGAAAGAAAAAGGGGAGGGGCCTGCATTCTAACCAGAAATGGCTTACAATGGAAGGAATTGCCTAAAATTTCTAATTATTCTTGTTCAGGCATATTTGAATGCTGTGCTATTGAGCTAACGCATTACAAAATAATCGTAATATGTATTTATAGAGTACCAAATACAAATAATCTTAACTATTGCCTAGACAAACTTGAAACTATATTGCAAGAAATATCACGAGCACGTTATAAAACATTATTGTTGCCGGAGATTTTAACATAGATATTCTTAAACAAAAGAACCACACAAATGCATTTGAATATCTGTTAATGAGATATAACTTGAAATTGGCATTAAGGCAGCCTACCCGCATGGCAAGAGCAAGTGTTGCTTACACTTGCATAGACAATTTTGCGCATAATTTTAGTAAATCTTGTAAAACTGAAGTACTTGAATTTGCGTTGTCCGATCATACATCACAGCTCCTTCACTGTCCTGTTCAAACAAAATGTGTAATAAACTACTGGTATGCGGCTAAAAGGGATTATAGTATGGAAAACATACCCAAGTTTAAAGACTATATTAAAAACCTTTCCTTTTCTGAAATTTACGAAACGGACGACCCGAACTTAGCTTATAACAACTTCATTGACTCTTTCAAGCTCTTGTATAATTTGTGTTTTCCTATTAAATTAATCAAAATTGATGTTATTAAAAAACCTAAGTGGCTGTCGAGAGGTATTAAACTATGTAGCCGAAACAAAAGAAAGCTTTTGTGGCAGATGAGGTTAAACTTAAATAAAGATAGTAAAAATAAATTCTCTCAATCTTCAAAATTGCACAAAAAAATTATACAACTGACACAAAAGGCACAAAATACTCAAAATATTAAACTATCTAAAAATAAATCAAAAACTACGTGGCAAATTATTAATTGCGCAAAGCATAATTTAACCAAACAAATTATTTATAAAATTAAGGTTGGAAATCATATTGTCTCAAATCCCAAAAATATTGCTGAAGCGTTCAACAACTACTTTGTTGATAAAATTCTACCAAAACAGATAGACATCCGGTCGAACTACACTAAGATTAACACGAGCCCTAACTCAATATTCATGCTGCCTAGTGTACCTGCTGATATACATAGAATAATAATGTCTTTGAGTAACACAAATAGTGTAGGATATGATGGAGTTAGTACGAAAATACTCAAACACGTATCTTTGGAAATATCTGATCATCTAAGTCATATAATTAACCTTAGTATCAGCACAGGTATCTTCCCGGATGCCTTAAAAACCTCAATAATAAAGCCGATATTTAAGAAAGAGAACAGAGAACTAATTGAATATTACCGACCAATCGCACTCATACCTGTGATATCCAAAATATTTGAGAAGTACATTTATAATGAATTATACAAATTTATTGAAAAGAATAACATTCTGTGTGACGAACAGAAAGGGTTTAGACAACATAGGACTATTAATATGGCTATATTTGACTTTATGTATAATGTAATTGAGAATGTCAATAATCGAATACCTATATGTGGCTTATTTTGTGATATGACACAGGCCTTTGACCACGTAGATTATCCTACTCTCATAAGTAAGCTTGAAGCTTACGGTATTAGAGGTAATATACTTAGACTTATTGAGACTTATCTTAAAGACCGAAAACAAATAACTGAAATTTGCCAAATTAATCTAGCTAGCAAGCGCGAAGAGATATATCGATCCTCAGAGCGTAAAGTTAAGTATGGAGTACCGCAGGGGAGCGTACTAGGTCCCTTCATATTTATACTGTACATAAATGACCTACCTAAATGGGTTGAACACCCAATAACACTGTTTGCAGACGACAGCACTATGACAATACCATGTGAAAATCTGGTAACGTATGAATCGGACATTAATAAGTGTTTAAAGAGTGTTGTAAATTGGTTAGAGGCAAACAATTTAAAAATAAATTTTAGAAAGACAAAAGCTGTACATTTCAGTCAGCGGATTCCCAGCACGAGCCCTAATATACATTACAACAATGAAGTCGTAGAAGAAGTAGACACTACAAAATTTTTAGGACTCGTAATAGATAAAAACTTAAATTGGAAAGCACATTCTGATACTTTATGTAAGAGAATTAGTAAGTCCGCGTACGCTCTACATTCACTATCCCCAATAATTGATATAGATGCACTTCTTACTGCCTATTATGGCATAGTAGAATCCCACTTACGTTACGGTATAATATTCTGGGGAAATTCAACCGAAAGGGAAACAGTTTTTAAAGCACAGAAGAGGTGTTTACGCGCGATGTTTATGCTTAAATCCACTGATAGTTGCATGCCATACTTTAAACAGCATAAAATATTAACATTACCTAGTTTGTACATAATGGAAGTAGCTGTGTTTGTGAAGTCCAACCCAGATCGTTTTAAACGTCTGGCCGATGTAGTACCACGTAACAGACGTGACAATAATTTACTATGTTCCCACCCCGCCAAAACGGCACTAATGCGGAAAAGTGTCTACTGCATGGCTCCGGCTATCTACAATAAATTACCTAGGCAATGGAAAGAATTACCGTTATCATTGTTTAAAAACAGGCTTCGAAGTTTTCTAACGCATAAAGCATACTATACTGTCAGCGAATTCCTTACTGAGAAAAATTTTGAAAAGATGTTATGAGATCTGAATATATAAAAGTTTTTTTTTTTTTATTGTTGTTACTACTTTATTTAATTGGGTTTTTTTTTTAAATATTATTTGTCATTTTCATTACAGTTGACATTTATTTTTTATTATTATTATATCTGACATTTTCTAATCATGATGTATACTAATTATTATTATTATTATTTATTATGACTGATTTTTTTCCCCTTAAACATTATATTAGACATTCCTCGTATATAATGCTTGATATGTATATATATTCTTCTTTTACACTTCTTCGACATCATATTTAAAATTGTATTCTATGACATTTTTATTTTTATGGACTCTAAATTGTGTTTTCAATAATAATTGTTTATGTAACGTGCTTGTTAATAATTGGTTTCGGCATATTGTAACATTATTATGTAATATGACATCAAATTATTTAATTTGTTCAGCAGTCTAAATATAAATTTCCAGTATTGTTAGCTTCAAATTATAATTTTTGCATGCCTATTGGTAAAATATGGCTGAACTTATCACTCTATCACCATGTACTGTACCCATATTTGCAAAATAAATGACTTACTTACTTACTTGTACCGTTTCGGTGTCCGTTGTGATTGTCTGTTGCGCCGGGTGACGTCTTTACGTCGGCACCGGCTGTCGCTGAAAACCAGCGCTGGACTCTGTTTTGCATAGGGTCGCAGTATAATTTTGAGCGATAGCCGTTTTGCGTGGATGTGACGCATGTCAACTCTAACAAATCACTCAATTGTTTTTGTACACTTCTTTCTTTCTTTCTTTCTTTCATAAAGTTGAAAACCTAAATAAGAAATTTGACAGATATCTAGTAGAAGCTCGATGTGCTGTTGTCTGTATAAAGTGCCTTCCTGGGTTGACATTCACCACCTACAAATCGTGAAACCCCAAAAAATCTCAATTGTTCAACGTCCTTCGCTTTACGACTTGTTGTTCTCAGCCTATGGAGTTCGAATGCTGGACAAAGGCCTCCCCCAAGGCTTTCATTCCATTAGGGAGTTTGCCATAATCCCCATGCTTGGCAGGCGGGTTGGGAATCGCAGTAACTTGATTTTCCATAGGAGAAGCGCTGGGAACACCCCCGGGAGGACATGGGTTGGTACTATTCTAAGCCTGGTACCACATGGTTTACGACTTCTTAAAAACGCATAAATAGTGATATCGGATTCGGTATTAAACCTAGCTTTTTGATTGACCTTCTTAGTTTGTTCTCCGCCAAATTCCTATTACTCTTAGAAACCCAATCTTACTACAAACACATCTTATTAACCTCATTGGATATACATATAGTTATGAACAACACTTGTGATCTTAAAAAAAACTTGTCATGTCCACTCATGACGAAGCTAACGACCGGTCGTTGGTACTTCCAACCCAAAATATTTGTTTTGTACCACTTGAAAAAATATAAGATATCTATCGTCAGTATATGTAACACAAAAAAAGACAATCGTACATTGTCAACACTACAACTTGTCAGTACTAAATTAAAACAGTATTATTAATTTTTGTTAGTACATTTACACGATCATTTATATTAATAATTAAGATTTTATCGCTTTAACGAGCCGTTTCACAAGTCATCCATCAAAATGTTGACAAAAAATAACAAACACGTGGTTTTTAATTGTGGAGGCAGACATCTTGTAATATAAGAATATGTGTTCATTAAAATTTTGTGCAAAAAAAATGTCTGTATTTGGCATAACTGGTTTAATTACTATGATTATCCTAATCATTATTTTAAATATGGGGTGGATAAAGGCCGGTCAATACTTGTAGAAGCATTCGCCAAAAATCAGATACAATATACACACATCAAAAGTGTCTAGGGATCAAGCATTTTTATGCGGATTTCTTGAGATTGAGATGTGGCTTTGTAATAAATTTATGATTTTATAAATTTATATGGATCCTTTTTGGTGCATTTCATAATTTGAATCAGGAACTGTGAATCAAATTCGAGTAAAAGATGAAAATCAGCTGTCAATATTTTCCCTATAAAAACATACAACGCATTGAAGACATTATTAGTGCTACTGTTTCCCTACTACTGATTAAAACCAACGTTATTATGGAGCGGCGACGTCATTTAAGCAGGGAAGAAATGCTCAGAGCCGTGGGAATGATAGAAGCTGGTTCCCGGCAACGTACTGTGGCTTTAGCTCTGAATACAAGTCAGAGTGTTATCAGTCGACTTTGGACACGTTACCGAAGCACTGGTACCGTGGCTGAGCGCCATGGAGGACGGTATCGCTGCACCACACGGAGACAAGACCGATACATTCAAATCTTAACTCGAAGAGCTCCAACAATAACCGCCATGATGTTAGCCGTGAGGCTTCATCACTCTTCAGGGAACTTAATTAGCGACCAAACAGTCAGAAACCGCTTGCATGAAGTGAACCTTCATTCCCGAAGACCGCTACGGGTACCACCTATAGCAATGCACAATCGTAGGATTCGATATCAATGGGCTCTTGAACACAGAAATTGGGCAGAAGAACAATGGCGTTTCGTGTGCTTTTCTGATGAGTCTCGTTTTGGTATGAGACCGGATACAAGACGTATACGACACTGGAGAACCCCTGGACGCCAACAGCGATTAAAATCCTGCCAGGAAGTCCATCCTTATAGTGGTGGAACCATCATGGTATGGGCGGGTATTTGGATCGGCGGAAGAACTGAGTTGATTTGGATCAGAGGCAACCTCAACGCTCAAATTTATGCTGAAACGATTGTATCAGACGTCATCGTTCCTCTACAAGTGCAAATCGGTCCCTTATTTCAGTTAATGCATGATAATGCACGACCGCACACCGCAAGAGTTGTAAGACAGACTCTCGCCGCAGCTAACATCAATGTCCTGCCCTGGCCTGCTCAGTCGCCAGACTTGAACCCGATTGAGCATGCATGGGATATGCTACAGAGAAGAGCTCTGCCGAATATGGAGGGTATCCAGTCGCAAGAAGACCTTTTTTTGTTGTTGCAACGAACATGGGCGGCCATTCCACAGCGTGATTTGGATGAACTCATTTTGAGTATGCCAAACCGATGTTCTTGTGTTGTTAGTGTTCGCGGTAGAAACACGGATTATTAATTGTTTAAGTTACCCAATAAAATTTTAGAGAAAACTGTTATTTCAGTCTTTTTTTCGAACTTTTGTGTTAGTGGTTCAAATGTCAAATATCCCTTTATTAGGAAAATGGCAAATTTCTTTATTAATGCAAAGGTGACTTGGTTTATCGTTACTGTGACAAACGAAAACACTTTATTTGATGAATCCTTAAAGAAAATTTTAATTAATATCAATCAGGAGAAAAGTTATTGCAAAAATATATGTTGATCCCTAGACACTTTTGATGTGTGTAGTTACAATGTAGCTCACCAAACATTGATTCTGTGGCGAATTATTAAAAATATATACGAACATACATATAGTTTGACAGCCTCCGTGGCGTAGCGGTAGCGAACGCGACCGTTGTGCAAGGAGGCAGGGGTTCGATCCCTGCACAATGCAAATATTTGTATGAATGAATATGAATATTTACACTGGTCTGGTCACGCCTCGGAAAACCCGTTAAGCCAATGGTCCCGGTTGCCATACGAACATCTAATAGCAGTCGTTACGGGTTGTTGGGGCCTTGCAAAAGTCCAACAATTGGTCTAACTGCAATGCTTAGATATCGCCTTTGGGTTGCGGAGGTCAAACGGCAGTCACTTCACGGAAAATATGGAAGTTTAGCCAAAATCAGCAGTTAGACTGGTAAATCGGACCCCAGACTCCAAGGCAGAAAAAGCTGCGACTGGGATTAACGCTGAGATGATGTTGATGATATACGTAAATATAGTCACTACGGGGTGTTGGTAGGCCTAACCCATTGCTTGGTATACCTAAGCCTCCCCTTTTTTCTACCTTTTTTCACCGTTCTGTGCGTCTCCCACCGTTTTCCGCGACTTTGGCGATATCGTGCGTGCATTTGGACAGCTTTTTGTTGTTCATAAAAAACATTTACGCACATGTAAGGGTGATTGTATACTTGTCTAGGTATTACAAATTGTTTGAAATTACACTTTTTTTAAACCATGTCTGTAAGACAATTGAGTATTTTTATGCTTTTCAAAACGGAAGGTGTAGGTAATAAAGCAATAGATTAAACAAAATCACTTTGGCATTTATGTTTGGCCTACTCAGTTCAGAGTACCTTGAGACTTAGACGACATAATTGAAGTCGTGTTCACAAACTGTTAAAAATACTTACCAATTAGTTAATAAATCAGTTGGTACTGTATGTCCATGGTATGTACTCATTTTGTATAAACGTGATTAATAGGTTTTAGCCGTATACCAGCACTTAGAAACCCGCTAGGGAACTCGAGCATAATTCTAAAACCTTTTGCTACCGATATTCATACTAATATTATAAATATGAAAGTAACTCTGTCTGTCTGTCTGTCTGCTACGCTTTCCCGCAAAAACGTCTCAACCGATTTTGATAAAATTTGGCACAGACAATCTTTAGACCCTGATAAAGGACATAGGCTATTTTCTTTCTTTTTATCCCGGAAAAAATGATGTTCCCGAGGGAAATCTAAAAAGCGCGATATAACCGAACTCCACGCGGGCGAAGCCACGGGCGGAAAGTTAGTTGTACTATAATTCTTTGGACTAAACATATTGGTGGCCATTATGTGCGAGGTAGGCAGTTTTAATATATTATCCGTCAAGCCATGAACCTCCGGCTTGACATGTATAATATACTTGACCCGAGGAGGCCCACGGTGGCGGTCCAGGACCAACCGGGGGTTGCGGAAACAGTATTAGTTCTCGCAGCCCCCGGTGTAGGTGTGAGATGAAACACCGGGGTTGTTTTAGTCAGTAAGAGTCTAACAGACCCCGTCGCCTGCCCCAGGGCGGGGGACATCCATGAGGATTTTCCAGCCGGAAAAAAAATGTATAATACACTTAAACTGAGGTTGTGGTATCTAAAGTTGGTAGGTAATACTCACTGTTAAATCACCGCTACCGTTACAAGGAACATTTTTCATCATTCATTTCATGAAAAGTAGTCACTCGATTGAGATTTTGGGGTAGCCCTAACAGTATTTTAGCTACAATAACGGACAAAAATTACGAGATATGACCTTTTACTAGACTCTAGGTTGGCAGACGTCTGCGTGCACATGTTCATGTACCCAATTGGTTTGTTTTTAAAGGATATATAATAAAGAAGATTACGTCGTTATTTGTTGGAACCCGAAACACGTGTCCATTATTTTGAAGTAAAGATTCTATGTAGGTGCAAAATTTCAAAAAGATAATTATCATGAAAAACCGAAAAAAGTTAAAAGTTAAAAGAAAGTTATGAGTTTGTTATGTTACCTAGTTGTCCCAATAATAATATGGACAACGTACCTCTAGCTCGCCCGCGCCTGTGGCGGCATGGCGCGAGGGAGAGGCCTGTCTCATTGTGCCCCTAGTACAATGATCTACTGCCAGCTGTGTTGTGCGCTCTGTAACCACACTGCAATTATTTCTAAATATATTTGATAAAAATATAACATGGTGTAAAAAATATTGGAATCCATTCAGTTGCTTATTCTGAACAAACTATATTCAAGGTTCATATAAATAAAAATTAATGTTGTAACCAGGATAAGTTCATACTAACACTATTAAAGGCTAGAACACACTAACACACTAGAACACACTGGATTAGAGGCACTAGAACAGCGTTTATTGTCTCCAGTACATACTAGAGACAATAAACGCTGTTCTTTTGTATACAGTATGTTAAATAACAGAGGGCGTTCCCTTAAACTCGTTAATATATATCATTAATAGATTAAAATAAAAATATCAGCATAGAAAAAAAAAATCCGAATAAAAAAAAATTCTAATTGGAAATAAATTTGAAACCTCCTGTTTTAAATCAAAATAGTAGTCGTCATGTATAAATAAATTGCGACGTTGCCGTCTTTCATGTTCGCGTGTACAGTGTGTTTCTTTTACATGTCAATTTAAAATTTTTATTGAATATTTTCATATTGGAAAAAATTTTAAAACATTTTGTTTTCGAATGGAAATATTTTTTTTAGCATGTATGTATGCTAACGTTAACGGGAACGCCCTCTGTTAGTTAACATACTGTATAAAGCATTAATTACTAATTTATTTATTTAAAAAAATTTAAACTAGTGCTTGACTGCAATTTCGTCTGATGGTAAGCAGTGATGCAATCGTTGATGGTAAAGCGCGCTATTTTATTAGACATATTCAGTTAAAAATCTTAGTAAATAGGAAGAAAGATGGCAGTTGAGAGAGGTGATGCAATGTTAAAGCCAACAACACGACCAACGATGCTGCGCCAGAAGGAGATTGATCTGGAGACCCTCCACGACCAACCTCCCGACACAACAACATTTGGCGCATCGTACCCGGCACACAACGCAACACAACTGTTCAGACCCGTTCTCCGTACGGCTACACTAGACATCATGCCCGAACACGACGAATCGCTTGGCGGCAAGACTTTGTCTGGTGGGTGGTAACTTCTGCCGGCAGCCGATATTATGGCCTACCACCGAAGAAAAAGATATCTCAGTGTAGTTGACGCAAAATTAAACTGGTATACTAAAGTTCAAGACTTACAGTTTTACTGTCGACATTATGAAGTAATGCTTGTTCATAAATCATCATCATCAATAACCTTTTTATCGTCCCACTGCTGGGCACAGGTCTCCTCTCACAGAAAAGGATTCAGTGTAATCACCACGCTTGCTCAATGCGGGTTGGCGATTTAAGACTTAAAGTCCAGGTTTCCATAAGATGTTTTCCTTCACCTTTTAATCAGTTATTGGTGTCCAAGATATGT
The DNA here is from genome assembly GCA_017933935.1 of Sesamia nonagrioides. Lineage (NCBI taxonomy): Eukaryota > Metazoa > Arthropoda > Insecta > Lepidoptera > Noctuidae > Sesamia > Sesamia nonagrioides. The sequence goes on along the minus strand of JADWQK010001572.1, from coordinate 472,649 downwards.
ACATACTTAGAAAGTACATATTATAACTTAGAAAAGTTACATTGGTACTTGCCTGACGTGCAATCGAACCCTTCTACTGCTATAACTTACTACTTAAATACTTGAGAGGCTGGTGTTTTAACCATTAGACCACCACGACTCACCACGTCTCAGTGTAGTTGACGCATATATAAACGAAGAAATAACGAAGGAAGACGGCAGTTGAGCGAGGGCGTGCAACGTTAAACCCAACAACACGACCAACGATGTTACGCCAGAGGGAGATGGATATGGAGACCCTCCACGACCAAACTCCCGACACAACATTTGGCGCATCGTACCCGCCACACACAACTGCTCAGACCCGTCCTTCGTGCGGCTTCACCAGACATCATGCCAGAACACGACGAATCGCTTGGCGGCAAGACTTTGTCTGGTGGGTGGTAACTTCTGCCGGCAGCCGATGTTATGGCCTACCACTGAGAAAAAAAAACCTACACTAAAGTGCAAGACTTACAGTAACTGTACGATATGAAGTAATGTTCGTTATTTACTCAAAATTAGATGCTTAATTGTAAATACCACTCCAGATTATTAGTACCTACAGGAGAAGCATTGTAATTAAATGTTCGTTTGTCCTCACTCATGCCGGTTGTTGACTGATTGTTGGTGTTCTCCCACGGGTATTAATTAAGTAATTATAGCAATCATGTTTATTAATAAACAGGACTAAATATCCATTAGTTGAAGACGTTTTGTTGAATTATTTATAATTGTACCTCTTTATATAACTGACATATTTTAAGTTGATTATTTTATTTAAATTAATATCTTGACATTTTGACACATTGCTACCTTTATTACTACCTTCTAAACTGCTTGTTTATTTAAATTTTGTATGCCATATAAATTGTCAAAATATAGTCATCCATCATCTCAGCGTTAATCTCAGTCGCATCCGAAGCTTCTTCAGCTTTGAAGTCTGGGGTCCGCTTTACCAATCTAACTGCTGATTTTGGCTAAAATTCAATATTTTCCGTGATACGACTGCCATCTGACCTCCATAGCCGGAAGGCGATATCAGTTAGACCAATTGTTGGACTTTTGATGGCTACAACAGCCCGTAATGACTCATCATCATCATCATCATCCCAGCGTTATTCCCAGTCGCATCCGAAGCCTTTTCAGCTTTGGAGTCTGGGGTCCGCTCTACCAGTCCAACTGCTGAATTTGGCTAAACTTCGACATTTTCCGTGAAGCGACTGCCGTCTGACCTCCACAACCCGAAGGCGACATCGAAACATTGCAGCTAGACCAATTGTTGGACCTTTGAGGGCTCCAACAACCCGTAACGACTGCCACTAAATGTTCGTACGGCAACCGGGACCAACGGCTTAACGTGCTTTCCGAGGCACGACCAGACCAGTGCAAATATTCATATTCATGCATACAAATATTTGCACTGCGCGAGGATCGAGGTTTATAAAAAAAAAGAATTCAGATATACATATATAGTAGAATAATGAAACATATAGTGTAGATATTAATATTTACATTATGAAATAAAGGAGATATTATATTACACAGGATGGTAGGAGGAAATAATTGCAGACCCCGGGCTCCAACGCGAAAGCCGCGGATGCAACCGGGATAAACGCTGAGATGATGATGGGTAGGAGGAAATAATTAGTAATGAATATTCAGTAAAAGATTCTAGCACCGTGGGTTAGAAATTTTTGGCCTCGTATTTTAATAACCGATGAAAAATTTCAACCCTGTTCAGAATCATGTATTGAATCAATGGTTTCCTGTTCCGCGCCATTGTCCCTCCCACCCTAGCTTAGGTTGGTGAATTACAAGAATGTGTTTTTTAAAGCTGATTGAATTTTCTTTCTTTAGCGACGATAAGGACTTTTGTTGGATGGGGGAAAAACATTGAATTCGCATGAGCATAGCCGACCGACATCGACACCGCGTTTATTGACTTCCTGTTTTACTTTTGTCGATCAGTCCTACGATTGCTAATTTTTTTAAAGCTTAGTTTGTAAATTCAAATTTATTTGTTTACAGAAAAGTGACAGTTAAGGAAGGCAACGCATTTCATACTGTGAAAATATATGAGCTGGTGACAGTAAGCGATGAACTGGACAATGATTTGGTGAGTACTGCGTCTTCATTAAGTTCACAAAGCACAGAACAGGTTTCCTTCATTTTAGTGCCATACTTCCCTGGTTTGTTCTATGAGCCTCAAATTATGTCGTTGGCGGATAACCGCTTTTTATGCTACCAAATCTCACTCGGAATCCTGAAATACTATGGCCAAAAGAATGGCAGCATTGTCACGTTGAAAAGCAATGCTGATTCTTTGGCCAAACAGAGCGGTGCCATGGTTTTGGTGCAATACTACAATGTTATATATTCAATACAAATCTGTTATACCTGTGAAGCTATTGCAATTTCATGTTGATCAATTAATTTCCAATTTCCAGATATCAAACATAACTACTGCCGTGCTCTCCGTGAGGAGGAACACCACGTCGCCATGTGCCTTCGGCTGGCGGTTCAGTAAGGACCAGTACCAGGAGACTTTGGTTACAGTAGTAAGTATACTTCCTTCCTAAGTATACTACTTTCATAACCATAGGCATTCTTTACCATAACCCAGCTTGTTAAGCTAGTAGACTTTTAGATCGAATTTCTGCCATGTCAACCAATCTAAGTAGAGACATTACAGCAAATACAAGTGCACTGCCTTTCCTTCACTATCACTTTCCGATGGTACGGCAATCTGACACGGCCGGAGGAGATCCGGCGCAGGTTCAACTAAACTAGCTTTTCAAGACAAGGAGTGGACACTGCCAATTCCGTGCTACCAGAGTTTTAAGTCGTGTTAGATATAAAAAAAATCTATTGAAATAATCAAATATCACTGCCCGATCTGAGAAACTCGATTTCAAGTTCCCACGCCCAGCAGTCGCATTTGGACTACAAGTTCAAGTAATAGAGGCAAGTAGACTCCTACGGATCTAAACAAAATCGGTTGGGGTTTTTGGCGGGAAGCTAAGATGAGTGCCATGCTCATTTTTCATTGGACTTTTAAATTATTTATAGTGTCGTTTACTAAATAAAAACGCGTGATTTATGTAGTAAAAAGTGCATTCAGTGAATAATTCATAAAGAACAGTGAAACATTGTAGCATAGTGGCCACAACATGGTTTGTACCAAATCTTGCTCCTAGTGTTCGGTTCGCGCGGCCGTCTTTTTCGACATGAATAATTCATTACGTGACATTGGCTAAATGCTCAAATCGTGCGAAGCCATAAGAGAAAGAAAGAAGAACTTTTGAAGATTTTTATTTTACTTGAAATTGGCACAAAGTCATAACTAGTGCCATTACAAAAAAAAAAAAAAGAAACAGAATCGGTTGTCGTGGTATGACCATGTGTTATGGAGAAATAAGGAAAATGTTATGAGGAGAGTTTTGAATACTAATGTTAATGGTTATAAGAGAAGAAACGATTAATGGAATATTCGAATGTTGACAGAGTTAAGAAGAGTGTGACTACGGAGATGACGTCTAATAGAGAGACAGATCTAATAGAGATAAAGACATTGCGCCGATCACAAATAAATTGGCGTAAGGGCAGGAGAATGAAGAAAGAAACATCAGCGTTAACAATTATGAAATAATTCAAACTGTATTTGTTATCTGCCTGTCATCATAGAAGAAGACTTCTTGCTACAGAACGTATTCTTCCACGAATCGATAAGTTAAAGTTAACGTAATTATCTATGGTCCTGCGTCGGCTGAAATAAATGACCCGCTGAAAATCTTATGTCAAGGCTGTTAAGAGCCTCCCGGATTGACGACACGTTGTGTTTCACGCGAGATGTCAGCACATCGTGACGGCATCCAATGAGAGCGGTGCTTGCTGGGTTAGGGTTGCGGGTTGGTTAAAAAAAGAAATCGTGGCCTTGGCGCGCAGGTAAGTGAAGGAGCACTGGTGGGTTTTAGTCAGTAAAAGTCTGATACGCCCTTCCGCGTCGCCCGGAGTGGGAGAGGCCATTTGATGATTTCCTATCCAGAAAAGCAGGTTTTTCAAATTTCACAGCATATTAACATGTTTTATGTTACCTATAAAGAATAAATTATTTATTTCCAGTTTTCTTTGGTCTGCGATATGGACTGGCTACCTAGAATGTGCAACACCCTATTCTGGGTCGGTTCTATATTTGGAAACCTGTTCTTTGGGTGGATGTCTGATAGGTAAGCATTTGTAATTATTTATGAGATTGACCGTTTGAACTTCTAATAAGAAGTGCTGATTACCGCGACTTGATGACCGATTGTATATAAACTCATCGTGAAAAATTAGGTAACATGAGTTTAGAGCGAGTAGTCATTAATGTAAAATTTTGAGGTATTGGTGTGTAATTATGGTAGATGGTATGGAAGGTGGCCAATTTAGTGAAGGAAAACATCATGAAACCGGCATATCATTGGACTGAAAATTGCACAAAAGACATACCTATAACATGTACTGGTGTACCATCACACAATGGGCCTACGTGGTGGAATATGGCTTAACTTCTCTCGTCTCAGGTCCCATCCCAGCAGTGGGAATATTATAAGCAGATTACAGGGTTTGTTTTTTTGGAAGCCAAATATCTAAAACAACTTTTATGATAACATTTTATATTTTCTCCCTGCAGGTACGGCCGTCGCCCCACAATTCTTCTGATGATCTTCCTAGAAGTTCCTCTGGCTATAGCGTCATCATTCGTCAAATCCTTTTGGATTTATGTAGGAATACGAGTGGCTGGTGGACTGTTCTTCCCAGCATTGTATCAGCAGCCTTTCATATTAGCACTAGAACTTATGCCACCTGGGCAAAGAAATCATACGGGTAAGCATACACACATATCATCACGGGTCTTTTAATTAAGGTGAATCAAACAGTAGTACTCCTACATTTGCTAGCTTTGCCACAAATCCCATATAATAGGATGCCAGCCCATTGCATGATCATGATCATTTGAGCTGTAACATGTTCACTTCTGCATACAGGTTTATCCCAATCATCGCCTCTTTGTACCAGTTCTGAAGTTCTTGGTTCTAGCGCCTTACTGCGACCTTATCCAGGTCATTGTTTCATCATCGCCATTAGCCTGAGCAATTGTGTAGCGATGTGTGACGGGTGGAGGTCAATCTCCAGATCAATCTCCCTCTGGCGCAACATCGTTGGTCGTGTTGTTGGGTTTAAAATTGCATTACCTCGCTCAACTGCCGCCTTCTTTTCTATTGTTCTTAACTTTGTTTTTTTGAGCGAATAGACTCTTAGTAAACTGCGCGTTTTACCATCAACGATTGCATCACTGCTTACTATCAGGCGGGATTGCGGTTAGGCACTCCATGAAACTCCAACCTGAAGGTTGGAGTTTTGTTTGCAACCACTTGATGAACGCGAAAGTTCAAACATTGTGTTTATCTACTATTCAATAATTCTCCTTATTTCAGGTATTGTTGTCGGAATGCTATTCGCTGGTGGCATGTGTCTATTGTCTATGCTGGCTTATGCTGTGCAAGATTGGTACCATCTATCCTTGGTTACTACACTCCCTTTCATATTGTTGTATGGGTAAGTAAGCATTTTTCTAATTATATTTCTCGGTTTGGACCATTTCAGTAACAGTCACTAACAAAAAATAAATGTGCTTCTACAGCTGTAGCTTGATAAATATTACCATTCGCATTTTAGTGGTCAAACAGTTCCTTAAATTTTAAATTTTCTATTAAAATTACCAGTCACTTTATATCATCTACTCAAAACTCCTCATTCTATTGTTAAACATAATTATGTTTTAAATTTCACAGTTACTACTGGCTAATACCAGAATCTCCAAGGTGGTTAGTTGGCCGAGGGCGAATAGCAGAAGCTGAAAAAGTCCTCAGGAATCTCGCTAAAAGGAATGGTATAGAACTGGAAAGAGGATTTTTATTGGAATTGCATGTGAGTACAAAACAATGAATTTAAGAGGTTCTTAGAAATGGCAAATAATAAAATTATGTTGGAATATGGAGTTATGAAAAAATTTACATCACTTATTGATGGACTGTGTTCGGTGTGAGTCTCATGGATGTGATCTGTGTGTCTTGAGGTTGAATCGACTTGATATTGGCACTTCCATAAAATTCTGTAGTAACTAAATGGTGATGCTGCGAATACTCTGTTCAACTTCATGGCCCAAATATAATCCTCAGTTGTGTGCCTAAGTAATTAGTATATGTATACTTCAGCTTTGCCTTAACTTTTGCAGAAGAAAATAAAAGAAGAAGAAGAAGCCACACAAGAGGAATTAGCAACGGTGTCATATATGAACGGAAATGTAGCAGGATATACGGAACTACCCGAAAAAGATGAAAACCACGACAGAAGAATAAGCAACATGTTAACTTTCAAACCTGACCTCTCCAAAATATCTGAAACAGAAGAATCTAACAAAAGCTTAGAAAAAATAATTGCTCTAGAAGTAGCAGAAATTGTTAATAAAAAAACTAGACTGAAAAAAGAAGAAGAAGATAAAGAACATGGTATTACTGAAGCAACTAATCTAAATACTGAACACCAACAGAAATCAACACAGACAGAACATACGAAATCATCAGCGAGTACTCTCAGAAGAAAGTCTCTACAATTAGTAAATAAGATATTTGTACATGACAATGTTGAAGAAGACATTGTGGAGAATCAGAGAATGGATGATCAGAATTCAGAAGGAGATTGTAAAGCTTCTCCATTGGATGTGTTCAGATATCCGAATATAAGGAAAAAATTCTTCATTCTTACGTTCGACTGGGTTGCTCTAGGAGTTGTGTACAACAGTATGAGTTATAATACTCCTAATTTAGGGGTCAATGATTACTTGGCGTTTTTTATTGGTAAGTTACCAAATAAGAAACAAATTTTGTTTACCCTCTTAGCTTTCGCTTCCTATTTAAAACTAAATATGAACTCTTTTTTGGTTGGTATTTTGATGTTGTTATAGTCATCACAGTAACCAATAGATACATTTAGTAATGTGAGACCATTCCTAGGTAGCATGCAGTATGCCATGCTCTCAACTACAAAAATATCATCATCATCAACCTTTTAATCGTCCCACTGCTGGGCACAGGTCTCCTCTCATACAAAAATATGCACATACAAAATTAATACATTATTTATATGTACAAGTAACATGAAATCATAAAATGGTGGGGCAACTCACAAGACTTGTCCGGTTCCGTACAGGCATTATTTTCTCAAGTCGCGACCTACTCTATGCGATTCGTATTACTTACGTTAACATCGATACTTTGTTAGTTGACCAATAGCTGCGTAGCGCTATAACCGCGGATTAGCATCCAAACTACTTTCGTGTACTTTTACGAATAAACTTAATTATTGTGAAGTCTGTGGTTTTCGTCAATTCATCTTCAACTGTCTCTAAGCCATACAAGACTAATACACGCTCGAGACACACGAGGCATCCTTAACCCCAGTACTCGCATTCCATCTCTCTGTGAGTCAATACTTCATCATTATATTTTGATTTTGAAAACCACACTTGATATAAAATTCAAAATTCAAGGGGAATAAAAGTGTTTTCTCCTTCCAGGTGGCGCCGTAGAAATACCTTCATATTTCATAGCGTGGCGCTGCATTGAGCGGTTTGGCCGTCGCTGGGTGCTTTGTGTCTTTATGTGTGTGGGAGGAGTAGCCAGCATCAGCTGTATTCTTGTTCCTGAATGTAAGTGAATTACGCTTCACCCAACAACGATTTATAAGAAAGCGAAGCAAGGTCTCAATGAACAATTGTCAGTTATTGGTCGACTTAATTTTAAAACGGCTTTGGCCAATACAAGTTCTATGAGAATATGAGCCCCTAGAAAAGAAATGTCGGAAAGAAAATATATTTATTTAGAATAGACAGTACACAGTCCTTCCACTTCCCTGTAATAGACTTATGCAGGAGAGCAGGTCCATCACACTTAATTTCGCCACTGATCATAAAACTGTGACATTAAAACCACAACCGAATTAATTAAAATTGGTAACGAAAATCCCCTCAGTGTGGTAAGTTTAGTAGTTACTATAATGATTTGCTGGTTCTGGCCACTTGTTAACAGATTCTAAAAAACAACAGCTGTTACACCAATTTAAAATTCGAAAATTTTATAGTATTGTTTTGAGGGTGCAAATTAAAACACCCATAAACCGTTCCTGGTCTACAGTCAAAGATCTAGGCTTACTGGCCATGGATCCTAATGACGTCACTGGAAGTTGTATCCAGCCGGTATATGCCTCTCCTACGGGTACGTCTTACTTACAAATACCGGTCTTGTCCTTGAGATGCAATGGCACCATGAAATATGGGGCTATCGCGGCCAGTTGGTGCTAGAATCTTATGGGTTCATTCGAGTCATCGTACCTGGTTGACCCAATTCATTCATTTAAGGGCCATAGAATACATCTATATTATATAATAATATAATATAATAAACGGTTTATTTCTCTCACCAAGGAACATTGTTACAATAGTGTGTAAATACAATTTTGCCGTATTCTCGAACCTTTGTGAGAGCTGGAGTCTGAACTAGGTTCGGAACCTGTGATACAGATCTCCAGGCTCAACCCCTTTAAACATTTATCATTTGAAACGGCATCGAGAATAATTTTATACTATTAGTTAGATCACTATTAGTTTGAAAAACATTTTCAACAGAGAGGTAAATCTAGACATAAAGGGTGCACTCGAGAAGTGTAATGTGAGGTGATGTAATTGTAAGAAAGTGTATAGTGTATGAAGGTGTAAGGGTGTTGTGTAAATGCATGTGGATTCAGTGTGAGAAATTGTGATTAATATTGAGTGGTTTGGATAATGCTTTCCGTACTTTCATAGTCAATGTCCAGTAGCCAGTTCCTTACAGTAGTTTTGCATTTATGTTTAACCATAGAGTACAAATTTAAGATTTTATTAAGTTTGTTGTACACGTAAGGACCAAGGAAGTAAAAAGATCGCTGAGCTAGCTTTGAATGGACAGGGATGGATGAACATACTGTATGTTTCCGCCTCAGGGATTGGAACTTTTCGGGATTATAGGAATTGCGGGAATGGGTAGCGAGAATTAAATCTAGAATAAACAATTTCCGGATAGAGAGGACCTTACAGGTATTATAAAGTTCCGTGGTAGGGAATCGATAAGGAAGGGACCAGCCCACTTTAAGGATCGCTCTTTGGGCTCGTTCCAGTTTCAACAAATGCGTTTTTGCTGCTCCGCCCCAGACAACTATACAGTACTGTGCAATTGATTGACACAGAGCTAAATAAACTTGTCTAAGTACTTGAGTGTCAGCCACATGCCGGAGATTCCTAAAAATAAATATCAGCTTGCGCATTCGAGAGGTAAGTACGTCTATATGGTTATAGAATGATAAAGAGTCATCTAATTGAACACCTAAATACCTCACAACATCTGTACGACCCAGGAGAGGACAGCCACATGGTGTTTGAGGAGATTTATTACAAGAATGTGCAATTAATGAAAACTGGGATGTTGTAGGTTTTCCAACTTTTGACAGACATATTACCTTTCTTTCAATATAACCATTTCTTTCCAGCGTGGCCATGGATAACAGTAGGTCTCTCGATGCTGGGACGGTTGTTCGCTGCTTCATCGTTTGCAGTATTCTACGTATTGATTGGAGAATTGTTACCTACTGTACTAAGAGCTCAGGCAATGGGAGCAGCCTCGTTCATATCTGGACTAGGACTTCTGGCTGTTCCGTATATAGTACATTTGGTAAGTTACTCATCAACTTCTTTGCTTTGCTCCTGTTTTAGAGCATGTCTTTCGCGTGCAGTGTAACAATTGCTTCAGGATGTTGTTGAGACTGCGTTGGTACTGTAGCGCATCGGCAATACGCAAGAATACAACTTCATTTTCTATATAGGTTACCAAATAATATTGTTTTCCTTATATTTTTAGGCAGTGTACTCCAGAGCCTTACCACTGACTATAATGGGAGTGTTAAGTGTGATGGGAGGAATCACCTCACTATTCCTACCGGAAACCCTGAACCAGCCACTACCACAGACCCTGGGTGATGGAGAAACCTTTGGCAGGGACTTTAAAATATTAAGCTGTGTCGAAAGACAAAATGAAAAGTGAAATACTTTGTAAATATTGATGTGAAAGTGTTTAAACTCTGTAAATATCCTATGTTAGTGATACATTTTGAGTTTTGGCGTCACAAATGAATAATCTCTTTCTAGCTGTATAATGCATAGTTATCAGACGCGTTCGTTGAGTGAATATTCATTTTTGTTTTATTCTTGTAATCTATTCCTCACACAACAGACACAAAAGGATATAGAAACGAACGTTCTTTGGCTGATATAATTTCATATTTTGATCATTCATTCGACGAATAAAAGATCCCTGAATTGGTGAATGATGAATCAAACAATATATCAGTTGTTTATTATTTAACTTTTTCACGTTGAATGAAAGATATCAAATGTATGATCGAAATGAACGAACGGTAAATCTAATAACTGCTCGGAAGCGTCTTCATCTCATATCTTATCAAAAGGAGTCATATAGACAGAGTAGATATTATATAGATATAAGGCTCACAACTTCTCATAAACATAAGTTTTTGCGTCACAAATTATATTTTAAAAGTTAGAATTTAGATAATCAAATATTTTTTATTTGTGTCTTTGTACCTATTGTTTGTGAATTATGTAATAATAGCGGCTCTTAAAGTACAATACAAAATAAATGTAAATAATACAACAACAATGTAAATATTAAACTCTAATTTTATTTGTACTTTGTTTTCGTTTCATTTCAAATAACTTATCTTCCGTCTCTAGTGATCAGAATGCTCTGGAATGGGAGACCATAGTTTCTTGTCCACTCTTGTAGGTATTTTTAATTCCTTCTAAATTTTAGGATCGACAACTTTTTTGCTGCATAAATCATTCATCAACAACACTTTATTCATAATAATCATCACCAGCATGTGTGTCATCATACATCGTTTCTACTGCATCCGCTGCTGGACACAGAACACCCCCAATCGGTCTTCGACCGCTTTTATGTTTCCCGCATCCAGCAGATTCCTGCGGCCTTCACCTTTTGGGATGTCTTCCAACGTTACATCTTCCAATACGGCCACTCCCTAAAACCTTTCACATCTTTATTCCAATCTGTGGGGGGTTGACCTAGTATTTCTTCCTTACTTTATCTCTATTAGGCGTAGTATCATAAGACCACTCGTCTTCTTTTTCGCTTTGTCAAAATTATCTTCGTATATATTATCTAAAACCCCATTAATCCCGTTGGTCCTGAGCCGGATTTCTCATTGCTGTCCCATGAGGCGATGCATTTATGTGTCAGCACATACTTATACACTATTATATCTACCCATGTCGACTTATCACGTAAATATTACTCTCTATTGAAATTCACCACCAGGGCTTAAATGTAGTCAGAAGTGGTACATGTATGACCTGACTAAATAAGATAGATAGATAAATACTCTTTATTATAAACACCATACAAATTACATAATACAGGAATGAGGATCTTACAAAGGGTGACACAAAAGGCGGTCTAATGGCTAAAAGCGATCTTTTACAGACAACATTTAGATGAAATACTAAGGAAGAAGAAGAGACGAATAGTTTAGGGAGTCTATGATGTACTATTGAAATTATATATTAAATGTATACATTAAGTAAAAAAGGTAAAGGTCTATAAGGGAAAATTGAATTGATTTATAGAAAAGTGGACTGCAGCAGCACAACGATGTAGTTGGTAAGAATTCCCATCAGGTGTAAAGGCATTGAGGCATCGATGTAGAACAAGCCACAAGCAGTCATCTTACTGAAGGATGCTCTATTTATCTGTATCACGTGGTTGCAGAGCCTTTCTTCATAGTCTGTAAAAAATACATATTTCATAGAATTCTATACCTAGAATGAAAAATCGGAACATACTTCGCTCTCTGTCTATCTATTATTACCTTTTTGATCATAAACGTGTGGAGGATAAAATAAATATATCAAACACGTAGGATTTCGTGGTTTCCTGGAGCCTTAAAAAAGTCAAGTTTTTTTGTTATAGGTATAAACTTGTGCTTGACTGCAATCCCGCCTGATGGTATGCAGTGTTGCTATCAATGTTTATGAAGAGCCTATTCACTCAAAAAACTGAGTGAATAGGAAGGAAGACGGCAGTTGAACGAGATGATGCATTGTTACACCCAACAACACGACCAACGCTGCAGCGCCAGGAGGAGATAGACACCCTCCACGACCAAACTTCCGACATTACAACATTTGGCGCATCGTACCTGGTGGCGGTACACATCGCAACACAACCGCTCAGACCCGTCCTCCATACGCAATAAAACAATACAGACATATATGCGTCTTAACCTAAATAATACTCGCAAATAAATAATATCTCTAGATACTTGCTACTGAACTAGAATCATGTTTGGCAATTAGAAGCAACGTCTCTTAAAAATGTTATGTTCATTAGTCAAAGTTTGGTGACATCAAGCATTAATGTTAATCATGGCATAGTAAAATTCTTGATGTTACCATTGACATCGACATCTTAACTGGAATAAAGCACATACAGAAGAATTACATAAATAGGTCTGTTCTTCTGCCTCCGCACTCTACACAATAAAACTCTTCATTAAAACTACTGCCCTTTTCACTGCTTATCAAGGAATTATCAACTTGATATTGAGGTGCGGTGTAATATTTTGGGGTAATTCCAGTAATGGGGAAATTAATTTTATTTCTCAAAACTGTAGGGTAACTGCGTAACACACTATCAGTAGCAATGGGTTTCATTTAGGCAGTTAAACAACATTCATTGCGTTATTTACGTTGTTGAGTAGACACGTTTTCGAACAAATGAAGCAATGGATTGGTTGCTTCGAAATTATTCCAACTAATAGTAATATAGCAAGTTACGCAATTAGGGCGTCGGTCAAGAGCGTGTCGGGCCTCGCTCAGTGTAGGGGGAACCCTACACGGGAGTCCATCGATCACTTATACACGTGTGTGTAAGTGATCGATGGTTCCGTCACAATAACTGGCCCCACTTCATTCATCATCATCAGCAACCTTTTATAGTCCCACTGCTGGGCACGGGTCTCCTTTTATACAGAGAAGGATTGAGCGTAATCACCACGCTTGCTCAATGCGGATTGGCGATTTCAGACTTATACAGTCCAGGTTTCCTCAAGATGTTTTCCTTCATTTTCAGTCATTAGTGTCCAAGATATACTTAGAAAGTACATATAACTTTAGAAAAGTTACATTGGTACTTGCCTGACCTGGAATCGAACTCGCACACTCATACTTGAGAGGCTGGTGTCCTAACCACTAGGCCACCACGACTGTCCCCACTTAAGAGTTAAAAAATATACTATTTATTAAATCCAGTTGACATACTAAGTACTGAATTCTAAAACAGGTCCCAAGAAGGACGGTAATAACTAAAGAAAGAGCTATAGATTCCAATTACACATGAAGAGTTCTGAATAATGTTGTCATTTAAGTCCCATTACGAGTAGTGGGAATGAGTCGTTACATGGAGTGGTAACCACGCAAGGCAACTCCAAGTTTCAACGCCATTCGGATCGGTTACTATACACTGCAAGTGTTTACGTAGATATACTGTATGTTAACTAACAGAGGGCGTTCCCGTTAACCCGAAATAGTATAGCATACATACATGCTAAAAAAAATATTTCCATTCGAAAACAAAATGTTTTAAAAATTTTTCCAATAAGAAAATATTCAATAAAAATTTTAAATTGACATGTAAAAGAAACACACTGTACACGCGAACATGAAAGACGGCTACGTCGCAATTTATTTATACATGACGACTACTATTTTGATTTAAAACAGGAGGTTTCAAATTTATTTCCAATTAGAATTTTTTTTTTATTCGGATTTTTTTATGCTTATTTTTCTACGCTGATATTTTTATTTTCATCTATTAATGATATATAATAAAGAGTTTAAGGGAACGCCCTCTGTTATTATTAAGATACTGTATACGTTAAGGAAAAGGAAAAATTTCAATAAAAATGGGAGAGCAGCCGAACAATTCGACAATGTAATAGCTCATACTCGTCCCACGGGGTCGGGACAGGTATGGAAGTCGGGAAAAATCTAAGCACGATGTAACCAAAAGTACAGCGCCATGTCTCGGGAAATTGGGTAATTACTTTATACAAAAAAGACGAGAATATACTTTGCATTTTCGGTGGTAATTTTCGATTGCGTGAACCTTCTAAGTATCTTCTTTTAAATGAAAACAATTTTTTAATAATTATGTTTTCATTTGATAGAAGATACGATTATCCTGAAGAATATTAATCTAAGTTAAAAAAGAATGCTTACTTATTTTTCCTTATACAATTTTTCAAAAACTATTAAACCCATGAAGTTCAAATATTTTTCCTAGAAAGTCTTTATAAAGTTCTACTTTGATATTTTTAAGTTACAGTCAAAGATTAGAGAATGAGGACGATTATTTACAAAAATATTGAGATTATCAAAATATGAATTCAGTAATTCCCTATCCTCCCAGCCTAGCCTACGCTGGCTGGAAGTTCGATGTTGTTTTCCGATCAGAGCGTCTACTGCTGTGGCTAGAAGCGTGAGAACGCTGAGATACCCGCTCCCTAACGCGCTCCGCCAGCATCACTGTTACGCAGAAGGAGGTGACGACATACCATGCACTCTCGCTCCGGACCATGGCCTGGATCAGGGCTAGATATGAGCGAGCCTACGATCACCACCACAAGGACACCGCGGTGCTCTGCCCAAGCTGGGCAGATCTCCAACTTATGCTCCAACGTGTCGTCAGGGCGATCTCCACAGTGGTGACACCCTGGCGTTTCATCCGCTTTATCCGTAACAAGAACCTCCCGAAACAACCGTGTCCGGTGAGTGTGTCTGGCGGAAAGGAAGGCCGCCGTGGCGCCTCTCTAGCCACTTCTCAAAGAGTCGTGCCGCTATTTTGGCGTGCTCAGCACTGGGTAGCGACTATCGCAGTCTCCATGTTGCCATGAGATCTCACCGGAGCTCTGTTCGCTGTATCGCGATTTCGCACGTCAGCGGAGTAATGCCTCCTCTCGCCACTCCCACAACAGATTGGGCGAGGGCTTCGGCCCTAGATCCCATGGTGGCAATCCAGCAAGAAGGCTCGCCACCTCTTTAGCGGAGACCATGCAGTTTCCCCGGACTAGCCGGATGGCTGGTCACGTGCCGCCTCAAAAATCCCTAAACTCATTAAGCAGGTGTCCACAAACCTATTTAAACTATATCTAAAATATACCTGCCATAGCTAAATATTATTACAGCCTGACTTTGACTGAAATTTCGACTGGAAATAGTAATTATTATTTTTGTATACATCATCATGTTCCCAAATATTTTTTTAAGACATGATGAATAAGTGCTCGAAATAGCAATCCAAACGTATTGTAGTAATGTATATTAACACAAAATGTAAAAAACTTCTATTTTTTCTGTAAATACAGTCAAATCGTGCGCTCACCTAGATAGTTTTTATTATTCAAACGCTTTATACACGCCGACTCCGCTTCCTCAACAGTAATATAGAACTTCTCGCAATGCACACATTGTATTATTACTAAAAATATATCCTTTGCCAACCACAAAGCTGCTAGAAATATAACCACTGAAAACTGCACCCCCTCCTAAAAAATTACAGAAAACAGTTACAGTCTGTCAACTTAAATACATCCCAAACAAAATTACCATCCACCGTAAAGAGATATGCTTCAATTTATTTAGTTTGTGTGGCTCGCGGTAATTTGGTAAGTTTTTAGAGTTTCTAATTAGGTAATAGAAAATAAGCAGACGAATAAAAAAGATAATTAATTGAAAATATGAAATGTGTTCGCAACGAAGTATGGTGATGATAGCCAAAACAGTTTACACAAAAAAGGAGTCTTAAATGGGTGTTCAGCAAGATGATGAAAATTACTCGTATCTTAGTATAAAATAAAACTTACTTCGTCATTATGACCAGCTGACACTGTCAGAATATGCAGGAAATTACTGAAGTAGCATAAACTTCGGAAAAATGTGTCGATAGTATGAAACAATATCTGAGGGAAAAAAGGAAGAGGACATTATAAACAATGAGTTTTAAAACGGTAAAATCCATATCCATACTAATATTATAAATGCGAAAGTAACTCTGTCTGTCTGTCTGTCTGTCGGTCTGTCTGTTTGTCTGTCTGTATGTCTGTCTGTCTGTTACGCTTTCCCGCTTAAACCTCTAAACCGATTTTGATGAAATTTGGCACAGACAATCTTTAGACCCTGAGAAAGAACATAGGCTACCTTTTATCCCGGAAAAAATTGATATTCCCGAGGGAAATCTAAAAAGCGCGATATAACCAAACACCACGTGTGCAAAGCCGCGGGCGGAAAGCTAGTTGAAAATGAATTGTTCAAAGAAATTAAATGCTAATTATATATTATGTAGTAGTAATCACATTAAAACTTATGAATGAATACCTATGAAAGAACATCGATAGAATCTTACCATCAATTGAAAAATATTCTTGTATAACTTATAAGCTTCCAAAATATCTTGATAGACATTAAAGAAATCCACTGCAAAATTTTCTTTACCATCGTTAGCCGTTAGAACATCCGCAATCCATTTCTCGAGATACTTTCTCAACAACATAATAACCAGAATACTGTAAGATATGTGGACATCAAAGCTTATGTACATACAATTCACGAATATATCATCGAAATAGAATTCATTATAAATCCCATTATACAAAAAATGAAAAAAAATGTTAACACCGACAGTACTAAGCATTAAGATCCAGTTCCAGCGAGTGGCTTTCTTGAGGCCTTCACTAAAATCTAATTCCTTGTAAACTCTTTGAATCCATAAAATTATTGAGATGTGCATGTCACTGTGCTTGAAATTAAGAACAAAGAGAATGGTAAGCCCAACACAGTAGAAACACAAAAAGAACACAAACGTGAGAACAACAATGTCATAATTTTTGGTTCCCATTGAATCTTCCAAATCTCCGAAAAACATACGATTGATCAAAACTCCATATATACAGACCACACAGACGAATGTTAGCATAAAAAACTTTTTCTCTTTTGGAGTGATATAATCATCTTTTATATTATATTTTGATAACAAAAAGAGAGAGAGAGTTAAATTCACTGGATATATCATTTTTTGGATTTCTTTCTCAACTCTATTATCAAGTATTTTTTCTGGAAGTACCTTAATTTTTGGTTTGCTATCATTATTTTTAAAAATCATTTTTTTTTTTTTGTATTTACGTCTACTATCTTCATAAAGCCTAGAATGAATGAAATTAGTTTAATAGGGAAATGAAATATTCTCTATATACATAATATATATTATTAGTTTAATCAGTTTATTGGCCGTTATCATTTAATTCCAATAATTTCTAATGACAAATACTAATATAAATATTACATTGATGCATATTACACACTACTCACGATTAAGACTAAATTAGAGGTTAAAATATACGGAAATAGAAAATGTACAAAATGGCGATGACAATACCACAGTAGATTTAAACACCAGCAATACTAATTGGCGCTGACTCTCTTGTTCACACACTAAACTAATTTTAAGTTAATTGCTTCTTTTTCTTTCTATTTATAGAAAAGGATAGGAGATAAAAATATTGGTTTAATCCTGTCAAATTAAGACACTCCATAAACAGTTTAGACGCAACATGGCGACTACTTCCTAGTGTTTTCGCTGGGAAAAAGAATTGGTGCAGCAGGCGCGCTATCAACGCTGCTTCCCAACTTGAGGGGCCCGAGCGACGCCTGTAGGTGTTTGTACGTGGGAATCGTGCAGTCCATAGCCCTGTATGGGGCCCCTGTATGGGCGATGGATCTGACGGCCGGAACACTCGCCATGCTGCGCAAGCCGCAGAGGGCGATGGCCGTCAGGGTCGCTTGGAGGCGGCTTGCGTCCTGGCCGGATCCCCGCCCTGGGAACTAGAGGCGAAAGCACTCGCGTCATTGTACCGATGGCACGAGGAAGAGCGGACACGGGGCTCCAGTTCGGCGCAGCGGCAGATCGAGCTGCGCCGAGAGGAACTCCGTCAGGTCCTGTGACGGACTGGCGGCAGAGGCTTATGCGTCCTAACGCTGGCCTCGTTACCATCGATGCGATCTGGCCAGTACTCGACGACTGGTTCGGGAGAAGGCATGGCTCTCTGTCGTTCAGGGTGACGCAAGTACTGTCGGGGCACGGCTGCTTCGGCAAGTATCTGCGTCGCTTACGCAGGGAGTCGGACGCTCGGTGCCACCACTGCGTCCAATGCGGGGAGGATACGGCGCAGCACACGCTCTCTGAGTGTGTAGCTTGGGAGGAGCAGCGCCGTGTCCTCAAAAATGAAGTAGGAAGTGACCTACCGCTGCCGGCAATAGTGCGGAGGATGGTCGGTAGCGCAGAGTCGTGGAACGCGGTGGTGTCCTCCTACGAGGACGTGGTGTCGGAAAAGGAAGCTGCGGAACGGGACAGGGAGTTTTCAACTCCCTTCCCTGGCCGCGGGACACGCATCGGGCGCCAAGGAAGGGCGGATAACGCCCTCCCTCGACCACCTACTCATTAAACGATTTAAAAACTATATAAAGGTCAAACTTTGCAAAAAGGGGTCTTATAAAATCACAGATTATTTAGAAGACAAAAAAACTTGGGACTGGGCTGCTGGCTTTGCTAAGCGTTGTTATTAAGCAATATGCGTAATCATAACGTAAATTATTGTAAACGTTTTCATTTTTAATGTCTGGATTTGAAAAAAACGACGATCCCTGATAGTGTTTCGGCTATTTCTCTTTTCAGAAGTAGACAGGAAATGCCGGCTACATCTAGTTAAAAAAATATATGTATATATGACGTATAAAGTGATCAGTGATCCTACTTGCTTAATAAACGATTTGATTTCATTGTATCCAGCCGGTATATGACTCTTCTACGAGTACGTTTTACCTACAAATGCCGCGCCCCCGGTCTCTTCCTTGAGATGCAATAGCAGCACGAAACGAGAGGCTATAGGGGGCAGTTGGTTAGCTAGGTAGCTAGAATCTTTTAGGTTCATTCGAGTACTCGTATCTGGTTGACCTACTTCATTCAATCAAGGGCAATAGAATTCTCAATAGAATCTTACTTATCTCTTTACCACTCTTTGAATTTAATTATTTCTTTCCAGCATGGACATGTATAACAGTAGCTTTCTCGATGCTGGGGCGGTTGTTCGCTGCTTCGTTTGCAGTATTCTACGTATTGGTTGGAGAATTGTTACCTACTGTACTGACTTCTGGCTGTTCCGTATATCATTCATTATTATTATGTTCATTTGGTAAGTACTCATCAACTTCTTTGCTTTGCCCCTGTTTTAGAGCATGTCTTGCGAGTTCAGTGTAACAATTGCTTCAGGATGTTGTTGAGACTGCGTTGGTACTGTAGCGCATCGGAAATACGCAAGAATACAAATTCATTTTCTTTATAGATTACCAATAACATTCATGTTTTCTTTATATTTTTAGGCAGTGTACTCCAGAGCCTTACCGCTGACTATAATGGGACTGTTAAGTGTGATGGGAGGAATCACCTCACTGTTCCTACCGGAAACCCTGAACCAGCCACTACCATAGACCCTGGGTGAGGCAGAAATCTTTGGCAGAGACTTTAAAATATTGAGCTGTGTCGAATGACAAAATGAAAAGTGAAATACTTTTGTAAATACTAATGTGAAAGTGAAATTGTTTAAACCGTGTAAATATCCTATGTCAGTGATACATTTTGACTTTTTATCGTCACAAATGAATAATCTCATATTCATTATTGTTTTATTCTTCTATTCCTCACTCGATAGCGACAAATTGACATAGAAATGAACGTTCTTCCGCTTCCGCGTTTAATTTCATATTTTGATCATTCAGTCGACAAGTAAAAGATGCCTGAATTGGTGAATGATGAATCAAACAATATCGGATTAGTTGTTTCTTATTTAACTATTTTAGATAACTTAATTACGTCCAATGAAAGATATCAAATATAAGATCGAAATGAACCAACGATAAATCGTCTGATAACTGCTCGGAAGAATCTTCATTTCATATCTTATCAAAAGACGTCAGATAGACAAAGAAGATATTATATAGATATAAGGTTAACAACTTCTCATAAACATAAGATCTTGCGTCACAAATTATATTTAAAACTTAGGGCGGGTTGTTTCAAACGGTTGGTTATCGTAACATACGTACGTCAAAAAGTTACGTTAACGGATGATGTTTAACGTTCGTTAAATGCCGGGGCTACATTAGCAGGCGAAGATTCGTGTCGCGTTGGCGCGCAAAATATCCGTTGTCGGACATGCACGATGTTCTTGTCTACATTGGCGGGCGAAGATTCAGAAATCGGTCTACGGCGAATATTCGTTGTTTAGTTGTGCGGCCGAGACGATGGAGGAAGCAGTGGCTTTGCATTATATGTCAATAAATTATGATTTATTACATGTTTACAAAACAAATAAAACAAAAACAGTGAAAAAAAATATGCATAAAGAAAGTCAGTCCGACTTCAAAGTCTGGACGACATTGAAGTGACGTAGGTGTGAACAGTCCAGCGAATATTGTCGCGACAAGTCCTTTGAAGCGCGCCACTTTACCGACAGCGCCCCGAAGCTACATCGTCTGCGCACGAATACATTGCGTTGCGTTACAACGATGTACCCGGCCACATACATCGCCGTAGCCCGAATTATTGTTTATTGTTGTGGGAAATAACTTCGTGCCATTTTATAAATTAAGTCCGTTTATACTAGAAAACTGTGTACCTATAGAAAAGCTATACTTTGACGAAAAATGGATACATTTTATTTTTATTTTATTTATGTGGGACAAAAAACTATTATATGTTACAATATTAATAGCCGGCTAAGGTATAATACATAGTAAACAAACAAACATTGTCGTCCTCCGTGGCGCAGCGGTCAACACGCCTGCCTGCGACGTGGAGGCCCCGGGTTCGATCCCTGGCCAGGTCATGATGGAAAACGATCTTTTCCTGATTGGCCTGGGCCTTGGATGTCTATCTATCTATCTATATCTTGGATGGGTATCCATTATAAGTATAGTATCGTTGAGTTAGTATCCCATAACACAAGTCTCGAACTTACTTTGGGACTAGTTCAATCTGTGTGATTTGTCCGTATATATTTATTTATTTATATAACCCACACCATACACACCAAAGTAAGTAAATTACTACACTCACTCGTACTACTACATATACTTAAATATAGTTACTATGTTTAAAGTCTTAATAAGTAGGTAAGTATATGGTAAACATTGCAATCTAACAAAACACGTATATTCTATAATGTAAAGATTTTTTTTTTCAGAGAACGGAAAAAAATAAATCATGACGTGTAAAAGTGATCAATGATCCTACTTGCTTAATAAACGATTTCATTTCACTAACTTCACAAAAAATGAGTAAAATCGCTTTCAATCTTCGATTGAAAAATGTAAAGATGTGTTGTTCTGTAAAAAAACAGACAACAACAGTAATTTAAAAAAAGAAACAGAACTTGGGCTGCTAAACACCTTTCTTTTTCTTTTTACGGTACTTGTATCATCATCAGATGAACTACTATCGTCAATTAAATACCAAACTCGCGAATACAAAAAGGGAGTTTATGTTGTTTTCACTATTTGACACCACGGCGGACTAAACACAACTTGACAAAAGTTGCGTTAACCAGTGCTCAGACTATCGGTTAACGTAATCGTATTTTTTTGAGTGCGTTAACGTTTACGTATTGTGAAACAACTCATTTTTTTGACTTGACGATAGTCCATTTTTAACTTTTACGCGTGCGTTAAGTGAACGTGAAACAACCAGCCCTTAGAGAGTTAAGTCCTTGTTATTTGTGTTTTTGTAGTGTTTCTGAATTAGATAATAACAGTTTCTCTTAAAGTACAACATAAATGTAAATAATAAAACAACAATGTAAATATTAAACTTAATTTTTATTTTTAATTTGTTCTTTTCACTTTAAACACTTATCTTCTATGTCTCTAGTGATTAGAATGCTCTGGAAAGAGAAACCATAGTTTCATGTCCACTCTTGTATTTTTAATTCCTTCTATATTCTAGGATCAACTATTTTATTTCTGCATAAATCATGTTGATAATTAGATAGAAATAATAAATAAACGATTGATTTAAGAAAATGCATAAACGTATAATGTAATGACTCAGTTTTTCTTACATGACAGGAGCTACAGTGAGTGTTGCCACAGTACAGTACAAAACTATATTGCCAACTTATAACTACTTAATAAATTGGTAGCGTTCTTATTTGCCAACATTCCCCTCAGAACGCAAACCCATTTTACTGATACAGAACAAATGTTTTTCCAAATTAGTACCCTTAGTCAAGTTATCAGCTACCATGTTACAACCATTTACAAATTTAAATTTAACTTTACAATTAACAATGTTTTCCCTAAGAAAATGTAAACGAATATCTATATGTTTAGTTTTTGGTTTATAACAGTCTGTATGATGACACTGTGTATTGCACTTTGGTTGTCACTGTAAATCAATAGCGCACCGTCCCCGCCTTGACCAAGCTCGGATTGCAGTTGCCACAGCCACAGGGCCTCCTGGGTCGCCGATGCCATTGCCATATATTCGGCCTCCGCCATAGAGAGTGCCACCGTTTGTTGTTTACACTAATTCCAAGATAAACAAGCATTCTCATAATCCTCTTTATTCCAAGCCAGTGTTGATT
Source organism: Sesamia nonagrioides (assembly GCA_017933935.1). Taxonomy (NCBI): domain Eukaryota; kingdom Metazoa; phylum Arthropoda; class Insecta; order Lepidoptera; family Noctuidae; genus Sesamia; species Sesamia nonagrioides. Next base: position 449,711 of record JADWQK010001572.1, on the reverse strand, counting down.
TCCTGGATTATTACAGTGCTGACTCAACTTGTTAACAGCATAGGTAATATCAGGTCTTGTGACATGTGCCAGATATATTAGACATCCCACTACTTCCCCATATGGGATATTTTTGTTTCTATCTTCAGGATTTTTCTCAAATTTTGCATTCACCTCTATAGGGGCCGGCCTCGTAAAGGTCCGGCAGTACTTCACACCTAGGCAGCTTCTAATGTTATACAAAGCACAGGTCCGTTCGTGTGTGGAGTACTGCAGCCACATTTGGGCTGGTGCTGCCAAGTGTCACCTGGCCACTTTGGATTCAGTGGAGAGACGTGCAAAGAGGCTGATTGGTGACCCTGATCTAACTCGAGTTGGTCTCCAAAGCCTAGAGCACAGGCGTAGAGTAGCCAGCCTTTCGGTGTTCTATAGGATGCATTTCGGGGAGTGTGCGAGGGAATTACATGAATTAATTCCCCCATCTCCGTTCCACCAGCGGACAACCCGTCGTACGGCTGGTTTCCACCCTTACGTTGTTAACACCACTACGATCCGGACGAAGCGTTTCGCCTCCTCCTTTATACCACGTACATCGAGGGACTGGAACAATTTGCCAGCGGCGGTGTTTCCGTCGGACTACAATTTGAGTGTCTTCAAGGCTAGAGTGAATAGGCTCTTAATAAACTAGTGCGCTTTACCATCAACGATTGCGTCACTGCTTACCATCAGGCAGGGTTGCGGTCAAGCGCTGGTTTATAAAATGTAAAAAAAAAAAAGAAAAAGGGGTACAAACTGGTTTGCATTCAGACATATTAAAACGGTCCAATACTAAATTAATATATTTTTCTTGATCTAACATAATCATACCTGCATCTCTATTCCTATTAATATTAATGCCAATACAATTCTTTATTTCATCTAGGTCTTTCATACTGCATTCTCCTTTTAACTTGTTTTTAATCTCTGTTGTTTTATCCATATTATTTGTGAATATCAAAAGATCATCCACCCACACTGCAATAAATATTGTTGTTGACTCATTTACTAAATAATAAATACAAGGATCCACATGTGATCTCAGTAACTCAATTTTTAATAAAATACTGTTCAATTTAAGATTCCACTGCCAGCTTTTACATAAATTGATTTATGTAAAATACATACTTGATCATTTTCTTTATAGTGTTCTGGTTGCGACATATATATTTCAGTATCTATGTCACCCTGAAGAAAAGCACTTATGGCATCCATCTGAAACATTTCTAAATCATACTTCGCAGCCAGTGAAAGTAGGAATCGAACAGATGTATATCTTACAACAGGAGCATATGTCTCATAATAATCACTACTTTTTCTCTGAGCAAACCCTTTTGTAGTATTATGTATATTGTATATCTGGCTTTATTTACCTTTTTACTAGATATTATGTTCCGGCCTTTATGTTAGAACAGATTTTGAAAAACTCTCTTGTCATTCGCTGTCACTGAATAACCAGAAGATTAAAACTACGGAAATATAAAATATGTTTTAATGCAACACCTTTGATAACCAATCTTGCTTTAAAACGGATAATCTCACCTTTTTCATTTGTTTTTGTTTTGTACACCCATTTACACGGTAAGACTCTTTTCCCAGGTGGTGCATCAACCAGTGACCAAGTATTGTTCTTGATCAGAGAGTCATACTCTTCTCGCATCGCCCTTTTCCATTGGTCATCATGAGATGATGATAATGCTTCATCTGCTGTTTATGGATCATTTAAATTATGTATTGAACAGAGGTAACTTACATCATGATCATCTGCTTCTGCATACTGAACAGGTCTCCGTGGGCGTAAATTTATGTTTCTCATAGGTGATTCGAGATCAATTAATTGCTCTGGTATGTAAGATGAATGGTCATTCTCTCCAGACTGGTAGTCCTCACATGACTCACCAGCAGAATGGTCTGTGCTGTCCTCCAATTCTTCTTTACAAGTTTCTTCGAGTGGCTGTCTTTCAGGATTGCAGCTGTTGGATGTACAAGGTAAGTATATATTATTATCATATCTTTTCACATTTTCTAAAAATACTACATCTCTACCTTTTATGATTTTATTGGTATCTTGATCATATAATCGGTATCCTTTGGTAGATTCACAATAACCAACAAACAATAACTTTCTGGATTTGGAGTCCCATTTTTGACGTTTTTCTTTGGGCACTTGTGTCATTACCTCACAGCCAAATACTTTTAAATTAGACAATTTGGGTTTCTTACCAGTCCATATCTCCATAGGAGTTTTACCATTAATTGACTTTGTAGGCGATCTGTTAATTATATATGCTGCCATTGCAAGAGCCTCTGCCCAGAACTGTTTTGCAAGCTGAGCATCAAACAACATACATATTATTGCTCTTTCCACCAGAGTTCTGTTCATTCTTTCAGCAAGACCGTTCTGCTGGGGTGAGTACAGAGCACCTGTTTGATGTTCAATCCCAAGTTTGTTAAATAAGTTTTTAAATTCTTTATTGCAGTATTCTTTTCCATTATCAGAACGAATTACTTTTATTTTTCTCTCATGTTGATTTTCTACTTTGTTTCTATAATCTTTGAAACTTCTACAATATTTAATTTACTTTTCAAAAAATAGACATGAACTCGCCTCGTGTAATCATCTATGAAAGTAATAAAATATTTCATACCTCCCAAAGATTCTTGTTCCATCGGCCCACATAAATCAGTGTGGACCAATTGCAGTGGTTGTGAAGCTCTTGAACCAACATTGTTAAAGGGCAATCTACTTTGTTTCCCGGAGAGACAGGTAGTGCAAGTAATAGGACCTTTATTTTTGTCTGAAAATGGCTGAACTCCCTCAACACACTCCGGCAGCTTGTTAACATCTGTAAAATTCAGGTTTCCCATGCGTCTATGCCACAGAACAAAATCATTTAAATTATCTGAACAAGATAGATTAGAAAATACCTCTCTGTGTGTGTTTAATAAATATAAATTGTTTACTAGTGTCGCTGAACTCAGGAGCTTGCCATTTTTATCATAAATATCACAACCTTCATCTCTGAAGTTTACATTACAGCCATTTTTCACCATAGCACTGACTGACAGGAGATTTGCAACAAGTTTAGGTATGTATAAAACTTGTCTTACCTGAATTTTATTTTCTTTATTACCTCGTAACAATAAATTGACCTTTCCCATACTTTCCACAGATAATGGTGTCTTACTGGCAACGGTTATGGTAGGTATCGGTGGACTTGTAACATCATACATCCAGTCACATCTATTTGTCATATGCATGGAGGCACCTGAGTCCACATACCACAGGTCCGGATTCATTGTCTGAGGAGATGCTGAAAAAGCTGCAATAAAACCTTTATTTCCATCTGTATTTTCTACATTTCTCTTTTTCGGAGCACGACAATTCTTAGCAAAGTGTCCATGCTTGTTACAATTATAACATCGGGGTCCTTTGTAGACCTTTGCTGATTCATTTTGATTTCTATGAATGACCTTTTTCTTTGTGAAGAATGCTGTATTATCAGAGCATTGAACTTCCTGCAAGAGTTTATATTTAATAGAATCAGCACTTATCTTGATGCCAGAGCTCTCCAGGCCCATGATCATAGGCTTATAAGCTTCAGGGAGGCCGGCCAACATCAGAGTGCCGAGCCATTCATCGTCAATGTCAAACTTAATATTCCTGAGCTTGTGAGCGGTCGACATTATTTTATTCACATAGTCATCTATGCTTCGAGAAGATTCCAATGTAGTTGTTATCAAGTATCTCAACAAGGCTACAACCTGCTGTCATCCAAAGCCTGTTCCAAACTCTCCCAGACTTCCTTACATGTAGTTGCATTCTGCACATGTACATAAATGATAGAGTCCAGTAATAAAATTAACTTAGATTTCACCTTGGTTTCTTTAGTTTGATCTGTATTAGTACCGGTGACACAACTCCATAAACCCTCGAGTTCAAAATATGCTTGGACTGCAAACTTCCAACTGGCATAGTTATCTCTTCCAACTAATCTGTCGATGTGGAATGGATTGTAACCTGAATTCGACATCTTCTATGCGTATAAATGGTTTTTATCGTGATTTCTGATCGAGCACGCCGCTTCCGGTTAACCTTCAAATGTATGACGGACAAAACACACCGGCCGGTTTTCTTAATTTTCACTGCGTTTACTATTTCTGTTATTTCTACAAGTCGTAGTAATCAACCACACTCTGCTTCCATGTTGATAATTAGGTAGAAATAATAAATAAACGATTGATTTAAGAAAATGCATAAACGTATAATCACAGAGCAAGTAATCACTAGTATAATGTAATAACAGGCTGGCGCAACTTAGAGAACAAAAAAATAGAAGTATGAAATGCATGGAAATTTTAATGGCGGCAGAATCCGTCAAAGTAGGGAAGTAAGTACACCTTCAAATGGTTGCTATGACATCTCTGATTCTCTTGTTTTAGCTGTATAATACCGCGGCCATTTTTGCAAGCGATTCGTCACCGTTAACGTCAAAAAGTAAAATTATGTCAATGTCAGTTAATTACGAGCTATATATTGTTGTTTGGGGGTGTAAGGGGGAGCGCACAACAACCAGACTCCCCAAACGTCAACCTCACCTGCACGCGGTGCACCCTGCTGCCCACTAACGAGGCTCTGACGACCGACAAATGGTGGGATGTCCATATAACTTCCGCGCGGTGGCGGGTAAACCACCAACAAGAGCATTCCCAAGGAGGGTTAGTGTCAGGCTGGCGGCCGACTGTAAAACTTTGCCGAAACCCAAAGCAACATGAAAAGAAACAATAGGATGCGCGATAGGGCTAGGGCGTACCCCACAGGCGACGCGCAGGGGCAGCACCCGGCTTCTGTGGGAAATGGACAAGGGTCGTCGCACCAGAACGGGCGGGTGCGCCGTAAGAGGCAAGCTCGGAATGTGAGGCAAATAAAATTGAGATGTGCGAGCTGGAATGTAGGTACGATGACTGGAAGAGGAAAGGAACTAGCGGATGTTTTAAAAAGGCGACGAGTGAACATTGCGTGTCTGCAAGAGACGAAGTGGAAAGGTGCGAAGGCAAGAGAGATAGGAGAAGGATATAAGTTCTATTACTGTGGAAGCGATGGTTAGCGAAATGGTGTGGGTATAGTTTTCGATAGTCATTTGAAAGAATGTGTAGTGGATGTTAAAAGAGTGAGTGATAGAGTGATAGCTGTTAAAGTGATTGTGGAGAGTATGGTTGTTAATATAGTTAGTGTGTACGCACCCCAGTCAGGGCGTGAGGAAAGTATAAAAGAGAAGTTCTGGAAGGACTTCGATTGTGTGATGATGGATGTGCAAGATAGGGAAGAAGTGTATGTAGGGGGTGACTTTAACGGGCATGTGGGAAAGCAGAAGGATGGGTATGAAAGAGTGCATGGCGGTTGGGGATACGGAGACCGTAACACTGATGGTGAGACACTACTGCAAACTGCTACGGCCTTTGACCTGGCAATAACAAATACGTGGTTCAAAAAACAAAATGAGCATCTCATAAGCTATAAAAGCGGCCGCCACGCGACACAAATCGATTACTTTTTAGTAAGACGAACAGCCTTAAAAGTGTCAAAAACTGTAAAGTGCTACCAGGTGAAGACTTAGTCTCATAACATAGACCATTGATAATGGAGGTAAAAGTCAGTGTCTCATCCAGAAAGAACAAGGAACGGCCCTCGCCCAAAACTAGATGGCGTATGATAGAAAACGAGGAATATGCTAGTGTGTTTAAGAGCCAAGTGGTAGATAAGATGATTGAAATGGGGGATATGGAAGGAAAATCTGTGAATGAATGTTGAAAAGAGATGGCGGACTATATAAGGAGAGTAGCTAAAGATGTGTTTGGAGAATCCAAAGGGAAAGGTGTGATAGAAAAGGATACATGGTGGTGGAATGAAGATGTGCAAAAGATACTCAAAGAAAAGAAAATAGCTTTTAAAGAATGGCAAGGTGTAGAAAACGGGAATGATAGTTTAAAAGAAGACAAGAAGAAGATTTATAATGAATGGAAGAGAAAGGCAAAAAAGGCGGTAGCAGTTTCGAGGGCTAAGGCGCAGGAGAAGTTGTATGACTCACGAGACAGCCCTAGAGACCAGAAGGAGCTCTACCGGATTACAAAAGCAAGAGAAAGGAGAACGAGAGATATAAGTAATATCAAATGTATGAAAGACGATGCTGGTAAGGTTCTGTCCAAGGATGACGATATAAAAGAGCGATGGAAGGTTTATTTTGAAAAACTAATGAACGAAGAGAATAAATGGAGTGGCGTGCTCAAAGAGGTACAAGAGAATATGGGTTTGGTAAGAGAAATTAGCATGGATGAAGTAAGAATAGCAGTTCAAGGTATGAAAAATGGAAAAGCTATGGGCCCAGATGATATACCAGTAGAAGTATGAAAGTGTTTAAAAGGAGATGGATGTATGTGGCTGACTTTATTCTTCAATAAGTTGTTGCATGAAGGAGGGATCCCACAAGAATGGTGCAATAGTTCACTAGTGCCCATCTTTAAGAATAAAGGTGATGTACAGGACTGTAACTATCGAGGGATGAAGCTCATGTCACATAGTATTATTAGCAGAAAGTGATTGAGAAAAGATTGCGAGAGGAGAGTGAGATTACCCCAAACCAGTTTGGGTTTATGCCAGGTCGAGGAACAATGGACGCCACTTTTGCACTCCGCCAAATGTGCGAGAAGTACAGACGTGCACACAAGAACTTGCACATGGTGTTCATTGATCTGGAGAAAGCGTATGATAGGGTACCTCGTGATGTGCTTTGGTAGGCCCTGAAAGAGAAAGTTTTGCCTGGGAAGTATGTAGAGTTAATTCGTGCTATGTATAGTCAATCTCGTACCTACGTCCGGTCGGCTGCTGGCAATACCGACGAGTTCAGTGTGGCTACCTAGGCTTGCACCAGGGATCGGCTTTAAGTCCGTACCTCTTCCTGTTGATTATGGACGCTCTTACGTCGGACATCCAGGAGGAGGCACCCTGGTGCATGCTGTTCGCCGATGACATTGTTCTCGTCGGTGAAGATGGACCTGATATCCAGAGCAGATTGGAGAAATGGCAACAGAAGCTGGAGAATGTTGGCTTGAAAATCAGCAGAACCAAAACCGAATATATGTTCTGCGATTTCGGCGGTCTCTCCACTTCTGGAGCCATAGCGCTTGATGGCGCACTTCTCCCAATCTGCTCCGACTTTCGGTATCTCGGTTCACTCGTGCAAAGCGATGGCGAAATAGATCGGACGGTGAAGCACAGAATTAACACTGGGTGGATGAAATGGTGGCAGGTCACGGGAACAATGTGCGACTCCCGCATTCCCCTTAAACTTAAGGGGAAAATATATAAAACCATGATCCGACCTGCTGTCTTGTATGGATCAGAATGTTGGGCTACGAAACGGATGAATGAAAGGCAATTGCATGCAGCCGAGATGAGAATGCTAAGAGGGATGTTACACGAATGGATAGAATAAGAAATGAGTACATAAGAGGAAGTCTGAAAGTGGCACCGGTAGCTGAGAAGTTGTGTGGAAAGCGGTTGTCATGGTACGGACATGTGTTACGGAGAAATGAGGAGAATGTCGTGAGGAGAGTTTTAATTATGAATGTTGATGGCTGTAAGAGTAGGGGACGACCAAAGAAACGATGGATGGAATGTGTGAAGGATGATATGGCTAAGAAGGGGGTGACTGCCGAGATGGCTTCTGATAGGGATGTATGGAAGAAAAAGACATGTTGCGCCGACCCCAAATAAATTGGGATAAGGGCAGGAGAATGATGATATTGTTGTTTGAATGTGCTGTTTTAAAATTAAGTTATTTATTTAATTTGCGTATCATATTTGTTTATTTTTAATTTGCGTGTTATATTTATTTATATCTTTTTAATTTGTGTAGTTTTTATCTATAAACATGCCAGTTGTAACGTGTTAGATATGTGAAGTGAGAACAAGTCGTGTGGAAAACAAAACCCATTTATGGTTCAATTTTTACTGGATAAAGATCGGTTAGTACATTTTACGAATTGAATATACTTTAAATCAAAATATCTTATAATATAATTATGGAATTTTAGGACATATTTCTGAAAATAAATCTGCAAATATGTTTTTCGTAGTAAATACTAGTGTGGTGCAATTTTTTATCGACTATCGATAAATCCTTTTTTTTTGTATCAGTGGTATTTATAAGTTTATAACGTCATTAAATTCAGTTTTCATTAAAATCAGTTCAGCGACTTAGTTGTGACTAATAGAAATAGTTTTTGCATTAATGGTATTCATAAATTATTTTACTTTGTAGGTGCAAACAATGGGTAAAAATAACGGGTAAAGAGGAGTTTGCCTATGTGCCTATAGAAAAATTGCACCAATTGAAATATATTTGTGGAAAGTATTTTCTACTTAGGGATTTTAAAAAGAAAAAGACACAACTTGGAAGAAATGCTGTTCCGTGTTTGGAGGTACACTCCTAAATAAAAGTCGTGGATACCGGAAAAACAGTTTAATTCACTATCACAATAATTATAGGCGTAACTTGACGCTAGTTAACAATGGTAGGAAAAACACTGGGAACACTGAGGTAAGTTATGAGAGTTAGGGTCAACTCTTTACTAACGACCGTTTGTCGTAAGGTTCGTATACGTACTGCGAATTTCCCGGCGGTTAATGGTATAACCAGCCTGGGAACGTTGCAGCGTCTTTAGATGCGGTAGGGAAAAATCTCAGTGTGGTTTACTGCTGAACTCCGGTTCCACATTCACTGCCGCCGCGTTTGTATCACGTCGGGGTCACCAATTTGGGGGTACACTCCTAAATAAAAGTCGTGGATACCGGAAAAACAGTTTAATTCACTATCACAATTATAGGTGTAACTTAACGCTAGTTAACAATGATAGGAAAAACACTGGGAACACTGAGATGAGTTATGAGAGTTAAAGTCTACTCTGTAATAACGACTGCAGTACGTATACAAACCTTACGACAAGCAGTCGTTATTACAGAGTAGACTTTGCAACTCAGTGGAGGTGCCCTTGATGGAATTATCCCACCTACTTTGCCATTCGGATAAAAGGTCTTCCCAGCTGTCAGTCTGGGGTTTAAATAATCTAGAAATCCTATTAAGGTCGCGTTGTGTAACAAAATTAGTGTCCATGGTCTCCACTCTCGCGGCACGTCTCTGTACTTGAAGATCTACTGGAAGTACACCTGCCAGTACGGGTAAGGCTTCAGTACTGACTGTTCTATACGCCTTGCATAAAAATATCAATGCCAAACGTTGGCTTTGAAGCAGTTTACGTCGTGCCGCCCCTATGCTGGCCCTATCAGCCCAAACAGATGCACCGTAGCACATACATCCTAAGTAGGTAGCTCCATATATAGTTTTTAAAGTTAGGAATGATAAACCCCAAGTTGCTTTGGATATTCTAGTTAGGGCATAAAAGTTCCTTTTAGGTTTTTCGCCTACTATTTTTATATGTTCGATAAATGAAAAATTCCTTTCTAAGACCATACCAAGGTAGCATACGGATTGCTGTTTTTTAACGGAAACGTTATTAAATTGAATAGTAGGCAATGATTTAAGATTACCTTTTAGCAGAAGTTGATAGGTTTTATGCATAAAATCATTGATAAGAAAAAGTATCTTAATAACAATCATCATCAGCATATGCATCATCATACATCATTTCAACTGCGTCCACTGCTGGACATAGGACTCCCCGAACCGGTCTTCGACCGTTTATATGTTTCCCGCATCCAGCAGATTCCTGCGGCCTTCACCTTTTGGGATGTCTTTCAACGTTACGTCTTCCAACACGGCCACTTCCCAAAACCTTTCAAATCTTTATTCCAATCTGTGGGGGGTTGGCGTAGTATTTCTTCCTTACTTTATCTATATTAGGCGTAGTATCAGAAGACCAGTCGTCTTCTTTTTTGCTTTATCAAAATTGTCTTCGTACATATTATCTAAAACCACATTAATCCCGTTGGTCCTGAGCCTGATTTCTCATTGTTGTCCCATAAGGCGATTTATTTATGTGTCAGTACATACTTATACACTGTAATATCTACCCATGTCGACTTATCACGTAATTATTACTCTCTATTGAAATTCATCACCAGGGCTTAAATGTAGTCAGAAGTGGTACATGTATGATCTGACTAAATAAGATAGATAGATAAATACTCTTTATTATAAACACCATACAAATTACATATTACAAGAATGAGGATTTTACAAAGGGCTAAGAGCGATCTTTTACAGACAACATTTAGATGAAATACCAAGGAAGAAGAAGAGACAAATAGTGTCTATGATGTACTATTGAAATTATACAGTATGACATTTTAATCGTTTTACAAAAATGTTTCACTGACTGTATCCGACCTTATATACGCCTAGCCGCGGTTATTTGTTTTCTACCTTTAATTAAGATAATAGGTACAACGAAAAATAAATAATACATTAGAAATATGAAACATCCTGTTAATAATGTTTACATATCAAACGGACACAATACCCACTCCGCGCAAAATTCTATTGGTCTATCCCATCTAATTCATCATTTTTTGCAAGGAACGCAGCGCGCGCGTCACTAAAAAACTAGCTGGGTTCAGTTGGGTTCTAACCCCGGAAGCCAAACGTTGTGCGCGGGCGACTAGGTATCACACGTCGATCGTTAGTACGAGTGTAGAGTACCTAGTGCACAAGGATTAATTAGGTTGTCTGCCTACTTCATGATGAGTGATAGAAACTATCAGTACTCGAATATCGAGTGGCCCCTCAGCGGTGGAACTTACGTAAATATGATACAGAACGCAATTCCCGAAATAATGGAAGATGTACCTGTCAGCTGTTTGTGTGGTCTGAAGTAAAGGGACTAGTGATGAGTTCAAAGGAGCACGCAGTGTTTAAAATCGCACGCAATTAAAATAGCAAATAGTTGCTACTTTTGATACAGTGAAACAAGACAGAGTGACTTTAAATAAATTAAAAGACAGTATTCAAAAGCGTGCATAGCAGTTGCGGATACAGGTAAAGGCTATTTATCTACTTAATACATGTAAATAAAAAGTGATCATTTGTAAAGACAAAATTAGTAATTAGTGTAAATAATTCAGTTTATTCCCATTCTTTAAATATGCCAGAAACACAGGTGCGCGGCAATGTAGAGAGTACTCGTTCTAGCAAACACTCAAACAGTAACAAAAAATGTTCGCACTCGTAAATAGGTACATGTTAGTTGTGGACTCGCGCCGACGTGTACGGACGACAGTAGGTCAAGCTACCCGAAACTGCCAAATATTCCCAATCAACCTTGAGCCTTAGTGTTTTAAAGATAAAGTTGAAAATCTAATAAAGAAATCTGACAGATTGTAGTAGCTTGATGTACTATCATCTGTACACATTTTTTGTTTGTGAACAAAAATGTGCGTAAACAATTTTGGTGGAATTTTGCCTAAATTACAACGACAATTTAGCAAATTGATAAGTTATTGAAATCGGCCGTATGTTTCTTGGGAAGAAACGTAAGTACTTAGGTAACTATGGTCAATCAAATTCCCATTTCGGGCGCGAGAACAAGTACAAACAGGTCGCGACTGCGGTTGAGAGGCAGGCCCGCGCCCGCGCCTTTCAACTATCATTCGCTTGATAGTTTGCAAACAAATTTTCACTTGCGCGTCGTAGTAAATAAATAATCAATCGTTGATGGTAAAGCGCACAAGTTTATTAAGCCTATTCACTTAAAAATCTTAGTGAGTAGGAAGAAAGACGGCAGTTGAGCGAGGTAATGCAATGTTAAACCCAATAACACGACCAACGCTGCTGCATCAGAGGGAGATTAATCTGGACAGCCTCCACGATCAGACTACCGACACAATAACATTTGGCGCATCGTACCAGATCTGATCAGTGATTGTTGACATAGGTAATGCCTTTACGTAAAAGATCCCTAATTTGGGCGTAAGTACACTCGGCATTCATACCGAGTACGAATATCAAAAACCCCACCGAGTACCGAGTATCAACCAAGTACTCAGTCCATCACTTTGATTCGATTTTAACACGAAAAAGTTTTTGACGGTCCTAAGCCCGTAAAAGTATGAAGGGAGAATTGGAATTAAGTTGATTTTAATTTACAAACTGACTTACGCACTGATAGTAAGAAACCTATCTTGCGCTGGTTGAATGAACTCGCCACGCCCCGCCCCTCGACCGCAAGCCGCTACATTGATACCTGCGCGCTCGCGACAGGGTGTTTTTATTGTTTTTAACCGCGTGATATTAATGAACAACATTTTTATGTTTAAATTAATGAAATCTCATAAATATCTATTTTTATTTTATGAACGTTAACTAATCATTGGATACATGGTGTGGGCTGCCGTTGTAAGACGGTTAAAAAATCATGGTGTATAATAAAAGAAAGGTAAAAGTCTATAAGGCAAAATTGGATTGATTTATAGAAAAGTAGACTGCAGCAGCACAACGATATAGTTGGTAAGAATTCCCATCAGATGTAAAGGCATTGAGGCATCGATGTAGAACAAGCCACAAGCAGTCATCTTACTGAAGGATGCTCTGTTTATCCGTATCACGTGGCTGCAGAGCCTTTCTTCATAGTCTGTAAAAATACGTATATTAATAGAATTTCACACCTAGAATGAAAAAAATGTGTTACGGAGAACTGAGGAGAATAGCGTGAGGAGAGTCTTAATTATGAATGTTGATGACTATAAGAGTAGGGGAAAGAAACGATGGATGGAATGTGTGAAGGATGGCATGGCTAAGAAGGGGGTGACTGCCGAGATGGCTTCTGATAGGGATGTATGGAAGAAAAAGACATGTTGCGCCGACCCCAAATAAATTGGGACAAGGGCAGGAGAATGATGATGAAATGATGAATGAAAAATCGGAACACACTACGCTGTCTGTCTATCTATCTATACTTTTTTTAACAAAATGATATCAAACGCGTACAATTTCATAGTTACGATGAGCCCTAAAATGGCAAGTGTTATTTTATTTTATAATTATAAACTAGTGCTAGACTACAATCCCGCCTGATGGTATGCAGTGATGCAATCAATGTTTATTAGGAGCCTATTTACACAAAAAAAAAGTTGAGTGAATAGGAAGGAAGACGGCAGTTGAGCGAGGTGATGCTGTTGTTGTTAAACTCAACAACACGACCAACGATGCTGCACCAGAATGAGTTTGATCTGGAAACCCTTCACGACCAAACTCCCGATATAACAACATTTAGCGCATCGTACCCGGCACACATCGCAACACCACTGCTCAGACCCGTCCTCCATACGCAATAAAACAATACAGACATTTATGCGTCCTATCTTAAGGTGATAGATACCCTCGAGCGGCCAAAAACGCTCATCTTTCAAAGTTTATTACTCCAGAATGCCTGGATCAAAAATTTTGAAAAAAATATATTATAATCATAGATTCAAGCACAACATATTCATTGTTTATTATTTTCTATACGGCCTATATTTACGTCAAAAAAAAAATATTTCTACACGGCGTTTTTTAACTTTTAAATCGATATTTCTCTTAAAGCGCTTAGACTTTTTATAATATTCTTACTCGCAGTAACGTGTACCTGTAAGAACTATAGAATCATAGTTCTATTTTATAATTGATGAAATATTTAATTAGATAAGTAATAAAAATGAGTGTCCGTACGAGTTTCCGCCTTACGAGGTTCAGAGGGGCTCTATGCGGGACGCGGGCGCGGGTGGCCGGCAGTCTCGCGCCAGCGCTCGTGAGAGGAGGCTGTGTCACTTTTTGCTCCGCACACCCTTATATACTAATGTAAAGACATGCTTCAGAAGCGTGGAAAACAATAACGACGTAGTATGATCCAGTACAAGTCTGTTTAATTAATGATCAACAGTACATACATCAGTAGCTTTTATACACCATTGAGTCAAAACACTAACGAATAGTCACAACACTAATAGACAACGGAAACGGAAATTATCAGGTATTGAATAAAATTAAGAAAAAGTTAATAGTAACGCTAGTAATTGTCAATAATTGTGTACAGATATTTGGATTAACCTAAATTATCGAAAGTTGTATAGATTTATTTATTTGAACAATGCTTGATTCAATAAATAAATATCCGATGGGAGAAAAGACTAATGCTCGGTAGGATTTTATAATAAAAGTTGGCGGTAATCGGAAGTTGCATCAACAATTCTAAAATTAATAAATTAATAACTGAAAGACCGGAAGTGTACTTCCAAGTGTGATTTTAGAATAAACTAAGGTTTTAAAATCCTCCCAAGTAATTTAAAGTAATCATAATAAATTTAAATTAACATAAATAATGACGCAATACGATCAATATAAAATAATTATGAAACTAAGTATAGCTTCATAGATGGGCGGGAAGCGCAAGCTGTAACACTAAGTACTTCGAGTGCAACGAAGTATTTTTAGTGATTTTGTGTATAATTATTGAATGTTTGCATTTATTGCCGCGCTGGAACGGTTTACGTGATTTTATATGATGTTTTATTTTGATACTAGCTTTCCGCCCGTGGCTTCGCCCGCGTGGTTCGATTATATCGTGCTTTTCAGATTTCCTTCGGGAACACCAAATTTTTCTGGGATAAGAAGTACCCTATCATTTAATCCGGATTTCTAACTTTACGTCTACAAAATTTCAAAGCAATCGGTTCAGTAATTACAGTGTGAAAGCAGAACAAACAAACAAACAAACTCGTATAATATTAGTATGATTCGGTTATATCGCGCTTCTAGATTCCTTCGGGTTAAAGTTATTTCTAAGTAGGACATGCAATACCGGTTTACCGGTTTTCATTTTTACCGCCTTTTCTCCTTTCGTTTTTTTTTCGTAACTATAAAATTACCGGTAAAAAAATATAAAACCGGTAATTTACCGGTTTTTTTTGGGCAACGTTGTTCATTTATTCACGCAAACGTCAAACTTTCCATTATATGTAATGTTTGACACTTGACAGTAGCTTTGACGTAAGCGTTTGTGACGATTCGTGTCATTCATTAGTTTGTATAACTGTACTGTACAACGACTATCGAACTCATGTCAAATTTTCCAATGACTCCAGAGCTAGACGAACGTAACCAGTCTTACTAGCTTGGCAGTGCAGGATTGAATACCGTATTGGTGGGGCCAGAGCACTTATCGGTAAACTAATCTGCTTCAGGGAATGTGATACTCGTCCTAGAGTGATACGCTTTGTAAGGCGGGTATTTTCAGGTACAAATACCAACCTACAGGATTATACGACCCGTGTCAGGGAGCACATCTACTTCCTGAAGCAGAAAATGTACGGTACACCTAGAATCGCACTTTCTAAAACAATGAAAGGTGGGTTTCTGGACCAGACCAAGGTGGCTGACACTTACCTACTGGATGACGATGCCATGTGTTCATTCTGGCGCAGTATCTGTTTTGTGCCTGTCGCTTTTTTGGATCAAATGGTTTTCAAGGTTGCACGCTCGCTTGAGTCTGGTTCGCTACCTCAGTTCCTAACAACTAAAGTAACCCACCTGCTCCGTAAATCAGGTAGCACTGCGGAACCCAAAAATTATAGGCCCATCACTTGTTTACCGACCATCTTTATAGTTCTTACATCCAATTTTAAAGTTAAAATTAACAAACATATTGACAGCAACTCATCATGTCTGCCTCTCAAAATGGATGTAGGAGCAGCTCCCGCGGTACTAAGGAGCTACTCCTTAATAACATGGCCATTACCCAACAAGTTCGTCGTTCCCAAAAAGATCTATCGACATGTTGAATAGTTTTTTTTTTATATTGCCTTTCACGCACACCAGCTCCTCACATATGTAACAAATACTAGACTGAGTAATTGTACGATTTTAGCTATAAACAAAACATTGTGAGGAGAAATAAATGAATAATAATAATTATTATTATATAATAAGGCCTATTATGACTTGGTGCCACATACAAGGCTCATGCGGGTGATGGAGTTCTATAAAGTTGATGCAACTCTGCACACCATCTTGATGACGTGTATGGCTAATGGAGGACGGTCCTTCGCTATCCTGGATATCGAGATATTCATAGGAATAGCGATACGAGCCAGGTCTATTCCAGAGCGATACTTTGAGTCCACTTTGATTTTGCTTAGCCTTGAATCCTCTAAGTACACTGCTGGAGAATACACGTCTAGACTATCGGCTGAGGAGAGGTGATCAGGTTATATCGCACCTCCTTTACATGAGTGACTTAAAATTCATTGCTCCCCACAAATTTCAACTGAAGGAGCTACTGAAAATTACTGAAACTTTCAGTAGCGTTATCAGGATGGAATTTTGTGTGGATAAATGTGGGTCATGCATGTAAAGCGAGGAGAGATTGCGGCATCCATGGGAACCCAACTCACGTTCCGTAAACCTTAGAGCGCTCTCTGCATCTGAAACCGTCGAATGCTTTATACCAGTAACATTGATACCCAACGTATCAATGTTACTGGTATGAAGCAATCGCTGAAGAAACGTTTCGCATCTCATATCCATCTTCGCATCGCTGAAAAAAGTAATAAATAGTCTTCTATTAAGCGGAAATAAGGTACGAGCCTTCAACGGTTGGATCAACCCGATTTTATGTACTCTTTCAGCATACTAAAATGGACTCGGTCGACACCCTGGATAGGAGGGTCCGTACGGTGCTGACTACAATTCAATTGCATCACCCACTGACATCGGTTATGAGGCTATATTAGTGTATACCCCGCGAAAAAGTGAAAGTTGAAGCTTTTTAAATGTTAAGACCCTCTACAATCGCGAGATATGCAGGGAATATTTCCTAAAAACCGACGTGGGAATGCATCGAGATGTGGGCGCGGTTGACAAGGGACTCACTCCGCTCTCCTTGCATTGGCTAAAAAGAACTGGTGCAAGCCAGTATACCTACTTGACACTAAAGATCGCATGGAGGTTTAGCAAGCTACATTGAGGTTATTTCCGGGTTCTCCACGGGCATGATGTAGATTTACCAGCATCCGTTGGCTGGCCGCGTTTTGAAAATGAAAATTTACGCTTGACTGCGCCAAATGAAAGGTCATGGTTTTAAAAATTGTGTTTGTATGCTCATTTTAAGCAATATGTAACATGTTCACTACCATTGTACCTGGTATTAGGGGTCGCAAACCGGTATACCGAATTTCGAAAATACCGGAATACCGGGCCAAATTTAGGTCTTATTAATACCGGTATTTATTTTACAAAAACCGAGATATTCGGTATTTTCGGTTTTAGTAAAATAAATACAAAGAGATAAAGTTATGCTTTATCTAATTCAAAATACGTGCGCACAAATCACACGCCTTCGCTGGTTAAGCCCGATAGAACTCTGACTATTACGGCGAGAAAGAAAGCAGGTCTCTTTGCATCTCTCTTTGCTTACAATTCACGTCTTGATACTCTAGTAGTGCTACTCCTTGAATTTTCTTCACTGCGCCACTTCAATGCCCGAGTTTCGCATTAGAAACAAGGAGGTTCTGAGAGTACTGTGTCGTATGGACGTGAATAAGGGTAGTGGACTAGATGGCATACCAGCGATTGTTCTCAAGGCGTGTTAGCGATTGTGCGCCCGAGTTGTCTCCTGTATTGACGCGCTTGTATCGATTCTCATTTAGAATTGGTGTAGTGCCCAAGTATTGGAAGCTTGCCAACGTGCAGACCGAGCCCAGAAACGAAAGTCGTGCCGATCCTTCCAACTGTCAACCGATTTCAATAACCTCCATACCCTGCTAAATTATGGAGCGTGTATTGAACTGTCGCCTCTTGACATATCTGGAAGGTATCGATTTCCTCAGTGACCAACAGTACAGGTTTCGCCGCAGTCGGTCAACTGGGGAACTACTAGTGTATGACACACACTTGTGAGGTGAGGCCCTCGAGAAAAATGCGGGAACGATTGCCATCTCCATAGATGTCTCGAAGGCCTTCGACCGGCTATGGTACGCTGGCCTTTTGAGTAAGCTTCCAGCGTACGGAATTTCTCCTGACCTGACTACCCAGTAAAAGACATCCTGACTGAATGGTCCCTCCGAGTCGCCGTCGACGGGTGCTCATCGGAGCTCATGTCGACTAATGCCGGTGTTCCTCAGGGGTCTGTTCTCTTGCATCTCTGTTCCTGCTGTATATAAACGATCTGCTGATGCCCGGTATCTATGAGTATGCAGATGACGGTACAGTTGTGGAGAGCAGATATCTGCTGGGTGGGGCTGGTAAGGAAGCAATCCGGTCCGAAAGAGGCTATGGTAGAGCATACGAATGTTGCACTACAGGCAGTCTCCGAATGGGGCGAAGCCAATCTTGTGGCATTCAATGCCTGCCAAAACACAAGCGTCTATTCACCGCCAAAAAGAGCCCGTTCATCTTGGCGCAGGTGCGTTTAGGTGGTGTGGAGTACTGCCGCATTTGTTGGCTGATGCTGCAAAATGCCACCTGGAAGCTTTGGATTCAGTGAAGAGACATACGAAGAGGCTAATTGGTGACCAAGATTTGGTTCAAAACGGTCTCCTAAGCCTGGAGTACAAGCTAAGAGTGGCCAGCCTGTCGGTGTTCTATAATCTATAGGATGCATTTTGGAGAGTGCACGAGGGCATTGCATGATTTAATTCCCCTTCTCCGTTCCATCATCGGACAACTCGTCGTACGGCGAGTATCCACGCTTATGTTGTTCACCCCTCTACAATCCGGACGAAGCGTTTGGCCTCGTCTTTTATACCGCGTACATCGACGGACAGAAACAATTTTCAAGCGGCGGTATTTCAGTCTAACTACAATTTAAGTGTCTTCTAGGCTATATTGAATAGGCTCTTAATAAACTACCGCGCTTTACCTTCAACGATTGCATCACTGCTTACCATCAGGCGGGATTGCGGTAAAGCACTAGATTATAATTATTATAAAAAAAAGGCGATACCCGATCTTCCCGCGCAATGATTATCGAACTAGCCTATGGTGTGGCGCGAACGGTGCACGTGAGTTGAACTTAGTTGCGACCGACAAGTACCAAAATTTCTATTTCAACTATTTTCACGTCATTGCGTGTTTTGTTGGTGTTGTGGTTTGTTTTTGTTATCCACACACGGTTTTTTTCTTATTATTTCATTCTGCGCTTAGGTAACTACTTACTAAGTATTCCTCCTTAACCTAGCCTAACTTTATTATACTACATTTGCTAACTTTTGCTTAATCCCGAAAATATCGAAAATACCGGATTATCGGTATTGGTCTGGAGCCAATACCGAAAATACCGGTTTTGCTTAAATGGTTCGGTATTGCGACCCCTACCTGGTATACTTATTTATTTTCTGCTTTAAGACTACCTAATCACATTATTAATATTTTTGAAAAAAATATATAAATTTATCGTTTTTACCGGTTTACCGGTAAAAATATTTCAATTACCGTTTTTTACCGGTAAAACAAAAATTACGCTAATTGCATGCCCTATTTCTAAGGCCAAACCCTGTTCATTCCTCCAATAAAAATTAAGAACATCTCAAAAAAAAAATCGTCAAGTTTTTGCTAAGTCCAAAACAATAATATTTTCCTTCCCTTAAAAAATATATAATTGATACTTGTAATTTAATCCGTATGAAACTTGATAAATTTCCCCAATTTTTTTTCTAGTAGGTAAATCAAAACAATTTCTTTTTTTCATTCTTTAAGTTCATTAGTCTCAGGTGTTCATTACCTAAAATATGGTCAGCTAAATTTTTAAACAATATGTATTCTAAATAAAATGCACCTATTTAAGTCTGACCTGTGAGTTTTATTTAGATGATGGAGTTTCCGGGATTTTTTTTTAAGTCCTGGTAAGTATCAATGGGAATTATACCAAAAACGCTAAATGCTAAATAATAACTATAAATAAAAAAGAATAAACCGGTTCCCATTTTGCATTAATCATTTTTATAAATTAATATTTGTTTTCCCTTTTTTAAATAAAAAAATCCCTGCAACGCAGTATCGAAAACAACAAAATAAAAGTAATTACCTAATATGTTTCACTTTAGGGCATGAGTTTTGATACCACGTAATTCTATATTAGGTACTTTTTAGACAGAATAGTATACTTTATAGACATGGTATGTCATTCTACGTTTGTTGCGAGCCGTCCGCGCTCGAAGCAAGCGAGTAGGAAATGTGCACGTAAATATGATGCGGGGTGCGCGGGGCTTTTTGCCTAGCCCCGCCCAGATGCGCAAGGTCATCGTCGTTACTAATCGCCTTAATTAATACTCGCAAATAAATATCTTTAGAGACTTGCTGTTGAACTAGAATCATGTTTGACAATTAGAAGCAGCGTCTTATACAAATGTTATGTTCAAAAGTCAAGGTTTGGTGACATCAAAAATTAATGTTAATCATGGCATAGTGGTAAGACCAGTAGACACAGATTCTTTTTTTGGTTGTACCATTAACTAACATATTCACTAGATTAAAGCAAAAACAGAAGAACAAACTAAATGGTTCTGTTCTTCTGCTTCCGCACTCTACAAAATAAAACCCATCATTAAAACTACTGCCCTTAAACGCGAAGCAACCAAAACTACAGCGCCATCTCTTGGGAAATTGGATAACTAATTTACATAAAGTAGACGGGATCATATTATGTTGGATTTTTGGTGGTAATTTTGGATTGCGTGAACCAATTTTAATAATTCTGTTTTGAAAGAAGATACAATTATACTGAAGATATAAAATATGTAATATGAGTTAAAAAAAAAAAACCGGCCAAGTGCTTGTCGGACTCACGCACAAAGGGTTCCGTACCATTGATTTATGAAATTAAAGGATTTATTTGTATGAAAGATTACGCGGTAATAAGCGGTTTACGATTTACGAGGTATTAAAAAAAAACTACATAGTAGATCTCGTTCAAAACAATTTTCGTTGGTAGTTTTTATAGTAATGTACAACATAATTATGTTTTTTTGAGATTTATCGTTTTCTTATTTTAGAAGTTTGGTACCAAAATTTTTCCACTTTGGAAGCGTCTGTCACGCAAACTATTCGATTTAAAAAAAAATATTTTAGAAACCTCGATATCATTTTTGAAGACCTAACCATAGATACCCCACATGTATGGGCTTGATGAAAACATTTTTTTGAGTTTTAGTTCTAAGTGATGATGATGATGTTCCAACCGATTTCGGCCACGGCGACCACTTCGATTCCTAGCCGATGATTTGGCGCTCATGCGCCCGAAAATGGCTTATGTAGCCTATCTTGGCGGCGAAACTTCGTGCACATTGAGGTCACGTAAGCACGCCGTCGACGTAGTTGTATGTGATGGCAGCAGGTGGGCGGGCCTTTAATTGGTCACGTTTGGCATCGAGGTCAGCTTTGCGCTGCTCCTCAAACTCGCATACTTGTCCGTACACCATTCTGCGCCATTCTGACCGTTTTGCTGCCAATTCTCCCATACAGAGGGTTCTATATTGCACCTCTTCATGTGCCGTTTTAAGACATCCTTGAACCGGAGGAGTTGTCCGCCATGCTTTCGCTTGCCCTTCTCCAGCTCAGAGAAGAAGATGCGCTTCGCCACCCTTTCTTCCGCCATACGTGATACGTGCCCGCACCACCGAAGCTGTCGACGCATTAAATAAGCCTCAATGCCACCAACATTGCCACGTCGCAGGACTTCGGTATTTCGCACTCTGTCAGACCATTTGATCTTCATAATGGATCGGGGACATTTAAGGTGAAAACGATCTAGAGTACGTATGTGGTGGCGGTACACACACCATGTCTCAGCGGAATATAGAAGGTTTGGCAGCACAATTGCCATATATACGGATATTTTCGTAGCTAGCTTAAGGTCATGTGAGCAGAAGACCTTGGAACACAACTTGCCAAACGCTGCAGCTGCAGCTCCGACTCTGTTGTTGATCTCAGCATCAAGGTCACACTTAGAACTTATAGTGTTCCCTAGATAACGAATCTTGTCTACTTGCTTCAACTCGTCCTCACCAAGCTTTATATTCAGTGTCTCGTGACCGTGAACGTCTAGAGACATCACCTCGGTCTTCTTGACGCTGACTTTTAAGCCGTACTTACGGCAGGCTTGATGAAAAGCGGACATCAGCTGTTGCAGGCCGTCTGGGGATTCTGCTAAGAAGCACAAATTATCAGCATACATGATCTCAGTAATCAGTGCATGTGAGACTTTGGTGCGAGCCTTAAGTCTAGCCATATTAAAAAGACCGCCGTCGGTGCGGAAGCGGATGCGAACTCCTTGTGGAACAATTTGTAAGACCTCTCCCACTACCACTGCAAAGTATAAGGCGAACAGAGTTGGTGCTAAGACGCATCCTTGCTTCACCCCACAGGTCATCATCATCATCCCAGCGTTAATCCCAGTCGCATCCGAAGCCTTTTAAGCTTTGGAGTCTGGGGTTCGTCTTACCAGTCCAACTGCTGATATGGCTAAACTTCGACATTTTCTATGAAGCGACTGCCGTCTGACCTCCACAACCCGAAGGCGACATCGAAGCATTGCAGTTAGACAAATTGTAGGACTTTTGAGGGCTCCAACAACCCGTAACGACTGCCACTAAATGTTCGTAGGGCAACCGGGACCAACGGCTTAACGTGCTTTCCGAGGCACGACCAGACCAGTACAAATATTCATATTCATGCATACAAATACTTGCACTGTGCGGGGATCGAACCCGCGCCACCTTGCGCAGCGGCCGCGTCCGCTACCGCTACGCCACGGGGGCTTCACCCTACAGGTAACGGGGAAGAAGTCTGTCTGTGCACCGTCCACAGAAACGCAGCACTGCATGCCGTCATGTAGGAGTCTAAGAAGTCTCACAAACTTTTCAGTGCATCCCAGCTTATCTAACACTAACCATAAGGCTTCGCGAGGCACACTGTCGAAAGCCTTCTCCAAGTCAACAAAGCAGAGGTACAGCCTACGACCCTGCTCTCTACTCTTTTCCTGTAGCTGACGCACGGAAAATATTGCTTCACAGGTACCTCGGTCCGGTCGGAAGCAGAACTGGGTCTCAGGCAGGATCTTTTCAGACAATACCTTTAGGCGATTTAAGAGAACTCTAGCAAAAACCCTTCCAGGGGTCGATAGAAGTGTGATACCACGGTATGAGTTGCAGTCGGATCGGTCCCCTTTGTTCTTATATAGCGTTCTTATACGCGACACTTTAAACATATCAGGAACGCGCTCTTCCTCCCACATATGAACAAACAGCTTCCATATCAACTCATGCAACCCCTCTCCGCCGTATTTGATCAGCTCTCCCGGAATAAGGTCAATGCCAGCCGCCTTCTGGTTTTGTTGCTGCCTGATGGCAGTAACAACCTCATCAAGCAATAGTGGCTCGTCCAACTCAAGAACAGGAGGGAGTTGAGGCATTAAGCCGATGGCTTGAAGATCAGTTGAAGGATCCACATTGAGCAGAGTATTGAAGTGCTTCACCCAGCGCTTTAGCACATCCTCCCAGCAGGGAGGATGTGCTGGATGTGCTTTAAGGTCTCTAGAGGGTAGTCACCTGTTGACTAGCAAGTCAACAGGTGACTACCGTCTAGACACCTTAAAGGCACCTTTGCATAGTAGGATGTACCAGTCAGCCTACCTACCTCACTGTGGAACTCCCCGAGCTGGTTAGTGTCAAAAAGCCATTGCATGTGAACGGCTTTGTCATGCCACCACTTGTCCTTAGTCTGACGAGAAAGCTTGCGTAATTCCTGGTCACTAGCTTTGACCACTTCAATGCTTCTTTGTCGCCTTCCATGCTGTCGCAAGAGATATCAAACCAGTCTTCATTGTGACGGCGTGCTTTGCCAAGTACAGATGAAGCGGCAATCATGAAATGAGATGACAAAGATCCCCAGGCAGCCTCGGTTTCACCTACCTCATTAATCGGCGATAGCTTTCCAGACAATGCTTCAGCATACTTCTCCCTCACCTCAGGATCATTTAGCTTCTTCACGTTAAAAGACGCAAGCTTTTTTGTGGCAGACCTACGGGGAGGAAGGAGGCGAAGTCGTAGCTTAGCGACAACAAGCCGGTAGTCAGACCAACAGTGCGCACCCCGCATGACACGGGTGATGCGCACTTGGCTGAAATCTCTTTGCCTTACAATCGCATAGTCGATCAAATGCCAGTGCTTGGATCTTGGGTGCATCCATGTTGTCTTGTACTTGGCGGCAAGCCTGAACATAGTGTTCGTAATTGCCAAACCGTATTGAGCACAAAGAGTGAGCAGCAACTGACCATTACTGTTCATGTTGCCAACTCCATGTCTACCCAGAACTCCAGGCCAAGCCTCATAGTCCCTACCGACCCTGGCATTAAAATCGCCTAGCAAAAGAATCTGCTCTTTGGCGCTTATGCTGTCGAGGCAAAGAGATAGCTCCTCATAAAATTTGTCCTTGATGTCATCAGACTTGTCTAGCGTTGGAGCATAAACACTGATGACATTTAGGTGATTATCCTTGTCTAGATGAAGGCGCAATGTGGTAACGCGGTCCGAGACATGTACAGGGCACTCCTCAAATCGCTTTATTATGTGATTTTTGATGGCAAATTCTACACCTGATCGCCGAGCTTCAGAAGCAGCGGTACCTTTCCAAAAGAAAGTGTAGCCTCCACCTACTTCCACCAGCTCTCCTTCATCAGCAAGATGTGTTTCGCTGAGAGCAGCCACATCAACGTTGTAACGACGAAGTTCCCGAGCTACTATGGTGGTCTTGCGTTCAGGGCAGGTATTTCCATCTCGATCAAGAAGCGTTCTCACGTTCCACGCGCCGAATGTCATAACAGACGTTTGGCTACCATATTCCTTGCGACGTCGACCACGATTTAAGTGATGCGATGGCAGCCGCGGCTACTACCACCTCTTACAGTGGGACGAGCTTTTCTTAGGGCACCTTTTCTAGCCCCCTTCCCGGCTGAGCGAGGAAAGCAGTGCCTCCCTAAACAGGATTGCTTTGTCATCCCGGGTGCTGCCGAATCCGCGCTGTCGTCCCAAATATGCAGCGCAAAAATGACCACGGCGTGTACTCACCCCCGAGACCGCAGGTATCAGACAAAGTCCAGCTACATCAGGCCAGACCTCTCTACCTCTACCCATCGCCACAGGACTTTAGCGAACTCGGAGCCCAGTTTAACGGAAGCGGTCAGATGCGCAGGATATATTAAAGGTGCGCAAGCGCTCGCGCTAACACAGGCGCACACACTTGGCCTTCCTCTCCTTGGACCAGTGAAACGGAGAACCACTACGACTGGAGGCGGGGTCGGTTGCAGTGTCTGGCCTGCGGTGACTATACGCCCTCCACCGCCGCCCCAGGATATCCACCTCTCCTTGCCGATCCGCCGAGTCCGCCAAATCACACTGCATATCTGCGTCGTGTTTGCCATCCTCGCCGAGTCAGACTTTGTGCGATAAATGGGAGGGAGCCGTGTCCACGGAATGAGATGATGACGCCATTTATACAGATTTTAAAAAGGCGTTTGACAGAGTAGACCAGTCAATTTTATTAAATAAGATAGCTTTTAACGGCATTAGAGGTAATTTATTGCGATGGTTTTGCTCCTATATTAGTAATCGAAACCAAACTGTGGTGAGCAACGGATTTTGCTCTAACTCGATATTTCTTGGAACATCAGGCGTTCTTCAAGGTTCTATTCTCGGTCCAATGATGTTTATTGTCTATATTAACGACATTAGTAGCTGTTTTTTGCATAGGAATTTCTTGTTGTACGCTGATAATCTAAAAATTTTTAGAAGAATTAAAAATACTAATGACTGTAGCCTTCTTCTAGAGGACCTGTACCGGTTATCTGAATACTGTGACAAAAATAAACTAAAGTTTAGTATTCCTAAGTGTAGGTATATACATTTTACAAAGAATAAAAAAAATATTTCGTATAACTACTCTCTCTGTAATGAAACATTAGTCAAAGAAACGAACATCAGAGATTTAGGTGTCCTTCTCGATTGTAAACTTCTTTTGAATCTGCATGTTGACAAAATAATTTCTAAAGCTTTGCAAATGTATAACCTCGTTATAAGAACTACAACAGATTTCAAGCGTCCTTCTACATACCTACATCTGTTTAATTCTTTGGTGCGCCCACAATTGGAATATGCTTGTATGATTTGGGACCCGTATTACAATAAATATGTTAAAGCAATTGAGTCAGTTCAGCGTGAGTTCCTTAAAACAATGCAATACAAATGTCGTATTAAACATTCATGCTATAAAGGCTCCTTGAATAAGTTTGCCTTGTTAAGCTTAAGGTCAAGACGTTTGTTGCTTAAAGCCATGATGCTGCATGGACTGGTCCATAACAGGTTTGATTGCTCGACATTAGTTAATCAGCTATGCTATGTTGTACCCAGAACTGTTCTGAGACGAGAGGTGCGCACTTATCCCCTCTTTGCTGTAGCTTCTTGTCGTACTAACGCGGGTGAGAGAGCGCCGCTTCGCAAATTAATGGAAAACTACAACACTCATTTTATCAAGGTAGACATATTCGCCTTCAGTAAAAATAACTTTAAAAAACAATTTTTTGAGTGTCTCAAAGAGTCGATGTAAACAAAATCCATACTAATATTATAAATGCGAAAGTAACTCTGTCTGTCTGTCTGTCTGTTACGCTTTCCCGCTTAAACCTCTCAACCGATTTTGATGAAGTTTGGCACAGACAATCTTTGGACCCTGAGAAAAAACGTAGGCTACCTGTTATCCCGGAAAAAATTTATATTCCCGAGGGAAATCTAAAAAGCGCGATATAACCGAACACCACGCGGGCGAAGACGCGGGTGGAAAGCACACAATCTTTAGACCCTGAGAAAGGACATAGGCTATCTTTTATCCCGGAAAAATTTGATGTTCCCGAGGGAAATCTAAAAAGCGCGATGTAGCTGAAGTTTACACGGGCGAAGCCGCGGGCAGAAAGCTAGTTCGTAAATAAAACCAAGATTTAGTCTTAGATTAAGTTTGAATTCTTTTATTTTTTGTATTGATTGTATTCTTGTATTATCTTTCCAACTTTGTATTTTAATCTTTAAATAATCTATGGAAACGTAGTGGATTGTGCATTAGTTTAAAGCCATGTATACCTTAATTTATAATTTAATGCACAATTGTTTGTTTTCGCCAATAAAATAAAATAAAATAAAGATCGGCACCGCCACACTGGCGCGCGCGCTGCGCGCCTCCCTCAGCCACGCCGTCACCGTGTCGACGTTCTAAGTATGGGGAGCCCCAATATTTATTATTATTTTTTTATTTTTGTATCAAAATCTTAATGCGGTTCTCATAATACATCTACCTACCTACCAAGTTTCAACAGTATAGTTCTTAACTTCTACTTTGATAGGTATTTTTTTTTATATATTTTAAGCTTATAGTCAAAGGTTACAGAGTGATGATGCATTTTTTTCACTTTTGGAGCGATTATTTACGAAAATATTGAGATTATCAAAAAATGATTTCAGGTAACCCTCATTCATTTTTACACTTTAAAATGCTAAATTAAAATACCATGTTCCCAAATATTTTTAAGACATAAACAATAAGTGCTCGAAATAGCAATCAAAATGTATTGAAGTAATGTATATTAACACAAAATTTAAAAAACTTATATTGTGTATTTTTTCTGTAAATACAGTGAAATCGTGCGCTCACCTATATAGTTTTTATTATTCAAACGTTGTATACACGCTGACTCTGCTTCCTCAACAGTAATATAGAACTTCTCGCAATGCACACATTGTACTATTACTAAAAATATATCCTTTGCCAACCAAAAAGATGCTAAAAATCTAAATACTGAAAACTGCACCCCCTCCTAAAAAAAAGTAAAGGAAACAGTTAGTCTGTCAACCTAAATTCATCCCAAACATAATTACACAATGGATTGTAATTATGTTTGGTAATTTCATATGTTTTTGGAGTTTCTGAGTAAGTAAAAGTATCTATTATTAGAAAATAAGTAGACGATTAAAAAGATTATTATTTAAAATGTGAAATGTGTTCGCAATGAAGTATGATGATGATAGCCGAAACAGTTTGTATTCAAAAAAGGGTCTTAAATGGGTTAGCAGCAAGATGATGAAAACGTACTTCGTCATTATGACCAGCTGACACTGTCAGGATATGCAGGAAAATACTGAAATAGCATAAACTTCGGAAAAATGTGTCGATAGCATGAAACAATATCTGTGAAAAAATAAGAAAGGTAATATTATAACCAATGAGTTTTAAAACGGTAAAATTCAAAATACTTCATTATATTGTAAGATTGTTCAAAGAAATTAAAAGCTAATTCAATACAACGTGTAACATAAAGGGTAAAGGGTATATTGGAAGGGTTTTTTAATTCTATCTCTTTATGTTAGGAAGTTATGAGGAAAAACACCGCCTGTGATAGGCTACTATCATACTAGTCGCACAGAGATATTGAAGATATTTATCGGATTTTGCCAAGAAACGTGACGGGTAACGAGTAGTTATTAACGTATGTAGTGTGCTGCCACGTTTGTTATGATTTGATTTTATGAAACACACGAAACCGAAAAGTTGGTACCAATTTTTTGAGTATTTTATTTTGAGTTGAAACCCTTCCGATATCGTTTGATATCATCTAAAGATTCCATGCCCTTGATATGTTTATACCCTTTTTGTTACACGTTGTATAGTAAAGTAATCACATTAAAAGTTATGAATACCCTACCTATAAAAAACCTATGAAAAAACATCAATAGAATCTTACCATCAATTGAAAAATATTCTTGTATAACTTATAAGCTTCCAAAATATTTCGATAGACATTAAAGAAATCGTCGGCAAAATTTTCTTTGCCATCGTTAGCCATGAGAACATCCGCAATCCATTTCTCGAGATACTTTCTCAACAACATAATAACCAAAATACTATAAGATAAGTGGACATCAAAGCTTATGTACATACAATTCGCAAATATGTCATCGAAAAAGAATTCATTATAAATTCCACTGTACAAAAAATGAAAAAAAATATTAACACCGACAGTACTGAGCATTAAGATCCAGTTCCAGCGAGTGACTTTCTTGAGGCCTTCACTAAAATCTAATTCCTTATAAATTCTTTGAATCAACAAAATTATTGAGATGTGCATGTCACTGTGCTTGAAATTAAGAACAAAGAGAATGGTAAGCCCAACACAGTAGAAACCCAAAAAGAACACAAACGTGAGAAAGACAATGTCATAATTTTTGGTTCCCATTGTATCTTGGAACTCTCCGAAAAACATACGATTGATCAAAACTCCATATATACAGACCAGAAAGATGAATGTTAACATATAAAACCTTTTCTCTTTTGGAGTGATATAATCATCTTTTAAATTATATTTTGATAACAGAAAGATTGAGAGCGTTAAATTCACTGGATATATCATTTTTTGGATTTCTTTCTCCAGTCTGTTATCAAGTAATTTTTCTGGAAGTATCTTAGTCATTGGTTTGATATCATTATTTATGAAAAACATTTTTATACGTCTACTGTCTTCCTTCAGACTAGAATGAATGAAATTAGTATAATAGAAATGAAATATTCTCTGCATACATATATATGAAAAGCATTATTATTTTAATCAGTTTATTAGCTGTTATCATTAAATTACAATAATTTCTAATGAAAAATAGTAATATATATATATATTAAATTGATACATTGTTCTATAGGATATATTTTGGGGAGTGCGCGAGGGAATTGCATGATTTAATTCCCCCATCTCCGTTCCACCAGCGGACGACCCGTCGTACGGCTGGTTTCCACCCTTACGTTGTTAACACCACTACGATCCGGACGAAGCGTTTCGCCTCCTCCTTTATACTGCGTACATCGAGGGACTGGAACAATTTGCCAGCGGCGGTGTTTCCGTCGGACTACAATTTGAGTGTCTTCAAGGCTAGAGTGAATAGGCTCTTAATAAACAAGTGCGCTTTACCATCAACGATTGCGTCACTGCTTACCATCAGGCAGGATTGCGGTCAAGCGCTAGTATATATATATATATATATATATATATATATATATATATATATATATATATATATATATATATATATATAAAAACAAACTTATACTCAGCTTCTGTAGAAGATACGGTTACCATCAGCTGTTTCTTACACTCCCAGCTAAGAGGACCTCCTGCTAGCGTAAAGTAGTAACGGGTGTACGACCGGCGGTCATGCACACAGTTCGCTCAGTCAACATCCGTGTATCCACACAAACGTCTACCAAGTTTCCTGTAAGTAATACAGTAATCCACAGTACCTTTTAAATACTGCAACACCCTTTTTGCGGCCAACCAATGCCTGCCCCGGGTCTCGTATTCACAGCTAGGTACATGAGACATCCTATCAAGTTTTGGTAAGGATATTCGCCAAGAGATGTTGGATTACCTTTCTCTAACTTGTTATTCTCCAAAGGTGTAGACGTCTTACAATCTCGCATATTAAACCGCTCCAACACTGCCTGAATTTAGTTCTTCTGACTGACTACGATTTTATCGTCATCACGGATAATATTTAAGGCAATACGACAATTGTCCCAAATCTTTTAAAGAGAACAATTTTTCAGTCATTTTTGACAATGTCAATTAATGAACTTTTTTCTTTGTAAAAGACAATAAGATCATCGACATAGACTGCGAGAATTATAGTTTCACCACCAAACTTTTTCAAATAAACACATGATTCCGCAGATGTTCGTGCAAAGCCAATTTTTGATAGGGTGGATGCAATTTAATATTCCAGGCTCGAGCTGCCTGCTTCAACACATAAATGGATTTTTTGAGCAAACAGACTTTACCTTCTGCCCCGTGCTCAGCAAATCCCTCAGGCTGTTGCATGTACAACTCCTCCTCTAAGTCCCCATTGAGGAATGTGGTATCAATATAAATGTGTTGTATTTTCAAATCCATTTCTGCCGCCAACGCTATAAGGATACGCAGAGAGGAATTTTGAACCACAGAGCACAGGGGCAAATGTTTCATTAAAGTCAGTCCCCCAAACTTGACTTAAACCTTTCGAAACTAGTCGCGCCTTATATTTGACTATTGCACCGTATCTCTCTTTATCTTGAACACTCATTTACATGGAATAACCCTTTTAATTGGTTTATCCACTAATGTCCAAGTCTGTTTATTCAACAAGGCATTGTACTCATCTTTCATTGCAGAGATCCAGTTGTCTTTATCAACGCTATTAATAGCTTCACGATAACTTTTCGGATCCTCACAAAAAAAAGTCATCATCGAGAGTGCCGTATGAATATTAATCTGGAGGCTTACGTACTCGTATAGGATATCGTCTTTCAGGACAAACACCACTGGATTCATTTGAAGGAACCAGAGACAGATCAGTTTGTTCACCCAAATGTGAAGACTCCACGTCACCTACATCACCCGTTTCATCAGTCGCGTCCACAAAAACCTCAGCTTGCTCTACCGGGGCCATCTCCACGTCTTCTGAAGTAGGTGTAGAAGAAATAGAAGCAAATGAGATAGAAGTTGCCAGTGGCGATGTGGTATCTGAAGAAGTTTGTGAAAACCAGTTAATGACATTGGGACTTATAACAAGATCAGGCTGAACAGGTTTATCCTTCAATCCTGAAAAGTTATTTTCAATACGTAATATCCCGTGACTTAATCAATCTCCGAGGATTTTCCGCGCTACGGAAATAATAACTTCTTGGATCGTCTGAATATCCAATGAATACACATTCAGAAGCTTTCATATCTAGCTTAGTTCTCTGGCATGAAGGCACGAGAACTAAAGCTCGACAACAAAACACCCTTAAATGAAACAGGTCGGGTTTACTCCCACACCACATTTCATATGGCGTCTTAACATCAAGTGCACGATGAGGTGACCTATTCTTTAAATAAACACTAGTCTCAACAGCACTTTGCCAAAAAGCTTTCGACAGAGAGCTCTGTGCCAGCAAGGAACGGGCCTTCTCCACAATACTACGATTGCAACGTTCACTTACCCTATTTTTTTGAGGGCTATATGGTACAGACGTTTCATGTCGAATACCTTGAGCCTGCAAATAGTCTGTCAACTCCTTATTGAAGTACTCAGTCCCATTGTCTGACCGAAGGGTTCGAATTTTAATCCCTGACTGTCTTTCAACAAGTGTTTGGAAAACACAAAAATACTTTTGAATTTCTGTTTTAGATGACATACAATAAAGGGTTATAAAACGTGTATAATCATCTACAAAAATAATAAAATATTTTTTGCCTTTAAAAGATTCAGTGGACAGGGGTCCACAAAAACATCCGTATGGACCAGTTCTAATGGTGACGAAGCCTTCTTATACTTTATTCCTTTGAATGGCTTCCGGGCCTGCTTACCTTCTACACAAGGTACGCATGGTTCTTTGTCAACCTCGGTATGCTCCACACCAACAGCTAGACCTTTTCTAAGTAGATCTATACCAATACGGCAGAGGTGTCCTAGACGCTTATGCCAAAGATGACATTGGGACAAATTAGTGTGAACATTATAAGCTGAAACACTTTGCGGCTTTACTGTACATTCTAAAGTGTACAATCCACCACAAATAGAACCATGTAAAACAGGATCATTTATAAAAGAAACATCATTAGAATCATAAAAATTACAGCCATTACTATCAATAACAACTGAGAGGGCTTTCTCTACTGCTTTTTTAACCGACAGTAAATTACAATCTAGATCAGGAACATGTACAACATTAGAAATCTTCTTGTAATTGGTATTTGTGTCAATCACAACATCTCCTAAACCCACAGCCGGCAAACTTTTACTTTTACAGTTCCGTGACACCATCCAAAACCAACTTCGTGATATTTTCTGAACGTGAAACACCTAATCCCTTATCCTTAGAACAACTTTCTGTAGAGCAACTCGCCTTTGCCTTTTCCTCCTTTTTTTTTGAGAGGGCAATTATCCTCGTAGGATTTTTGAAGAGCATCCCACGCTTCTTTTGCGGTCTTAGCTGGTCGAACAATCGAAATAGCAGCAACATCTACAGTAAGGCATA
The DNA here is from genome assembly GCA_017933935.1 of Sesamia nonagrioides. Taxonomy (NCBI): domain Eukaryota; kingdom Metazoa; phylum Arthropoda; class Insecta; order Lepidoptera; family Noctuidae; genus Sesamia; species Sesamia nonagrioides. The sequence continues at coordinate 416,565 of JADWQK010001572.1, read as the reverse complement.
TCTTAGAAAGAGCCTTTTCATCCTTACGTACATCGTCGGGAGTCTTGTTTCTTTCAACAACTGTTCCGCTTACTGTTTCCTCCTTCCTTCTTCCTTCTTCCTTCCTCCATCCTTCATGCACTAACAACATTCGCATTTGAAATTTCCACACTGTGTATTACAAAGCATCGGAATACCATTTAGGGTCATACCAGAAAAGGCAGCAGACATGGTAACTAGGTATATTTTTTTTACCACTAATCTCCTTTTAAGTTTGATTGTAAAATATACAGAGCCTCGTGCTGATAACGTATGTTGGAAACTGTGTAATTTCTGGTATTGGGAATAATGTTGAAAAGAATAAAAAGCAGTAAAACCAGTATACGATGGTTGCTATCACAGAGCAAGTAATCACTACGTTTTAGTTGCTTTAATCAAAGTCAGTAATTTTGTTTCTTTTTATATTGACATTAGAACGACAAATTAAAACGTACTTAGTACCAAATAGACCAAGTAGTTTTACAACATAAGCAAGTAGGATCACTGATCACTTTTACACGTCATACTTTTTTTTTAAACTAGATGAAGCCGGCATTTCCTAACTGACTACCTCTGAGAAGAAATAGCCGAAACAAACTCAGGGATCATCGTCTTTTTTGAAGTCCAGATATTGAAAATGAAAATGTTTACAATAATTTACCTTATAATTACGCATATTGCTTAATAGCAATGCTTAATAGAGCGAGCAGCTCAGTCCAAAGCTTTTCTGTCTTCTAAATAACCTGTGATTTTATAATACCCCTTTTTGCAAAGTTTGGCCTTTATATAGTTTTTAAATCGTTTAATGGGTAAGTTTAGAATGTCCATGGGAAGCTTGTTGGGTAAGTGTATACATAGACCCATGAACGAGTTGCCTACTCTGTGGAGACGAGTGTGATTTACAGCGACATTGTGTTTGTTCCTGGTATTTATATTATGAATATCGCTTATTATATACATAACATTTTCAAATATATATTGTCAAGCTACGGTCAGAATGTTCACCTCTCTGAATTTTTCTCTAAGAGTATCTCTAGGACTAAGGTTGTAAATGGCTCGAACAGCCCTTTTCTGTAAAACAAAGATGAAAATGACTAAAATAAACAATTCTGGCTGTATCCACATCAGTTATCTGACTAATTTTCGTAACAGCAAAGGCGGCGGAACTGAGTCTTCCCGACAGCTTCTCAGTGTGAGGAACCCCATTGTAACTTGGCGTCAATAGTTAATCCAAGAAAAATCGTCGACTCGACAGGGATGAACTCTACTCCATTCAGTTGAACATTGATACTTAGCTGCCTGACATTTGGCGTAGAAAAGGAGAATGCCAGATTTCGGCCTACACAACTTTTAAAATTAAACTCATCCTCCACAAAGTTCTTACCACCAACAATTTAAATATAAAATACAAACTAAAAAAATGTATTTAGTACTTTACTGAAACCTATCCATTAAAAAAACATTTTAATAAGTAATTAATTTAAGTTTGTCAATTCCAGATTTCAATAAAAAAAAATGTTGCCAATGTTGCTACTTTAATCGATAACGCTAAATAAATTAAACGTGCCACTGTAATCGATAATTGAATTTTAAAAATATTATTTATTATTTAGATAGTTCTAAATAAAAAATGTAGTCTACTTTTTATTTACCACCTCATTACTCTCATTTCTTCTTAGTATTTTCTTAACGTTCGTCCTGTTTTACAATTAATAGTAGATTCATAGATGATTATAAAAAACGAAATTAAAAAAATCGATTTTCCATCTGTGATCGGTAACATAATCGTCTTGTGATGGCAACCCTGTGTTAATTGCATTTCTATCAAAATCTCGCGTACTTACTCAAAACTGACAATTGACATTGATACATCTTGTTTAAAAATATCTGAGTACGATTCGGTTTTCTTTCGCTTTACGTAAGTTATAGAATTATTGTGTTATATTTATACCACCACACATTTTGTGACAATGTCTCATCAACTACGTTGTGTTAATTGTGGTATAAATGTATTACGAATGCAGCGTCATTTAGTTGAATCTGATGATGTCCGTTCATTGCTACGGCAATGAACTTCACTTTCAGAGGTAAAGTACGATTCATATTAATAGAATATATACTAATTTAGTTAAGCTAAATGTTGAATTGTAACATAATTGTATTTTGTTTGTTTTAGATTCCAAATGACTACTCTGTAATAACTACTCTGTGCATATGCCGTCAACATTGCAGGATGATGATAATCAGTTATCAACTTTATAGGCAAACAAAACTCGGGCTGTTACTATCTGCAGATGGGTGATTGAAGTTGTGAATGGGATTTTTAAAGAGCGGTTTAAAGTATTCCGACACGAGTTCAACAACAGAGCTTCACCACATGTCATGACTGACTTTTCTATTGCTGCTGCCCTAATTAATAGATTTCGACCACCCCTCACAGACAGGTTTGATGCTGCCCAGATATTAGAAATCATCCAACAAAAAATGTTCTAAAATAATACTTTAAGTGACTTTATTATACAAAATAATTATAATAGAAGGGCACAGTTCTCAAACATAAATGTTAATAACAGCAATGTAACTGAGTTTCCTCAGCTAGATTTTCACGACTTGATTTTGATAGCTTGTGGTACCTACCTACCAACTCCTTCAGGCTCGATCTTATTACGGTGAGCATATTCGTTTTAATGGCTGATATAAGATACAAGTGTGCAGGGAGGTGTCAATCAATAATCTAATAGAACAATTGTCTCTCTCAAAGCTCTTGGCTTTTAAGAGCAAAAATTCAAAGTCGCCTTATAAGAAAAAAAGAATATTTTATTTATGTGATGATTGATAACAATTCAAATGGGAGGAAGGCAATAAGTCAATATATTGCAATTGTAAGGTAGGCAAATGAACTGTGGGATGCTGTCCCCACATTATGATCATTTTATGGTATTAAGGTTGGGCTCGGCATCAAAACAATATTGAACCCCCTGCACAGTTTCTTGATGAATTAATAATCGAATTTGATAATGAAATTGATGATAATGATAATAATTGAATATGGTGAAAAATAATAAAACTATTCATTAGTTTATTTGTGTTTAATTTTCTCTCCGTGAAAAAACATAACCTCCTATTTATTTTAAAATGTCTGAATAACTTCTTTCTTACAAGTTCAATATAAAAGTGGATATCACAGAAATACTTCTGACATTAAACTGCACAAATAAACATTGGAATATTCACTGTTAGGGACAAATTAATATTGAGCCAAAGTTACTATGGAGACCTGGCATTGTTCTTTAATTACTTTGGTTTTTTTTTTTCATTTAAAAGAAGGTTATTTACATTAAACCAATGGACAACTTTAGAAAGTGCATTGTTAACTTTGTCAAAATTTGCTAGCTGACACTTGACTTTAAAATTAAGAGAAGTATCATCCGCGAACAATCCTATGTTGTGATTACCCTCACGTGATGAGGTAAGTCATTAATATAAATTAAAAACAACAATGGAGCTAGAATTGAGCCCTGCGGAACGCCCATGGTGACCACAGGTCCTGCAGATCTCTTGCCATTAACATCAACCCTCTGAATTCGATTATTCAGATAAGAAGTCAGAAGGTCGAGATCTCTGTCCCTTAAACCATAATGGTACAATTTCCTAATAAGAGTACGATGTACGCAATCAAAGGCCTTGGACAAATCACAAAAAATACCAAGAGCATCTCTCTCCCAGGCCCCAAATATGTTCTTTAGCAACGTTACGGCCGCATCTGTAGTTGAACGACCCTTTGTAAAACCAAGATGACAATACCACAGTAGATTTAAACACCGGCAAAACTAATTGGCGCTGATTCTCTTGTTTACAAACTAAAATAATTTTAAGTTAAGCGCATCTTTTTCTTTCTATTTCAGAAAAGGATAGAAGATAAAAATATTTTTTAATCCTGTCAAATTAAGACACTCCATAAACAGTTTAGACGCAACATGGCGACTAGTTTGACAGGTCTAAACTAATGTTTCATCTTCTGTCCTTTTCTTAATGAAATAAAAAGAAAAACACTGAACTTAAATTTAATTTAGTTTGTGACCTAGAGAATCGGGGCCATTGTAGGGTATTTTTAACCGACTTCAAAAAGGAGGAGGTTACTCAATTCGACTGTATATATGCTTTTTTTTTATGTTTGTTCGCGCATAACTTCGTCGTTTATGAACCGATTTTGATAATTCTTTTTCCATTGAAAAGAAGACGTTGCCAAGGTGGTCCCATGATAAGGATATCAGGGTTTGATGGTGGAAGACCAGAGAAAACAAGGGTAACTTTCAAAAATTGCAAGGGCGACTAGTGCATTTCTTAGCATTTTCATTAAGTATTGTAAAGGACTACAATTTAATAAAGGTCTGGAGTAGATCTGATGATGTCGAAGTCGAAGGAACTCCTCAAGAATTCACAGCAACTATCTTGTGTTTGGGCTCGATTAATTTGTATTGATAAGAACTTTACACCTAGATGGGTTGTGACTGTCATAAGAGAGCTGATGTTGAAGACAAAGCCCAGTTCCGGGAACTCCTCAACGGTTTACAGTAGCTTCTTTGTGGTTAGACTTCATTCATTTATAATGATGAGACCTTGCACCCATTGGGTTAAAATAATAGTCTAAAGTAAATTTGATGATGAAGACCATAGACAGTTGAGGGAATATTTACGGGTATTTACATGAAAGTAAACAAAATTACGTCGTTTCCCAACTGTATTTGCATCAGCTTCCAGTCTGGTCGGATGCAACTGAATACTTTTAACAACTAAAAAGTGTAAAATAAAAACTTTTTAACAAAAAAACAACCGACTTCCAAAAACCACTACAAAGTGAAAAATAACTAATTTCGGAAGTCGGTGTCAAAAAACGAATATACAAAACTAAAGACACCGACTTCCGAAATTAGTTATTTTTCACTTTGTAGTGGCTTTTGGAAGTCGGTTGTTCTTTTGTTAAAAAGTTTTTATTAAACTACCAAACAATTCAAATATCACCGAAATTACTATAGTGATTTTTTCAAAGTATCGTCAGACTATGGATTTTTCCGATCTATTACACATATCTGTCTACGTTTTGAATCAGATTGTAAACATAAGCTCTACGAAGTTTAATGTCGACATCATAGATTTAGGATTGCAGACATAACTATTTTTATAACTAAAGTCTACGATTTCGTTCATGTGCTAGCTTCATCTTATTGACTGGCCGACCTTCTGACAATTCAAAAGTGCCTGTAACTGGTTTATTTGAAATAAATGATTTGATTTGGTTTGTGAGATTTCTTGTTCCCTCTGCGCTGCATCTCCTGCGCACACTTGTACTTCATTTACGTTGAGAGTAGATAGATAGTAGGTAGAATTTAGATATTTTTTTAATTATGTCTTTTAATGAGTATGTAAAGATATTTTTTTTTATTGTCATTTACACATTGTTTTTTTCGTTCAAGTGACTCTGCTTTTGTAGGTCTACTAGAAGATTTTTTTGATAATTTATTCTATCATCGTCATCATCATCTCAGCCACACGAAGTCCACTGCTGGACACAGGCCGACCCCAATGACTTGCAATAAGGATGGTTGGACGCGGCCTGCATCCATCGCTTCCCTGCAAATTTGGTCAGGTCATACGACCACCTAGTCGGTGGGTCCGACTGCGTGGTCCGACTATTGTATATGATAATATTATATACCTACTTCTCTTTTAGTTATTTTGTGTAAATGAAATAAATTTATAGATTCTCGGAAACTAATTTTGAACAAAACGCTTTTGATTTGTTATCATTGTCATCATCCTTCAGCCGAAACACTCCCACTGCTGCAACAAACCACTAGCGTTGCTACATCGACCAGTGATCTTCAACCTTCATCGACTCATCTTGGCATATCGAAGTGAAAAATTGTGTATACCCGACAACTTTCAAACAAGGTAGACAGTCACGACTGCGGCGATGATAAATACATTGGACATGACTTGATGCTGCAGGAAGTACCTAATTCCTGCACAAGGGAACTAATTAAGAGTAAGTTGGCGTTCTCGTTATCATTTTCTATTTTTGTATGCATGTTCAGATTAATTAGCAAATTGCATTATTACATAATATTTAAAAAAAGTCATTTATTCAAATTAGGCCGAGATTTTTGAACTTTAATATTACTTAAGACAGTCCCCCAAAACGTCTACTCTTCGCCACTTTCTAGTGCTTTCGCTGGGAAGAAGAAACTCCCGCACAGCTATACGTGATAGCACAGCTATCTGTTCAATTATAAATACTAGTCATTATAAAATTCTATGCAGCTGAAGTAGCTAACATAATACAGGACATTATATTACACGCCTATGTACCAGCGAAGCCAAAAAAAGAATAAATCAAAAAAATAGCAATGTAAGTAAGTAAAACTTGTTACCTAAATTAAATGCTTCAGGCATAAAGGGCGTGACAGTTTATACATTTTTATGCATTGTAAGAAATAAACAATTACGTATATGAAGTAATTAACCTGTGAGTAAGATAAGGTCAGTGGTTGGCATCTTTTGATATCATAATAATGTGTAAAATTTAAACAAAAACTGAATAAAATTAAATATTTTTTTTATTTTATTTAATCCAATATAAGGAATTTTGGCGTAATTTTATGACTTAACTTAGACCAACAGCTATAAATTCTGTAGTGATATATTTTAAACAAAATCTTTTCTACCTTAATATACTACTATAATGTATCTACTAAGACAAAATATGAATAAAAGATCAATCACCATAGGAACAACCAAAATAACTTTCAAAATCAACAAATTCTACACTTTTTTTTTTTTTTTTGTATAGTAATCACTTTCCAGCCAGTTCTACACATTTCTTAATCTATCTAAACTGTAATAGTTTACACAAATCTGTTTCATGCATTCTCCAAAAACTGGTGCATTACATTTTATGCAAAAAATACCTTGAATTTTCTATCTTTCTTCCAGTTACATAATAGACCGCATCGTACTTTTCGTCCATTTGTTTGTGTTGGATGTTGTAATTGGTTCTACAGCGGGTATGACTTCCATGTTTGGGTACGTAAGATACCAGTGTGGTATCATTTCGATAATCAAAGTAGGTACTGTGTGATTCTTCCTATTGATTGTGTAAACACTAGAGATATATCTAGTCATTCAATAATTCTGCCCTCAATGGAACGCTCATAAATCAATTATCCATGACGACATTTCTATTAGAATCTTTTCTCAGTTCCACCAGTCTTTTTACCACATTACGAGTAGCTAACCTGGTATGTATAGCCCGTTGTCTTATTTACCGGCGTATATTTCGAGATTAAAAGTATAAAAAGTATTTGAACGACAGACTGGTAGGTGTTCTTCTATTTCCTGCGGTCTGAAAGACCGGTTGGCCGCCATTTTCCACAAAATAAGATAGCAAATGCAGTTATTTACCAAACAGAAATTACTAAAAGAAAAAACACTAACGTATTTAGTCGCTACTGGATCCAGTAGACCCTTGCACCTTTCTCGTCCGTAGCACACATACACGGTGCCCTAACTGACAGCTGAGATCGTAATTTACCACCTTATGTATTTTAAAGGTACTAGGAATGGCAATGTCGCAAACTTCGTAATTTTTAAGCAATTCAACAATATACAAGGAACGGGGTCTTCTGGACCCAACAGCGAGTTCTTAAGTGTTAACAGAGTTTGGATTTTACTTGTACTTTAAATGCATTATGAGGCAAATATAACAAACAAGAGGGTATCATAAAAAGCTATAGGTACCAAGCCCAATAAATGAGTTATGAACCTTTTGAAGTCGATGAAATGGGTCTCGTAATTCATCCTTGCAGGTCTTCTTTCGAGGACTTAGATAATGAGAAAGCCAGATTCTTGTGCTTTGAGTTTATATTACAGAAAAATATAAGAAAACTGATGTTGACTGGTCTGTCGCTCATTACGCACTGATTTTCGATTGATACACGTCACTGTCAAAAATTCCGCGACATGCGTGATGCTAATAGAAGCGCTTAGGCGCTTAAACATTCTTGTTGGCCGTAATATCCCCCCCTCCCCCCTCGAAATCCTTGAAATTTCGAGTGGTAGTTGCTACATCTTCTAGAAGGCCAAGATTGTGCACAGCTCTGCGGAAGACGCACTTGGAAGTAAAGACATCTGCTACTCTGGCGGTTCTAGTGAATATCACTGTTTTTAGTGTCATCATCACCCTGTAGCAGCAAACGAGGGAGCAGGGGAATTCAGTTGGGCTGGGCGGCATTTAGAAAGCTTCGTCGAGTCTTCTCGTCGCATATTCCACAGAGCCTAAAGAGTAAGGTCTTCAATCAGTGCTTCTTGCCAGTTATGACTTACGGAGCTGAAACGTGGACACTCACGGTATGGCTGGTCCAGAAATTTAAGGTCGCTCAGCGCGCTATGGAACGGATTGTGCTTGGATTTTCTCTGAGGAATCGAATCCGCAAAGAGGTGATCCTACAGAGAACCAAACTTGGAGTAGACGTATTTTAGAGTGGAGACCGCGAATCGGTAAACATAAAATGGGACGCCCTGAGGCTAGGTGGAGCGACGCTCTTCGCAGGATGGATAAGAGTTGCCGAGAATCGAGTTGAATGGCGTGAAATTTTTAGGCTTATTCCAGCAGTGGGCGTCTTTCGGCTGAAATGATGATGATGATGACTCCTTCCAAAACGTTGTTTTGCGTATGTAGAAGAATGAATAAAACTTTATAATATTTTACTCTGAGCGACACAATGCTTACTATTACTTACAACACTTTCTGATTCGCGTTGTAAGCTTTCAGATAGTTTTATAAGTCTTAAACAGAATATATTTTCTTATCTTTCTTACCTTTCTGCCCACCATCATTCTTCATGTGGATGGTTATTATGATCTTTAGATCTGAAACTGAGTTAAGCGGGCCACCGTCGCGGCTGCGTCTACGCGCGTGGGCACGCGAGCGGGCTCCGTGAGGAACGTGACAGTCCCCGTCGCGGATACTCGTCGCGAGTCGGATTTACGCATTGTTGCTAGTTCCATTTTAACGGTACGCATGTATAGTCGTCTCGATGGAGAACTTAATATACCATTACACAATACAAGATTAACATAGTTTTAGCCCTTACACAAGTCCGTGCGTATTAACCGCTGGCGGGCACCGCACGTACTCCTACGACGGATTCCACAGCGTGGAGGCGGGCAACGTCGCGCGGTTGCGGGGCACGCCTGCCCGTGATAGATACCCGCGCGGGTTCTCGCGACGGAGCAGTTTTGTATAAAACCGCACGACTGTCCGCTTAACGCAGTTTCAGCCCTTAATGTTTAGTGAAATTTGTAGTAAAAAAAATTATAAAACTCAACTAACTACAGCATCCTCATATGTATTGATTTCGAAGGTCTTATAATCCTTTTTTTTTGTTAGCATGACAAGAAATATACAGAGAAATCACAAAATGATTTCTCCCGCTCTGAGTGGAGCGGAAGGGCGTGTCAGACTTTTACTGACTAATAACCACCCGTTTTTCTTCACTTGCCTGTGCGACGGCCAGGGCCACGGTTTCTTTAGGTCTTATTATCCGTATGTTTCAATTATATTAAGAGGTCAGCAGGACCATTTCCAAATACTATTAGGTTTATTGATGGCGTGTTTGGGCCTTGTTATTTTTTAATAAACTTATACAAAATATTTCAGCGTACTCATACGTACTGGTTTGGAGACCAAGCCATTATATTGTTTCAATTATATTAATAGTATTGTAGTTTTAGTATTTTGTGGGTAGTAGTGTTTCTTTTATTTATTAAAAAACCTATTTTCTTTTTCTGCCTACAATTATCATAATGGTTATGTTAATACTTCTAACGTTGATAAGAATAATATTGTGTATATATACACAATAATAATGGCAAGATAATATCTAGGCCATATTATTAATTAATCAGTTTAATTGCCGTTTCCAATTGATTAAAATGATTGAATCCTAATGACGTATGATATATACCAAATGACAATAGTAAAAGGATGGACTGGAAGTGTTATACAATATGTAAAGAAAACTCCGTCCGTCCCATAAGGATAATGAAGTTTAGGTAAACACATGATCAAATAAAATATGAAATTTTACATTATCATCATAGTAACAATACTAATGAATTTTGAAATATTTTTTTTCCGCCAATTAATTCTAACTTCCCCAAAATTTGGTATGGTTTTAAAAAGTGACAACACCATTTTGGACGGTATTATTATGAGCTAATAGCAATACGACCTCGTGCCGCGTGCCCTGCCTCCTTTGCCCGCGTATTGCCTACCGCACATTAATTAATTAACCTCCTTTTGCGAAATAATATTTATTTTTAGATGGATTTTTGTTTTAAGTTTAGCGTGGCTTTGTAGCACTTAGTAGAATCAGAATACCTACACGGATCGGACAGGGTTTTCTTTCATAAACCATACTGAAGTAAAAATCAAAAAAAAAAATCATCAGCCCCTACTCGTCCATTGCTGGACATAGGCCTCCTTCATGGCACGCCAACAAGCTCGATCCTGAGCAGTTCTCCGCCAGCCACTACCAGCCACCTTTTTGTTGTCGTCGCTCCATCTCGCCCAAGGGCGTCCCACGCTACGTTTGCCGAGACGCGGTCTCCACTCGAGGACTCGTTTACCCCAACGGTTGTCGGTCCTGCGGCATATGTGACCAGCCCATTGCCACTTCAGCTTGCTAATCCTCTCAGCTATATCGGTGACTCTGGTCCTCTGTCGCATCACCTCATTTCTGATGCGGTCCTTCAGAGAGACGCCCAACATAGCCCGCTCCATATCTCGCTGAGCGACTTTAAACTTATGGACTAGTCTGACCGTTAGTGTCCACGTCTCGGCTCCGTAAGTCATGACGGGTAGGACGCACTGGTTGAAGATTTTTGTCTTCAAACATTGGGGTATGGACGACGAAAATACCCGACGAAGTTTACCAAACGCTGCCCATCCCAGCTGGATCCTTCTATTTGCCTCCTTCTCGAAGTTGTTTTTCCCTAATTGCAACGTTTGCCCGAGGTACACATATTCTGAAACAACTTCGAGCGGCATTCCATTTACGGCAACCGGTACTGAAGTAAATTACCCTCAAATTCAAAATAATCGGAAATAGATATGCAAATGTACCAATGTGGGGACAACAATTCAACAATAAAATAAAAGAAATTCAATACACAGATAACGCATCAGCTGTATATTGCATGTCTTTTAATGATGCACGTTTCGACAGCCTCCTTGGCGTAGCGATAGCGAACGCGGCCGTTGCGCAAGGAGGCGCGGGTTCGATCCCCGCACAGTGCAAGTATTTGTATGCATGAATATGAATATTTGCACTGGTCTGGTTGTGCCTCGGAAAGCACGTTAAGCCGTTGGTCCCGGCTGCCATACGAACATCTAGTGGCAGTCGTTACGGGTTGTTAATGCCCTCATAAGTCTAACTGCAATGCTTAGATATCGCCTTCGGGTTGTGGAGGTCAGACGGCAGTCGCTTCACGGAAAATATCGAAGTTTAGCCAAATTCAGCAGTTAGACTGGTAAAGCGGACCCCAGACTCCAAAGCTGAAAAAGCTGCGTATGCGATTGGGATTAACGCTGAGATGATGATGATTTTAATGATGGGCGTTTGCATGTTATATTATGCATACAAGTACTTTGTCGTCCTCCGTGGCGCAGCGGTCAACACGCCTGCCTGCGACGCGGAGGCCCCGGGTTCGATCCCCGGCCAGGTCATGATGGAAAACGATCTTTTCCTGATTGGCCTGGGTCTTGGATGTTTATCTATATATGTATCTATTATAAATATAGTATCGTTGAGTTAGTATCCCATAACACAAGTCTCGAACTTACTTTGGGGCTAGCTCAATCTGTGTGATTTGTCCGTATAAAAAAAAAAAAAAAACTTATTTCGAAACCATCAAATAAGTCCTTTACTTCGTATACAATATGTAAAGAAAACCCTGTCCGACCCATAAGGATAATAAAGGTTAGGTAAACACATGACCAAATATAATATAAAATTTTACATAATCATCATAGTAACAATACTAATGAATTTTGAAATAATCCTTTTTTCCGGGGAATTAATTCCAATTTCCCCGAAATTTGGTAATTTTTAAAAAAGTGGCGACACCGGTATTATTATAAACGAATAGCGACGCGACCACGTCACAGGTGCCGCGTGCCCTGCCCCCCGCCGCCCGCGGAATGGGGATGCTTACCGCACATGTAATAGGTTACCTCTTTTTGCGAAATAATATTTATTGTTTTAGGGGGATTTCTTTTTTAAGTTTTGCCTGTCTTTGTGGGCATTATTAGAATCAGTTATCGATACCTAACAATACCTTCACGGATCGGACAGGGTTTTCTTTACATATTGTATAATTAGAAATGATAATTTTTTTTTTATTATGACCTAAGTTACAGTTGTCATCACGGTTGGTTCGATTCCCGCACAAAACAAATATTTGTATAATCTACAGGTAGTTGTTTCGGGTCTGGCTGGTTGTGTATGTGAATTTAAATGTTATAAAATCAAAATAAATATTGTCAAAAAGATATGGTGAAGCTCTTCAAATTAAATCATTTATGTTCCATTTGTAAGCTTATATTGATTACTAAACAAATAAGTAAGAATTTTACAAAATAGTGAACTGTAACATTACAATGGTGTATGTTACGATAAAACTCATCAGCATTATCGCAAGCGACGCGTCGACAGAGAACAGGCCGCACGCCATCTTACTGAACGTACGATTTGCTTGTAGCACGCCTTTGTAAAGGTGTAAATGACTCTCTGAAAGAAAAAAATATCACAATTATAAGACAAGCCGACTGTTACGGCCAACAAGAATGTTTAAGCGCCTAAGCGCTTCTATTAGCATCACGCAGATAGCGACATTTTTGACAGTGACGTTCGAAACTGACGACTGACTAACTGACTGGTATTACTGTTGCGATACGTAGGAGAAGAGTGTTTCGTATTCCATTAACCGAAAATTAGTGCGTAATGAGCGACAGACCAGTCAACATCACTTTTGTTGTATTTTTGTATTTTTCTCTAATATAAAACCAAAGTACAAGAATCTGGTTTGTCTCATTTTCTAAGTCCTCGAAAGAAGACCTGCGCATTCACCGACCTTGAATTGATTAACAATCTGTTGGAGGTAAAATTCCTTATAGACCAACGACGAATCCTTAGAAATATGGTCTATAAACATTTTGATAAGGTAGTTACTATGTATTAGCTTCTTACTTGGACAGTTTCTGTTCTTTACAAGCTGTATGCATGCAGTCTCAGCTTCCTCAACAGTGATATAAAACTTCTCGCAATGCATGATATACATTATGACAAGGAATATATTCTTTGATAACCATCCAAACGAATTTAGATTAAGAAAAAGCGTGTTCTGTAAATTAACAAATAGGTACTTGTTACTCATTCATTAGTAACTTAAAGAGTTCACAAACTTGTTGTAGATGGAACGGGTTATGCTTTTACTCTCTCTCTCAGGGATCAAATAAGCAACGAGATGATACAAGTTCAAAATGTATATATCAATTGCCAAAAAAGTAGTTTTTAATATTATGTTTACAGTCAACTGCCGACTAAACGTTTGGTGGGAATGTGTGGAGTAATATTGCATTTTACACCCTGGCTCCTAGTGTTTTGGCTTCGTTAACTTACCTCGTGTTTATATGCGAATTGCTTAGATCTGAAGATAATTAGATAGAAGAAAAGTAAACTTCGGAAACATGTGTCTAGTACGTAGCTCAAAATCTGTGAATAAAAGATACAGTGTTTAACATTTTCTTCCACCATAGATATATCCGATGATGACTACCTAATAATGTATCAAATGAGATTGTATTGGTGAATGAAAAGTTAACTGATTGCGTAACATACCGTTACTGTCAATTGGAATAATTTTAAAACATACGTTGCTAATCCATTGCTGAATATATTCTAAAAATGAATCTTTCCAATAACGTAAATAGCGCAATGAATGTTGTTGGAGTGTCGATTTGATACCCAATGCTACTGATAGTGTCTTACCCAATTACCATGCTGTACCTTCACATTTATAAATTACTTTTCAAGAACAAATCTTCAGAAACTTACCGATATTTGGAAAATTGTTTTATACAGATTGTAAGCTGTTATAATATTTTGGTATGTCCTATGTAATTTCGTACATTTTTCATTATTTTCCGAACTGTTATGCAGCATCAGTATATCCTTAATCCATTCTTCGAGATAGTTTTTCAATAATATTATAAATAGCATGGCAACAACATACTTGAGGTCAAATGCGGTATACATTGCGTCACAAATAACGTCAATGATGAGCTCAACTAAATTTATATTACTAAAAAATACGCAATAAATACCGTATATGAACACGTCACAAAAAATTGTAGTTAAAATTGAGATCAAGTTCCATATAATGTAACTTCCGATATTCTTATTAAAATCGATGTCCTTATGAATACTTTGGATCCTCAAAATAAGAGTGACGTAATTGTTTCTATGCACAAAATCAAGTATGAACAAATTTATGAAATTGACGACATGATCGATGTAGTATATAACACAAAAGATGCGGATGAAGAAATTTTCAAAATGTCGCATTTTACCATCTGAAATATCTATGGTTAAAGCGCGATAGATACACAACGCATTTATAAACAATATTAGGGAGAACGAATATAATAAATATTTGTTTCCTATTGGGTAAATACGATTACGTTTCACACAATATTTAGAAGAGAAAAACAAATGAAATGCAAAATTTAAAGACTTCGCTATTCTTTGAACTTCTTTGTCGAGCTCATTATTTGTAAGCACTTGGTCTGAGGATTTGGGAATATTTTGAAATATGTGAGTCATTATTATTAACTTCAATCGACTGCTGCTCGATAACGTATGACTCTATACTAATATTATATAGTATTCATAGTGTCAATATTTGACATGTTACATTAGTTAAATTAATGGGTTACGCTCAATTAAATAAGTCACTGGTAGTAGCGTATATATTGGATAAATCGATGACCTACAAATCGGTTTAGCCGAGATCAGATTAGTATTATGAAAGTGCTGATCCACCCGGCTTGTTCGTCAACGGCCTCCGTCGATTGAGACTGACCATCTCGCTTATTTTTAATCTTATATTTTGTGCTGTTTCTGACAAAAAGAAACAACAAGAATTGACAGACAGCCTCCGTGGCATAGCGGTAGCGAACGCGGCCGTTACGCAAGGAGGCGCGGGTTCAATCCCCCCACAGTGCAAATATTTGTATGCATGAATATGAATATTTGCACTAGTCTGGTCGTGCCTCGGAAAGCACGTTAAGCCGTTGGTCCCGGTTGCCATACGAACATCTAGCAGTCGTTACGGGTTGTTGGAGCCCTCAAAAATCCAACAATTGGTCTAACTGCAATGCTTCGATGTCGCCTTCGGGTTGTGGAGGTCAGACGGCAGTAGCTTCACGGAAAATGTCGAAGTTTAGCCATATCAGCAGTTGGACTGGTAAAGCGGACCCCAGACTCCAAAGCTGAAAAGGCTTCGGATGCGACTGGGATTAACGCTGGGATGATGATGATGATGATGCACTAGTCTGGTCGTGCCTCGGAAAGCACGTTAAGCCGTTGGTCCCGGTTTCCATACGAACATCTAGTGGTAGTCGTTACTGGTTGTTGGAGCCCTCAAAAGTCTAACAATTGGTCTAACTGCAATGCTTAGATATCGCCTTCGGGTTGTGGAGGTCTGACGGCAGTCGCTTCACGGAAAATATCGAAGTTTAGCCAAAATTAGCAATTAGACTAGTAAAGTGGACCCCAGACTGCAAAGCTGAAAAAAAAAAGCTGCGGATGCGACTGGGATTAACGCTGAGATGACGATGATGACTGCTGGTAGCATATATATTGGATGAATCGATGACCTACAAATCGGTTTAGCCGAGATCGGATTAGTATTATGAAAGTGCTGATCCACCCGGCTTATTCGTTAACGGACTCCGTCGATTGAGACTAACCATCTCGCTTATTTTTAATCTTATATTTTGTACTGTTTCTGACAAAAAGAAACAACAAAAATTATATGCCAATGATTTTATCTTATCTCGATTTGAAAGAAATAATTCAAAATTATTAGAACAAAAACCAACCAGCAGACGCGCTGGCTTGAAAGAACGAACGAACACCAAAATTGCGAGGTGGCATAAGCGACAAATATCTCTGCAGCAAAATACTGTATCATCCTATGATTTAGTGTCGCTTTCCTCGTTAGAATTTTGGTGTTTCTTTAATGTCATACATTTGTGCAGCCACTTATTGTTCGTCTTGTGCTCTACAAATGATCGCATAAAAGCGTGATTAATTTGAAGGGACTTTTAAAAATTAATATTAAATATCAGTTTAATCAGATCATCTTTATTGTTACTCGTACTTAAAAATTATTAAACATTTGTTTTTTTTTATTTATATCAAATGTTGACTGTATTTCAATTTACCTTCTCGAAGAGACGGGGGCTCAGGTACTCTCAGGAAAAACTTAAATGATATTAACCAAGTCAACTCATTTTGGTTTTGGTTTCGCCAAAATAGCTTTGTACTAAAGGGATGATCCCCTTAGTCATAGTCTTAAATATTTCTACGTAAGAAAGAAAAAACCATATAACACCGACCACAAGCTATTAGCAGAAAAGAAGCATTCTTGGACCTCTTCTCCTCGTTCCATACACTTTATTGCAATCTTATAAACCAGTATAACAATATATTTAAATGTATGAGTTTAGACATCATCTCAAATCTCCCGATAGCTTTTCTCTTTAGCTTAGGTGGTAGGCTTTTGCTAAAGAGCAAAGCAATGTAGAGGATTTACCATAGCACACAATTGCGAGTTTTTCTCCGGTGACCTAAAAATTACTGCTTTTCGAAAATTTGTTTTCAGATCGTCTTCCGATCTGTGATTTCATTTTTCAAAGGTTAACGGCTTACCAAATCATACTTGCGTATTATTTGCGATTGCCTTGTCATTTCCAAACAGTACCTACTTAAGTCATACCGGATAACAAACTAAATGAAAACAACTCAAAAATATTTTTAAAACAAAATCATACAAAAAAAACGAATAATTACGTAATAGCTTTACAAAATAGTAAACTGCAATATAATAATGGCGTAGCTTGTGATAAAACTCATCAACGCTATTGCAAGGGTTGCGTCTACATTGAACAGGCCGCACGCGGTTATCTTGCTGAACATTCGATTTGCTCGTAGCATGTTCTTGCAAAAATGTTTATGACTCTCTGTAAGAAAAGATATTATCCTAATTACAATACAGGCCGACTTTGAGTTCCTTAGTAATCTGTTGAGGGCAAAAGCCCATCACGAGCAACTCTGAAACCCTAAAATGTGTGACTTATAAACATTTGCCTTACGTAAGCAATGGTTTTTCTTACTTGGACAGTTTCTTTTCTGTATAAGCTGTATGCACACAGTCTCAGCTTCGTGAACAGTAGCATATAACTTCTCGCAATAAATGACGTGCATTATAATAAGCACTATATTCTTTGAAATCCAACCTAACATATTCACATTAGCCATTATGACCTGGAAATAAACAGATGATTATTACACATTGGTAACTCTGGGACTTGCAGACTTCCCCACCGAGTATGTCTCCACGTTGTCGTTGGGCGAGTCTCTATTTTATTTTAGAGCCACTCATACCCGTCAGGTGCAAAGGGAATAAGAAAGATTCTAATACGGCGACGTTCAACCTTCAGATAGCAAGCGATTTGGGCGACCAATCTCATCAATTATTCAAGGTGGAAACAGCTTGTACTGATAGCTGTGAGCAAGACAACTTCCATAAAACTTACATTCTTTTTTTTATTATTATAAAATGAACCTATATTGTTTAAAAATAGAAAAAAAAACGGTTGAAACGAAATTAAATAAGGGAGCGAGACTGTGGGGCCTTTGGGCTTTGCTAGCTCATATGACCAAATGTAGACCACCGCTCGGTCCGACGCAGCTGCGCCGCAGAAGCCACCAATGCAGAATTTATTCCCTCGTTTTATAATTAGTGAACTTTCGGCGGGTTCTCTGAGTCGGGAAAATGAATATTTTTTTAAGTTTATGAACTAGTTAGTATATTTATATACTAGTGCTTGACTGCAATCCCGCCTGATGGTATGCAGTGATGCAATCGTTGATGGTAAAGCGCACTAGTTTATAAGAGCGAGAGTTTTTTTTACTGTAGGCTTGAGGACATTTAAATTGACCTACTTGAAAATGGCCGTTGGCATTGTTCCAGCCCTTCGATGTATGCCGTATAAAAGGCGAGGCAAAATATATGTATATACAGGGTGTATCTGACATCGTAATGCAAACTTCGCGTAAAGGCTAGACCGCATGCCACTACAAAAAAAAATGAGATAGTCATTTATATCGTTAATGAACGGTTACAGAATACACACTGTTTAAAAACAAGTGTCGGCTTGGCTTTTGAACGTTGCAAGCGTGCCGCCGTACGGGTTTGTAGGTATGACGTTGATCCCTGATGTGAACTCTATTAAATCAGCTGATAAGATAGGTTTTCGGGTTTTGTTTTCATTGCGCTTTTTTATGTAAAAAGCGAATTATTTAATTTTTACTTTAAAATATTATTGGGTTATAAAAGTATAGCAATTGTGAACGGTCTGGAGTGAAAAAAACTACTATATTTTTTTTAAATCATGAATAAGCCGACGAAAAATTCCACCACTGGGGGGCTCAGAATCATGTAGGTACTGGATCCATGGTACTCGTTTGTGTGTCGATGTCAGATACACCCTTTATATAAAGAAAAAAGCTTACTTTGCCTTCAAGTGCGAATTGCTTAAACGTGCAAACAGCCAGATAGAATCCAAGTAAGCAGCGGTAACATGTAGCCAGTATGTAGGTCGCAATCTGTAAAATGAAATTCAAGCTAATATACATTATATAACAATCAATTCAGTCAAAGTGCGTTTAATAAATACTGAGTCAAAATAATCATGTCAAAATATAATAAAAATGTCAAGCAAAAACAATAAAGAAGTAATTCTAGTAGATACAAATTAAATGTCCAAAAACCAATTATAAATAAAATTTCAAGGTTTGTACTACAATTACTCCTTCCACTAGAAAACCGTGTTATTGTTTTTGGTTGGGACATCATTACCTATGTGACTTCTCCCGCTCTGAGCGAAGCCGAAGAGCGTGTCACACTTTTACTGACCAAAAACTCTAACTGCCATCAGTCCTAGCAAATCCCGTCATTGTGTGCTGACATATATTTGTCTTTGTCGAAGGGCGGGCGTTTTGGGGGACTGTCTTATGTAATATTGACATTCAAAAGTGCTGATTCTCAGCCTAATTTGAATAAGTGTTTTTTAGGCACTCGTGAAACATAACGTGCCGTCGACCTGGACCTAGTCCTTATGGGGTGGCGAACTACCCATTGCTCGCCGACCACTAGCCCGCGCTTCCGGTGCCCAGGACTCGGCCGCTGCCTCCTGAGACGTCTTGGACATCAAGACGTCTCCTGCGACGACAGCCGGCGTTGTGAAGATTGTCTCTCCCTGACGCACTTCTCCTCCTTATTTGCGATTATTACTGTTTCGTACGGTGGACGGGTCTGAGCAGTTGTGTTGCGATGTGTGCCGAGTACGATATGCCTAATGTTGTTGTGTCGGGAGTTTGGTCGTGGAGGGTCTCCAGATCATCCTCTGGCGCGGCATCGTTGGTCGTGTTGTTGGGTTAAACATAGCATCACCTCGCTCAACTGCTGTCTTCCTTCCTATTCACTCAGTTTTTTTTGAGTGAATAGGCTTAATAAGCTAGTGCGCTTTACCATCAACGATTGCATCACTGCTTACCATCAGGCGAGATTGCAGTCAAGCGCTAGTTTATAACTATTAAAAAAAAAAAAGAGGTGATGGCCCCCACGCACTCTTACTATGTACCACGGCCTGGACCAGGGCCACCAGTCCAGTGCTGGGTTCCTGTTATTGGATTAAATGCGCTTTACCTCATGCATTTAACCCTGAATTGCAAGAGGTAAAGCGCAGCAAGCCATGCATACTTCAGTGATATGCTCCAACATATTTCCCGAAATACCCATGTCTTGTGACCTGCGCTGCCTCTCCAGTCACTCCTCAAAGAATGAGTCATCATCATCATCATTAAGGCCTACGTCCACTGCTGGACATAGGCCTCCCCCAAGGTTCTCCACGAGAGAGTATTATGTGTGTATTAGTACATAGACATAACATAATTAGCCTGACAGCCTCTGTAGCGTAGCGGTAGCGAACCCGGCCGCTGCGCAAGGAGGCGCGGTTTCGATCCCCGCACAGTGCAAATATTTGTATGCATTAATATGAATATTTGCACTGGTCTGGTCGTGCTTCGGAAAGCACGTTAAACCATTGGTCCCGGTTGCCATACGAACATCTAATGGCAATCCTTACGGGTTGTTGGAGCCCTTAAAAGTTCAAGAATTGATCTAACTGCAATGTTTCGATATCGCCTTCCAGTTGTGGAGGTCAGACGGCAGTCGCTTCAGGGAAAATATCAAAGTTTTGCCAAAATCAGCAGTTAGTCTGGTAAAGCGGACGCCAGACTCCAAAGCTGAAAAAGCTTCGGACGCGACTGACAGAATTAACGCTGAGATGATGATGATGATAACATAATTAGCCTATAATTTTGTCACTATTGAGACACAGGTCTCCTCTCAGTGAGAGAGAGTGGGCCGTAATCTACCACGCGGGCCCAGTGCGGGTTGGTAGATGTCACATATCTTCAAAGTTTTCTTGCGATGTTTTCCTTCACCATTTTGAGAGCAGTGGTGATGAAATAATATACATAATTAAAGCCCCTAATGGGGTTCGAACCTACGAAGTATAACTTGTAAGTCCCGGCCGATACCACTAAGCCACCGCTGCTCTACAAAAACCCTTTATATCAAACTAGCTTTCCGCCCGCGGCTTCGCCCGCGTGGAGTTCGGTTATATCGCGCTTTTCAGATTTCCCTCGGGAACATCATATTTTTTCGGGATAAAAGGTAGCCTATGTTCTTTCTCAGGGTCTAAAGATTGTCTGTGCCAAATTTCATCAAAATCGGTTGAGAGGTTTAAGCGGGAAAGCGTAACAGACAGACAGACAGACAGACAGACAGACAGACAGAGTTACTTTCGCATTTATAATATTAGTATGGATTAAACAAAAGAATCAGGAACTTACCGACATTTGGAAAATTATTTTATAAACATTGTAAGCTTCTATGATATTCTTGTATATCTCAAGCAATTTGACACATTGTTCATTATTTTCGGGACTGTCATTCAGCATCCGTATTTCTTTAATCCATTCATCGAGATATTTTTTTAATAACATTAAAATTAATATGGCAACGACATGATTTATATCAAATACGGTATCCATTGTGTCAGAAATAAAATCCATGAAGAAATCAATTAAATCCTGGTCATAATAAAATACGTAAAAAATATCATACATGAACATATCACCAAAAATAACAGTTAATATTGAGATCCAGTTCCATAAAATATAATTTCCTATACTCTTACTAATATTGATGTTCTTATGGATAGTTTGAATCATCAAAATAAGAGTGACAATATTGTTTTTGTTCAAAAAGTCAGCAATTAACAAATTTGTAAAACCGGTTACTTGAGAAATATAGTAAAGAGCACCAAAGAAACGGCTCATGAAACTTTCCAATGATGACATCTTATCGTTTGAATCGTCTACTGTTGAAGAGCGATATATACACAACACGTACATAAATAATGTGAAGCAGAACGACACCAGTAAGTACTTCTTTCCTATTGGATAAATCCGATCATCTTTCAAGCAATATTTTGAAGAGAAAAAGAAATAAAATGCAAAATTAAGAGAATTCGCTATTCTTTGAAAATCATTTTCGAGCTTATTATTTGTTAGCACTTGGATTGGAGGTTTGGGAATAATTTTAATTTCGTGTAACATTATTATCATGTTTAACCAACCGCTGTTTGATAGCGTATGACTCTTTTGGTACTATTATGGCTGCCGAATATGTTTCACTCAACATATTACTGATATTATTGATAACATCAATGTCTCCATTGTTATATTTAGTAAATTTAATATGCTTTTATTTTGAACCCAAAGAAAACAGTGAGGGCCTGGTGGTATCTTACAATTTGTAGGTCGTAGGTTGGAACCCCATCAGGCGCTTTATTTTGTGTAAATTATTTCATCGCCACTGCTCAAAACAGTGAAGGAAAACATCCTGAGGAAAACTTTTAATCCAGACAGGAGTCCATAAGGCTAGTAACAATTTCACTTAACTTCTAGTGTTAGTAGGTTACAGACGTAAGAGACACAGATATATATCATCATCATCATCTCAGCGTTAATCCTAGTCGCATCCGCAGCTTTTTCAACTTTGGATTCTGGGGTCCGCTTTACCAGTCCAACTGCTAATTTTGGCTAAACTTCGATATTTTCCGTGAAGCGACTGCCGTCTGACCTCCACAACCCGAAGGCGATATCTAAGCATTGTAGTTAGACCAATTGTTAGACTTTTGAGGGCTCCAACAACCCGTAACGACTGCCACTAGATGTTCGTATGCAACCGGGACCAACGGCTTAACGTGCTTTCCGAGGCACGACCAGACCAGTGCAAATATTCATATTCATGCATACAAACATTTGCACTGTGCGGGGATCGAACCCGCGCCTTGCGCAACGGCCGCGTTCGCTACCGCTACGCCACGGAGGCTGTCACACAGATATATAAGAGTAAGAGACACAGATATATATATATATATAATACTTATCGTGGAGCTGTATCCACCTCTGCAACATGGGAGAATCCCACCGATCCGCGAACACATCGAGAATACTATTGTTGCTGCCGCGAATACGCGTCGTCAGGGATGTGCCTACTAATATAACTAAACACTTCTTATACATTTTCAAGTTATTTTTTATAAGCAAAGAAATTCAATTTTTTTTTTTTTTCAGAACGAATTCCTGTGTTTATTCTCAAAATTTCAGGTTTTTTTTTCTAATTCCTTTTTATTTCCAAGGTTACGGAGACGGAGAAAAAGTACAATGACGAAAAAACGACGAAGGGAAAAACTTCTTGAGTTTGATCCGTTGTCCATTCCTTAATGCTGATTGGATGCTCCGCCAGGCAATGAGGTTGAAGGGAAAAAACACGGGAAAAGGAGATGTTTCAGAAATGTATGGAGCGTGGGCCACACATTGTACACTTAATGCTAGGTATAGTTACGCTATAGTTAGCTGTTTTTAATGTTAAATTCCTTTATTGGCTTAGTTTTTATACAGACGGCCAAGGAGTGCAACACAACTAGGCAACATAAATATGGTTGTCAGCCATAAGCGAAATAAGATTTTGACAGTGACATTTGATTGACGTGTCATGTATCTAAGGCCATCGTATCTATATTATCTACCATATGACTGCGAAAAAAACAGAACATGATTTCCGAATATACGGCCCATTAAATAAACACAATCAACTCAAATCAACACTCGACACAACACAACGGGAAAATAGAACTGTCAAAGTGGTCAATCAAACGTTAATAAAGGGTTATCTCACTAAAAAACGTTTCAAATAATTAATTATATACAGTATGTTAAATAACAGAGGGCATTCCCTTAAACTCGTTAATATATATCATTAATAGATTAAAATAAAAATATCAGCATAGAAAAATAAGCATAAAAAAATCCGAATAAAAAAAAATTCTAATTGGAAATAAATTTGAAACCTCCTGTTTTAAATCAAAATAGTAGTCGTCATGTATAAATAAATTGCGACGTAGCCGTCTTTCATGTTCGCGTGTACAGTGTGTTTCTTTTACATGTCAATTTAAAATTTTTATTGAATATTTTCTTATTGGAAATTTTTTTAAAACATTTTGTTTTCGAATGGAAATATTTTTTTTAGCATGTATGTATCCTATACTATTTCGGGTTAACGGGAACGCCCTCTGTTAGTTAACATACTGTATACTCGTATTTTTATTCAAATTAATTTAGTAGTATTTTTTATGGAAATCTTCTATTTTTTTTTCCTTTATAACTATATAGCGTACACAGTTGTGGCCCAACATGAAACATCTCCTTTGAATATGGTTGTTTATTGATGTATTTTATTGTTATGTGTATTCACATTTTAGGTTATTTAACATCAACTATAAGGAAAAGGAAGTTAAAGCTCGGTCTTGTAATGTGGTGTATTGGGGTTGGTTGAGAAAAGAGATTTCAAAGCGAACGGAGCCGCGCGTAGTATCTTGTAAAACAATCAGTTTCAGAAAAATTCGTTCAATATTCATTTTTTATCTGGGTTTGCTGGTGACCATGAATCATTATAATCTTATCTCTATCAAATCATCTTGTTGTCGGTTTTAGCAATATTGATTTTAATATTGACATCTCGTTTCGTTATGTATGATACAATATCTTAGAACAGACATTGATTAGATTTGATCGTATATATATTTGGGCACCTGTTAGTTAAATATATCTCTACTTACTCCACTTCTCACATGTATCTAACCGAATATCAAACTGTAAAATTAATGACTTGCTTGCTCTCAAATTCTAATAAAATATCTGTTAACACAATTCATGTATTTGACAATGCAAATGGCACTTTTGACAAGTATTGTGTTGTTGAGTGTGGTACTGAGAAGTGTGAAGTCTTCTACCTTGGAGCAAGTGAGGGTGAACGAGGGTCTGCTTGAAGGAGAACTAGTTCACAACGAGTACGGCGGCACGTACTACAGCTTCAAGGGTATACCCTATGCTCAGCCGCCACTCGGGGAACTGAGATTCAAGGTAAAGATCTATCATAACGATTACGTGCCATTCATCATCATCTGAGCGTATAATCCTGGTTGCTTAAGTGCCTTTCGCGTTGGAGTCTGGGGTCCGCTTTCCTACATATACGCCTCCATTTCGCACGATCTCTGCAATCTCGTGATCCGATTTTGACGATTACGTGCCATTCATTAGGATAACTCTGGCTAGTATTAGGTAACCCCTATTACATGAGTGTACTATTGAAGAAAAATGGGTACGTATGTAGGTACCAAATGTAATTGACTGAATATATTAATTATATTATTATCATTTCATATAAGAAACTCAAAATATAAACAATCACCAACTTTCGCATTAGTAGTATTTTTAAGAATCACTGAAATGAAAATAATAATTGATTTAACCAATTATATAACAATATCAAGAAACATAATAATTATTAATTTAAACCTTGTCTATCGAATAATGAGGATGGGCTCTAGTGGCCGCATCAGCATTATTAAAGCAAGTCGTTTTTGTTGTTCTTTCATGGGCACTAAAACAGAGAGATATTGTTCCAGGCCCCACGTCCTTCAACACCTTGGGAAGGGGTTCGTAGCGCAAAGGAATTTGGTTCCAAGTGCGCTCAATATGAATTGTTCTTCGATAACGATAAAAAACAAGGTGGCACTGAAGACTGTTTGTACCTTAACGTTTACACACCTAACATCAAACCGGACACGCCACTGCCTGTAATGGTCTGGATACACGGAGGAGGTTTTGTATCTGGTGCTGGAGATGACGCTGAATACGGTCCTAAGTTCCTTGTAAGACAAGATGTTATACTAGTCACGATTAACTACCGACTTGAAGTGTTTGGTTTCCTTTGTTTAGACACAGAAGATGTGCCTGGAAATGCTGGTATGAAAGACCAAGTACTAGCCCTCAAATGGGTGAAGAATAATATCGCTTATTTCGGTGGTGACACAGAAAATATAACTATATTTGGTGAGAGTGCTGGTGGGGTCAGTGTCTCATACCACTTAATATCGCCAATGTCAAAAGGTTTATTCAAGAGAGCTATTGTTCAGAGTGGCGTTAGTGTCTCCTTCTGGGCACAAGCATACAAACCACGTGAAAGAGGCTTCGCCTTAGCAAGAAAATTAGGATTTTATTCTGATGACGTTAAAGAAGTATACGAATTCTTAAAAAAACAACCAACCGATTCACTTATACAAGCTGTGGTCCCTATAACTTATTCCGAAAAAGTAAGGACCAATCTTGAAGTTTATTTTAGTGTGGCTAACGAAAAAGAATTTGGAAACAATGAAAGATTTTTCCACGGAGATATGGTCGACGTAGTATCAAATGATGTTCACGAAGGAGTCGATATTATGGTAGGCTACACTGCCGATGAAGGTCTGATGGGTATAGCCATCTATGGGGATGTTGAAGAAAGTCTTGATCAAGCTAGAAATTATCCACAGTTTTTTGTTTCCTATCCCTCATCACTTGATTTATCAGTAAATAAACAATTAGAACTTGGGACGAAAATTAAGGAATATTATTTCAAGAATGAGATTTCAATACCAGATGATTGGGCGAAATTAGCAAAATTTTATTCTATGGATATCTTTGTATTCCCCACGATGAGATGGGTTAAGATATGTGCTCGCTCTCAGAAGAACAAAATATATTTGTACAAATTCACGTGCACATCCGAATTGAATATTGTTTCTAAATTAATGGGGATCGGTCATTTAGTTGGAGATAAACCAGTTGTTGCCCATAGCGATGACTTAATGTATTTATTCAGTCTGAGAGAACAGTCTTTCATTAGTATGAACTCTATTGAGTTCCAACATATAGAGAAAGTCACAAAACTATGGACAAATTTTGCTAAATACGGGTAAGGGCAAATTTAAGTTTACTTTTTTTTACACATCCTTAAATTTTACTGTTGGTTCAAGTTGACGTTATTTCAAGTAAAACAAATATTAATTTTATTTTCGCGGCAGTTGACTTCAGACTGAATATACAACGTTATTTTTTGTTTATGAGAACCCCGAAACACGTTTCCAGTATTTGTAAAGAATATAGTTAAGTATAAAATTTCAAACAGCTATCATGAAAAATCACAAAGTTATAATCTTGTTTCACCTGGTTATCCCTACAAAAATATGGTAAATGCGCCGCTCGCCCACACCCATAGCTGCGCGGCGCGGCGGAGACCCTAGGACACTATGATCCGCTGTGAACTTTATCGTGCGCTCGGTAACCACACTGCATAATTTTTTAAATACAATATGTTAAGAAAACCCTGTCCGACCCCTAAGGATAGTAAAGGTTAGGTAAACACATGACCAAATAACATATGAAATTTTACGTAATCATCATACTGTAACAATACTAGTGAATTTTTAAATTATCTTTTTTTCCCGCGAATTAATTCCAACTTCCCCAAAGTTTGGTAATTTTTAAAAAGTAACAACATTATTTTTGACGGTATAATTCTGAGCGAATAGTGATGCGACCGCGTGCCGCGTATCCTGCCCCTCTTCGCCCGCACCTGGATAGCATACCGCACATGTTTTATGTAACCTCTTTTTGCGAAATAATATTTATTTTTTTAGGGGGATTTTTTTTAAGTTTAGCCCGGCTTTGTGGGCATTAGTAGAATCAGTTATCGATACCTAACAATACCTTCACGGATCGGACAGGGTTTTCTTTATGTAAAGAAAACCCTGTCCGATCCGTGAAGGTATAATAGGAAGGTACAATATGTATTGTATATATGTATTTGGGACAAAATATAACATGTGAAAAAATTATTGGAATCGATTCAGTTCCTTATTCTGAACAAACTATATTCAGGTTCGTATAAAGAAAAAATAAAGTTGTGTAGAAGCAGAGATTCGTAACATTTAATTCTCGAAATTAATTCAATCCATACTAATATTATAAATGCGAAAGTAACTCTGTCTGTCTGTCTGTTACGCTTTCCCGCTAAAACCTCTCGACCGATTTTTATGAAATTTGGCACAGACAATCTTTAGACCCTGAGAAAGAACATAGGCTACCTTTTATCCCGGAAAAATTTGATGTTCCCGAGGGAAATCTAAAAAGCGCGATATAACCGACCTCCACGCGGGCGAAGCCGCGGGCGGAAAGCTAGTTTTTAAATAAATAACCGATACAATATAAAATTGTAACCTTTACCCGTTATCGATATTAAGATTATGTATCGAGTGATAGATAATATAAATATCGTAAACAAAATAAACACAGAACAATGACAGTTAACAACTAAATAACCGAAATCGCATAAGATATCAATCACAAGTATCTCCCAGTGAATGACAAACCCTAGAAAATACTCTGCTGCCACAACAGATGACCGGATTAAAAAACATTTCAAATTTGGTAGACTTATAGTAAAATGTAAAGCGTTCCAGTTACTGACCACTCCTGATTCTTTTAAGTTTTTAATAAAGACATTAATAATTTACGTAATAACTAAATAATTTATTTAATTAAAAGCCTCATAAGTTGAGAAGATAGATAGTTCAAATAAGTTGATTGAAATGTAACAGTTGTTATTTAAGTTCATTATAACAAATTAAGCATCAATCCTTAACTATAACAAAGCATAATGTACATATATTATATTTTTATTACAAAATGTACCATCAGAAGAATCTTTTTTAACTTCTGTCTAGAGCTGTCACGAATGGAGTACAGCACTATTAAAATTTTATAAAATGTTCGAAATGGAAACTATAAACAAGCAATCGAGTTCTAGCTCATTACCAAGAGTATTAACTCTTTAACTATCGATCGAATTTACCCGCAAGAGTAAGCTTGAGACTGCTCGGCTGATGTAAACGCGCGGTTCTGAGACATCGTCTGAGGTTCGTCGGGTGAATGTTGGTGGATATGGTTTGCTCCACTAAATAATAATAATGATAGTGATACAGCTCTCTACATAACCAAATTGTGTGCAGAATATCATAATTTTGTACTATAATTAATAATCAACAAGCAGATTATCGAAACTAACTACTATGTATATAATGCACTATGTATGTAATGTATGTATGCATTATAATTATTGTTCTTTATTCTCGCTGTGACTTCCAATTCTTTCAATTCAAGGCTCAAGTGGACAACCACAAACCAACCATTGTGCCAACTACGTAACAACAACCAGTCATAATGAAACTTTCTATTATTTTGATTGTAGAAACCCAACTCCTGATGACTCTTTGGGCGCTAAGTGGACTCCGTATTCTGTCGAAAACCAAGACTATCTTGACCTAGGCAATGAGCTGCGATCCAGTAATGCACCGGATGAAGAAGAAATACAATTTTGGGAAAATGTTCTAACTGAATATGGACTAAAACTGTATTGAACACTGTGTTGCTGTGTAATTTTTTTTATTCAATTTAAATTTTTCTTTAAAAACATTACCCCATGCTATTAATTACTCCTGTGTAGTGAGTGCGTTTTCAAACATTTAAACCTGCATAAGCAGCCAGACCTGGAACAACTACTTCTAGGTCATACAAAAGTCATACAAAAATTTCTGATCCTTGCGGGAACCCGCTCCACGCAGCACTTTGTACTCTATTGTTTGATGTTATATTAAAATAACGTTTTTTAAAAAGAGCTTGTCATTATGAATCCTGTTCCCTTTCACTTAGGGCTGATTTTTCCAACGCCGGATCATTTCAGCCGAGGATTAATTTTAAACATAAGAATTTTGACAGTTCTTCCAAAAAACAAGTGTCAGACATCAATATTTTATGCCACATCAAAAATTTATGCTTAAAGAAAGCAAAATCTTACTTAAATAAGGTCAATGGTATGGGATGGGTCTGAGCAGTTTTGTTGCGATGTGTGCCAGGTACGATGTGGCCAATGTTGTTGTGTCGGGAGTTTGGTCGTGGAGGGTCTCCAGATCATCCTCTGGCGCAGCATCGTTGGTTGTGTTGTTGGGTTAAACATTGCATCACCTCGCTCAACTGCCGTCTTCCTTCCTATTCACTCAGTTTTTTTGAGTGAATAGGCTTAATAATCTAGTGCTCTTTACCATCAACGATTGCATCACTGCTTACCATCAGGCGGGATTGCAGTCAAGCACAAGTTTATAATAATTAAAAAAAAAATAACTTCATAAGAGCTTGAGCGGATTTTTCTTGGTGGTAGGCCATAATATAGGCTGCCAGCAGAAGTTACCACCCACCAGACAAAGTCTTGCTGCCAAGCGATTCGTCGTGTTCCGGCATGATGTCTGATGAAGCCATACGGAGGACGGGTCTGAGCAGTTGTGTTACGATGTGTGCCGAGCACGATGCGCCAAATATTGTTGTGTCGGGAGTTTGATCCTTTTTCCTCGGGAATAGCCCTTTTTCAGAACAAAAGACAAGAGGACTAAGACAATCATATTCTTTTAACAAATATGATTGTTAGAAATACTATTTAGCATTCGTCGCTGATCGACATGACGTCATAAGTTAAATGTCGACTAGTAATGACTACTTTCTGATAGCCTCCGTGGCTAGCGGTAGCGGACGCGGCCGCTTCGCAAGGTGGCGCGGGTTCGATCCCCGCACAGTGCAAGTATTTGTATGCATGAATATGAATATTTGTACCGGTCTGGTCGTGCCTCGGAAAGCATGTTAAGCCGTTGGTCCCGGTTGCCCTACGAACATCTAGTGGCAGTCGTTACGGGTTGTTGGAGCCCTCAAAAGTCCTACAATTGGTCTAACTGCAGTGCTTCGATGTCGCCTTCGGGTTGTGGAGGTCAGACGGCAGCCGCTTCATGGAAAATGTCGAAGTTTAGCCATATCAGCAGTTGGACTGGTAAAGCGAACCCCAGACTCCAAAGCTGAAAAGGCTTCGGATGCGACTGGGATTAACACTGGGATGATGATGAGTAATGACTACTTTCTGAAATCTGCCTGTCGCTTATACACTTAGAAATGTCGCGTATTTTTCCTGTGAGAAACGGCAAGAATAGCTCGGCTTAGTTTTGTCGAGGGAAAATGTGAGATGCGCGAGAATTCATTTGACTAGACATTGTCAACAAACATATGTGTGTGCAAAATTTTTGGATAAAGATTCAGTGATTTAGGCGTGAAAACGTAACAAGAAACAAACAAATAAGCCAATTTCGCACTTACATTTTATTTTGCACTTACATTTTATTAGTTAGAATACTTCATGTTGATCAATATATGCCGTATTGCTTGATGACACAAACTACGCACTATTTAAGATATTAAAGTTTTTAATATTTAATATTTTTAAACGTTGTCTACGAGTATATAAATAAACAAGTCTTTCAACATAATGATATTGAGGTGTCTGTCTGATACCTATGACCATAGATTATTCTGTCAAGTGTGCACCACCACAAATAATAGTTTACTAAAAATGAATAAATTACGTGTTGTCGCTAAGGACCGCATTGTGAACGTTCCTTTAAAAAACACCGTGGATAAAGATGTGCAGTCGATGCTACTGCCGTTTTATATCGTGCAGTACCTCATGTTTTGTCCTCACTATCGTATCAAAGACAACGTTTTAACTACAAACAGTGGTATCTCCATCTTTGTTTCAACTGTTGGGACACTGGCTTTTATTCTGTCAACCGTATACCGTTACTATTCGCAATTTTTTTTACAATAAAATATATCTTGGAGACATTACGTTTTTGTACGTCGTTACTTGTTATGATTGTTTTTTTACTTGCTTTGGGTTTGTTCTTAATACATACACAGCAATCATTCGAAGGAAAAGCTATAAAGAGTTTGTCCTGAATTTTCAAAAAGTGCACAGATTTCTCAACGATCAGACAAGTTCTAGACGCATCATCATTTGGAATTGGGTCACCACCGTTGTAACTCTGATTAGCTTTTGGTCTGTCCTCACTTATTTTGTCATCAAATTAGATTTTCCTTTCAAAAGAATGTTCAGTAGTTGCTTTTTCGTTTTTTTTTATTTAAAATTATCTTATTTCCTTCGAGTCTTAAAAATGTTGGAAGAGAAAGTTATACTGTGGAACAATCTAGCTTTAAATTCTCAAGTACCAATAGACACATCCGGCAAGGGCTTTAACAAGGAAATGTATCAGGCTTACGTAGATATAATGAAGTGTTATGAAATCCATACACGCTGTTTCCACTATTTTGTAAGTAGCTTGCTTTGTTTTCTGTTTCTTGAAGGTATTAACAAAGAAAACTAATATTGAATTTGCAATTTTTCAGATATTTTATAATACTGTACAATTATTCAACCATATCTTGGTTTACATTCAAGTGTCAATTGAAATGTTAAAGAAAAGAGATATTAACTTTGTGAGTCTATTTTTTTTAAATATATGTTATAAACTAGTGCTTGCCCGCAATCCCGCCTGATTGTAAGCAGTGATGCAATCGTTGATGGTGAAGCGCAGTAGTTTATTAAGAGCCTATTCACGTTAGCCTTGAAGACACTTAAATTGTAATACGACGGAAATACCGCCACTGACATATTGTTCTAGTCCCTCGATGTACGAGCTATAAAAGAAGAGGCGAAACGCTTCGTTCTAATCGTTGTGGTGTCAACAAGGTAAAGGTGGAAACTTGCCGTAAGACGGATCATCCGATGATGGAACGGAGTTGGGGGAGTTAAATCATGCAATTCCCTTGCACACTCTTCAAAATTCATCCTATAGAACACCGATAGGATAGATGTTTCTTCGCCTGTGCTTCAGGCTATGGAGACTGTTTTGCTTTAAATCGGGGTCGGTGAAAGCTTAAGGCGGTAGGTGCACTCCAAAAAAAAAAGTAGGAGCCAAGGTGAACGGGCTTCTTTTGGCTGTGAATAGACACGCTTGTGTTTTTGCAGCATTGAATGCTACAAGATTGGCTTTACCCTATTCGGAGACTGCCAGTAGTGCAACATTCGTGCCCTCTACCATATCCTCTCTTTCGGACCGGATTGATTCCTTCCTAGCCCGAGTACCCGGGAGGTATCTCTCTCCACCTATGCTATCTGCATACCCATAGCTACCGGGTATCAGTAGATCATTAATCATCATCATCATCTCAGCGTTAATCCCAGTCGCATTCGAAGCTTTTCAGCTTTGGAGTCTGGGGTTGCATCAGCACATCGTTAATATGCTACAGAAATAGCGTTACACAGAGAACAGTACCCTGAGGAATATCGGCATTAGCTGGCATATGATAAATAATTTCATTGTTGTTGTATTTTCTTGTATTCTTTACTACATAGCATTGTATAAAGTCATGTTTTTAAATGAACAGACAGCTGTGTTGCTGGGGAGTTTGCTCCTCCACTTATTCTTCTCTGCAAAAGCACTAGGAAGCGGCGAAGAGCGGGCGTTCGTGGCTTATGTAATATTGACGTTTGAAAAGTGCTGATTCTCAGCCTAATTTGAATAAATGACTTTTGATTTTGATTAGTCAACTTGGCTTCCGATGAACATCCGTCGACAACAACTTGGAGGGACCATTCCGTCAAGACGTCTTTTACCCAGTCAGTTAGGCCAGTGAAATGTCGTACGCTGGAAGCTTACTCAAAAGGCCAGCGTGCCATATCCGGTCGAAGGCCTTCGAGACATCAAGGGAGACGGCAATCGCTTCCCCATTTTTCTCGAGGGCCTCCGCCACAAGTGAGTGGCATTCACTACTAGTTCCCCAGTTGACCGATTGCGACGAAACCCGTGCTGTCGGTCACTAAGGAGATCGTTACCTCCCAGGTAAGCCAAGTGGCGCGAGTTCAGCACACGCTCCATAATCTTGCAGAGTATGAAGGTTATGGAAATCGGCCGAAAAAAAAATTATTCAAACCTCCATGATCCGGTTTAATGTTTTTTTTTTTATATACAAACCGTAATAAAGTCGTGGCAACATCTAATACCATCACAAACGAACCACATAAGTTACACTCGTAGTCTGTATTACATATATACCCACTACCCATCTACTCGGAGGCCTTTTCAATGGTGCGTGGATGATTTCACTAAAAACTATCCAACTGTTTCTCTCCTCTAAACTAGGGACGTCGCTTGTCTAATTCAGATCAGATTTCACTCGGTTTTAATTATTCCATATATAAGATACGAAATATGATAGTCATCCGTATCTTATTTCACTTACAGGACTTAGCAATTACAGTGTCGCTGTCCATATACATTTTTGCAATTAAAGATTTGTCGTGGCAAACTCTATTGACCAGGAATTGCGAGAAATTCTACATAGCTGTACAAAATACCCAAGATACTTTGGCACTTATTTTAAAGTCTAAATGTTCAGGTACGTTCCTTTTTTCATACAAATTATGGTATTAATATCTCGATGGACTGTCCTCTGTGTGTCCTGAATGTATCTGTGTTTGTGCTGTTTGTATCCTGTGTATATACATCGAGGTTTATGAAAATGAAGATAATGAATATGATTTGATAATGAAGGATTCTACAACTCTACAATATCAAAGATTTTCTAAAGCTTGTGTAATGTTATATTAAAGGCTATTTTTGTGCATCCGGAGCTTTAAGATATATATTTAAATATATATCTTAAAGCTCAGATAAATTTATAATATATTTAAATAATAATAAAATAAAAGTAATAATACATAATGTATAAAGGAGGGGAGGGGGGGTACCTTCTGACCCGAGGAGGCCGTAGTGGCAAGCAAATACCAGTCGGTGTTTGTGGCAGTATCATACCTTCCCGCTACCCCAAGTATAAGACGCTTGACATCCGATCATCTGATCATTTCGCCATCTATGGTTGACTGGCAGACAATGCCTAAGGCATTAATTCCGCCTTTGTACTTTTGTGCAAAAGTTTTATATATGTTACATATGTTGGGTACAGTTTGGGATAGGTTGGCAGAAACTAAAAGAGTAGCTTCAGGCCTAGGCCTGAATTATGATCGAAACACGTTGGAATTTTCCTGAGGAAAGCTTTCAACTTTTATTAAAAAATACGATGAAACAGTAACTCGTCAATGTAACTCGCATAACAAGAAGATCACTTCCGGAGGTTATTCACCTCACAGCTAATTTCGTGCGCTAAATATCACAAAGAAAACGTTCATCTTGCGTTTCCTGGAAAATCATTTACTCATATACTACTTACTATACCACTTTGAATTCATAGTTTCGTTTTTGTCAAGCTGTCCCAGACACGCAGAATATTATACTTAGGATTATAGTATAGTCAACGCAGTCCAAAGCTTCCATAATCCATATTGTTGTAAACATTTGACAGACGATGAGAGAAAACTATGCAAGAACTTACTGCGCCTGCATCGTGCAACGTTCAGCAAGATTCGTGTGTGTGGCCTGTTCCACGTAGACGCTGCGTTACAATTGAGTCTGATGAGTCTTCTAACTAACTACACTATTGTTCTGCTACAGTTTGCTATTCTGTAATTCAAGTTTGATTAAATCTACGCTTTGAGAATTTGTTATTTAATAACTTTAAAGAAATAATTTAAGAATATCTGGATAACTAACGTGTGTTTCTTTAAGGAAATTGTTTAAGAAAAAACTTAGTGATAATTATTAATTACTTTAGAAATAAAATACTAAATAAATATATCTCAATACTACTTAGACGTGTCATCATTTATCTTTTTATAATATCACTGCACTGGAGTATAACGCAGCACTACAACTCCGACTCACTGGGGAATCTCCGTAGACAGTTCCGACTCACCGTGAACTATGCGTCAGCCGGTTCCGACCACTGGAACCTCAGCTGGCCTGGAAAGCATCGCAAGAAACAAGACAGCTATCAGCTATGTCGGGGAAATGTCAGAAGGGCGGGGTCGAAATTCCGGAAGTGTTTTCTCATCCCATGAGCATCCATCGTGGGCGGTATTTCTCGAAAACGTTAAACAATAACTATAGTGTGATGTTCGATTCTTAATATTTTAACCGTATAGACAGATCTCAAAATAAAACAGATAAGTGCCACTGGGTTTGAGTATGACCAACCCACTCAATTGAAGCTTGAGCAAACAAGTGCCCGCGCTAACGGAAGCTCGCTATGTTAAACGCAACTTCAGCCGGTGTTACCATTTGCTCCATGGTGTTACTCACTCTTAATAAAAATCATAATTTATCCAAATACCGACCGAATAATCAACTTCAAAAAAATAGTAGAGTAATTTACCGACAATTGATACTGATACGATAAAACAGATCACAATTTTCGAAATTAACTAGTCAAGCGCCGTTACGGCCATCCTGCTACTTCACACGTCTTCAGGTGAACAATCCGCGGACAATCATTAAAGTAGCGACTGCACGCTCGGTCGTTCTGACCGCCTTAAATTTAACTCCATAGCATACGGAACGATCACAGTCGTCTATAATCACGCAATCTAGAGGTACATCGATTGCTGCCACACAGGCTTATGCCACACAGGCTTATGCCACACAAGCTACCGCCACACAGGCTACCGCCTCACAGGCCATCGCCACACAGATCACCGCCACACAGGCCATTACCACACAGGCTAGTGCCACACAGGCTAGTGCCACACACACCATTGCCACACAGGCTAGTGCCACACAGGCTATTGCCACACAGGTTAGTGCCACTCAGGCTAGTACCACACAGGTTATATTCTACTCTATTGTGGATATTTCCAAACACACGTTAGAGTCAGAATAACGTAACGTTTAATTAGAATGACTATTAGAAAACCAAATAAACTAAATCATTTTAACAACTCAAACACAAAAGGTTCCTCTAAGCCTCATAATTATCAAATCAAAATCATAATCATAATTATCAAAAAGAAAACACACCATCGCCCGGCTACCACAGTAGCTAGTGACAGCTCATTATTGACCTGACCAGACCATATCTTCATCACCCATGTGATACGACCAACTCTAGAGTCCGCGACTCCCAGATCAATACCTATTTGTTTGGTTATTGTGTAATTTCAGATAAATTTTTTGTTAATCAAAATCAAGAGTCATTTATTCAAATTAGGCTGAGAATTAGCACTTTTTGAACGTCAATATTACATAAGACAGTCCCCCAAAACACTTCCTAGTGCTTTCGCTGGAAGAAGAAGCGCCGGAACAAACTCACCAGCAGCAAAGCTGTCTGTTCATTTAGAAAAAACACTTTACTTTATACAATACTAATACAAGATGGGTAGATGGGGATGGGTAGGATGGTAATACAAGAAAAAAATAACAACAACAATGAATTTTTATCATATGCCAGCTAGCCACGCCAAAATACCAGAAAAGCAAAACAAAAAATAAAATATCATTAAAATGGAAATGTAAATAAGTAAAAACTTATGACATACCTAAATAAAAGCCCCTGTCATAAAGGGCGTGACAGCTCACAGATTAATGCATTGTAAAAAGCAAATTATATGATCTCATAATAATTTGTCAGTAAGCTAATTCTGGAGAAGGAACACAAACATTGTCTTGAGTTAATCAGAGCGACCAGCTATTCTTATCATTTAAATAATCATTTACAGAATAATATGCCTTTGAACAAAGCTTTTATTTGATTTGTGCTTTAAATGCATTGTAAGGCAAGCATTTTGTCAGTTATACCAAACCTTTTGAAGTCAGTGAAAAGGGGCTCGTAGTTTGTCCTTATTTCGGGTGTTAACATTATGGATCTCACTGTTTTTGGTGTACATGTGAATATTTTGCCCAACATAAAAGATGTTAGCTAAGATAAATTGCGAAGCAACCGTGAAAAAACCAATATCTTTAAAGAAATCTCTTAAAGAAACTGAATAAGTGAAGAAAGCAGGTATTACCACTCATACGAATTGGAGACGCTGTTGGTCATCAGGTTACTACAGCAACTTAGATGTTACCTGGTCCGTCTAGAATTTAAAGTCTTACCGAGTGACATATGAGCTTAAGATGCTCTGTGGTTCCCGTTGGAAAACTACCCAGGCCGCAGCATAATACATGGTGCCTAGGAAAGGAGAGTGGTGTGTGGAAAGTTGAGTTTTGAAAGTATTTCAAACATGTACTTTATGTTTCAATTAGTTGTTCATTGCCTTTGTATGAGCTTCTGTAAATGAGAGATATAGTTGTACTGGCAGTGAGGCTGGAAGTGTACGTCACGCTACGAGGTGCACTCAATTGCTGGCACAGAGATCACTCCCCGTGATAGTGTTGGAGGCGCGACGGTGCCAAAACCGTTGCTGGAGGCGCGACGGTGCTGAGACCGTTGCTGGAGGCGCGACGGTGCCGAGACCGTTGCTGGAGGCTCGATGGTGCCGAGACCGTAGCTGGAGGCGCGACGGTGCCGAGAACGTTGCTGGAGGCGCGACGGTGCCGAGACCGTTGCAGCTGGTGCAGCACAGATGTAGTGCACTCTAACAGCTGCTGTCGTCCTAGTTCCTGAGTGCCTGGTTTTGGCAGAAGTATGCCCAGTGTGGGTATCGGGTGTTGTCCCGAGTTACGCGCACTGTGTGTGCGCTCAGGTGTTGTCCTGGAAGTCGTGTTCTTTGAACGCGCATCGGGTGTTGTCCCAAGTTATGCATACTTTGTGCGCTCAGGTGGTGTCCTGGAAGTTGTGTTCTTTGATCGCGCATCGGGTTTTGTCCCGGGTTACGTGTACTATGTATGTGTAGCGGTGCCTACAACGCAACATGCGAATAACGCGTCATACTGACGAAACACGAATTCCACATCTTGCAAGCAGAGTTTACCGTGCAACTAGCATATATACAAGCTTGCGACATCAACCGGCGGGCAAGTGCACATGCACGGGCACATATGCATATCCCATACACATATGTATGCATATGTGGTGTGCCCGACAGGGTCCACATGTACTAATTTTAAGTATTGCCATCTAAGAATATATGTGGAAAGCAATAAAAAAATAGTATTGAGTCTGAGTCCTGGGTACAAGTTTTTAACTTATGGAATTTGTACAAGTTCAAGTATGAGCTTGAAAGAGCCATGTGTCTGAAGAAGTATGCATACTTTTGAAAATGAAGTGTCTTTATCTTGTATCTTACAGTGTATTTTTTATGAGGGCCTTGAACGTGTGAAGAGTGGAAGAATAGGTAATCTCAAATGTCGTAATGATTATTTAATGGCTTTGTTTCATGCAGATTGCGATGACGACAACGGTAGCAGGCGCATTTGTGTCGCCGATTGTATTGGCAACTGTTGCCGAGTGAGCCACTAGGTGGTACGCAAACTTGGAGCCTCTGCCAACAGTGTTTGTAGAATTCTGTGTGACACGCTAACTTTGTGCCTATGTCAACAGCCACTGGGTGGTACGCAGACTTGGAGCCTATGCCAACAGTGTTTGTAGAAGTCTGTGTGATACGCTAACTTTGTGCCTATGTCAACAGCCACTGCGTGGTACGCAAACTTGGAGCCTATGCCATCAGTGTTTGTAGAAGTCTGTGTGATACGCTAACTTTGTGCCTATGTCAACAGCCACTGGGTGGTACGCAGACTTGGAGCCTATGCCATCAGTGTTTGTAGAAGTCTGTGTGATACGCTAACTTTGTGCCTATGTCAACAGCCACTGGGTGGTACGCAAACTTGGAGCCTATGCCAACAGTGTTTGTAGAAGTCTGTGTGATACACTAACTTTGTGCCTATGTCAACAGCCACTGCGTGGTACGCAAACTTGGAGCCTATGCCAACAGTGTTTGTAGAAGTCTGTGTGATACGCTAACTTTGTGCCTATGTCAACAACCACTGCGTGGTACGCAAATTTGGAGCCTATGCCAACAGTGTTTGTAGAAGTCTGTGTGATACGCTAACTTTGTGCCTATGTCAACAGCCACTGCGTGGTACGCAAACTTGGAGCCTATGCCATCAGTGTTTGTAGAAGTCTGTGTGATACGCTAACTTTGTGCCTATGTCAACAGCCACTGGGTGGTACGCAGACTTGGAGCCTATGCCAACAGTGTTTGTAGAAGTCTGTGTGATACGCTAACTTTGTGCCTATGTCAACAGCCACTGCGTGGTACGCAAACTTGGAGCCTATGCCATCAGTGTTTGTAGAAGTCTGTGTGATACGCTAACTTTGTGCCTATGTCAACAGCCACTGGGTGGTACGCAAACTTGGAGCCTATGCCAACAGTGTTTGTAGAAGTCTGTGTGATACACTAACTTTGTGCCTATGTCAACAGCCACTGCGTGGTACGCAAACTTGGAGCCTATGCCAACAGTGTTTGTAGAAGTCTGTGTGATACGCTAACTTTGTGCCTATGTCAACAACCACTGCGTGGTACGCAAACTTGGAGCCTATGCCAACAGTGTTTGTAGAAGTCTGTGTGATACGCTAACTTTGTGCCTATGTCAACAGCCACTGCGTGGTACACAAACTTGGAGCCTATGCCAACAGTGTTTGTAG
This sequence comes from Sesamia nonagrioides, assembly GCA_017933935.1. Classification (NCBI taxonomy): domain Eukaryota; kingdom Metazoa; phylum Arthropoda; class Insecta; order Lepidoptera; family Noctuidae; genus Sesamia; species Sesamia nonagrioides. The sequence continues at coordinate 376,210 of JADWQK010001572.1, read as the reverse complement.
AAGTCTGTGTGATACGTTAACTTTGTGCCTATGTCAACAGCCACTGGGTGGTACGCAAACTTGGAGCCAATGCCAACAGTGTTTATAGAAGTCTGTGTGATACGCTAACTTTGTGCCTATGTCAACAGCCACTGCGTGGTACGCAAACTTGGAGCCTATGCCAACAGTGTTTGTAGAAGTCTGTGTGATACGCTAACTTTGTGCCTATGTCAACAGCCACTGGGTGGTACGCAAACTTGGAGCCAATGCCAACAGTGTTTATAGAAGTCTGTGTGATACGCTAACTTTGTGCCTATGTCAACAGCCACTGCGTGGTACGCAAACTTGGAGCCTATGCCAACAGTGTTTGTAGAAGTCTGTGTGATACGCTAACTTTGTGCCTATGTCAGCAGCCACTGGGTGGTACGCAAACTTGAAGCCAATGCCAACAGTGTTTGTAGAAGTCTGTGTGATACGCTAACTTTGTGCCTATGTCAACAGCCACTGCGTGGTACGCAAACTTGGAGCCTATGCCAACAGTGTTTGTAGAAGTCTGTGTGATACGCTAACTTTGTGCCTATGTCAACAGCCCCTGCGTGGTACACAAACTTGGAGCCTATGCCAACAGTGTTTGTAGAAGTCTGTGTAATACGCTAACTTTGTGCCTATGTCAACAGCCACTGGGTGGTACGCAAAATTGGAGCCAATGCCAACAGTGTTTGTAGAAGTCTGTATGATATGCTAACTTTGTGCCTATGTCAACAGCCACTGGCTGGTACGCAAACTTGAAGCCTATGCCAACAGTGTTTATCTTTTTTTTTAAATAATTATAAACTAGTGCTTGACTGCAATCCCGCCTAATGGTAAGCAGTGATGCAATCGTTGATGGTAAAGCGCACTAGTTTATTAAGCCTCTTCACTTAAAAACTAAGGAATAGGAGGGATGACGGCAGTTGAGCGAGGTGATGCAATGTTAAACCTAAGACCAACACGACCTTAATAAACTTGCAGCTATTGTTTAGGTTTCAAGAAAATATATCTTTTAATAAGTCATCCGACAAGGATCCAAATTCGCATTGAAGGCTAATATTTTTTAGATCCGTGGCATAGCTTTCGATGTCTTCATCCGGGTTTTAATTACGGTTGAATAGTTTATGTCTTTCAATACTTATATTACATTTTGGTGTGAAATAGTCTTCAAACTTTTGAAGTAAGTCCATAAATGTGATTTTGTCTATTGTTATATTGAACGATTGAAAAATTTCTAATGCATCGGGACCCATTTGGTTTAAGATTATGGCGACCTATCGCTCCTCTATCTCGCCTTATAAATTATTCGCTACCATAATATATTTATCATCATCGTCATCATCATTTCAGCTGAAAGGCATCCACTGCTGGACATTACCCCAAAGTTCTCCACGACGACCGATCCTGTGCCTCCCGCATCCAGCGGTTTCCCGCGACATTCACCAGGTTATCGGTCCACCTTGTCGGGAGCCTACCCACGCTGCGTCTTCCGGTGCATGGTCGCCACTCGAGAATCCGTCGGCCCCGTCGGGCATCGGTCCTACGGGCAATGTGTCCAGCCCATTGCCACTTTAGTGTTGCAATTATTCGGGCTATGTCCGTTACTCTCGTCTTTCAGCGTATCTCCTCATTCCTCATTCCAAACGAAACCTCAAGCATAGCCATTCCCATCGCCCTTTGAGTGACTTTGAGCCTTCGTATAAGGCCATGTATGCGTATGCGACCATGTCTCAATTCCATAAGTCATCACTGGTGACACACACTGGTCGAAGACTTTTGTTTTGAGTCACTGCGGTATTTCGAACGAGAACGTGACTACGTAACTTCCCGAAAGCAGCCCAGTCGAGTTGGATTCGACGATTGACCTCTTTCTCGAAGTTGGACCTTCCTAACTGGATAGTTTGTCCCAGGTACACGTAACTGTCAACAACTTCGAGAACAGAATAACATGGGCATTAGACATGACTATCGTCTTGTCCATGTTCATTTTAAGACCGACTCGCTCGGAGGCTCTACTGAGGTCTTTGAGCATTGTACTCAGGTCCTCCGCGGTTTCAGCCATGACTACGATATGATCAGCAAACCGAAGGTGTGTAATGTACTCGCGATTGATGTATATATTCAGGCTCATATGAAAGTCTCTCCAAGCCTTAGGCAGATTTGCGCCCTTGGCAAATACATTCTTATTGCTAAAGTGCAGAGACGCGGTGGACGCCAATTTTTTTCCTTGTATACTAAGAGCTTCGACACGTAATAAAAGACTTAGAATTTGTAATGTGATTTGCTTACTGTTTGACTTCACGTTTCTACTTCTGAATCCATATTGTGTGGTGGTGATCTTGAGTAAGGCTCGAGGATATTTTTAGTAAAAACAAAAAAAAAAACAACACTTTAGTTCACGTTAGGTGGATCACGGATGCCGATCCAGACCAGAGAAAAAGTTTATTTTATTTTAAACCATAGATAATTACAAATAGACATTGACAATGACAATGAAACATATCCTACATAGAACAGACACGTGTAAGTATTACTGAGATACATTTCTTTAGTATTTTATTTCCAAACTAATTAATTATACTAAGTTTATTTCTTAAACAATTTTCTTAAAGAAACACACGTTTGTTATCTAGATATTCTTGATTTATTCCTTTAAAGTTATTAAATAACCAATTCTCAAAGCTTCGATTTAATCAAACTTGAATTACAGAATAGCAAACTGTAGCAAAACAATAGTATAGTTAGTTAGAAGACTCATCAGACTCAATTGTAACGCAGCGTCTACGTGGAACAGGCCACACACACGAATCTTGCTGAACGTTGCACGATGTAGGCGCAGTAAGTTCTTGCATAGTTTTCTCTCATCATCTGTCAAATGTTTACAGCATTGTGGATCATTTAAGCTTTGGACTACGTTGACCATAATGATTTAAGAAACATATATACATTCCCAACATATGTAACATATTACATAATTATATAAAACTTTTGCACAAAAGTACAAAGGGGGGATTAAAGCCTTAGGCATTCTCTGCCAGTCTACGATCAGATGCTAGCTGTTTTGGTTGAGATGTGTGCTATTTTAAAGATCTACATATGTCAAGCAGTGGACTAGCGTAGATTGTCAATAATGATGCTGAATACCGTACTAACTAAAAACCACCCCGGTGTTCCATCTTTTACTTGGGCTTGCGGCAATGAATGATACTTCCACTAAGACCGACTGGTAACTGCTTGCCGCTACGGCCTTGTTCAAATTTAGAAGTATTATAATTTTATCTAAACTGGCATTATCAGGCATTGGGTTCGATTTCAACTCTTATTAGGCGAACAATAAGCCAATAGGAACTTGATCCCCTTTTAACAGGTATGTTTTTGGTGGTATATAATCTAAAAGCTCCTTGTATACTAAAAACAGCCGTTAATATAGCATAACACAAGCAGAAAATTTTTGGTCTCGTAGAGTTGTAGAAGCCTTCATTATTACATCTCATAAACCTCGTGGTATATACACAAGATACAAATAACACAAACACAGATACATACAGGACGCACAGAAGACAGTCTGTCGAGATATTAACACCATGATTTGTATGAAAAAAGAAACGTACCTGAACAATTAGACTTTAAAATAAGCGCCCAAGTATCTTGGGTACTTTGTACAGCTATGTAGAATTTCTCGCAATTTCGAGTCAATAGAGTTTGCCATGACAAATCTTTAATAGAAAACATGTATACGGATAGCGACGCTGTAACTGCTGAGATCTGTAAGTGAAATAAGATACGGATGACGACCCCATTCCGTTACTCAGATTTTCTTAGGAATAATTAAAATCGAGTGAGATCATGTCTGATCTGAATTAGATAAACGAGGTCGCTAGTTTGGAGGAAAGGAACTGTTAAAAAGTTATTATCGAAATCATTCACGCTCCATTTAAAAGTGAGCACCCTCCGAGTAGATGGGTAGTGGGTATATAACACAGACTATGAGTCTGACGTACGTGGTTCGTTTATGGTGGTATTAGTTGTCGCCATGACATTATTACGGTTTATATAAAAAAATCCATTAGACTCACAAAGCTAGTATCTCCTCTCTTTAACATTTCGATAGACACTTGAATGTAAACTAAAACATGGTTGAATAATTGCACGATTCTATAGAATATCTGAAAAATTGTAAATTCAATATTAGTTTTCTTTCTTAACACCTTCCAGAAACGGAAAGGAAAAAAACAATTTACTTACGAAATAGCGGAAACAGCGTGTATGGATTTCATAGCACTTCATTATTTCAACGTAAGCCTGATACATTTCATTGTCGAAGCCCTTGCTGGATGTGTCTATTGTAACTTGAGAATTTAAAGCTTGACTGTTCCACAGTATAACTTTCTCTTCCAACATTTTTAAGATTCGAAGGAAATAAGATAATTGCAAATCAAAAAAAACGTAAAAGTAAGTACTTAACAATCTTTTGAAAGACAAATTTAACTTTATGATAAAATAAGTGAGGACAGACCAATAGCTAAATAGAGTGAAAACGGTGGTGACCCAATTCCAAATAATGATGCGTCTAGAACTTGTCTGATCGTTGAGAAATCTGTGTACTTTTTGAAAAGTTAGGACCAACTCTTTATAACTTTTACTTCGAATGATTGCTGTATTAAGAACAAATCCAAAGCAAGTAAAAAAACAATCATAACAACTAACGATGTAGATGAACGTAACGTCTACTAGATATTTATTGTAAAAAAAATGGGAGTAGCAGCGGTATACGGTTGACAAAATAATAACCAGTGTTCCAACAATTGAAACAAAGATGGAGATAGCACTGTTTGTAGTTAAAACGTTGTCTTTGATACGATAGTGAGGACAAAACATGAGGTACTGGACGATATAAAACGGCAGTAGCATCGACTGCACATCTTTATCCACGGTGTTTTTTAAAGGAACGTTCACAATACGGTCCCTAGCGAAAATACGTATTTTATTCATTTTTTATAAACCGTTATTTATAGCTTCCCCGTACACAGTCGACAGAATAATAGTCCACGATAATTGTGTAAGATGGACACCACAATCTCATTATGTTAAAAGACTCGACATATTATATAATTATGTTACAGTTAAAACTGGTTTTTAGATAGAACGCGTTTTTCCTAGTTAGAACTGGTTTTTACTAAATGTGTTTATTAAAACTAGAAATATCTAATGCTCAAAATTTCATTTCAGTCAAAACTAGTTATTACTAGACAAAACGCGTTTTTTCGAAGCTAGTTAGTTAAAACTGTGTTGCCTCATATCACAGTAATCAGATCAGAACATTCAGAACAGATCTACGTAATATAGTCGGAGTGGTTCTTCAAAAGGATGATCAGGGTTTTCACAAGTTTGGAACGAAATATGGTAACAATTTCTCGACAAATTATACCGTAGGTATGTATTGCTCTATATATTACTTAAATGTATTATCATATTGTATTGCTATTAGGTAAAAGCTAACTATTTAAATAATCAGAGCAAAGAAATTTTTGTGGATGAAAACGATGTTCCGAATACAAATTTACCTTCTGCTGACCACTGATCCGGACAGATGTGTTGAAACAGTTTCATCATCACTGTGAACTTCAGACCACTGTCTAAAGAAGTCTGTATCGTCCTTCTCCCCACCAGATCATGACTCTCGTGGTGAACGGCAAATGTGCACCACTTCTTTGCGTTCGTGAAATGGGAATCGATTGCTGTACCTCTTGATGTCTCGAAGGCCTACAATCGGGTATGGCACATTGGCATTTTGAGTAAGCTTCCAGCGTACGGCATTTCCCCTAGCTTGACTGGCTGGGTAAACGAATTCCTGACGGTGATCCCTCCGACTTGTTGTCGACGGATGCTCATCTAAGCCCATGTCAACTAATGTTGGTGTTCCTCGGGGGTCTGTTCTCTCTGCAACTCTGTTCTTGCTGCATATTAACGATCTGCTGATGCCCGGTATCTGCATACCCATGTATGCAGATGACAGCACAGTAGTAGAGAGATACCTGCCAGATGCTTGGGCTAGTAGGTTATCAATCCGGTCCGAAAGAGAGGCTATGGTAGAGGGAACGAATGCAGGCAGTCTCCGAATGGGGCAATGCCAATCTTGTAGCATTCAATGGCGCTAAAACACAGGCCTGTCTTTTCACCGCCAAAAGGAGCCCGTTCACCTTGGCTCCTACTTTTCGAAATGTATCCTTGGAATATACCGACCGCCTTCAGCTTTTGGGAGTTGAGATTTCCTCGAACCTAAAGTTTGGGCGGTTCGTTGAGTCCAAGGCCAAGGTGGCTGCCAGGGAACTTGGCGTTATCGCAAAGGTCCGCCAATACTTCACATCAGGGCAGCTTCTAAAGTTGTACAAAGCACAGGTCGGTTCGTGTGTAGAATTATACTGCAGCTACATTTGGGCTGGTGCTGCTAAGTGTCACCTGGCTACTATGGATTCGGTGGTGAGAAGAGGCTGATTGGTGACCCTGATTTAACTCGAGACTGTGACGTAGTATGTAAGTACCTACCTATTATTCCATGTGTGTAGCCAATATATAACTTGTGTATTACTTAGAATAAAGGCAGTCCTGCATTACACTTTGAGATGTTTCAATCAACCTGACACCCGTCCTTATAAGACGTTCTCCAAAGCCTAGAACACAGGCGTAGAGTAGCAGTAGGTGCATTTTGGGGAGTGTGCGAGGGAATTGCATGATTTAATTTCCCCAACTCCGTTCCAACATCGGCCGACCCGGCGTACGGCGAGTCTCCACCCCTACGTTGTTAACACCACTACGATCCGGACGAAGCGTTTTGCCTCCTCCTTACGTACATCGAGGGACTGGAACAATTTGCCAGCGGCGCTGTTTCCGTCGGACTACAATTTGCGTGTCGGTGATGGTAAAGTGCACTAGTTTATTAAGAGCCTATTCACTTTAGCCTTGAAGACACTCACATTGTAGACCGACGGAAACACCGCCGCTGACAAATTAATAAATATTTTTAAAATAATTTTTTTTTTCAATCCCTAATTAGTTTCTCTAGTACTCTGAAACCAAAGCTCGGAGTGACAACCAGTTTTATCTGAAAATCAAGTATATCAGAGGTAAATTCTAGTTTTTTCTAGGTATTTCTAGTATTAACAAAAGCATTTAGTAAAAACTAGTTTTAACTAGGAAAAATGAGTTCTAACGAAAAACGGGTTATAACTATAACATCAATACATATATAATCGTAGTCAACGTTTAAAAAAATTATAACATTAATATTAATATCTTAAATTGAGCGTCGTCGGTGTCATCAAGTAATATACTACATAGATATATTCATCAACATGAAGCGTTTTAACTAATGTAATATAAGTGCGAAAGTAAGTTTGTTTGTTTGTTTTTTTTTACCTTTTCACGCCTCAACCACAGGCGGGGGTTGGCCACAACATCGGCTGCCGGCAGAAGTTACCACCCACCAGACTAAGTCTTGCCGCCAAGTGGTTCATCGTCTAGCGGCATGATGTCTGGTGAAGCCGTACGGAGGACGGGTCTGTGAAGTTGTGTTGCGATGTGTGCCGGGTACGATACGACTTGTTATGTCGAGAGTTTGGTTGTGGAGGCTCAGATCAATCTCCCTCTGGCACAGCATCGTTAGTCGTGTTGTTGGGTTTAACATTTCATCACCTCGTTCATCTGCCGTCTTCCTTCCTATTCACTCAGTTATTTTTAAGTGAATAATAGGCTCTTAATAAACTAGCGCGCTTTACCGTCAACGATTGCATCACTGCTTACCATCAGGTGAGATTGCTGTCAAGCACTAGTTGATTATTAATTTAAAAAAGAGAACCATTTATTCTGGCATGTGCCAGTTCACTTAAAAAGTATTGCAAACAAAAAAAAAATGCATGTATGAAAAAGTGGCTAGTTATATTTAAAAAATACGATTATTTATAACTTAAAATTCAAATTCAGAACTTCCCTCCACATTTTTTTGCTACCTAATAAAAATTATCGTGTCTCTTTCAAAAATGGATTTGCGTTGAACCCATTTTCGTGCTATGATTTTTTTTTTCAAATATCACCTGAAACCGGACGAATTGTACGATAGACTTCAAATGGCATTTATGGATGAAGGCCCTTCTAAGGTAACCGTGTATCGGTGGTATAATGAATTTAAGCACGGTAGACTAACTTTGGGGATGAAGAAAGAAGTGGTCGCCCTTTGACAGCTGTTACAGAATAAAACGTGTTAGCAGTGAAAAGTTTAATCCAAGACAATAGACGATTTAAATGCCAAGAAATTTAGCATAAACCGCAGATTGGATCAGGAAGCCTTCACGAGATTCTACAAGTGTATCTTCGATTGCGGAGGATAGTTCCACGCTGGGTACCGCACAATCTCACCGATGCTCAGAAGCAGGCATGGGTGGAATAGTGCCATGATATGATAGACAAATTTGAAGCAGGCCTGTCTCGGCTGGTTTACAACATCATTACAAGTGATGAATCTTGAATTTATCAATCCAATAAATATAGTTTAAAAAACTATAAAAACATGCTTTTAAAGAATATCAAACTAAATAGATAAAAATAATTTTAAAATTTAATTTATGACAATCCATACTAATATTATAAATGCGAAAGTAACTCTGTCTGTCTGTCCGTCTGTTACGCTTTCCCGCTTAAACCTCTCCACCGATTTTGATGAAATTTGACACAGACAATCTTTAGACCCTGAGAAAAAACATAGGCTATCTTTTATTGAAAAAAAAAATGATATTCCCCAGGGAAATCTAAAAGCACGATATTACGGAATTCCACGCGGGCGAAGCTGCGGGCGGAAAGCTAGTACTAGTATAAATGAGAAAAAAGCGTGAGTCGTTTAATATACAAAAATTATGGCACAAAGCGCCTCACGCTTTTTTCTCATTTATTACATGCTTTTTATTAGCTTCACTTGTATGTTTGCTTGCTTACTTGGTTGCTTGTTTGTTTGTCTGTCTCTAACTTTTTGGGCTACGAGTGAGCGGCTCACCGTTTTTAATACGCCCGTTTGTTCATTTTTTATTAAAAAAGAATATCGAACTAAAAAGTTGAAAATAAATATAGTTTAAAAAACTAAAAAAAACATGCTTTAAAATTAATTAACTAAAAAGTTAAAAATAATTTAAAAAAAAAAGCGTGAGGCGAGGGGGAGGATATACAAAAAGTATGGCACAAAGCGCTTCACGCTTTTTTTAAAATTATTTTTAACTTTTTAGTTTGATATTTTTTAAAAGCATATTTTTTTAGTTTTTTAAACTATGTTTTACTAGTATTGTTTATATACTATTGTCATAAATTAAATTTTAAAATTATTTTTAACTTTTTAGTTTGATATTCTTTAAAAGCATGTTTTTTTAGTTTTTTTGAACTATATTCATTATCAACTTTTTAGCTCGATTTTCTTTTTTTAAATAATATACGGCTAACACGAATGCTTAAGTGGTGCTCATTTGTTTTTACCAAACTTTTCTTGATCTCCAACAAACAGAATAGCAAGTGCTAAAATTCGTAGGTAATGATGCGTTACCCAAGTAACTAAATCTAAACTAAGTATTTTGCCCACACAAATTTATACCGTTTAGCCAACGAACGTATTGAAAACGGTGGGACATTTTACAGTAATGAGCCGCTCACTCGTAGTCCAAGGAGTTAGAGACGGACAAACAAACAAGCAAGCAAACAAGCAAACATACAAGTGAAGCTAATAAAAAGCATGTAAAAACGAAGCGTCAGTCGACGGTTTGGGTGTTTCAAAACGAATCAACGCCTACCAAAGTGAAGCGATTTAGAAGCGGAGATTTTGATCGCGAGCTTTTTCAATTTGACTCGCTACTTGGTGTCAATTCTTTTACGAAACCAAAGAAGCATTAACGCTGAATAGTATACTACCAAATGCTTGACAGAAGTTTTCTTTATTGTGAGCAAGGAGCGACCAAACACAGGGCTCCGCGGGTTACTGCTTCACCACGACAATGGGCCCACCCACATCAAAATAAAAACCAAAAGTCATTTATTCAAACTAGGCTGAGAATCAACACTTTTTGAACGTAAATATTACATAAGACAGTCCCCCAAAACGCCCACCCATCGACACTTCCTAAGTGCTTTCGCTGGGAAGAAGAAGTGGCGGAAGAGACTCCCCAGCAGCACAGCTGTCTGTTCATTTAGAAAAAACACAATAGTTTATACAATACTATGTAGGTATAGTAATACAAGAGAAAAAATAATAAAAAAAAATATACAAATATGCCAGCTAGCCACGCCAAAATACCAGAAAAGTAAAACAAAAAATAAAATATCACTGAAATGTAAAAAGTTAAAACTTATTACAAACCTAAATAAAAGCCCCTGGCATAAAGGGCGTGACAGCTCACATATTTGTGCATTGTAAAAAGCAAATTACATGAACTCATTTAATATGTCAGTAATCTAATTCAGGAGAAGGAACACAAACATTGCCCTGAGTTAATCAGAGCGACCAGCTATTCTTATCATTCAAATAGTCATTCACAGATATGCCTTGGAACAAAGCTTCAATTTTATTTGTGCTTTAAATGCATTGTAAGGCAAGTCTAGCAAAGCAGAGGGTGTCTTGTTATAAAAAGTTATACCGAGCCCAGCAAAATTTGAAGTCGGTGAAAAGGGGCTCGCAGTTTGTCCTTATTTCGGGTGTTAATATTATGGATCTCACTGTTTTTGGTGTACATGTGAATATTTTGCCTAACATATAAGATGTTGGCTAAGACAAATTGCGAAGCAACCGTGAGAATGCCAAAATTTCTTTAAAGAAATCTCTTAAAGAAACTCTTACACCGAGCTGGTACATTGCTCGGACAGCACGTTTTGGGAGAACAAATATACAGGGGTCGGCACTCGAAGTGTTACCAATTCAAAATGTTGTAATTCTCTTAACCATGAGCATATTTATTTAGAAACTACAGTATCGAAAAAAGACATATACAATAAATAAAAAAAGAAGCTATTGTTCGATATGGCCACCTTTAGCGCGGATAACAGCATCGAGTCAGACCGAGAAGGCTTCACACGCTGCACGAATGTTGTCTGCTGGTATTTTGTTCCATTCTCGGCGAAGCGCAATCTTTAAGGCGTCGACCGTCTCATATTTTTTTGTTGACACTTTGGCTTCTAGAATTGACCATTTGGAAAAATCCATTGGGTTTAAGTCCGGGGAATATGGTGGCCATTGTTGCGAAGAAATGAAGCTCGGAACATTTTCTTGTAAAAAAATTTGGGTTTCACGAGCTTTGTGAGATGGTGCCGAGTCTTGTTGAGAGGTCCAATGATTTCTACCAAATTGCTTACGTGCCCAAGGTAACAAAGCATCGTTAAAAATCTTTTTACGGTAGATCTGCTGGTTTATCTTTACACCCTGGTCAATGAAAACGAGAGGTGAGCGTTCCATGGCAGTTACCGCCGCCCAAACCATCACAGATGCTGGAGCTTGCTTTCGCAAGGCAATTCGTTGGTCTAAATTGTCATTTGATTTACACTTTAACCATACGCAATCATTTTGCTTGTTCACATATTGCTGAACGGTAAAAATTTTTTTACCAAACTTGGTACCAAATTTTCAAGCAAGCTATCAACGTGCAAGTGCTTTAAGTTCTTAGCTCTTTCTAGACGAACTGTCTTTTGTGCAAGTGTCAGATCTTGCACTTTTTGTAAGTTGTAGGGCTTCAGTTGAAGTTTATTTTTTAATATGCGCCCTATGCTCCGGGCAGATACATTAAGACTTTTCGCCAATTTAACTGCGCTTTGTCGTGGATTTCTTTTAATTCTAGCCTTTACCTTTCGAACCATTACTGATGATGTTGCTGTTGTTGGATGTCCACCTCCATGGCGTTTTTTGATGCTACCCATATCATTGTAACGCGTGATGGTCCGATACACAAGCATTTACTTCAAATGTAAATGTCCTAGCTCATTAACGATGGCTGCCTGCGATTTTCCAGCCAAATACAAAGCAATGACACTGTTTCGTTTGACTTCCATCTGCAAAACTTTTTTTAACAACGACGAAAAATAGTAGGCTTTTGTTAGTTTATTAACAATATCATACACTAAGGAATGTGAAAAAATGGGCGCCATATTGTAAACAGTTTAGTTGCTATAGCAACGTAAAATTAGTAACACTTCGAGTGTCGAACCCTGTATTTTGTATGTCAGCAGCTTTGCCCCACAGTAGAATACCGTAGGACATAACGCTGTGGAAATAACTGAAATAGAATAAACGAGCTGTACCAACGTCAGTGTATTGTCTTACTTTCCTGACGGCATAGGCGGCCGAACTGAGTTGAGTTGAGTTGTTGTTGGTTTGAGGTTGTTGAGTTTGGCATCTACTGTTATTCCCAGAAAAACTGCAGTGTCCACAGTTTCAAGCACTTCTTTATCTAAAACGATATTCGGTCCCAAATTTCTAACGTTTGGCAAGGCGAACTTTACACAACTTTTTTTTTTACGTTTTCTTAGTATTTAGAACTAGGTTATTTGATGTAAACCAATCCGTAACTATTGAGAGTGCACTGTTTACTTTGTCAAAATCTTGTTTATTCCTGTCTACTTTAAAAATAAGAGAAGTATCATCTGCAAACAGCACAGCGTCACAGATGCCCTTTAAATAAAATAGTAAATCATTAATATATACTAAAAACAAGAATGGACCCAGTATTGAGCCTTGCGGTACACCTAACTGAACTGGTAGCCCGGAAGATTTCACACCATTAATATCTACACACTGGAATCTATTATGTAAATAAGAACTAATTACGTTGAGAGCTTGATTTTGGACACCGTAATGGCGTAGTTTATGCAAAAGTGTATCATGGTGCACGCAATCAAAGGCTTTGGAAAGATCACAAAAAATTCCAATGGCATTTTGCGACCTCTCCAATGCGTTAAATATGTGTTTCAGTAGAGGAACACCCGCATCTGTAGTCGAACGACCCTTTGTAAAACCATATTTCTCACTATGTAGGAGATTATTTAAATTAAAATGTCTTAGCAACTGCTTAAGTATTATTTTTTCAAATATTTTGCTGAATGCAGGTAAGATTGAAATGTGTCTGAAGTTGCCAACGTCAGTTTTATTACCTGATTTAAACAATGGTATTACTTTACTACTCTTCATTAGATCAGGAAAAATCCCCAAGTCAACACATTTATAAAAATTAACAGCTAGATAGGGAGCCACAATGTCTATTATATTACTTAATACTTTAATGGATATGTCCCAGTAATCACCGGTGTTTTTAGACTTAAGTGTGTTAAAAGCATTAATTACATCACGCGGGGATACATGTTCAAATTGAAATAGACGACTACACTTAGACACACTACATCGCAATCAGAACGAGGGACTTCCTGGACAGTACACCGGTCAAACTCCTGGGTCACTCTCCTTACAGCCCTAACCTAGCACCGTGTGACTTCTTCTTATTCCCAAAAATGAAAGATCAGCTCAAAGGAATACAATTATCGTCGCCGGATGTTGCGCTGTCAGCGTTCGAGCAGCCTGTAAACGAGATGCCTGCGGCGCACTATGGGAAAATCGCGTATGTTTCGTCTCAAAACTCCGTATCTCAGTTATTTCAAAACTAAATGATCTGTAATTTTGCATACATATACGTGAATGTATAAGGTTTAAAAGAAAAAATAATAATTTTGAAAATTATGTTTATTAATTTATTTAAAAAATAAAAAATAAAAAAAATACATGCATTTATAAGAAAATATACTTTTTTTTTAATTTACTTACATAAAATAGAATTAAATATCATTGTATAAACAGTGTCTAACGATAAAAAAATAATGTACAAAATTCAACATGCTCCTACAGATTTTCGTTGACAGCAAGAAGGGACTTGGCTTCATCGAAAAGTTCTTTCGATATTGTTTCTGAGGTATTTCTCAAACTTGATATATATGGATCAGAAGTGTACAATAAGGTATGGAACACGTCTGTATTGGTAGCCGCTCTTGAACATTTTCTAGAATGATGAAGTCTAAACTTTTTGTAATCCTTGTTGCGGGATTCTTGAGCGTCTTCGGACAATTGTCCGATAGGTAATATAGCATAGTACTCAATGATTTTTTCTCCGTGAATAAGTATTTTATGTACGGAGGAAGGCATATAATACCAATTATAATTATTTACGTACAGTTGGGCGGTACTATATGCGTATTCACCGAACTTTTTTGAATCAATAGCCGTTCCAGATGACATAGTTTGTAGTATAATGTACATTCGTTTTATAAGTTCTACGTCTACACCTGTAATGTCTGCAGAGCAAGAGTAATTCTGAAAAAATCTCCGAGCTGTGTTGCCGTCATTACTATTTCCAGTGCCTTGTCGAGGTTTATCGATATGCAGTCCCATTTCCTCCCTAAACCGCTTTTGTACCAGTTTTTTCTTTTCGTCTTTGTTTTTTTTTTTTTTCTGGTGTAGTGGCTGACCACTTTTGGAAAGACAAGTTATAGGAAATGTGTAAAATCATCTCCATACTTCTAATCCAAGCGTGTAGTGTTGACAGTCCATATTGAAATGAACTTTCATTCACATCTCGTGTCCTAACTGCCTCTAAGTTATTCATTTGCCGAGGAGTAGCACCACAAATTGTACAAGAAGCGCTCGAAGGAGTTTCAGTTAAAACTTGTGCTACTTTACCATCAATCATGGTTAAAAATAGGTTATGAGTAATTTCAATTACTTCACCATTCTTATTTATCATGGAAGGAGACAGGTTTTCAATTTGATTTTTGATATCAGCCACAACAGAAGCGGTTTTTTCAGGAGTTTCTTTAGCAAATTCTATCAATATAGGTCTGCAATATCTTACGGATGAGCAAGTTTCATTTTTCCAAATAACAATATTAGTTGTCTCATCTATGAGTTTAATGGGTACAAGTGAAGCAATAAAAAGGTTCGCATCTGATGTGAAATCGCTTTCTTCGGGCAAAACTTGCTTGTATTCACTTTGCCCTGATGACCCGTCACAACCCCATTTGCAGAATAGTTTCAACTGTCTTAAACCGTTTTTGTAAACTGAACCAATTAGTAATATACGTGCCACAGACCGCAGTATGATCCAATAAGTCTTGCAGATTGACTTTTGCACTTATGTTAGTAATGGTTATGCTCGAATCTGGTGGGTAACACATCTTCTTCACTTCGGCTAAAGTTGGATAAGAAGGAAACACTGAGCAGTTTTTGTCCGCCAAACAAATACGAAGTTTCCCATACTGTTCTTTGTTAAGGTCTAAGTCAATAAATATCCGCAGTGCTTCTTCCTTTGTAAAAGGTATAACATCTTCAGGGTTCTCAGTTATGAATTTAAGAAACTTTTTCTTATCATTTTTTGACGCAGTTCGTATAATATTAACAATTGTGGCCTCCTCCGTCTCACCCATAGACCGCAACTCCTGAGTATATGCATTGAGCACACAGTCCAGTCCGTACTCTTGTATTAATTGCATGTTTTTCGTTTCTTTGTTTTTTCTGAAGATGCTTCGTATGGTTTCGATGGTCTGCCACCTGCACTGCTTCCAGACGTATTAGGGTCATTAACTGTGACTCGACACTCCAGTGGAACACGAAATTCACCATTTAACCAGTCGACGTTATTACTTTCAAAGCGTTCTCTTTTCCGGGATGCATTTCTCCAGCGTTCGTTACATTTAGATACCAAGTTTCTTTGAATGTAGGAGACTACAGTATTCATATCCTCTGGTGACAAATTAAAATTTTCTTGCAAGTAGTTTTCTATATTATTCCCATTTATCAACAAATTGCACAACTCTCGTTTACTACAAACAAATTCACCCATTATTTTCAAATCAGATAACTTCTGTGAATATTTGAAAATAGGTATTAACTGCTTTTGTAAGGCAACTGAATTTCTGATGAACAACTGTGGATGTTTCAGGGTTCGCCTTTCTTTTATAGGCCAATGAATTAGTGCTATGTGCAAAAAGATAAGAAACTAATATTTGCACTCTTCCCATAACCAACCTGTTTTTAATTTGACCCTAATTGATATAGTGACCATATTTTATCAAATATGGTGGTCAAAACTATATCAAAACCACAAATAACTATAAATAATAATGACCATTTTATCAATTTGACCTTAATAGATAACAGATGATTATGTGAGCAGTAAAAAGATATTGGAAAAAAATTATCTCGCGATATGTTTTGGTACCGTGTCAGAAAAGGCGCAAGTATGCGCAACTTTTTTTTTTCTCCTTGTGTAAACTAATGTATAAAGATCGTAATACAACAAATATCTCGACAGCGGCAAACAGCGGTAAACGGGTAAGTCTCGTTAAAAAAAAAAGTAACCTGAAAATTATACCATCTTAAACTACATTGGTTAATTTTAATTTATTTATTTATTATACAGTGCGGCAAAAAAGAGTAGAAATTAAAGTTTTTTGGAACTACATGGTTTACTAATGATGGCAACACCAAAGAACTGTCAAACTGACTAGTTTTCTTGTTTATGTTTGCGGCTTTTACTAATTCTGTCGAGTTCTTGGCTGTTTTCCCAAAAAAATACTTTCAGCTGCTTTAAAATGAATAAAACTATTCGTTGTGGTGCCCGGGAAGTGATATACAAAGTTTTTATGCGCTGCATGGACGAATTTCGAGCTGGTAAAGTGCTATCTGATTTAAAGGATGTTTACAAGCGAACATCTGACATGACTGGTAAGTAAAGCACATTTTATTTAGCAAGGCGTAGTGTTTTAGTATTTTCGTGCAAAAATGTTAGTAATAGTAATCTCATTAATAACATTTTATCAGATTTTCATAATTTTGAGGTTATACTAGATACATGTAAAGTGACAAACAGCATATAGGAAGAATGAACAATTCTGATACTTTTATCGTCATGGATACTTTATAATTATATTATTATTCGTTTTATTGACAATAATGTACGCTACTGATAATTTTATTTTAAAAGCTTTTATTTAACTTACTGATTGCCAGTGTCTGGGGAAAAATCTGGCAAATTGGTTTTGACCCACTTCTCGGCGTTCAATCTAATTGAAATTTGCATAATGGAAATTAGACTACAATACAATAATAGCTTGTGTTTAAAAATATTATCATACATATTTTTTTTACAGGGAAATCGGAGTCTACAGTCAAAAGAATCGTCAAAGAGGGTGCCAAAAACAATGGAAAATTTGGCACACCTGCAAAACATAGAAAAGGTCGCCCCAAAAAACTTTTGGATGATTTTGACATATGCAGTATCAGACAACACATTCATTTTTTTTACACAGTAAAAAAAGAAGTGCCCACATTGTCTAAACTACTGGTTTTCTTAAGAAAAGAAATTAATTTTGATGGGAGTAAGGAACATCTCCGAAAACTGTTAATAGTAATTGGATTCAAATACAAAAAGTGTCAGTCCAAACGAAAAGCTTTGCTTGAAAAAAGTAATATTGCAGCGAAGAGGGAAGCATACTTAAGAGTCATAATGGATAATAGGAACCTTCCAAAAGAGCTTCAAAAAACATTGTATATTTAGATGAAAGCTACATACACTCTTCATATAAGTTTAAAAAATGCTGGCAGTCCATAGACACGGATGGAGTGATTGAAGACGTCTCGAAAGGCAAACGATGGATTATAGTTCACGCTGGAAGTGAAAACGGTTTCGTCCCTAATGCGTTATTGATTTTTAGCGGACGCAATAAACAGGAAGATTATCATTCAGAAATGAACAGGCATAATTTCACGAAATGGGCAGTTGAAAAATTGGTACCAAATTTGATGGAGCACTCCATAATTGTTATGGAAACGCCCCATATCACTCAGTTGTTAAAAATAAGGCTCCTACCTCTGCCAGCAAAGTAGCTGACATTAAATTATGGCTACAGGAAAATAATGTGCCATTTGATACGGCTATGAGGAAACCAACACTTGTGAACCTAGTGAAGAAAAATAAACCGGTACCTGTTTATGAAATTGATGAAATACTGGGAGAGTTGGGACACACAGTGGTAAGATTACCCCCTTACCACTGTGATCTAAACCCTATTAAATTGATTTGGGCACAAGCCAAAAGAAAAGTAGCTTCGAAAAATGTTGGTGCGACTGATATCAAGGAGTTGACTGAGGAAGCTTTTCAAAGCATAACTGCACGAGACTGGAAGAGTTGTTGCGATCACATAAAGAAAATTGAGAAAGAGTATTACGAAAGAGGGAGAACTTTATACAACAGAATTGAAGAGCTAGTCATACGAGTTGGCGAAGAAGACAGCAGCATTGATGAGTCGGAAGATGAATCTGAATTAGAAACGGAACATGACATAGTTGGTTTGGGGGAAGGTACATCAATGTCAAACCAATGTTCAACCATTTCTGGAGTAGAATATTTAGACTTTAATATGTTAGATGAAGATGATTAAAATGCATTCATTACATTAATTGTTTTTACTTATTTCTTTCTATCTGCGTATGTATCTATGTATGTATGTGCGAGAATTTGTAAAATTACTAAAAATAAATTCAAGGTAGTAATATATTTCCTGTACCTACTATATTTTCGTATAATAACTCACGCGTCTCTCGTCACTTTTTCACAACATACTGCGATCCCCTACCCGCCTGTCAAGCGTGGCGATTATGGCAATTCCTACTTACTATTTTAGACGAGGCCTTTGCCCAGCAGTATAAGGGCTATGTATAAGTTAGAAGTAATTCACACAAAAACATCAATGATCAAAACTAGTTTGTCGTTGTACCTGGTATTGCCTGGTTAACGACAGTGGCGCCCTCATTTTTTGTCTACTCTTTTTTGCCGCACTGTATATAATATTATTTAAGAAACGTTATGAGGAGATTAAGAGATAGCATTTCAAAAATGTATAATACTTATACATTTATAAGAAAAACTTTCGAGTAATGTCTCGTTGAATTGTAGTAATGTATTGTGCCAAAATCACATCATTGAACATGAGTTAGCTTTGATGCCTTTTTATATACATTATGGTTAGCAAAAAATAATTAAAAAAATATAGAAAAGAAAGCTTATTTATAAGACTAAATTAATTAATTAGTTCTACTCCATAACAACGACTTTCACGTGAAATGGTTTTGAGACGGCCTTGTATGGGGCTTTCCCATAGTGCGGCGTACTGGTAAAAGTGTTTCAAAAACTGGTTCAGATGCATGAAACATTGTCTGGGTCAGGATGACTGTAGCAAGAGAGATTTTTGAAGTTTGAGCAATACCAAGTTTTATATTACCAAACAGTGCCTACATTGGATGTCTGGTACCAAATAGTACATTTGGTACTATTTGGTACCAGACATCAAATAATTGGTACCTTGCCATAGAGGGAAAACTATTGCGAGGAAAGTGACCAGCCATTCTGACATCAGAATGGCTGGACCTAATCGACTTCACATAATTGTAGGTGTTATAACTAGTTCATCTTTTCATTAAAATTTAGTACCTCATCGGTACCACAACATATTATGTTTTTCTTATTTTTTTTTTTTCGATAAGCCAAAAAAATAAGCTACCTATACCTAGAAGGAATTTTGCATGTAATCTGGAGCACGTTGATTTCACCTAGTTGTAGGCGATATAATTAGTTCTTCTATTCATTAAAATGTAGTACTTCATTGTTATTTCTTAAACTTCTTATAGATGTAACTTATTTTTAAGGTATTCCTCAAAAATAAGTTACATCTACAAGAAGTTTTGCATGTACATATAATGTTGTATATGATAAGGTCGACTTTTACTTGTTCGGGTTTTTGAATGAAACGACGTGTGGTTTGTACAAAGTTCTATTGGACACTACTTAACACTGCTTAGAAACTAAAGATGCGTAACATAAACCTAAGAAGATATAGCTAGCTATAGGCGACAATTATTAACCGAACATACCGCCCACCAAAGGCTTAAAGGCCTTTTCTAACATAACAATGACATCATGCTACCGTACACTAACTTACTATAAATACATTTAAGAGAAATAACAAGCTTTACAATTAAAGCAAAACTGATAGTTTGAAACTCAAAAGTTGAATAGAATTACTTATTACTATAAACTTAACAATAATGAAAGATAAAGCATGAATTTGTGATTCGACTTATGAATGATAATAAAGCAAACGTTATTACTAAAGGTACATAAACATGGAATTACACGCAAAGATAATTAATTAATCTAGTCTTCAGTATTAATTGGTAACGCACATAAGTGTGAAATTGATCTCTGTATGAGTTTACCATTGTGACGTACTGTATATACTCTAGTTATTCCATCTTGTCCAGGATGTTTTTCTGCTATCCGTGCCAATGCCCACTTGCTAGGAGGCATATTTACGGTTTTAAGTAGTACAATGTCGCCGACCTCGAACTCTTTTGTTCTTTTCAGCCACTTTGTCCTTTGGTTTAGGCGCGACAAGTATTCTGTTTGCCATCGTTTCCAAAATCCTTGCACGAGTCTTTGGATATGTTGCCATCTGGATAACTGATTCATATTGGCCGTGGTATAGTCACGGTCAGGTACAGTAATTAGTGCTTCTCCGATGAGAAAATGTCCAGGTGTGAGTACTTGTATGTCATCCATCGAGTCGACATCAGTATTAATCGGCGTTAAAGGGCGAGAATTGAGGCAGGCTTCTATCTGTGTAAGCACTGTGGTGAATTCTTCAAAGGTTAAATTCCTAGTCAATATTTTTCGTAGATGTTGTTTGACAGACTTAACGCCAGCTTCCCAGAGCCCTCCAAAGTTTGGGCTATATGGTGGTGTGAAGTGCCACTGTGTTCCTTCATTTGCCAATTGATCAGCTATAGAACTGGGTAATTGTAATCCAGCCTCCTTCAACATTCTATCTAATTCCTTGTTAGATGACACGAAGTTTGTGCCATTATCGCTCCAGATCTCTTTACATGTTCCTCTCCTGGCCACGAAACGTTTGAAAGCTGCAATGAATGCATCCGTCGTTAGATCGCTTACCAGCTCTAAATGTATGGCCTTTACTGCCATGCAGACAAAGATGCAAATGTATGCCTTGCGGGTTTTCGACCCTCTTCCTTTAGAATTTAAAATATATACAGGGCCAGCGAAATCCACTCCACTTCGAGAAAAGGGACGGGAAGGAGTCACCCGAGCTTCAGGTAAGTCACCCATTATTTGTTGTCTACAAGCAGTTCGTTGTCGCGCACAGGTACGACATCCGTGAATATATTTCTTCACCAGACGTTTGCAGCTAATGATCCAGTATTTACTCATAAGGTAAGTAATCATCAAGTTTACTCCACCATGTAGTGTTTTCAGGTGTGCATCAGCCAACACTAGTGATACAAAGTTGCTTTTCTTGCCCAGTATCACAGGATGTTTTACGTTTTCATCGGCGTCTGCGTTTCTCAATCTTCCGCCCACCCTTAGGATATTTTCGCTATCAACGAATGGGTTTAGTGACTTCAGAATGCTAGTGGTTTTTACATTCCCATTTTGTTTTATTCTTTTAATTTCATCTGAAAATTCTTCTTCTTGTGCTCCTTTTATGCAAAATTCTAAAGCGTTTTGCAGTTCTTCTGTTGTCATCTGCTGACCTAGTTTGTTAGGATTTCTTGTCATATTTAAAACTCTTTTGCAATGTACTATTACTCTTAATAACTAACTAAGTGTATCATATTCTTCAAATTTTATAAATTTCTCTTCTCCTTCCGTTACATTTACGTATGATTGTATGGGCTTCTTTCTTTCTAAATCTGTGGTTGATCTTGATGGTCGTGTGAACTCGATGTTTTCCTCTGAAAGCCAGGCAGGGCCGTTCCACCACAACGTTTTCTGTTGTAATTCTGATAAAGATGATCCTCTTGATGCTATATCGGCTGGGTTATGTGACGACTGCACATGGAACCAATGGCTACTGCTTTTGTTTTCTAATATCTCTACTAATCGGTTTGCGACAAATGGCTTCCATCGGTTTGGTTCTCCAAACAGCCATGCTAAAACTATGGTTGAGTCAGTCCATGCGAACACATTTTGTGAAGGTATTCTCATAGCTTGACTGACTTTAGTTAGCAACTTAGCTAGTAGTGTAGCTCCACTCAGTTCTAGTCGTGGTAACGAAATGGTCTTCACAGGTGCTACCCTTGTTCTAGAAGCGATAAGATTTATCTTTATGTCACCTTCGCTCGTTTGTACACGGCAATAAACCACAGCTGCATATGCCTTTTCAGACGCATCGCAGAATCCATGTAACGTTAATCCTTCCTTTTTAGTGCTAATGGTATTCAACCAACGACTGATTCTTAGCGTAGTGATATTTTCTAAGTCCTTTCTGATGAATATCCATTGTTCTTTCATCTCATTGCTTATCTCTTGATCCCACCCAACTCCTTCTAACCACAATCTTTGTACTAGAATTTTTGCTGTCACCATAACTGGTGCTATCCACCCTAGTGGATCAAATAATTTTTGTAAATCTGACAGAATAGTTCTCTTTGTTATATGCTTTGATGATATAGGTTCTAGTTGTAATTGGTAGTGAAACTCGTCACTTCCGAGATTCCATGACAGACCAAGAGCCTTTATGGTGCCGTCCAGTTTCAAGTCTAGGTTAGCCTTTGTAGTGACCTTGTGGGCATCTATAGATTTAAGAAACTCGGTATCATTAGACGCCCATTTTTGAAGTTCAAAACCTCCTCGTTTTAGAATGGTAATGACTTGCTTACTAACACCAATAGCTTCTTCTGTTGTATCGCAGCCTGAAATCAGATCATCAACATAGAAGTCTTCGCGTATGATTTTGGCGGCTTCTGGATATAATTCACCTTCGTCTTCTGCTAGTTTCATTAAAGTTTTTATGGCAAGATAAGGTGCAGATGCTGTGCCGAACGTAACTGTCTTCAGTCTGTAGTCCTTGATTTCAGGTGGTTGGCGGGTTGACTCAAAGTCGGGTCTGACGTTGCCACGCCACAATATTCTGTGATAATCTGTATCCTTATTATCCAACAGCACCATTCTATACATTTTCATGACGTCGCTTGCAAAACACACTCTATGCATGCGCCATCTCATTATTATACTTCGCATATCTTCTTGTAGTACCGGGCCAATCATGAGCTCGTCGTTCAAAGAGGTGCCATTGTTTCCTTTGCATGACGCATCAAATACAACTCGAATTTTTGTGGTTTCTTTATCTCTTCGTACGACGGCGTGATGTGGTAAGTAAACACATCGGTTGTTTACTTCATCCTTCGGAACTTCTTCCATGTGTCCCATTGTTAAATATTCTTCTAGTACTTTGTCATATTCTTCCCTCAGTTCAGGTTCCTTTTGAAGCCTCCTTTCTTGTGTGGTTAAGCGATTCATTGCAATTTGTCTTGTGTTCCCATCCGCTGCTTTTGGTTTATTAAATCGAAATGGGAGTTTCACAACGTACTGTCCATTGCTGTTTCTTCTATGTGTATTTTCATAGAAGGATTCACACTCCTTCTCTTCCTTTGTGTATACCCTCTTCAAATCTGGTTCTATCTCCCAGAGTGTTTTTAATAAATCTTCACACATGATTTCATGATGCATAACCAGCATCGACTCTGTTCGTTGCATTCTTCTGCCTTTATCTTCTACTCTTCCGAATAAAATCCAGCCAAGGTTTGTTTTGTGCGCACATGGTGACCCTGGCGGACCTTTGATTAACTGGTTCTGTACAATTTGTGCATACACGTCGACACCCAGAAGTAAGTCAATAGACCCTGGCTGACAGTAATTGGGATCAGCCAGGACTAATCCTTCTAGATGAGGCCAATAGCCTGTATTTATTGTGCGGGATGGTATTTTAGTAGTCAGAGGTTTGGACATAACATAGGTTCTAACTTCCAAGTTGAAATCTTCACACCTTGATTGTACATTAATCTGAACTACTTGTTTGATATCTTCTCGCGTTGATCCCACACCTACAACTGTACCTTTGATAGGATATCGCTTGGCCATGAGTTGTTGAACCGCTCGTTCGCTGATAAAACTTGCTTGTGAGCCTTGGTCGATTAAAGCTCGTAATATTGTTGTCTGATTGTCTTCACTTCTCACTTTTA
This sequence comes from Sesamia nonagrioides, assembly GCA_017933935.1. Taxonomy (NCBI): domain Eukaryota; kingdom Metazoa; phylum Arthropoda; class Insecta; order Lepidoptera; family Noctuidae; genus Sesamia; species Sesamia nonagrioides. The sequence continues at coordinate 352,050 of JADWQK010001572.1, read as the reverse complement.
CTATTGCCGTTGCTAGCAATGATGTGCTTTGTTTCGTAGAAATGTGAGATGTCACCATTGTAATGTCCTTCTCTGTTTCTTCAATCTTCTCCACGTTGGTATGTAGTGTCACTTCGGGTTGTTTTGTTTGTTTGTTTTCAGTGTTGCCCGTCGTGGTTGGTTTTATTGTGTTATCTTCTCTATTTTCATGAAGAAGTGAATGATGACGTCTTTTACATATTCTACAGCTTGTTGGTATGCGACAATGCCTTACAGAGTGTCCGGGTGCAAAGCAATTGAAGCATAAATTGTTGATTTTTATAAACTCACTTCTTTGTTTTGGTGATTGTTTTCCAAACTCCTTACAATGACTAAGTGTATGGTTTTCTTTACACATTTGACATACTTTACTATTCTCCACATTAGTTGCTGCGTGAAATGACTTTTCTCGAACATTAATTGAACTTGCCTTTTGTTTTGTTGGTTCTGTAAGTTCCAACGTACGAAATCGGCAATCCAGGAATTTCTGAAACATATCGAGGGAGGGGAGGCTGTCAGGTTCTTCACAATTGCTGCTCACATAATTCTCCCAATCTTTGTGGGTTTCACAGTCTAATTTTTGCACTATTACGAATATTATCAAAGGATCCCAGTTGTCAGTCTGCACATTCATATTTTGAAATTGATGTAAACATTCAAATGTTGTATCCAGTAAACTTTTGATAGAACTGGAATTACACACATTCATTTTTTTCAGAGAAAAGAATCTTTTCATAACTGCGTCGACATTTATACGTTTGTTGCCATACCTTCCTTTTAGAATGTTCCAGGCTTGATGGTAGTTCGAATCTGTTACTTGTATATGTTTTAATATCGATGCCGCTTCTCCAGTAAGACTTGTTTTCAAATAATGCAGTTTTTGTACATTACTTAATGACTCGTTCTTATGCACAAGTGTATGAAATAAATCATGGAACGATAACCACTCTTCATATTGTCCACTATACGTAGGTAGTTGTATTTTCGGTAAAATCACTCGTGTTTGTTGAGTCTCACTAGGCAATTCACTAACGTTAACTGGTTGAGAATCCAATAAATCCCTTAAATCTGTCATCAAACTTAAATACAGCTCTTCATGTTCAAAATATTCTTCATTTGTTATGTAAGATATTTTGTCACGTTTCTCCTTAGATACGCTTCGCATTATTTCACCGTAAGCTTGTTTATATTCACTCCAATAATCTTCGACGCACTTGATGCGAGCTTCAACATAATGTTTTTGGGTTAATCTAGACTTCGGGCTCTTCTTTAGATTGATCTGGGTCTTCTTTAAAGTATATGCAAGGTTTTCCACGATATTTAACGCTTTTTCCACTTCCAAAGCCATCGTAAGTATGTAATAACTTCAACTTCAATCGTAGCAAACGTAATAAATGAATAAGTTTTTATAACTATAAACTTCGCACAAAATAACTCGAACACGGGTCGTCTTATCGCGATCTCTTTGTTCTCAAGCGGCCGGCGATGTCGGCAGCGAGGACTGGTATTCGGCTCGATTATGGACCATATGTTGTATATGATAAGGTCGACTTTTACTTGTTCGGGTTTTTGAATGAAACGACGTGTGGTTTGTACAAAGTTCTATTGGACACTACTTAACACTGCTTAGAAACTAAAGATGCGTAACATAAACCTAAGAAGATATAGCTAGCTATAGGCGACAATTATTAACCGAACATATAATAATGTTTAATTTTGTACTAAGAAAATTACCGAAAATAAATCATAACACACATAAATATTACGTATATTTATTCATTGATTGACACATTAATATTGTTTTGCATATAAATAAGAGTGTGCACACATTTTGTTTTTACTAATTGTGATTCTACTTGACATGTTGTCGTAACACTGCCATTTGGACTTTGGATTTGTAATGTCCCACGCCTTTCGGAGTCGGAGAAATTCTATAACAGACAAAAGGTGGTGGTTGTCGTATTAGACAGGTAAAGAGAAAAGGAAGGAGGGAGACAAATAATTTATTAAAAACAATAAAAGAATTTAAAAAAAAAAGAAACGAAGATGAATAAGTGAGGTGACAAAAAAAAGGTAAAGCAGAAGCAGACGCTGACAGCAAGCCAACATCAGCAGTGGAGGAGCGGCGCCGGCAGTAGAAGCGGTTCCGGCGGCAAAGGGCCGGCAGCAGCAGCTGAGGAGTGACTCCGGCAATAAGAGCGGCGCTGGTGGTAGGAGCGTCACCGGCAGTAGGAGCGACGCCGGCAGCCCGGCGGCAAAGGGCCGGAAGCAGCAGCTGAGGAGCGGGTCCGGCGGCAAAGGGCCAGATGCAGCAGCTGAGGAGCGGCTCCGACGGCAAAGGGCCAGCAGCAGCAGCTGAGGAGCAGCACCGGCAGTAGGGGCGGCGCCGACAGCAGAAACGACGCCGGCGGCAAATGGCGCTGTTTCCGTCGGACTACAATTTGCGTGTCGGTGATGGTAAAGTGCACTAGTTTATTAAGAGCCTATTCACTTTAGCCTTGAAGACACTCACATTGTAGACCGACGGAAACACCGCCGCTGACAAATTAATAAATATTTTTAAAATCATTTTTTTTTTCAATCCCTAATTAGTTTCTCTAGTGCTCTGAAACCAAAGCTCGGAGTGACAACCAGTTTTATCTGAAAATCAAGTATATCAGAGGTAAATTCTAGTTTTTTCTAGGTATTTCTAGTATTAACAAAAGCATTTAGTAAAAACTAGTTTTAACTAGGAAAAATGAGTTCTAACGAAAAACGGGTTATAACTATAACATCAATATATATATAATCGTAGTCAACGTTTAAAAAAATTATAACATTAATATTAATATCTTAAATTGAGCGTCGTTGGTGTCATCAAGTAATATACTACATAGATATATTCATCAACATGAAGCGTTTTAACTAATGTAATATAACTGCGAAAGTAAGTTTGTTTGTTTGTTTTTTTTTACCTTTTCACGCCTCAACCACGGGCGGGGGGTATGTTTTACTAGTATTGTTTATATACTATTGTCATAAATTAAATTTTAAAATTATTTTTAACTTTTTAGTTTGATATTCTGTAAAAGCATGTTTTTTTAGTTTTTTTGAACTATATTCATTATCAACTTTTTAGTTCGATTTTCTTTTTTTAAATAATATACGGCTAACACGAATGCTTAAGTGGTGCTCATTTGTTTTTACCAAACTTTTCTTGATCTCCAACAAACAGAATAGCAAGTGCTAAAATTCGTAATGATGCGTTACCCAAGTAACTAAATCTAAACTAAGTATTTTGCCCACACAAATTTATACCGTTTAGCCAACGAACGTATTGAAAACGGTGGGACATTTTACAGTAATGAGCCGCTCACTCGTAGTCCAAGGAGTTAGAGACGGACAAACAAACAAGCAAGCAAACAAGCAAACATACAAGTGAAGCTAATAAAAAGCATGTAAAAACGAAGCGTCAGTCGACGGTTTGGGTGTTTCAAAACGAATCAACGCCTACCAAAGTGAAGCGATTTAAAAGCGGAGATTTTGATCGCGAGCTTTTTCAATTTGACTCGCTACTTGGTGTCAATTCTTTTACGAAACCAAAGAAGCATTAACGCTGAATAGTATACTACCAAATGCTTGACAGAAGTTTTCTTTATTGTGAGCAAGGAGCGACCAAACACAGGGCTCCGCGGGTTACTGCTTCACCACGACAATGGGCCCACCCACATCAAAATAAAAACCAAATAAAATATCACTGAAATGTAAAAAGTAAAAACTTATTACAAACCTAAATAAAAGCCCCTGGCATAAAGGGCGTGACAGCTCACACATTTGTGCATTGTAAAAAGCAAATTACATGAACTCATTTATTAAGTCAGTAAGCTAATTCTGGAGAAGGAACACAAACATTGCCCTGAGTTAATCAGAGCGACCAGCTATTCTTATCATTCAAATAGTCATTCACAGATATGCCTTGGAACAAAGCTTCAATTTTATTTGTGCTTTAAATGCATTGTAAGGCAAGTCTAGCAAAGCAGAGGGTGTCTTGTTATAAAAAGTTATACCGAGCCCAGCAAAATTTGAAGTCGGTGAAAAGGGGCTCGCAGTTTGTCCTTATTTCGGGTGTTAATATTATGGATCTCACTGTTTTTGGTGTACATGTGAATATTTTGCCTAACATATAAGATGTTGGCTAAGACAAATTGCGAAGCAACCGTGAGAATGCCAATATCTTTAAAGAAATCTCTTAAAGAAACTCTTACACCGAGCTGGTACATTGCTCGGACAGCACGTTTTGGGAGAACAAATATACAGGGGCCGGCACTCGAAGTGTTACCAATTCAAAATGCTGTAATTCTCTTAAACATGAGCATATTTATTTAGAAACTACAGTATCGAAAAAAGACATATACAATAAATAAAAAAAGAAGCTATTGTTCGATATGGCCACCTTTAGCGCGGATAACAGCATCGAGTCAGACCGAGAAGGCTTCACACGCTGCACGAATGTTGTCTGCTGGTATTTTGTTCCATTCTCGGCGAAGCGCAATCTTTAAGGCGTCGACCGTCTCATATTTTTTTGTTGACACTTTGGCTTCTAGAATTGACCATATGGAAAAATCCATTGGGTTTAAGTCCGGGGAATATGGTGGCCATTGTTGCGAAGAAATGAAGCTCGGAACATTTTCTTGTAAAAAAATTTGGGTTTCACGAGCTTTGTGAGATGGTGCCGAGTCTTGTTGAAAGGTCCAATGATTTCTACCAAATTGCTTACGTGCCCAAGGTAACAAAGCATCGTTAAAAATCTTTTTACGGTAGATCTGCTGGTTTATCTTTACACCCTGGTCAATGAAAACGAGAGGTGAGCGTTCCATGGTAGTTACCGCCGCCCAAACCATCACAGATGCTGGTGCTTGCTTTCGCAAGGCAATTCGTTGGTCTAAATTGTCATTTGATTTACACTTTAACCATACGCAATCATTTTGCTTGTTCACATATTGCTGAACGGTAAAAATTTTTTTACCAAACTTGGTACCAAATTTTCAAGCAAGCTATCAACGTGCAAGTGCTTTAAGTTCTTAGCTCTTTCTAGACGAACTGTCTTTTGTGCAAGTGTCAGATCTTGCACTTTTTGTAAGTTGTAGGGCTTCAGTTGAAGTTTATTTTTTAATATGCGCCCTATGCTCTGGGCAGATACATTAAGACTTTTCGCCAATTTAACTGCGCTTTGTCGTGGATTTCTTTCAATTCTAGCCTTTACCTTTCGAACCATTACTGATGATGTTGCTGTTGTTAGATGTCCACCTCCATGGCGTTTTTTGATGCTACCCATATCATTGTAATGCGTGATGGTCCGATACACAAGCATTTACTTCAAATGTAAATGTCCTAGCTCATTAACGATGGCTGCCTGCGATTTTCCAGCCAAATACAAAGCAATGACACTGTTTCGTTTGACTTCCATCTGCAAAACTTTTTTTAACAACGACGAAAAATAGTAGGCTTTAGTTAGTTTATTAACAATATCATACACTAAGGAATGTGAAAAAATGGGCGCCATATTGTAAACAGTTTAGTTGCTATAGCAACTTAAATTAGTAACACTTCGAGTGTCGAACCCTGTATTTTGTATGTCAGCAGCTTTGCCCCACAGTAGAATACCGTAGGACATAACGCTGTGGAAATAACTGAAATAGAATAAACGAGCTGTACCAACGTCAGTGTATTGTCTTACTTTCCTGACGGCATAGGCGGCCGAACTGAGTTGAGTTGAGTTGTTGTTGGTTTGAGGTTGTTGAGTTTGGCATCTACTGTTATTCCCAGAAAAACTGCAGTGTCCACAGTTTCAAGCACTTCTTTATCTAAAACGATATTGGGTCCCAAATTTCTAACGTTTGGCAAGGCGAACTTTACACAACTTTTTTTTTACGTTTTCTTAGTATTTAGAACTAGGTTATTTGATGTAAACCAATCCGTAACTATTGAGAGTGCACTGTTTACTTTGTCAAAATCTTGTTTATTCCTGTCTACTTTAAAAATAAGAGAAGTATCATCTGCAAACAGCACAACGTCACAGATGCCCTTTAAATAAAATGGTAAATCATTAATATATACTAAAAACAAGAATGGACCCAGTATTGAGCCTTGCGGTACACCTAACTGAACTGGTAGCCCGGAAGATTTCACACCATTAATATCTACACACTGGAATCTATTATGTAAATAAGAACTAATTACGTTGAGAGCTTGATTTTGGACACCGTAATGGCGTAGTTTATGCAAAAGTGTATCATGGTGCACGCAATCAAAGGCTTTGGAGAGATCACAAAAAATTCCAATAGCATTTTGCGACCTCTCCAATGCGTTAAATATGTGTTTCAGTAGAGCAACACCCGCATCTGTAGTCGAACGACCCTTTGTAAAACCATATTGCTCACTATGTAGGAGATTATTTAAATTAAAATGTCTTAGCAACTGCTTAAGTATTATTTTTTCAAATATTTTGCTGAATGCAGGTAAGATTGAAATGTGTCTGAAGTTGCCAACGTCAGTTTTATTACCTGATTTAAACAATGGTATTACTTTACTACTCTTCATTAGATCAGGAAAAATCCCCAAGTCAACACATTTATAAAAATTAACAGCTAGATAGGGAGCCACAATGTCTATTATATTACTTAATACTTTAATGGATATGTCCCAGTAATCACCGGTGTTTTTAGACTTAAGTGTGTTAAAAGCATTAATTACATCACGCGGGGATACATGTTCAAATTGAAATAGACGACTACACTTAGACACACTACATCGCAATCAAAACGAGGGATTTCCTGGACAGTACACCGGTCAAACTCCTGGGTCACTCTCCTTACAGCCCTGACCTAGCACCGTGTGACTTCTTCTTATTCCCAAAAATGAAAGATCAGCTCAAAGGAATACAATTATCGTCGCCGGATGTTGCGCTGTCAGCGTTCGAGCAGCCTGTAAACGAGATGCCTGCGGCGTACTGGTAAAAGTGTTTCAAAAACTGGTTCAGATGCATGAAACATTGTCTGGGTCAGGATGACTGTACCAAGAGAGATTTTTGAAGTTTGAGCAATACCAAGTTTTATATTACCAAATAGTGCCTACATTGGATGTCTGGTACCAAATAGTACATTTGGTACTATTTGGTACCAGACATCAAATAATTGGTACCTTGCCATAGAGGGAAAACTATTGCGAGGAAAGTGACCAGCCATTCTGACATCAGAATGGCTGGACCTAATCGACTTCACATAATTGTAGGTGTTATAACTAGTTCATCTTTTCATTAAAATTTAGTACCTCATCGGTACCACAACATATTATGTTTTTCTTATTTTTTTTTTTTCGATAAGCCAAAAAAATAAGCTACCTATACCTAGAAGGAATTTTGCATGTAATCTGGAGCACGTTGATTTCACCTAGTTGTAGGCGATATAATTAGTTCTTCTATTCATTAAAATGTAGTACTTCATTGTTATTTCTTAAACTTCTTATAGATGTAACTTATTTTTAAGGTATTCCTCAAAAATAAGTTACATCTACAAGAAGTTTTGCATGTACATATAGTAATGTTTAATTTTGTACTAAGAAAATTACCGAAAATAAATCATAACACACATAAATATTACGTATATTTATTCATTGATTGACACATTAATATTGTTTTGCATATAAATAAGAGTGTGCACACATTTTGTTTTTACTAATTGTGATTCTACTTGACATGTTGTCGTAACACTGCCATTTGGACTTTGGATTTGTAATGTCCCACGCCTTTCGGAGTCGGAGAAATTCTATAACAGACAAAAGGTGGTGGTTGTCGTATTAGACAGGTAAAGAGAAAAGGAAGGAGGGAGACAAATAATTTATTAAAAACAATAAAAGAATTTAAAAAAAAAGAAACGAAGATGAATAAGTGAGGTGACAAAAAAAAGGTAAAGCAGAAGCAGACGCTGAACTATACTAGGGTATTAAATCGGATCTGGCAACATAGACCACACTGGACATCTACCGGGCAATAGCTGAATACATTTTATATAAACTTTTTTCGTTTTTACTATGTGATGTCTCCAATTGTCGATCTAATTTTGCTACATTGTACTAGATGGCGGAACTGAGCCATGGGATCACAGTTTTTCTAAGCGATTTTGACACATGCCCGCTCTATTTTTCTTAAATCTCTTTGATATGTACAGTCAAGACCAAAAGTCGAGTTACAATCTCACGAAACTATGGCCAAGCAATACTAGTTGTAGTTACGACCTTCTTCTATAATAAAGTTTGATACACACTTATACACTTTGACAACTTGCTGCCCGCTTATGATTGTTAGGTACTACTTACTAATTTCAACGCTCACAGTAAGTGTTTAAATAGCCTAGCGGTTCTCGTCTTGATAGGCGTTCAAGGTGGTTCGAGTTCAAATCTAATAACTTACAAAATATTTTTGAAATGTTTATTGGTGAGTTATGAATGCTGACAACAAAAATATGTAAAAATACCCATCCGCAACTTAATGATGATACTTTATTTTAAGATTTTTTCTATATTAGAGTCATTATAAAAAGATGACGGTAGATTTGAAACAAACTGAACAAAAAATATTCCACTACCTACAATAAATATTATTAACTACAATAACTCAAATAATATTACTTAGCTGTTGTTGGTTGGTTAACATATAGTTACGAGTTCGTGTTATTAGTTTTACTTTTTTAATCAATATGCAGGCATATGCAGCAATATATCTCAAATATCATAATATGAAACCGGCTTTTGTGTAAGTTGTTTTTATTATTATTTGGCTAAGGTGCAAACCAATTTCTTGTTGAAAGTGTGTAATAAATTTGTTATTGTTTTAGAGAAACACTGTAAGCCAAAGTCAAGAGGTTGGAGGACGAAGGTGGCTTATGTGTCGAGACAAGTGGAACGAAAAAACAATATTTACCTTTGAATAAACCTTTGAATCTTGCGAAGAAGAGAGGTTGCATTTGTGGTTTAAAAATAAACTGGCGATACTGGTGGAGACTTATCGAGCTAAACAAAAAAAAAAACAATTTATAACAATCACAGTGCAGAAGTGTCCTACAAAGTGTTTTAAATATATGTCATTATATATCGTAATAACGGACTATAAACCAACTCGTAATGTAATTTAGCTAAGTGACAGTAATATGTTCGGTTGGCTTAATGGCTAACAGATGTCGCCTTTTGCAATTTCAATACAAATTACTTTTGGTAAATTATAAAAACAATAATTTCGGAATTCGATAAGAAATAAGTTCGTTTACTTTTGAACTAAGAAAGCGCTTGAAGATTATAATCTCATGCCTTCAAACTCCGAAAAAAGGCACTGCAGGATGGCATGCTATACATGCAAAAAAAATTGATTATTTTATGATTGTAATAATATTCAGGTTAAGCTTCAATCCTCTTTTCTTTAAGAAAATGAATAATTAAGCTATAACCTCTTTAATGATAATATGTAATACTATAACTTTTATATCTAAAAACCTAAAATGTTTTTTTATATTTTTTACCATAATAATATCATAAGTTTGTCAAGGATTACTTTTATATAAAATATTACAATGCTGCCATTTCAACGTTTGTTTCATTTATTAGTATAAGTATACCGAATAATATATAACTTTATAATATATTGCATTATATTATTTATTATATTACATCTACAACGTGTAACATAAAGGGTATATACATAACAAAGGCATGGCATCTTTACATGATATCAAACGATATTGGAAGGGTTTTTTAATCCTAACTCTTTATGTTAGAAAGTTATGAGGAAAAACACCGCCTGTGATAGGCTACTATTATACTAGTCGCACAGAGATATTGAAGACATTTATCGAATTTTGGCAAGTAACGTGACGGGTAACGAGTAGTTATTAACGTATGTAGTGTGCTGCCACGTTTGTTATGATTTGATTTTAAGAAAAACACGAAACCGAAAATATGGTACCAATTTTTTGAGTATTTTATTTTGAGTTGAAACCCTTTCAATATCGTTTGATATCATCTAAAGATACCATGCCCTTGGTATGTATATACCCTTTTTGTTACACGTTGTATAGTAAACTAAAACATATAATAAAAACCTATTTTGGTATAAATATTCAGTAAATTTTCCTATTCGTTTAAATATTATTTGCAAACATTTTTATTTTAAAATACAAATCAGTTATCATAATTTTAAATTTTAGGAAACAACAAAAAGATTTGCCGTTATTAAGGATCGAACCCACAATCGCTCGCTTATGATAGACCATTGTTAAGTGCGGCCGCTAACTTAACTTCAAATGAAGTAACGAAATTTTGCATTACTTTAAAGAAAGATGAAGACTGCGATAATAAAAATAATGCGTTAGTGTGCGTGGCCGGTTTAGCGCAGGCGACAGTAGTCTTTAAGGTGGGAATGGACTTCTACAGCTGATTGTACATAACATTACATGGTACTCTATTCCTTTTAATGTTATATTTTTATGAAAATCATTAATGCAAAGGACATTGGCCAATGCCCATACATACTATGACCTGGCTATGAAATGTCGCAACCATGGTTAATATAGGGCTTATGGTTCGCTTAACCACCGTTAGCAATTCCACATTGCATTCACGCCAACACGGCGGAGCTTAGAACTTTTACAAAATTTGGTATTTTTGATTGGCTGCATGGCTCTGCCTTTGCCTTTCCCAAGAAACGGGAAGAGAAGAATTTAAAAAATGTAATTTTTGAGGTTATCATTACGTAATAAATAATAATGAATATGGTTTATAGTTATACCCAAAACTATTAGACTTTTAGCGATCAGAAGTGGTGTTTATTAAAAGAAACAAATCAGGAGGTAGACGCTCTTATGTTCGTGTATTATCAATTTGAATTACAATTACAACCAAAAGTTATTCATTTAGATAGGAACAAAATAACAGTCAATGAGCATATAATAAAATATAAAACAATAGAAATCAGCTATTAATTGATATGGAAAATATGGGTCTCACAGAGTTGCACGATGTTACTGGTACGAGTGACGCTCGTCGAATAAGGACGAGCGCTCTCTTTTTTTTTTTTTACTATGCCGTCTCGTAGTTGACCTTGTGAGGTCGTGACTACTTAACCGGACCATCCTGTGGCTGCCTTAAATGAATTTACCCTCTGTGGGGCACGAACCTCGGCTTAGGGCGTCGCTGGAGAGAACAGCAAGGGCCGGCTGGATCGAAGTGTTATTTTAATTCGGTTTGATGACCGCAGCGTTTCGTAGTACTAGCTCTGAGAAGAAACGTCCGAAACAAACTCAGAGGTCATAGTTGGGAATTTATATTTACTGGCTCAGCTGCGGCGCGAGCTGGCCTTTATCGGACAAGGGACGGGGGACTACTACGTTGAACGCGTCGCGGTGGACCTCGGCGGCGAGGTCGGTAGGTCGGTCTTTTATGTAATGTGCCAGTGGCTCTATTGTCGTCTTGGAGGAGGGTTATGGGGTCATCGGGATCTGTGAGGGCATGCCGTGGACGGCGAAGCTTCGAGTTGGTGGAGGGGGTATAGTTAGCAGCCGCTGCTATCAGGGGATTGCGGTGCTTGGCAGCAGTGTCAAAGAAGCGTTTGGAAAGACGCTTCATGAACTGCTGGATGGTGGAGATTTTGAGATCAAGGTAGAGGATCTCATTTCGGACGATCCAAGGGGCATTTGTGGCTTTACGGAGGAAACGGTTTTGGTCTATTTGCATCCTATGGATCGCGGCTTGGCATGTGTGAAAACTGGACAACGTATGTCATAATCGGGGGTATGCATGCTGAGTACAAGCGCAATTTGCACTTGAGCGACAGTTTGCTACGCGGGTTGAGGACGGGGTGGAGTCGACCGAGAGCGAAGGCGGTGCGTGAGCGGACCGTTTTAATGTGCTCTGTGAAGTTGAGGTTGCGGTCGAGAATTTGCGGGCTAGTAAGGAATTAATCCGGTCTGAAAGAGAGGCCATGATAGAGCGTACGAGTGCTGCACTTCAGACAGTCTCCGAATGGGGTAAAGCCAATCTTTTAGCATTCGATGGCACCAAACCACAAGCTTGTCATTTCACCTCCAAAAGGAGTCCGTTCACCTTGGCTTCTACTTTTGAGAATGTATCCTTGGAGTGCACCGACCGCCTTCAGCTTTTGGGTGTTGAGATTTCGTCGAACCTAAACTTTGGGTGGTTCATTGAGTCCAAGGCTAAGGTGGCTGCCAGAAATCTTGGCGTCATCGCAAAGGTCCGCCGGTACTTCACACTGAGGCAGATTCTAATGTTGTACAAAGCACAGGTCCACTCCTGTGTGGAGTACTGCAGCCACATTTGGGCTGGTGCTTCGAAATATCAACAGTATCTAGCTCATTAATTCACCATTTTCATACAACAGTGGACAGCGTCGATCTACCGTTCAAACTTGACAGCAATAATAGTTATGCATGTACGAGTAAAATGTGGAAGGGAAGTGTCGTCATAGAATAAAGAGGGGAAGTAGGTTATCTCCGACCCAATCCGCGATTTAATTGCCTACTGTCTTAGGGTTGACGACTGTCCGCGCTTCGTCGGTTACGGTTGTCGCTCAAACCGCTAACAAATATTTATAGACTAAGAGCTTATGTTTAAATTATTTGCTTAGTATGTAGTTTACATATACTTGTCAGTTTTTTTTTTAGTAAATTTTATTTTTAGTTTTGTACACATAAAGAACCATATTTATTTTTATTTTTAATTAATACAAATATAAATAATACAAACATAATATCTATTGAATCACACATTTAACACAATATTACAAATTAGCTACAGAAAAATTCACCAATTTTTTTTTTTTGAACTTTCTTCGGGTTCGACTATTACGAAACGCGTTGTTATTAAACTTTAATGTATCTTACTTTTTTGTAATGTTATTAAACTTTAATGTATCTTACTTTCTTCTTACTTTAATGTAACTTTAATATATGTCCGTATCCTTGTAAATAACTTTTAGAAATATAATTTGAAAAATATAAATCTTTTATTTTTAAATGCTTTTTGGAACATCTGCTCCATCCTCTTAATAATATTTTATACAAAGTCGCCAGGTGGAACCACTAATAAAATTTGGTTTCTAGAATATTTTTTGTAGTGAAGATACCTAGATTCTGCACTTAAATTGCAAACTTGCTGATTAGCATTTAAATAGGATTTAAGTTGTTTGCAATCCTCGTGACGATCCATGCATTTTTTAACAAGAACATGTGACACGCGAACCTCGTCCGGTGCTACCCGCGACTAGCGCACTGATAGCACTCTAATACTGTGTTTAGGTGTGCGTGCGGCGACCCATAGATACTAAGGCGCACACATTCAAGCCGCGCGCGGTCCGTTTTTATGAAGATAGCTTACCCAGTCCCTCTTTATACTATGGTGTCGTGGTGTGGTGTGATGTGGTATGTTCTTGTTATGAGTTTGTGTGTGTGATATAGGGGTGAGTGTGTGTGGATGAATTTATGAATATGTTGGTAAGTGTGCTTTTCTCATATATGCGAGGTAAGTGAGTAAAGACTCCGTGTATGTGTAGTCTTTCTGCAGTAGCCACTCTGTTACAGTTTGTTGTAATGTGTGTGAGTTTAAATCTATATTTTTTTTAAATTTTACTAATAGTGACCATAATGAATACCGCGTTAGTAAGTCAGGTCGTGTACTGATTTGAGTTCGTAACATGTTAAACATCTCTAGCCCTAGTATCTAGCCTTGAAGACACTCAAATTGTAGTGTAACGGAAACACCGCTGCTGGCAAATTGTTCCAGTCCCTCGATGTACGCGGAATAAAAGAGGAAGCAAAACGCTTCGTCCGGAGCATAGTGGTGTTAACAACGTGAGGGTGGAAAGTCGCCGTACGACGCGTCGTCCGATGGTGGAACGGAGATGGGGGAATTAAATCATGCAATTCTCTTGCACACTCACCAGAATGCATCCTATAGAAGACCGAAAGGCTGGCTACTCTACGCCTGTGCTCCAGGCTTTGTAGACCGTTTCGAGTTAAATCTGGGTCCCCAATCAGCCTCTTCGCACTCCTCTTCACTGAATCCAAACTAGCCAGCTACAGGTGTCTCTTAAAGTAAAGGTTAGCCTAGTTTAAGAGGCAGGGTTTTTATAATTATGTACAGAATTTTTTGCAACACATTGTAATGCCTAGAATAAGTCTACCCATTAGTTGTATCTACTTGTGTACATTTTTGTTACTAATTTTGGTAAATAAACTTTATTATTATTATTAATTACGGGTGTGTGAGATGTTTGACATTCAGTAGTCAAAAAATTGTATTTCTTGATGTCTATAATTAATTAGGTATACATATGGTGTTCTATTAGACAGTTATCTTATACTAGCCGCGCCACGCGGTTTCACCCGCGTAAATTTCGATATTCTCCGCTCCTATTTGTCGCAACGTGATGTTATATAGCCTAAAGGCTTTCTGGGTTAAGGGGCTATCGAACGCTATAAGAATTTTTCCAATCAGACCAGTAGTTCCTGAGATTAGCGCGTTCAAACAAACAAACTCATTAGTATAGATTTATTCAATAAGTACTAGTTCTTGCCCGACTATGTTTGCGTTAATTTAATAATTCAATTATGATTCGAAAGACATCTATTCTATATCAAAATTACGTTAATAATTTTCATCGGGAATAGCCCTTTTTCAGAACCCAAGACAAAAGACATATTCTTTAACAGATAATATGATTGTTATAACCACTGTTTGGCTTTCGTCACTGACGTTATGACTACTTTTAGCAATTTTCATGGCGCATCTACTCTAAGCCATGTCGCTTAATTTTCTGCGAGAAATCGTCGAACCGACGTGGCAAGAATAGTTCGGCGGAATTTAGTTAAGGGAAAATGTAGAACCGAACTAAAATACCGAACGCGAGATGCGCGAGAATTAATTTTTTGACTACATACGTGGGACACTCAGAAAGTTTTTCCATAATAAAAAAAAGTTTTATGCGTACATATATTATTGTTACATATTTTCAAAGTATTCGCCACAAGCCTCTATAGAAAGTTTCATGCATCTGAACCAGTTTTCGAAACACTTTTTCCAGTCCACTGCAGACACCTCGTTTACAACCTGCTCGAACGCTGACAGCGCATCATCCAGCGACGAAAATTGTATCCCTTTGAGCTGATTTTTTATTTTTGGGAATATAAGAAGTCACACTGTGCTAAGTCAGGGCTGTAAGGAGGGTGGCCCAGGAGTTTGACCGGTGTATTGTCCAGGAAGTCCTTCGTTTTGATTGCGGTGTGGGTGGGTCCATTGTCGTGGTGAAGCAGAAATCTGCAGTCGTTTGGTCGCTTGTTGCTCACAACAGAGCAAATTTCTGTTAAGTATTTTGTAGTATACCATTCCGCGTTAATGCTTCTTTTGTTTTATAAAGGAATTGACACCAAGTAGCTAACTAAACTGAAAGAGCTTGCGATCAAAATCCGCTTATAGATCGCTTCACTTTGGTAGGCGTTGATTCGTTTCGAAACACCCAAACCGTCGACTGGCGCTTCTTTACTGGATCGTATTAATAAATCCAAGATTTATCACTTGTAACGATGTCGGCAACATGCTTAGCTAAGCCTGCTTCAAATTTGTCTTTCATATCATGGCACCGTTCCACCCGTGCCTGCTTCTGAGTATCGGTGAGATTGTGCGGCATCCAGCGAGAAACTATCCTCCGCAATCGAAGATGCACTTGTAAAATCTCGTGAAGGTGTTCTGATCTAATCAGCAGTTTATTCTGAATTTCTTGGTATGTAATTTGTCTATTGTCTTGGATCAAACTTTTCACTCCTAGCACGTTTTCTTCTGTAACAGCCGTCAAATGGCGATCACTTCTGTCTTCATTCCCCAAAGTTACTCAAACGCGCTTAAATTCATTATACCACTGATAAACGGTTACCTTATAAGAGCCTTCATGCATGAATGCCATTTGAAATCTGTCGTACGATTCGTCTGGTTTCAGGCGACATTTGAACTCGGTCGGTCTCGACGCAAATCCATTTTCAAAGAGACATGAAAATTTTAATTTCCGCAGCTTTTTCAGCTTTGGAGTCTGGGGTCCGCTTTACCAGTCTAACTGCTGATTTTGGTTAAACTTCGATATTTTCCGTGAAGCGACTGCCGTCTGCCCTCCACAACCCGAAGGCGATATCGAAGCATTGCAACTAGACCAATTGTTGGACTTTTGAAGGTTCCAACAACCTGTAACGACTGCCATCAGATGTTCTATGCTCGGGATGCTGTGTGTGTTGCTATGCTCAGAGTTTCTCTGCGTGATCGAATCAAAAATGAGGAGATCCGCAGAAGAACCAAAGTCACCGACATAGCTCTGCGAGTCGCTACATTTAAGTGGCAGTGGGCAGGGCACATTGCTCGTAGAACCGATGGCCGATGGGGCAGTAAGGTTCTGGAGTGGCGGCCACGTACTGGAAGACGCAGCGTAGGGAGGCTTCCAACAAGGTGGACCGATGACCTGTTGAAGGTCGCGGGAAGCCTATGGATGCGGGTAGCACAAGACCGGTCAGCGTGGAAAGCCTTGGGGGAGGCCTTTGTCCAGCAGTGGACATCTATAGGCTGAAGAAGAAGAAGAAGAAAATGGCAACCTGCACCAACGGCTTAACGTGCTTTCCGCGGCACGACCAGAGCAGTGCAAATCTTCATATTCATGCACACAAATATTTGCACTGCGGCGAACCCGTGCCTCCTTGCGCAACGGCTGCGTTTACTACCGTTACGTCATGGAAGCTGTCTACGTAACGTCTTTGGTATGGGCTTGAAGTGACTAATTCGATATGCCATTTTTTTGTAAATTCGAGAAATTCTTTTGAATTGAAAGGCGGACCATTGTCTGATACCATAATTTTTGGAATGCTATGACGGGCAAAAATAGATTCTAATTTTACTATGACATTTGCTGCTATGGACTGGTTTATTAAATAGTGACACAATTGTTTTATGATCTATTTCCGCAGTTGTTCTGTGACCATAAATATATTGGTGAAATTTAGTGCAAACTAGTAGCTCTTTCTCAATTTGAGAATATGACTGTTGACTTTGACTAAGGGAAGCAGACGAATAAGCAATAGGGTTTTTCCCATGACTAATAACAGCATCCCTGGAATTTGTGGATGAATCTACTGACAATGTTATATCTTTGGACTGATCATAATATGTTAAGACAGGGGCATTTGTAATGATTTCCTTTAAATGATTAAATTCTTGTTCATGTTTCTCTGTCCACTGCAACATATGTTTTTTGATAAAAACATTCGGAGATTAGTATCTAGTCTTTTCTGACAAATTACTAATACCTATATGAACCCAAGTAGTTGACCATACCAAGGAAACGTTGGAATTCTGTAAGGTTAGTGGGAGGAGGCATTACACAGATAGCTTTAACTTTATACTCATTCACACTCACACCACCCTTACTGAAAACTTGACCTAAGTACTTGACTGACTGACTGCAAATATTTGATTTATCCTTATTAAATTTAAGATTTAATTGCTCTAGCTCTATCAAAGACTTATTTAAGTCTTTCATCATGAATTTGTTTCGTTGGACCAAAAATCAAAAAAATCATCCATCATGATTTTAACACCATCTATATCACTAAACCTTTTACGCATTTCAGAATGAAATATTTCTGGAGCTGCATTGACACCTAAGGGAAGTCAGAATTATTATTGACATTGATAAACATAACTATAGACCCATTTCTTTGGCCACTGTAATTTCAAAGGTGCTTGACGGTTTGCTTAATACTCAGTTGGATAAATATTTGAATTTACATAATAATCAGTTTGGTTTTAAGGCTGGTCTCTCGACAGAAACAGCTATATTGAGTTTAAAGCAAACTGTCAAGTACTACACGGATAGAAATACACCTGTTTTTGCTTGTTTCCTCGACCTATCGAGGGCGTTTGACCTCGTTTGTTATGACTTGCTATGGCAAAAACTGGAGCAAGCATCAGTGCCAGATGACTGACCCGTATCTTTAAATACTGGTACAACAATCAGGTCAACGTTGTTCGTTGGGCGGGGGCTTACTCGAACCCGTACAGGTTGTAGTGCGGCGTGAGACAGGGAGGGCTAACTTCTCCCAAGCTCTTCAACCTGTGTATTAATGCGCTGATAGAGAGGCTCAGCAGCACGCATGTTGGTTGCCATATTGGAGGTGTGTGCCTTAACAATATCAGTTATGCTGATGACATGGTGCTGCTGAGCGCCTCCGTCTGTGGGGTGTCGAGGTTGATTGGCATGTGCGAAAGATATGCTGAGGAACATGGTTTGTTGTATAACCCGAAAAAGAGCGAATGCATGGTCTTTCAGGCAAGGAGGTGTCCAGATTACTTGCCCACAATTAAGCTCAAAGGATGCCCACTTAAGAAAGTTGATACATTTAAATATCTTGGACATTTATTAACCTCTGACTTGAAAGACGATGCCGACATTGAAAGGGAATGTAGGGCGCTGTCTGTTTGTGCGAATATGATAGCACGCAGATTTGCTCGGTGTTCAAGCGGCGTCAAAATAGCCCTATTCAGGGCATTCTGTACGTCCTTCTACACGAGCAGTCTGTGGGTGGACTACACGCAGAAACAGTACAGTGCTCTACGTGTGCAGTACAACAACGCGTTTAGGGTGCTCTTGGGGCCGCCTCGCTTCTGTAGTGCCTCGGGGATGTTTGCGGAGGCGCGTGTAGATTGTTTCCACACAATCATGCGCAAGCGGTGCACATCCCTGGAGCATAGGGTGCGGAGCAGCCGCAACAGTATACTGAGCGCTTTTGCTGAACGGCTCGACTGCCAGTACCTCAATCACTGTCGCATGATTCACGTGCAGAAAAATGTTAAGTTTTTATTTTAATATTAGATTTGGTTTTGACATGATGTATTATTTTAATTCTATTTGACATAAATTATTATTGTTTTGATTATTATTATTGGTTACTAACATTAGTTATAAGTAATAAATTGTTACTAACAAAACTATGGACTTTGTGGTCTGAAATAAAAGACTTATTATTATTATTAATAACCATCCCAAAAACTTAATTTCATTAAATATACGTGACAAAATTTATTTCAAAAAGTTCCCTGATAGTCATTGGATTTCAGGTATAATTTCTGGTTCAGGTCCTGAGTCAAGATCATACACCATAACTTCACCTGTGGGTTGATTCCATCGCAATAGACACCACATCCTTCTTTCAAAATATACATCTCAACATGATCTTCTTATGTCGAATAGTAATAACACTCTTGATGACAATAATGTTAGTAGTGCTGCTTCACAAAATGAATTTTGACGACCTATTATTAATATTAAAAATATATATATATATAATTTTTTTACAACGGTACCGTCCGTTTGAAGTCACAGAGTGAGGTGCATAGTTAACTCGCGGAAGTAGTATAGAAACTAAAGGATTTGAATGGCGAAAATGACGGCGGTTTCGCTGTTCAGCAGGGGTCACTGAGATCTCCCATCACGTTTTACTCGGTGGTAGGCCATAACATCGACTGCCGGCAGAAGTTAGCACCCACCAGACAAAATCTTGCTGCCAAGCGATTCGTCGTGACACGGGATCCACCGTGTCTTCAGGGTGATCCCCAAAGTGGTGACACTCTGGCTTTTCCTCCCGCCTTATCCGGAACTGGAACCTCCCGAAACAGCCGTGTCCAATGAGGTCGTACGTCAAGCGATAGATGAGGGCACCGTGGCCCCTCTCTAGCCACTCCTCAAAGAGGAGACTTACTGCCGCTATTGTGCCATGCCCAACGAAGACTTAACCTGAAGACACGTTAGATAATAATATAAAAACCCATCAGACTAAGGCCAACCGCAATTTTACTCTTATATAACATGTTACGAACACAAAACCTGACTTAGTAACGCGGTATTCGTTAAGGTCACTTTTAGTAAAATTAGAAAAATTACGGGTGTCCAAGATGTTTGACATTCAGTAGACAAAAAAAAATATTTCTTGATGTCTATAATTAATTAGGTATGCACATGATGTTCTATTAGACTTTTATCTTATATTTATTCAATATATACTAGCTATTACCCGACTACGCTTGCGTTAATTTAATAATTCAATCATGATTCGAAAGACATCTATTCTATATCAAAATTACGTTAATTATTTTCATCGGGAATAGCCCTTTTACAGAAGCCAAGACAAAAGACATATTCTTTTAACAGATAATATGATTGTTATAACCACTGTTTGGCTTTCGTCGCTGACGTTATGATTGCTTTTAGCAATTTGCATATCGCATATACCAGCCTCCGTGGCGTAGCGGTAGCGGACGCGGCCGCTACGCAAGGTGGCGCGGGTTCGATCCCCGCACAGTGCAAGTATTTGTATGCATAAATATGAACATTTGCACTGGTCTGGTCGTGCCTCGGAAAGCACGTTAAGCCGTTGGTCCCGGTTGCCATACGAACATCTAGTGGCAGTCGTTACGGGTTGTTGTAGCCCTCAAAAATCCAACAGTTGGTCTAACTGCAATGCTTCGATGTGGCCTCGGGTTGTGGAGGTCAGACGGCAGTCGCTTCACGGAAAATGTCGAAGTTTAGCCATATCAGCCAAGGCTTTAATCTACACATGTATGTAAAAAAATTCTATGTTTTAATATGTTTCTCGAAAGATATTGATTGATAATTCACCAAAATCGGGCTAATTTATTACTAAATATTCATTATTTTTTTGCCATGTATGTATTAGTAATTCAATCAAACAAATACTTGAATTAGATCATATATACCTTCAATAATATGCAACATTTTTTTCAAATCCTTAAAATGAACAGTAACACAATAGGATTCGTTCAAACCCGCGCGTAATTATGTGTACGCAATATGTAATAAACTTTAAAGCAATAAGTGACAACTTTGATACCTGATTACTCACGATCTACTGGATGTTTCGAAAAAATATTCCTATATGAAATGTAGTAGGTGCCCCTGATCAAAATGAAGTAGTTTTTAAAACCTACACTCATTTTACGAAAAATTAATTTCGTACCGCTAATTCTCGGAAATTGATCACCGTGCGGTGTGGGCGTGCTCATTGTCGTGATGAAGCAGTAACCCGCAGAGCCCTGTGTTTGGTCGCTTGTTGCTCTTCTCTTCTTCTTCTTCCTCAGCCTATAGATGTCCACTGCTGGACAAAGGCCTCCCCCAAGGCTTTGCACGATGACCAGTCTTGTGCTGCCCGCATCCATCGGCTTCCCGCGACCTTCACCAGGTCATCGGTCCACCTTGTTGGGGGTCTCCCTACGCTGCGTCTTCCAGTACGTGGCCGCCACTCCAGAACCTTGCTGCCCCATCGGCCATCGGTTCTACGAGCAATGTACCCTGCCCACTGCCACTTGAGTTTAGCGACTCGCAGAGCTATGTCGGTGACTTTGGTTCTTGCTTTGCTTGTTGCTCACAACAGAGAAAATTTCTGCCAAACATTTGGTAATGCTTCTTTGGTTTGGTAAAGGAATTGACACCAAGTAGCTAGTCAAACTGAAAAAGCTCGCAATCAAAATCCGCTTATAGATCGCTTCACTTTGGTAGAGGTTGACACGTTTCGAAACACCCAAACCATCGACTGGCGCTTCAAATTTGTGTTTCATATCATAGCACCATTCCACCCGTGCCTGCTACTGAGCATCGGTGAATTTGTGCGGCACCTAGCGTGAAACTATCCTCCGCAATCGCAGATGCACATGTAGAATCTCGTGAAAGCTTCCTGATTTAATCTGCAATTTATGCTAAATTTCTTAGTATGTAGTTCATCTATTGTCTTGGATCAAACTTTTCACTGCTAGCACGTTTTCTTCTGTAACAACCGTTAAATGGTGATCACTTCTTTCTTCATTCCCCAAAGTTACTCGAACGCGCTTAACTTCATTATATCACCGATACACGGTTACCTTAGAAGGGTCTTCATGCATGAATGCCATTTAAAATCTATCGTACGATTCGTCTGGTTTCAGGCGACATTTGAAATCGTAAAAAATCATAGCGCATAAAATTGCAAACGGTCTCGACGCAAATCGTTTTTCAAAGAGACATGATAATTTTAAAAATGTAATCTCGCAAAAAATGTGGAGGGAAGTTTTGAATTTGGAACATACCTATTATTAGTTAAAAATAATCATATTTTTAAATGAATTATAACTGGCCAGTTTCTCGTACATAAAAACTTTTTGTCTGTCGCAATACTTTCTGAGTGACCTGGTATATACCAGGATAAATGGTTCTCTTTTTTTGTAATAATAATAAACTAGTGCTGGACCGCAATCCCGCCTGATTGTAAAAATTTATGGTAAAACGCGCTAGTTTATTATGAGCCTATTCACTCAAAAAAAAAGTGAATAAGAAGATAGACGGTAGTTGAGCGAGGTGATGCAATGTTAAATCAAACAACACGGGCTGCTGCAATGCTGTGCCAGAGGGAGATTAATCTAGAGATCCTCCACGATCAAACTTCCGACACAACAACATTTTTGGTGCATTTACACATCGCAACTCGGGTTCCAGCAATGGTTCAGATCCGTCCTCCAAACGGCTTTACCAGACATCATGCCAGAACACGACAAACCGCTTGGCGGCAAGACTTAGTCTGGTGGTTGGTAATTTCTGCCGGCAGCCGATGTTGTGGCCAACAACCGCCTGTGGTTGAGGCGTGAAAAAATAACAAAAAAACAAAGAAACAAGCTTACGTTCGCACTAATATTATATTAATTAAAACGCTTCGTGTTGATGAATATATGTTGTATATTACTTGATGACACCAACTACGCTCAATTTAAGATATTAAAGTAACAATGTTTTTTTATAGTCTTTTAACATAATGAGGTTGAGGTGTCTTGCCGTCTTATACCATTGCCGTAGATTATTCTATCAACTGTGTACCAGAAGGCTACAAATAATGGTTTATATAAAAATGAATAAAATACGTGTTGTCGCTAAGGACCGTATTGTGAACGTTTCTTTTAAAAACACCGTGGATAAAGATGTGCAGTCGATGCTACTGCCATTTTATATCGTGCAGTATCTCATGTTTTGTCCTCACTACCGTATTAAAGACAACATTTTAACTACAAACAGTACTATCTCCATCTTTATTTCAATTGTTGGAACACTAGCTTTTATTTTGTCAACCGTATACCGCTGCTACTCGCAATTTTTTTACGAAAAATATCTAGGAAACGTTACGCTTATCTACATCATCAGTTGTTATGATTGTTTTTTCACTTGCTTTGGATTTGTTCTTAATACATACACAGCAATCATTCAAAGTAAAAGTTATAAAGAGTTCGTCCTAACTTTTCAAAAAGTGCACAGATTTCTCAACGATCAGACAAGTTCTAGACGCATCATCATTTGGAACTGGGTCACCACCGCTGTAGCACTGTTTAGCTTCTGGTCTGCGCTGACTTATTTTATCATCAAATTAAATTTGTCTTTCAAAAGATTGTTCAGTAGTTACTTTTTTGTATTTTTTGATTTGCAATTATCTTATTTCCTTCGAGTCTTAAAAATGTTGGAAGAGAAAATTATACTGTGGAACAATCTAGCTTTAAATTCTCATGTTACAATAGACACATCCGGCAAGGGCTATAACAAGGAAATATATCAGGCTTACCTTGATATAATGAAGTGTTATGATATCCATACACGCTGTTTCCGCTATTTTGTAAGTAAATTGTTTTTTTATTTCCGTTTCTGGAAGTTATTAAAGAAAGAAAACTAATATTAAATTTACAATTTTTCAGATATTTTATATGATCATGCAATTATTCAACCATGTTTTGGTTTACATTCAAGTGTCAATCGAAATGTCAAAGAGAGGAGATATTAACTTTGTGAGACTTTTTTATTTTTATATTTTATAAGGTAAACCGTAATTATGTCGTGGCGACACCTAATACCACCACAAACGAACCACGTACGTCACACTCATAGTCTATATTTATTAATTGTGGGATATATATTTTAAGGACTGTATGAAAAGGCCGCTGGTAGGGATTGTTCTGTATTGTCAACTCCCGTGAAAAACAAAAGCTTATAAAAAAACATAGATAATAAAAAACACACCAGTAGTAAAAGACGAAGAAGGTGCGTCAAGCACATGCTCTACCCACTATCCATTTACTCAGAGGGTTCTCCCTTTCCAATGGAGCGTCAATGATTTCATTAATATAACTTTCCAGCCATTTCTTTCTTCCAAACTAGCGACGTCGTTTATCCAATTCAGATCAGACATGGTCTCACTCGATTTTATTTATTCCTAATCAGAACTGACTAGCGGAATGTGGTCATCATCTGTATCTTATTTCATTTACAGGTCTCAGCAGTTATAGCCTCGCTGTCCATATACATGTTTGCAATTAAAGATTTGTCATGGCATACTCTATTGACTCGAAATTGCGAGAAATTCTACATGGCTGTACAAAGTGCCCAAGATACTTGGGCGCTTATTTTAAAGTCTAATTGTTCAGGTACATTTCTTTTTCATACAAATCATGGTGTTAATATCTCGATGGGCTGTCCTCTGTGCGTCCTGTATGTATCTGTATTTGTGCTGTTTGTATTCTGTGTATATACATTGAGGTTTAAGAAAGATATGTGATAATGAAGGCTTCTACAACTCTATAAGACCAAAAGTTCTAAAGCTTGTGTTATTCTATATTAACGGCTGATTTTGTAGTCACTGAGCTTTTAGAAACATACCTGTTAAAAGGCGGGCCAAGTTCCTAGCAGCTAATTGTTCGCCTAAAAAGGGTTGAAATGGAACCCAATGCCAGATAATGCCAATTATGGATAAAATAAAATTATAATACTTTTAAATTTGAACGAGGCCGTAGTGGTAAGCACTTACCAATCGGTGTTAGGGGAAGCATCATACATTGACGCAATCCTTTAAGACTACCTATGAGAGTACCTATAAGACGGAACACCGGGATAGTTTTCAGTTTTACCTAAGAGTCTGCCCCCGCCGTCCGCCACAAGGCATTAGAAAGTTAGGGGTGTTGTCAAATCTAACTCACTTTTATAAACGGCATTCAGCACCATTATTGACAGCCTCCGTGGCGTAGCGGTAGCGAACGCGGCGAGGCGAGGTGCGGGTTCGATCACCGCGCTGTGCAACTATTTGTATGAATATGAATATTTGCACTGGTCTGGTCGTGCCTCGGAAAGCACGTTAAGCCGGTTGCCATACGAACATCTAATAGCAGTCTTTACGAGTTGTTGGAGCCCTCGAGAGTCCAGCAATTGATCTAGCTGCAATGCTTCGATATCACCTTCGGGTTGTGGAGGTCAGACGGCAGGCGCTTCACGGAAAATATCGAAGTTTAACCAAAATCAGCAATTAGAACGGTCTAATTACGACTACGGCTTTGACGGCAAAGCGGAGCCCAGACTCTAAAGCTGAAAAAAAATAAGCTTCGGATGCGACTGGGATTAACGCTGAGATGATGATGATTCAGCATCATTATTGACAATCCACGCTGGTCCACTGCTTGATATATGTAGGTCTTAAAAACTGCACGCATCTCAATCAAAGCACCTAGCATCTCATCTCATCAGCACCCATGGTTGACTGGTAGACAATGCCTAAGTCATTAATACCGCCTTTGTACTTTTGTGCGAAAGTTTTATATAATTATGTAATATGTTTTTTAAGTAAGTATTTCCAACGCAGTCCAAAGCTTCCATAATCCATAATGCTGTAAACATTTGGCAGATGATGAGAGAAAACTATGCAAGAACTTACTGCGCCTGCATCGTGCTACGTTCTGCAAGATTCGTGTGTGTGGCCTGTTCCACGTAGACGCTGCGTTACAATTGAGTCTGATGAGTCTTCTAACTAACTACACCATTGTTCTGCTACAGTTTGCTATTCTGTAATTCAAGTTTGATTAAATCTATGCTTTGAGAATTTGTTATTTAATAACTTTAAAGGAATAAATTAAGAATATCTAGATCGCAAACGGGTATTTCTTGAAGGAAAGAAAAAACTTAGTAATAATGAATTACTTTAGAAATAAAATGCTCATTCATGTCATTATATTTTATCTTTTTAATTTTGTGATCTAAGGCAACCAAAATACAAGAAAACAAAACAGATATTAATATCGATACCCGTTTGAAGGTTAATTACCAACAATACATTGTACACTGTCATATATCTGGCATTATATCTTTTAGCTTATATGATAATAAAAGGCATAAAAAATAGAATTAAAAAAAATTAACCTTTATTTTTTTTTATTCTACTTTTTATCATCATCATCTCAGCGTTAATGCCAGTCGCATCCGAAGCTTTTTATTTCAGCTTTGGAGTCTGGGGTCCGCTTTGCCGGTCTAATTGCTGACTTTGGCTAAACTTCGATATTTTCCGTGAAGCGACTGCCGTCTGACCTCCACAACCCGAAGGTGATATCGAAGCATGGCAGCTAGACCAATTGTTGGACTCTTGAGAGCTCCAACAACCTGTAACGACTGCCATTAGATGTTTGTATGGCAACCGGGACCAACGGTTGAACGTGATTTCCGAGGCACGACCAGAAAAGTGCAAATGCATACAAATATTTGCACTTAATCGTTTATTTCAAATTAACCATCACTTGGTACTTTTGAATAGTCAATGGGGATTCATTGGAATGATCACTCCACGGGGATCGAACCCGCGCCTCCTTGCGCAGCGGCTGCGTTTGCTACCGCTACGCCACTGAGGCTGTCAGTGCTCTTTTATTATACTTTTTTATGCTGTATACCAATGTGACCAGCCCATTGCCACTTCAACTTGCTAATCCTCTCAGCTATGTCGGTGACTTTAGTCCTCTGTCGGATCACCTCATTCCTGATGCGATCCTTTAGAGAGGCGCCCAACCTAGCCCACTCTATGGCTCGCTGAGCGGCTTTAAACTTATGGACTAGTCTGACCGTTAGTGTCCACGTCTCGGCTCCGTAAGTCATGACGGGTAGGACGCACTGGTTGAAGATTTTTAGTCTTCAAACATTGGGGTATGGGCAACGAAAATACCCGACGAAGTTTACCAAATACTGCTCATCCCAGCTGGATTTACCTCCTTTTCTTCGAAAACGACGAGCTGCATTCCGTTTACGGCAACCAGTCCTGGAGTGACCCGATCATTTAACATAATTTTGGAATCCGGATTCAGTTGAGTTGGTCAGCATGTGTTCCAGCTCTTGCTGCGTTTCCGCCATGATGACAATATCGTCCGCAAATCGCAAGTGTGAGATGTACTCGCCATTGATGTTAATGCCCCGACCCTGCCAATCCAGCGTTTTAAACATATCCTCGAGGGCATTGGAGAACAATTCGGGGGAAATAACGTCCCTTTGTCTCACTCGTCGCTTAAGAGCGATATGTTTAGTCTGCTGGTTCTGGACTTGGACGGACATTGTTGTTGGCGGCATCGTAAAGACATCTCAGCACTTGGATATATCGCCAATCGACTTGGCATCGCTGCAAAGATACCAGAACAGACCAGGTCTCGATGGAGTCAAAGGCCTTCTCATAGTCCACACAGGGGCTGATTATACTCTTCGGTCTTCTGTATAATCTGCCTCACTGTGTGTATGTGGTCTATGGTACTGAATCCTCCTCTAAGCCCGGCCTGCTCAGGCGGCTGGAATTTGTCGAGTCTGCGCGCTAGTCGGTTCGTGATCACTCTTGTAAACAGCTTGTGGACATTGCTCAAAAGCGAAAGGGGTCTATAGTTCTTCGGTAAGGTTTTATCACCTTTCTTGATAAACAGGACCACTACTCTTTTGTTCCATGCCTTAGGAGTTCTCCCCGAAAAAAGAGCAGAATTAAATATACGCTGACGCTTTTTTAGCACAGGCGTACCTGCAGCTTTCAAGAGCTCCAAGGTAATCCCGTCTTCTCCTAGGGCCTTTACATTTTTAAACTGTCCAAGAGCCACCACGATCTCGGCTAGGCTAATCTCAGGGAGGTCGCCGGTGTAATGCCGTGTGAGAGTGGCTCTGGAATCTTCTATACGGGACCCACACCGATGACCAAAATATGCCGCAGGACCGTCAACCATTGGGGTAAACGAGTCCTCCAGTGGAGACCGCGTCTCGGCAAATGTAGCGTAGGACGCCCTTGGGCGAGATGGAGCGACGACATCAAAAAGGTGGGTGGTAGTGGCTGACGGAGAACTGCTCAGGATCGAGCTTGTTGGTGGGCCATGGAAGAGGCCTATATCCAGGGGTGGACGAGTAGAGGCCGATGATGATGATGATAATGATAATGTATACCAATGCTCATCAATATGATTCGTATGTCTATTGGGAGGCAGGGATATCGCCACGAAACCAGAGGCCGTAGTCTGGTATTACAATAGTGTCAGAATGGTCTAGCAGTTATCTCCTAATGCTCGAGTTTGACAAGTTTCGTAATCTACTAACAAAATGTCGTCATTATAACTTTCAAGTGGGCAATTAAAAAAAGAAACCGTGCCCCTGGCGCACAGACAAGTGAAGAAACACAGGTGGGTTTTAGTCAGTAAAAGTCTGATAGCCCTTCCGCTCTAGCCAGAGCGGGCGAGGTCGTTTGATGGTCCTTACCAAGCCCGCGCCTATGGTGGCCGGAAGTTCTATGTTGTCTCCCAACCAGGGCGTCTCCTGCGACGGTTAGAGGCTTAATTCATCAATCCGTATCCTCTTCAACAAATGTTTAAGTGAGGGGGTATTACAATGCATATGGAAAAGAGCGTTTGGTACTCCCATCTATAAAAATGGCGATAAAGCCAATGACGTAGAAAATTATCAACCTATTTCTATTCTATCCACATTGTCTAAGCTTTTCGAGGGATTGGTGCACAGTAATTTGTTTCCTCACCTTAGACATCACATCATTTCTGAACAGCATGGCTTTGTTCAGTCGCAATCTCACACCACTAACATAACGATTTGTACATTTTTTTTTATTCCAAAATATGGACAAAGTCACGTAGGTTGATGCTGTGTATACTGATTTTCATAAGGCTTTTGATAAGGTGGACCACAAATTGCCTTTAGATAAGATTGCCTTTAACGGCCTTAGAAGATGGTCATGGCTCAGATGGTTTGTGTCGTACATTTTCCATAGGACACAAAAAAATTGTCATCAATAGATACGAGTCCGAATAGGCAGTTGTAGAATCCGGTGAGCCCCAGGATTCAGTCTTGGGTCCTTTATTGTTTATCTTGTTCATTAACGACATAAAGTCCTGTATAGTTACATAACTCTACATTCCTTATATACGCTGATGACATCAGAATTCTTTGTATCAGGAGTAGTTTACATCGACATAGCGAATGCGTTTGACAAAGTCTAGCACAACGGCTTAATTTATAAGCTATACTAACTCGGAGTGCCTGACCGCCTCGTCCTCGGATTTTTTGTCAAACCGCACCTTTCGCTACAAATTTTAAGCATCCTTGCAGGTGTTCCCCAGGGCTCTGTACTAGCCCCACTCATATTCACGCTGTATACAAGCAATATCCCGAAAAGCAGTAAGGCTCAACTCACCCTCTTTGCAGACGACACCGCTATCTGCTGCTCGGGACTCAGTCCTGACCGAATTCGATTCCATCTCCAAACCGCGGTCAACAAACTCGCAGACTGGTTTGAGAAATGGAGAATCGAAGTCAACTCCGAGAGAAGCCAAGCGGTTCTCCACTCGAAACCGCGACGCAACGTCCCTCCTCCCCGACTCATCACCATGTCAGGCAAGCCAATCCCTTGAGGGAAGCGAGCCAGATACCTAGGTGTGATTCTCGACAGCAACCTCAACTACTCAGAGCACATTAAGACGGTCCGCGCACGCGTCGCCTTCGCTCTCGGTCGACTCCACCCCGTCCTGAACCCGCTTAGCAAACTGTCGCTCAAGTGCAAATTGCGCTTGTACAGCACGAAAATAAATGTTGCGTTTTAACTATATTTCTCGTAATAATTCAGAAATTTGTGGTTAAAAAGCGATAATGAGGATAGACGACTGAATTTTGTAAAACCTTACTTAGAATTTTACGTAACTGATTGATTTATTATTATTATTATTATTATTATTATTTATTATTTATTTATTTTTTTATTTATTTTTTTTTTTTTGTTACCACTTATATTTTAATAAGTTCGGTATACAACTATTACACACATTTAAAGTGTCCATTTTTATATTTTTAATACAAAGTTGTACCTTTATGTTGATACTGTTTATCAATAAAAGTCCTGACTATGACACTGTACTATCATTTTTAAAAATAATATGTCTTAAACCTTAAATGTACATCCAAGTAACATTAGAATTTAATATTATAAAGGGTTTTTCAATATGAACTTTGACAGCGCATAGCGGCCATTTTGGTAATGCGATAGCTGTCAAATTGGCCATGAATACATATTTAGTCTTGACATTTCAACATGGAACGCTACACACTTCAACAATGCGTAGAAATTATTAAAATTTATAATCAAAATCAGTGCTCTATTCGCCTAACGTTCCGTGCATTGCGTCCAATTTATGGCGTTCATGGCCGTCCTGCAGAGACCACAATCAGTCGTTTGATAAAAAAAAGTTGAGACAACCGGGTCGGTAATCGATGAAGCAGTTCCTGTACGTCAAAGAAACGCAAGATCATTGGAGAATATTGTTGCCGTTCGAGACAGTATGCGAGAAAACCCCAGATAATCCATTCCGTGTCGTGCGCAAGAACTGGGTCTTTCTGCGACATCAACATGTCGAATTTGGGCCGAGATTTGGTTTTTCATCCATATAAAGTTCAATTAACTCAAGAGCTAAAACCCAGTGACCACAGGCAGCGCCGTGTATTCGCTGATGGGGCGTTAGAGCATCTGGCAGCTGATCCCGCTTTCGCAAAAAAATCATCTTAACTGATGAGGCTCATTTCTGGTTACGCGGCTTTGTTAATAAACAAAAGTGCCGGATTTGGTACGATTAAAATCCGCGGGACATTCATCAGGTGTCTTTACACTCCGAAAAAGTAACTGTTTGGTGGGGATTTTGGTTCGGCGGTACTATCGGCCCTTTTTTCTTCAAAGATGCGCAGCAATTTTTTTCTGGCCTAGGGTAGGTGGTATGGATCATACAAACATGTGGTTCCAACAGGATGGCGGCACTTGCCATACAGCATGGGAAACATTAAATTTATTGAAAGAGAAGTTCGAGGGCTTCGTCATCTCGCGTGGTGGCGACATCAACTGGCCCCCGAGATCGTGTGACTTAACACCGATCGATTATTTTCTGTGGGACTATGTGAAATCTCTAGTGTATGCAGTATAAAACACAGTCAATTGCTGCCCTTAAAAAAAATCAGCCCTAAGTGAAAGAGAATAGGATTCATAATGAGAAGCCCTTTTAGAAATCACATAATTTAATATCATCAAACAGTAATAATAGTACTGTAACGTAGTAGGTACTGCGTGTCACGGGTTTTTGTTTTTTTTGTTGGGATGGGAAATCATCAAATGACTTCTCCTGCTCTGGGCGCAGCGAAGGACGTGTCAGACTTTTACTGACTAAAACCCACCCGTGTTTCTTCAGTTGTCTGTGCGACGGCCAGTGCCACGGTTTCTTATTTAACCAACCTGCAACCCAGACCCACCCGTGTCGCGGGTTCAAGGAACAAAAATATTTGTATGACCGACAAGTAATTGTTACGGGTCTGGCTGCTTATGTAAGTAGATTTAAATGTTTTAAACGCACCCACTATACAGGAGTAATTAATAGTGTGGGGCAACAGTTTTGAAAAAAAAAACATTTACATAAAATAAAAACAATTACACAGCATCACAATGTTCAATAGAGTTTTACTCCAAATTCAGTTAGAACATCTTCCCAAAATTGTATTTCTTCTTGATCCGGTGCATTACCAGTCTGCAGCTCATTGCCTAGGTCAAGATATTCTTGGTTTTCGACAGAATACGGACTCCACACAGCGCCCAAAGAGTTATCAGGAGTCGGGTTTCTACAAACAAAATAAAAGAAAATTTCATTATTACTGGTTGTTGCTACGTAGTCGGCACTACGGTTGGTTTGTGGTTGTCCACTTGAGCCTTAAATTGAAAGAACTGGAAGTCATAGCGAGAATACAGAAAAACACACAGAACAATAATTATAATGCATTCTAATATACATAGTAGTTAGTTTCGATAATTTGCTTGTTGGTTGTTAATTATAGTACAAAATTATGATTTTCTGCACACAATTTGGTTATAAAGAGAGCCGTTTCACTACTATTATTATTATTATTTAAACGAAGTTTTGAGTGGAGCGAAACCTATCCACCAACATTCACCCGACGGACCTCAGACGATGTCTCAGTATCGCGCGTTTACATCGGCAGTCAGTCTCAGAATCACAATCTCAGAATATCTCACAATCATCAATCTCAAGTTTACTCTTGCGGGTAAATTCGTTCGATAGTTAAAGAGTTAATACTCTTGGTAATGAGCTAGACCTTGAGTGCTTGTTTATATTTTCCACTTCGAACATTTTAATAGTGTTGCACTCCATTCGCGACAGCTTTACACAAAAGTTAAAAAAGATTCTTTTTAGGGTACATTTTGTAATAAATTACAATATATGTACATTATGGTTTGTTATAGTTAAGATTGATGCTGAATTTATTATAATGAACTTAAATAACAACTGTTATATTTCTATTAACTCATTTATACTATCTATTAACTCAATTTATGAGGCTTTTATTTAAATAAATTATGTAGATTTTACGAAAATTATTAGTGTCTACATTAAAAACCTAAAAGAATCAGGAGTGGTCAGTAACTGGAACGCTTTACATTTTACTATAAGTTAACCAAATCTGAAATGTTTTTTAATCCTGTCATCTGTTGTGACAGCAGAGTATTTTTTCGGGTTTGTCATTCACTGGGAGACACGCGTGAATGCTATCTTATCTGCATTTTGCCGATTTTCGTTATTAAGTTGTTAACTGTTATTGTTCTGTATTTATTTTGTTATCGATATTTAGATTATCACTCGATACGTCATAATCTTAATATCGATAACGAGCAAAAGTTAAAATATTATATTATACCTATCCATTATTTGTTTAAAAAATTAAATTAATCTCGAGAGTTAAAAGTTATGAATCTTTGTTTCTATACAACGTTATTTTTTCTTTAAACGAACCCTGAATATAGTTTGTTCAGAATCAGCAACTGAATCGATTTTAATAATTTTTGCACCATATTTTTTTTTTATTATTACAAACTAGTGCTTGACTGCAATCCCGCCTGATGGCAAGCAGTGATGCAATCGTTGATGGTGAAGCACACTAGTTTATTAAGCCTATTCACTTAAAAAACCTAGGAATAGGAAGGATGACGACAGTTGAACAAGGTGATGAAATGTTAAGCCCAACAACACGACCAACAATGCTGCGCCAGAGGGAGATCGATCTGGAGACTCTCCACGACCAAACTTCCGACACAACAACATTTGGAGCATCGTACCCGGCACACATCGCAACACAACTGCTCAGACCCGTCTTCCATATCCCGTCGACCATATTATATTTTGTCCCAAATGTATTTAAAATATTATGCAGTGTGGTTACTGAGCGCACGGCAAGTTCATAGCGGAGCCTCCGCCGCGCAGCGTAGCTGTAGGTGCGAGTGGGCGTGCAGCGCGTTGACCATATTTTTGTAGAGACAACCAGGTGATATAACAAGATAATGTTTGATGTGATTTTTCATGACAGCTTTTTGAAATTTTATACGTAACTACATTATTTAATTAAAAATACTGGACACGTGTTTCGGGTTTCGCATAAACCAAAATTAACGTTGTATATTCAGTCTGAAGTCAACTACCATGAAAATAAAATTAATATTTGTTTTACTTGAAAAAACGTCAACTTGAACCAACAGTAAAATTTGAGGATGTGTAAAAAAAAGTAAACTTAAATTTGCCCTTACCCGTATTAAGCGAAATTTGTCCATAGTTTTGTGACTTTCTCTATAAGTTGGAACTCAATAGAGTTCATATTAATTAAAGGCCGTTCTCTCAAACTGAACAAATACATCAAGTCATCGCTATGGGCAACAACTGGTCTATCTCCAACTAAATGACCGATCCCCATCAATTCAGAAACAATATTCAATTCGGATACGCATGTGAATTTGTACAAATATACTTTGTTCTTTTGAGAGCGAGCACATATCTTAGCCCATCTTATCGTGGGGAACACAAAAATATCCATAGAATAAAATTTTACTAATTTCTCCCAATCATCTGGTATAGCAATCTCATTCTTGAAATAATATTCCTTCAGTTTCGTTCCAAGTTCTAATTGTTTAATTACTGATAAATCAAGTGACGAGGGATAGGAAACAAAAAACTGTGGGAAATTTCTAGCTTGATCAAGACTATCTTCAACCTCCCCATAGATGACTAAACCCATCAGACCTTCATCGGCAGTGTAGCCAACCATAATATCAACTCCTTCGTGAACATTATTTGATACTGCATTGACCATATCCCCGTAGAAAAATCTTTCATTGTTTTCAAATTCTTTTTCGTTAGCCACACTAAAATAAACTTCCAGATTGGTCCTTGTTTTTTCGGAATAAGTTATAGGAACGATGGCTTGTATAAGTGAATCAGTTGGTTGTTTTTTTAAGAATTCGTATACTTCGTTAACGTCATTAGAATAAAATCCTAAATTTCTTGCCAAGGCGAAGCCTCTTTCACGTGGTTTGTATGCTTGTGCCCAGAAGGAAACACTAACGCCACTCTGAACAATAGCTCTCTTGAATAAACCTTTTGACATTGGCGATATTAAGTGGTATGAGACACTGACCCCACCAGCACTCTCACCAAATATAGTTATATTTTCTGTGTCACCACCGAAATTAGCGATATTATTCTTCACCCATTTGAGGGCTAGTACTTGGTCTTTCATACCAGCATTTCCAGGCACATCTTCTGTATCTAAACAAAGGAAACCAAACACTTCAAGTCGGTAGTTAATTGTGACTAGTATAACATCTTGTCTTACAAGGAACTTAGGACCGTATTCAACATCATCTCCAGAACCAGATACAAAACCTCCTCCGTGTATCCAGACCATTACAGGCAGTGGCGTGTCTGGTTTGATGTTAGGTGTGTAAACGTTGAGGTACAAACAGTCTTCACTGCCACCTCGTTCATTATTTTCATCGAAGAACAATTCATACTGAGCGCACTTGGGACCAAATTCCTTTGCGCTACGAACTCCTTCCCACGGTGTTGAAGGACTTGGGGCCTGAAACAATATCTCTCTGTTATATTGCACAAGAAAGAACAATAAAAACCACTTGCTCTAATACTAATTTTCATGTTTGGAAAGGCGTAGTCACACGTTACATATACCTACCTACCGTAGCACTTTGATAACGTGTGATTGCGGTTTTCCAAACATGAAAATTTATCTCTAAATAGTGAATATTGCATACTTCAGAATAGTATTGTAAGCATAGATGTAGGATTTTTTTGCTACGCAAAAGATACACAATGCGTGTGAGCGAGAGATCCCGATCCAGTTGATTTCAGAGGAGCAAGAAAGAGACAAAAAATAAATTGCAATTGAGACATTGTTTTCACAAGAAAGGGCCCCTAGAGTCAATGAGTGCTTTGCGGCGTGGTGTATTTTGTGATTATTTTAAAAATCCCTTAATAAAAGAACAAAAAAGATTTAAGCTCAGCTATGGTGTCTTGTTCTGTGTGTGAATGTGATGTGACAAAAAGAAATAACCCGAATCAATACACTTTTCACAGGTAAATACGATTTTGTCATCATAAGTTTCCGAAACATATTTTGTCAAATTTATGCAATTATATCGATGAGAAAAAAGTAATTTCAATGTATTACTTATTCCCATTGTTGTATGTAAGTATATTTTGTAATTTTAAATAGGATTTATGAAAATATTGTGTAAAAATTAAAATTGTTTGTTTACGCTAGTGCTTGAAAAAGCGGTTACGTCACAAGTATCGATAAAATGTAACTTAGTTTTAAAGACACCGTAACTGGATTACCATACTAGACCACCATTACCATTTCTAGATATATTTAACCAAATTATATCTAGAAATTACTAAAGGAAGAAAGTACTGGAACTCACTAGCGCCCGATTTTTAATTTCTTTTTACTAAATAATAGTTAATAAGATTTTCTTTAGTTTTTATTCTTTCAATATATAATAACAATTATATTGAAAGTGGTCGTAGTTATTTCTAGTAAATTTTGCTTCAGTTCTGCGAATTGAGCACTTACTTATAGCAAATTTACCAAATATAACTATACTACAATAAATTTACAAGTCAGCATCATCGCTTAATTTAAAATTTTATTGCAGCGTACAAAAGATTAATTTGTCACACTAAAATCAAAATAAGTGAAAGTGGCAATTGCTTAGAACTAGAGAAAATAGCAGTTTTATCTACTAACACTATGTCCACAGTAGCTAAAATTAATAATTCTTTAAATTATAATAAATTTTTTAAAGAATTGATGCAAGACAGTAACGAAAACGAAGAAACTGATTTCGGCGATGAAATTTTACTGATAGATTATACTGCTTCTCTTTCTCAAATGTCTATGATGATTGTTTCATATATATCGGGGTTTGTGGTAAAAAAAAACAAAATTCTAACAAGATTAAGTGTGACTATTGCGTTCAAAGTTTGATATCGAAATCATCCGATACATTATATAATTGTTTGATAATCAAAAAGGATTTTTCAAAAACAAATAAATGCTATCTTACATACCCATCAAATGACGTAATTAAATTGTGTTGTAGTGCTCAAACTTATTTTAGAGAAAACATGAAGAAAAAAATTATATCTGAAGTCATTTTTGCGAAATGTGTGCCCTCTGCTTTGCAAGACTTGCCTCACAATGCATTTAAAGCACAAATCAAATCCAAGCTTTGTTCAAAGGCATATTATTCTGTAAATGACTATTGATAAGAATAGCTGGTCGCTCTGATTAACTCGAGACAATGTTTGTGTTCCTTATCCAGAATTAGCTT
The DNA here is from genome assembly GCA_017933935.1 of Sesamia nonagrioides. Lineage (NCBI taxonomy): Eukaryota > Metazoa > Arthropoda > Insecta > Lepidoptera > Noctuidae > Sesamia > Sesamia nonagrioides. The sequence goes on along the minus strand of JADWQK010001572.1, from coordinate 314,878 downwards.
ACTGACACATTATATGAGTTCATATAATTTGCGTTATTACTTATTTACATTTCCATTTTAATGATATTTTATTTTTGTTTTTGCTTTTCTGGTATTTTGGCGTAGCTAGCTGGCATATGATAAATAAATTCATTTTTATTGTTTTTTTTTCTCTTGTTTTACTGTACCTACATAGTATTGTATAAACTAATATGTTTTTTTCTAAATGAACAGATAGCTGTGCTGCTGGGAGTTTTTTCCGCCACTTCTTCCCAGCGGAAGCACTAAGGACTGTCGATGGGTGGGCGTTATGGGGGACTGTCTTATGCAATCATCATCATCAACCTCTTTTTTATCATCGCACTGCTGGGTACAGGTCTTCTCTCATACAGAGAAGGATTGAGCGTAATCACCACGCTTGCTCAATGCGGGTTGGCGATTTCAGACTTAAGGTCCAGGTTTCTTCAAGATGTTTTCCTTCACCTTCAGTCATTGGTATCCAAGGAATACTTAGAAAGTACATATAACTTTAGAAAAGTTACATTGGTACTTGCCTGACCTGGAATCGAACCCGCGCACTCATACTTGAGAGGCTGGTGTTTTAACCACTAGGCTACTACGACATATATACGACTCGACACGACATATCTTATATTCTTATGTAATATTGACGTTCATAAAGTGCTGATTCTCAGCCTAATTTGAATAAATGACTTTTGATTTTGATTGTATATAATAGTATCATGTTTTTACTTATTTACATTTCTATTTTAATAATGTTTTAATAAATTTTTTGCTTTACTGGTTTTTTGGTGTAGTTAGTTACCATATGGTCAATAATTTCATTGTTGTAGTATTTTCTTGTGTTCATTACTATATATATCTTGGACACCAATGACTGAAGGTGAAGGAAAACATCTTGAGGAAACCTGGACTTTGGGTCTGAAATCGCCAACCCGCATTGAGCAAGCGTGGTGATTACGCTCAATCCTTCTCTGTATGAGAGGAGACCTGTGCCCAGCAGTGGGACGATAAATAGGATGATGATGATGATTTTTGATTTTGGAATAATTAATTAATTAAAAATAAAGTGCTTTTATTCCTGTACTACAATTTCAATCAGTATTGCGCCTGAAATAACTTGTAAATATCTGAAACTAGCGGAAAATGGTTTTTATTATATAAATAATCGATAATGAAATATTTATTGTAAGCCATCCTGGACAACACTAGTTTTCACTCAAACATTGTCATTTAAGCACACATGTGTATATATTTTTTTGACTCAGTATCGAGTCGTTTATGTGTATCTTTTACTTTCTATATCTATGATTGTAAGACATTATTGTCAATTTACAACGAAGGCATCTTGGTCTACTGTGTCCATTTACTTACAACTATATTAGCAACTTTGTTCAGTTCAGTATTCTGAAAATCTTGTTTTATAATTTTTCAGCGTCGTTTTTTGTCGTAGTTGGGTTTTAGTTTTTTTACTTTTTATTATCATAATAGTGATTTTTCAGAATATTACAAATGTGAAAATTTGTGACTGTGTGTATTTTGAGTTTGTTACATGAAATGATAATTACCCGACTACGGCAAAGCAAAAGGAGGGTTATGATTTTGACAGGCTATGTATGTATGTATATATGTATGTATGTTCATCTGTTCCCTCGTAACTTCTAAACTACTTATCAGAATTCGGCAAATGACATATCATTAGAAGCGTCTTAATTGGCCGCTGGTTATAGGCTATATGGAATTTCACAAAATCTAATGTGGCGCCCTCTAGCGGACAAAACATACAGAGTAAAAAAATAAAGTTAAGATAAATATGCTGTGTTTGGTATCATTTGAAAGCGCTTTACTTGTGCATTTTGAATATATAGGCGTAGTCACACGTTACATATACCTACCTACCGTAGCACTTTGATAACGTTTGACTACGCCTTTCCAAACATGAAAATTTTAGGTAGAGTCTACTGTGTCCATTTACTTACAACTATATTAGCAACTTTGTTCAGTTCAGTATTCTGAAAATCTTGTTTTATACTTTTTCAGGGTCGTTTTTTGTCGTAGTTGGGTTTTAGTTTTTTTTACTTTTTATTATAATATAAATAATTTATTCAGACAATTAAATTTGCTACATACGTACCCATTTTTCTTCAATAGTACACTCATATAATAGGGGTAACCTAATACAGTTAATCGGTCCCAATTCTAGACATCGCGCTTCTTCTGAGATTTTTTGGTGAAAAATAACATTTGCACTTAGCCAGAGTTATCTTAATAAATGGCACGTAATCGTCAATCTCACACCATGAGCTGCCAGAGATCGTGCGAAATGGAGGTGTATATGTAGGAAGTGGACACCCCACTCCAACGCGAAAGTCGCTAATGCGATCGGGATTATACGCTGAGATGATGATGTTGAATGACACTTAATTGTTATGATAGATCTTTACCTTGAATCTCAGTTCCCCGAGTGGCGGCTGAGCATAGGGTATCCCCTTGAAGCTGTAGTACGTGCCGCCGTACTCGTTGTGAACTAGTTCTCCTTCAAGCAGACCCTCGTTCACCCTCACTTGCTCAAAGGTCGAAGACTTCACGCGTGTCAGTACCACACTCAACACCACAGTGGTTGTTAGTAGTGCGATTAGCATTATCGCGATTACGATTTTTGTTGTTTTATTACAATTTAAGGGCAAGCAAATCATTGATTTAATAATCAAAAAATAAAGAAAAAATAAAGTTTAATATTCGGTTAGGTACATGTGAGAAGAGGGGTACAGATAAGTGTAGCTATCAAACGCACGGATATATATACGATCAAATCTAATCATCGTCTGTTCTAAGATATTGTATCATTCATTAAGAAACGAGATATCAATATTAAAATCATTACTGGTGAAACCTACAACAAGATGATTTGAAAGAGATAAGAATATAATGATTCATGGCCACCAGCAAACCCAGATAAAAAATTTATAATTAATGAATTTTCCTTAAACTGTAATCAGTTTATAGGAAATTCTTTCAATATTCGAAATGCAACGGAGCCGCGCGTAGCCTCTCGTAAAATAATTTTCTCTTTTCTCAACCAACCCCATTACACCATACCACCAGTCCGAGTTTTTAATTCCTTTTCACAAAAAAATTAAAAGTCTCCTAGTGTGATGTTAAATAATCTAAAATTCACATAACAATTAAATACATCAATAAGCAAGCATATTCAATTTTTTTGCCTGGCGGAGCATCCATTCTCAAGAAGTTTTTCTTTTATACCTTTTCTGTCTCTCTGTCAGTCAAGAGTTTGGCTAACTATACTGTTTCTATTGGGCAGTTAAGAAATACGCTCAGTGGTAATGAGCAGAGCTTGGAATTTGTTCCAAGTTATTTAAATTAAAACTAGAAACAATAGAGTCAACCTCTAGTACTATTTTAAATACCGAGATAGACTTCTACCCATTTTCAAGGGATATTGAGACAATAGAGTTAAACTCTAGCAGAAATGTAAACCGAGACTTATTAATATCACACCCATCAAATTTTAATTTTCAAAATAAAATCAGTACAAACAACCTTAAAATCGTTCATCAAAATATACAGGCTGTGATAAATAAACAATTAGAATTGGAGTTGTTCATGAACTGTAACTGATTTTGTTCGTCTTTCTGAACATTGGTTAATATCCCATCATTTCATGTTCAGCTTTAATAACCATCAGATTGCTAGCTCGTTCAGCAGAGTGAATATGATACGGGGTGGCTCCCTAATAATTGTTCGTAACAATATCAAATTTAAACAACGGACTGATATTTTAAGCCTCTCTGTTGAGCGAGTTATTGAAATTGCATGCATCGAGCTTGAGCAGTTCATTTAATGAGTGCTTATAGGCACTGAGGCACCTATGTGCTTCCTATAATATTTTTGAAAATACATGGACCAAGTTTTAATAGAGACTTGGCACAGTTACAATCTCTTGTTAGGAACTAATACCATAATGGTTTGAGAGACAGAGCTCTCAACTTTCTGACTTCTTATCTGAATAATCGAATTCAGAGGGTTGATGTTAATGGCAAGAGATCGACAGGATCTGCGGTCACCATGCGCGTTCCGGAGGGCTCAATTCTAGGTCCTTTCTTGTTTTTAATTTATATTAATGACCTACCTCATCACATGTGGGATTATCACAACATAGTATTGTTCGCGGATGACACTTCTCTTATTTTAAAGTCAAGCGTCAGCTAGCAAATTTTGACGAAGTTAACAATGCACTTTCTAAACTTGTGCATTGGTTTAATGTAAATGACCTTCTTTTCAATGAAAAAAAAAACTAAACTCATTAAATTTTCAACGCCAAATATCAGGCAGCTAAGTACCAATTTTCAACTGAATGGAGTAGAGTAGATCCCTGTCGAGTCGACAGTTTTTCTTGGATTGACTATTGACGCCAAGTTACAATGGGTTCCTCACATTAAGAAGCTGTCGGGTAGACTTAGTTCTGCCGCCTTCGCTATTAACGCTTTCAGCGGAGCAACGTTTTATGACTTTTTTTAGTATTTGCTGGCATTATTGGCAGGAAGTATTATCGCGTCGAAATAAATTACACAATTATAAGCGAAACGTACTATGACGCTCATCGTCTGTACTAAATTCCTTTAGCTACGTCATTGCGCCATATCATATCGTATCGAACTCCCAAATCTTTAGCGCCGCGCCACGTACATTTTCCCGTCTTTTTAATTGAGCACTCACACATGTAAATGTACATCAATTCCGCGATGACGACTTAATTAGACGTTGCTACTTATTTTGTTTAGCAAATAACATATACATAGTAGTGCAACGTCGACGTCTTCATAAACGTCGACGTGATCAGACAGAAGTGTCAAATTCGAAACCATTACAACATATGATAAATGAAGAACGCTTAAATACATCAACTATATTTGTATGAAATATAATTGTGTCACATACCAAAAAAATACATTACAGTTTGCTCCGCTGAATGTGTTAAGAAAATTAGATAATTGATGTAGATATAGCCAGAATTGTTTATTTTACTTATTTTCATAGTCTTATGACTTACAGGATTCTTCTCTGGTGAACTTGTGCGGACATCAATACCATCTTTGTTTAACAGAAAAGGGCTGTTCGAGCCATTAACCTTGGTCCTAGAGATTCTCTTAGAGAAAAATTTAAAGAGGTGAACATTCTGACTGTAGCTTCACACTATTTACTTAAAAATCTTATCATCATCATCACAGCGTTAATCCCAGTCGCATCCGTAGCTTTTCAGCTTTGGAGTCTGGGGTCCGCTTTACCAGTCTAACTGCTGATTTTTGGCTAAACTTCGACATTTTCCATGAAGCGACTGCCGTCTGACCTCCACAACCCAAAGGCGATATCAAAGCAATGCAGTTAGACCAATTTAGAGATCAATTGTTAGACTTTTGAGGGCTCCAACAACCCGTAACGACTGCCACTAGATGTTCGTTTGGCAACCGGGACCAACGGCTTAACGTGCTTTCTGAGGCACGACCAGACCAGTGTAAATATTCATATTCATGCATACAAATATTTGCACTGTGCGGGGATCGAACCCGCGCCTCCTTGCACAACGGCCGCGTTCGCTACCGCTACGCCACGGAGGCTGTTACTTAAAAATCTTATGTAGGTACATAAAAATATTTCGAATTTTAAGAAAATACGCGATATTCATAATATAAATACCAGAAACAAACACAATCTAGCTGTACATCATACTCGTCTCCACAGAGTAGGCAACTCGTTCATGGGTTTTAAAAGCAGTATAAAAAAAAAGGTAGTATAAAATCACTGACTATTTAGGAGACAATAAAGCTTGGGATTGAGCTGCTCGCTCTGCTAAGCAATGCTATTAAGCAATATGCGTAATTATGCGGAATAATGACATTTTAATCCCTTTTTCTTAAATTACGTCAATTATTGTAAACGTTTTCATTTTTAATGTCTGGACTTGAAAAAAGACCATGATCCCTGAGTTTGTTTCGGCTTTTCTTCTCAGAGGTAGTCAGTTAGGAAATGCCGTCTTCATCTAGTTTCAAAAAATATGACGTGTAAAAGTGATCAGTGATCCTAGTTGCATAATAAACTATTTGATTTGTAACTCTAGAAATAATAAAATGTTTTGAAAATAAATACAGGAATCCTATCTGAAAAAAAAAAACAGAATTTCTTTGCTTATCTATAATAAGTGGAGGAGGTAGGATGGAGGATTTAGGTCCGTATTACATAACGTTACTCAAGCATTGATCTCTACTTAAAACTAGTTTTGAGTCGAGTTTTGATTTTAGAACGACCCTCAAGCATAGATTCGTTGATCATAGATCAGCTGAGTTGGACTTTGTTGAATCATACTTAATTAAGCATTGATCATCACTCAAGTGTGGTCGGGACCACGCTTGAGCATAGATTACCCTATTATATTGGCATTGTCATGTCATTTTTGATTTTTGTGCCATTTAATTCTAGCTGCATTGTAGAGTTCAAATATTGTTTTTCTTATTAATATTTAAATCAAAATGGATGTATTTGAAGAAATAGACCATTATGATAATTTATTTATTGATAATTTTAGTAGAAAATTAAACTTAGTTCCTCTAAGATATTTGCGTGATATACAGGGCCCTTATAATTGCGAATCCTTTAAAAAGAAATATGGATTTTCTCAAAATGTGTTGAAAATTATATTATTAAATTTTTGATTGATTTATGCCTAAATTGTATTTATAGTAACAGGCTGTGTGAGCATGCTTTTGTTCATATAAATAAGTTATTATAAATGTGTGATTGTGCTGTTCTGGACTAACACATAACCGCAATATCCTAATTATTTGGGTTCTTTAAGATGCATTTTAATAAATAAATGAAAAGATATATTAATTCGATATAGGATTAATAAGGGATGCTCAATCAGGAGGCTCAGGAGGTTTGAAGAGAATAAGTTCATGACAAATAGTGCTTGTTCAATGTGTTATCCCATGGGACAACTTAGGACGGCAGCACCAAGGCCCAGAACGAAAGAAAAGCCATATTAAGGCAGTCACACAAATAACAAGAGTCATTTTGTAGAAACGATTTATTTTGATGTGTAATAACGCTACATATTTGTTATAAATTCTTTATTTTATGTTTTCCAATTATATTTCATGCCACTCCCATTCCTCATCTTTACACATGTAGCTTGAGCTCCTCCGTCACCATACTCCCCGTCCTTGCATCAGGTTAAATGATAGGTGATGGGTGACCTTCATATGAGCATTCAAACTTGCACCTGTAAACAAACAAATACTAAATAGTTAATAAAATACACTATAACCCAGTTGCAAGGGCAGAAATAAGTAATATAAATAAAATAGACAAGAACATACATACATTTCTAAAATATGAAATTAATGTTAACAAGCATTAATGTATTTTATTAACTACTAGCTTTCCGCCCGCGGCTTCGCCCGCGTAAATTTCGGTTATATCGCGCTTTTTAGATTTCCCTGGGGAACATCAATTTTTTCCGGGATAAAAGGTAGCCTATGTCCTTTCTCAGGGTCTAAAGATTGTGTGCTTTCCGCCCGCGTCTTCGCCCGCGTAAATTTCGGTTATATCGCGCTTTTTAGATTTCCCTCGGGAACATCAAATTTTTCCGGGATAAAAGGTAGCCTATGTTTTTCTCAGGGTCCAAAGATTGTCTGTGCCAAATTTCATCAAAATCGGTTGAGAGGTTTAGGCGGGAAAGCGTAACAGACAGACAGACAGACAGACAGACAGACAGACAGAGTTACTTTCGCATTTATAATATTAGTATGGATTTAGTATTTGTTTGTTTACAGGTGCAAGTTTGAATGCTCATATGAAGGTCACCCATCACCTATCATTTAACCTGATGCAAGGACGGGGAGTATGGTGACGGAGGAGCTCAAGCTAAAGGGAATGAATGTACATATTGTATATCTTGTATTGGCTACTGTTTTCAACATTCATTTGATTAGTTTAATTAAATTAGTAAGTAGATAGGTAGGTATATATTCAGAGATAAATACCTTTCCTTTTTTACTCCAATTATGAACTTTATTGTTTTCATTGCTCCTTTAGGGGTCTTTTTTCTATGTCTTCTCCGTTTGCCATGAGAGTTATTGCGATTCATATGTAATAGACACTGTTTGATCCTGTAGAATACATTGTATATCATGGAATTTGAAATGAATGGTGTTCCACAAGAGAGGCCTATATCCAGCTACTACTACTATAGCGTGATGATGATGACGAGTACATAGGAAATACAGAGAAACAAACCTAAAATTATTTATCAAGTTTCTAAAAATTGATTACACTTCTTTCGAAAGTTGATTACATAAAACTGTCAAAGTCACGACCCTTAATGTTATACTCTTGGGCACGAACGACAGATATAAATATAACATTAATTATGGAATGAAATCAAAAACGACAAAACACGACATCAAAAAGGTGGTTGGTAGTGGCTGGCGGAGAACTGCTCAGGATCGAGCTTGTTGGCGTGCCATGAAGGAGGCCTATGTCCAGCAGTGGACGAGTAGGGGCTGATGATGATTGATTGATGATTGATGGAATGAAATAATACAAAAAAGATTTCTAATAGGTGATTAACTTCAATAAATGTGAGATTTTACTACTCAAGATTAACAAAATAACGTTCCTTTTATTAATTTTTGGGTTCTTATGGTACAATTAAATATTTCATATTATGTAAATTAAATAAATCGTAAACGAAAACAGACTGATGCAAAGACAAAACACATCTCTGCTTGAGGCTCGAACTGAGTCTCGATTTGCTGAGTATAGATTGATTACCGTTCTGGAATAAGAACTATGCTCAAGCACTGATTCTATACTTAAGCAATGATCAAGTGATTGGAGTTTAAACTGTACTTGAGTAACGTTCTCTAATACGGACCTTAGTGTTTAAGAAGTGCGCGTCATCAGGGATGCGCATAGTCTTACTACTATGCGCATCCCTGATGACGCATATTCGCGGCAGCAACAACAGAATTCTCGGTGTGTTCGCGGATCAGTGGGATTCTCCTATGTTGCAAAGGTGGATATAGCTCCATGATGAGTATTAGTTTTATGTACGCACTAGCGACCCGCCCCGGCTTCTCAAGTGGACAAATAATATAGGTACCTAAGCCTTCCCCAAGAAACGGTGGCCCTTCAATAAAAATAATGTCTACTGTGCCACCCATCACCCAATATCTGACTCTGCAAGATACATCGACCTTATTGTCCATGGATAGCCAGTTCCACCACCTTCAAACAGAATGAAAGCCTACCGGGGTAGTAAGATTGTTCGAAATAAAGGTACCTCGCTCCGGCCCACTCACTCCGCGGTTTAAGCAGAGAAACACTCAAGTAGCAGGCAGCCGGCAGAGGCGCGAGCGGCATCCGGATTATTTCTGGTGTTTAGTTTTGGATAAATCGTGACATCTCCTGAATGAAGCAACCAATTCCAATAATTCAAAAAGAGATCTGCTGCTACTGAAATTACCTTTGATATGACGTAATTTCTTTGGATAAGAATTAATAACAAGGATTAAATAGTGGGTCTGATTTCGACATTTTAATTAACTTTTCAAACATAGAAAAGTATTCATCATTAAGAAATTATAGTAGGTAGACATATGGTGTCGCAAACTTTTTATAGGCATTTTTAAGGTCTACAATAGTGTGTGTCAATAATGAACCCTGACTGAATTAAAAAAAGTTTTTCTCACGATGTTTTCCTACACCGTTTTGAGTGGTGGCGATGGAATAATTTACACAAAGTTAGCGCTTGACGGGGTTCAAACTTACGACTTACAAATTGTAAGATACCATCAAGCCACCACTGTTCTTTTTCGGGCACAAAATAAAAGCCAATTACATTTACTAAATGTAACATGAAGACATTGATGTTATCAATAATATCAGTAATAAGTTGAATGAGACATATTCGGCAGCCAACTACCAACAGAGTCATACGCTATCAAGCAGCGGTTAGTTGAGAATAATCATAATGTCACACAAACTTCAAATTATTCCCAAACCTTCATTCCAAGTGCTAACAAATAACAAACTCGAAAGAGATGTTCAAAGAATAGCGAATTCTCTTAATTTTGCGTTTTATTTCTTTTTCTCTTCAAAATATAGTGTAAAAGATGATCGCATTTATCCAATAGGAAACAAATATTTACTGTTGTCGTTTTGCTTCACTTTATTTATGTATGTGTCGTGTTTAGGCCGTGCATTAATAGTAGACCATTCAGACAATAAGATGTCACCATTAGAAACTTTAATGAATCGTTTCTTTGGTGCTCTTTACTATATTTTTCAAGTAATCGATTTTACAAATTTGTTCATTGCTGACTTTGTGAACAAAATCAATGCTGTCACTCTTATTTTGATGATTCAAACTATCCATAAGAACATCGATTTTAGTAAGAGTATCGGAAAATATATTTTATGGAACTGGATCTCAATATTAACTATTATTTTTGTAGATATGTTCATGTGTGATATTTTTTACGGTTTTTTCTATGTCAAGAGTTTAATTAATTTCTTCGTGGATTTTATTTCTGACGCACTGGATATCGTATTTGATATAAATCATGTTGTTGCCATGTTAGTTATAATATTATTAAATAAATATCTCGATGAATGGATTAAAGAAATACAGATGCTGATTGATAGTCTTGAAAATAATGAACAATGTCACAAATTGTTTGGGATATACAAGAATATAATAGAAGCTTACAATGTCTATAAAATAATTTTCCAATTATCGGTAAGTTCCTGATTCATTTGTTTAATTTTGAAAGGGTTTTTTGGAGAGCAGCGGTGGTCTAGTGGTATCGGCCGCGACTTCAAGTTGTAGTTCGTAGGTTCGAACCCCTTCAGGTGCCTTACTTATGTAAATTATTTCATCACCACTGCTCTCACAACGGTGAAGGTAAACATCGTTAAAAACTTCAAAGACATGTGACATCTACCAACCCTCTCTCTCTCTTTCTCTCGGTGGTAGGCCATAATATCGGCTGCCGGCAGAAGTTACCACCCACCAGGCAAAGTCTTGCCGCCAAGCGATTCGTCGTGTTCCGGCATGATGTCTGGTGAAGCCGTACGGAGGACGGATCTGAGCAGTTGTGTTGCGATGTGTGCCGGGTACGATGCGCCAAATGTTGTGTGTCGGGAGGTTGGTCGTGGAGAGTCTCCAGATCAATCTCCTTTAGCGCAGCTTCGTTTAGTCGTGTTGGTCTTGGGTTTAACATTGCATCACCTCGCTCAACTGCATCATGTCATCTTTCCTATTCCTTAGTTTTCTAAGTGAATTGACTTAATAAACTAGTGCGCTTTACCATCAACGATTGCATCACTGCTTACCATCAGGCGGGATTGCAGTCAAGCACTAGTTTATAATAACTTAAAAAAAAAAAACCGCTGTGGGCCCGCCTGGTACATTACGGCCCATTCTCTCTCACCCAGAGGAGCCCTGTGTATCAATACTGAGAACATTATAGGCTTATTATGTTATGTATATACTCACTCTTTGAGTGCTGATTATGTTTTGTGTATACTCACTCTATGATGAGTGACTGCAAAGGCGCCGAAGCGCCCTTATCTTCTGCTTCTTCCAGTGCCTCTTTTTGTACTCTATCTTGTGAACCACTAGTCGGTACAGCCACAATTTTGTCTTTCGTCCAGCGCACCTCTTCCCTTCTACCTTGCCCATCATAATCAGTTGGAGTAGCGCATATCAGATATTCTGTTCTGCGCTTTTTTGTTGTGGGAAACAACTTTCGAGGCATTTGATCGCGCTGAAAGACGGTGTCATTTCTGACCTTAAGGGTCCAGCTTATGCGCAGCATATGGCGGTAGCACTACACTTCAAATGCGTGTAAGCGTCGTGTTGTGTCCTCATTCAGAGTCCATGCTTCACAGCCGTACATGATGTCAGGCCATACGTAGCAGTAACCTGACTCGGAGTTTACGACAGCACAGAACTTTCTAAATTTTGTTAAAAAAATGCTTCATTTACCCAAACACTGAGATACTTGTACTGTCGTACCCGGTGAAGTTGTTTGCCTGCCACTGATATACCAACATAAAGTTTATCTTACTAATGTTCATCTTCTGTCTAAAGCATTTCGCAAGACATGGGTATTTCGGGAGATATTTTGGAGCATACGATTGAAGTATGCATGGCTAGCTGCGTCTTAACGGCGACCAATGGGTAGTTCACCGCCCAGTAAGGACCAGGTCCAGGTCGACGGCCCGTCATGTTTCACGCGTGTCTAAAAAATCAAAAGTCATTTATTCAAATTAGGCTAATAATCAGCACTTTTTGAACGTCCATGTTACATGAGATAGTCGCCAAAACGGCCGCCATTCGCCAAAGACAAAGATATGTCAGTACACAATGACGGGGTTCGCTAGGACCGATGGCAGCCAGAGCCGCGGTATGTTTGAAAGAGATATCGTGGCCCCTAGCACAGGTACATACGAGTCTCACAGAACACAGAACACGGCTGGGTTTTAGTCAGTAAAAGTGTTACACGCTCTTCCGCTTCACTCAGAGTGGGAGAAGTCACATAGGTAATGATTTCCCAACCAAAAACAAAAAAAGACGCTTTTGTATGGAAGGAGTTAGAACAAACCTTGAAATTTTGTTTATAATTGTTTTTGGACATTTAATTTGTGTCTACTAGAATTACTTCTTTTATTGTATTTTGCTTGATACATATTTTAATTATATTCTGATTTGATTATTTTGACTAAGTATATATTAAACGCATTTTGATTTCCAGATTGCGACCTACATACTGGATACATGTTACCGCTGCTTACTTGGATTCTATCTGATTGTATGCACGCTTAAACGATTCGCACTTGTAGGCGAAGTAAGCTTTTTTCTTTATATATATATACATTTTTTTTTTTTATATATATATATTATAAACTAGCGCTTAACCGCAATCCTGCCTGATGGTAAGCAGTGACGCAATCGTTGATGGTAAAGCGCACTAGTTTATTAAGAGCCTATTCACTCTAGCCTTGAAGACACTCAAATTGTAGTCCGACGAAAACACCGCCGCTGGCTAATTATTCCAGTCCCTCGATGTACGCGGTATAAAGGAGGAGGCGAAACGCTTCGTCCGGATCGTAGAGGTGTTAACAACGTAAGGGTGGAAACCAGCCGTACGACGGGTCGTCCGCTGGTTGAACGGAGATGGGGGAATTAAATCATGCAATTCCATCGCACACTCCCCGAAATGCATCCTATAGAACACCGAAAGGCTGGCTACTCTACGCCTGTGCTCTAGGCTTTGGAGACCAACTCGAGTTAGATCAGGGTCACCAATCAGCCTCTTTGCACGACTCTCCACTGAATCCAAAGTGGCCAGGTGACACTTGGCAGCACCAGCCCAAATGTGGCTGCAGTACTCCACACACGAACGGACCTGTGCTTTGTATAACATTAGAAGCTGCCCAGGTGTTAAGTACTGCCGGACCTTTGCGATAACGCCAAGTTTCCTGGCAGCCACCTTAGCCTTGGACTCAATGAACCGCCCAAAGTTAAGGTCCGAGGAAATCTCAACTCCCAAAAGCTGAAGGCGGTCGGAACACTCCAAGGACATATTCCGAAAAGTAGGAGCCAAAGTGAACGGGCTCCTTTTGGCAGTGAAAAGACACGCCTGTGTTTTGGCGGCATTGAATGCTACAAGATTGGCATTGCCCCATTCGGAGACTGCCTGCAGCGCAACACTCGTTCGCTCAACCATATATTTCGCCTCGCCTTTTATACCGCATACAGGGACAGGAATTTGCCAGCGGCCATTTTTAAGTAGGCCAATTTAAGTGTCTTCAAGGCTAGAGTGAATAGGCTCTTGATAAACTGCGCGCTTTACCATTAATGATTGCGGTCAAGCACAAGTTTATAAATATAAATGAACATTAAAAAAAATCCTATATATTTTCCAGACTCAGAGGTACCGCCGAAAGTTCACTTCTTATAAAAGGAGGGTACCAATGCAGCATTGGTGATTTCTGCGCCGCAGCTGCGTCGGACTGAGCGGTGGTCTACATTTGGCCATGTGAGCTTGCAAAGCCCACAGGCCCCACAGTCTCGCTCAATATATGCTCAATTCTTATAATAAAAAACAGGCATGGATGTTTTAAGGAAGTTGTCCTCCTGACAATTTTGGTTTGATTTGAACGACCAGATTGGTGGTCCAAATCGCTTACTATCTGATGGCTGAACATCGTCGTCTTCGAATCCTTCTTAGTCTGGTTCCTTTGCACCTGACGGGTATGAGTGGCTCTAAAATAAAATCGAGACTCGTCTAACGACAACGTGGAGACATACTTGGTGGGAAAGTTCACAAATTCCAAAGATATATCAATGCGTAATAATCATCTGTTTATTTCCAGGTCATAATGGCTAATGTGGTTGTCTTAGTTTGGATTTCAAAGAATATAGTGCTTATTATAATGCTCATCATATATTGCGAGAAGTTCTATGCTACTGTTGACGAAGCTAAGACTGTGTGCATACAGCTTACAAAGAAAAGAAACTGTCCAAGTAAGAAAAACTATTGCTTAAGTAAGACAAATGTTTACAAGACACGTATTTTAGGGTTCCAGAACTACAAGAACTTTTTCCCTCAGTAGATTACTAATGAACTCAAAGTCGACCTGTATTGTAATTATGATAATATCTTTTCTTACAGAGAGTCATATATATCTTTGCAAGAACGTGCTACGAGCAAGTCGAATGTTCAGCAAGATGACCGCTTGCGGCCTGTTCAATGTAGACGCGACGCTTGCAATAGCGTTGATCAGTGTTATCACAAACTATGCCATAGTCATATTACAGTTTACTGTTTTGTAAAGTTATTGCGAAATTCTTCCGGATTTTATTTTGTATAATATAATTTACAAATTAAGTGACTTTTATCATTTTTATCTTTTCATTAATGATTGTTGATAGTTGATTTATTTCTTATTGACGTATTGTGTTTGCTATCTGGTACGACATACATATGTAGGTACTGTTTGGAAATGACAAGTCATTTGCTATTACGCATGTATGATTTGGGTAAGTGGTTAATCTTTGAAAGTGATATCAAAGGTTGGAAAACGAGCTGAAAAATAATTTTCGAAAAGCAGTAATTTTTTATGTCAACGGAGAAAAACTGACAATTGTGAGCTATGGGAAATCCTATAAATTGCTTTGCACCTTAGAAAAGCCTATTGCCTAAGCTAAAGAGAAGAGCAATCTGGAGATTTCAGATGATGTCTAAATTCTTACATTTAATAATTATAATATTGTTATACTAGTTAGTGTGTAAGAATGCTAATATAAATTTATAGAACGAGACGAAGAGTTCCAAGAATGGTTCTTTTCTGCTAATTCCTTGAGGTCGGTGTTATATGGCTTTTTCTTTCTTACATCATCCTGTAAGTCATAGTCTTAAACATTCTTACAAAGCTAATTTGGTGACACTAAAACCAAGATCAGTTGACTTGTGCAAAAGTTTGTATGAATGAACTTTTAGAATTAATATAATTTAAGTTTTCCCTGTGAGACCCTGAGTGAATGTAAACTAAGTAAGAGTCAACATTTGATATTATAAATAAACAAAAAATAACTGTTATTAAAAGTTCTTAAGTAACAATAAAGATGACCTGACTAAATTGATATTTTGATTTTTAAAGTTCCTTCAAATTAATCACGCTTTCATGCAATCATTTGTGAAAGGCACACGAAGAACAATAAGTGGCTGCACAAAAGTGTGAGATTAAAGGAACACCAACATTCTCACGAGAAAAGAGAAGCTGAATATAGGATGATACAGTATTTTGCTGCAAAGATATGTATCACTTATGTCGCCAGATAATTGTGGAATTCTTTCGTTCTTTCAAGCCAGCGTGCCTGTTGGCTGGTCATTCTTGTTGTTTCTATTTGTTAGAATAATGTAAAAAAATAAAATGAAGAAACAGTACAAAACAGTAGCTAACAATTGGCCTTATAAGAAAGCTCAAGGTAACCTAAAGTAACCGACATAGCCCGAAGAATTGCAATACTTAAGTGGCAGTGGGCCGGGCACATTGCTCGTAGGACCGATGCCCGATGCCGTCGACGGCTTTTCGAGTGGCGACCATGCACCAGAAGACGCAGCGTGGGTAGAACCCCAAGAAGGTGGACCTACGACTTGGTTAAATTGATGTGGGATGCGCAAGACCGGTCGTCGTGGAGAACCTTGGGGGAGGCCTATGTGCAGCAGTGGACGTTTTTCGGCTGAAATGATGATGAATGATAATGACAAAATATAAGATTAAAAATAAGCTGTTGACGAACAAACTGCACTATCATACTACTAATCCGATTACAGCAAAACCGATTTTTAGGTCATCGATTGATTCAATACATGCGCTCTATCGCCCAATTAAATAGTATTTTATTCAGCTTATCTATTTATTTTGACTTTCCAGATATTCTATAATGTTTGGACTAGGCCATACCAATTCCTCGAGGGTGTGTATTTTAAATGAGGATCGGGTTTAGGACAAATTAGTTTGGACTAGCCTAAACTGGATTAATCCTATCACGTATAAGAAGAACCAGTTTAGCCTAGGCAAAGCTAGTTTATTTGTCTGATAACGGGTTTAGCGGGTAACATAAATAATAATCAATAATTATCATTTGATACAAAACTAGGCAGTCATTAACAGATATAGGTATCTTTGATAAATATATAAAGATTATATCTTTTGAGGTTTTGAGCTACGTACTAGACACGTCATGTTCCCGAAGTTTACTTTTCTTCTATATAATTATCTTCAGATCTAAGCAGTTAGCATATTGTTACGAATGGACCTTATGTGGATGGCATAAGGTTCAATATCGCGTGACATGTGTGTCACTTTTAAGCCCTATATCCCCAGATCTAGACATTTTGTAGGTGCAATATAAAAACTCATTGCTAGACTCAGGATGGCCTATCGAATGGTACAAGTCTCAACAATTTTGTCAACAAAGTGTCGACATCGAAATTTCCAGAAACCCGTTTCCGGAAATTACGGTAGGTGCTTACTGAATGTCCTCGAAGTTATACGCTATTATTATTACGTCTAGAGGAATCTGGAATGTTCGATCAGCTGACCTATATATAGCGCCGTGACGCCAGCGCAGAGTCAGTCTGCATTCGACTAGCAATACGAGAACAGCCAACAAAGAACCATTACGGATTACTTTTCTTATTCGCGTAAACAAAAAATAACAAATGTTTCTCAAAGTACACCGTTAAATAAGTTTGATCGGGAAATAAATCAAAATTTTTTTCGTCTATAACTCAATGTATGTAATGCACCAAAATATATCAGGTTTGATTAATAAGGCAGATATGTTAACTGTAATATTGGAAGAACGGTCTAGGTTAAACAAGATGATAGATGTCCTGTGTATAACCGAACATAATATGGTAATAAGTGATAATAAAATATTAACAATTCCTAACTATAGATTAGCTGACAGTTATTGTAGGAATAATAGAAAAAGAGGTTCTTGCATATTGGTCAGAAACATTCACGAGTTTGAAGTGATGCCACAAGTAAAAAAAATCTCTATACCAAACATTTTTGAGTGTTGCGGAATTCAACTAAAAAAACATAATATCATAATAATTTGCGTGTATAGAGTGCCAAAAAGTACTAATACGAAAATACATTTTCAATTATTTTTTGAAAAATTAGAAAATTTACTACATCAAACAACACGTAGTAAATCCAATAAAAAAATCATTCTTTGTGGCGACTTTAACATAAATATACTAAAACAAGACATAAATACTAAAACACTTGTAAACTTAGTCAAAGGATATAATCTAAAAATTTTAGCTAATGAACCCGTCTATCTAGCGGCAATTGCATAGACAATATATTTCATAATGATCACAGTAATAATGGGGAAATAATAGAAACAGCACTTTCAGATCACACTGCACAAATTTTAAAATGTAATGTAAGAAAGTCTTGTGTTATACACTCGTGGAAAACAAAAATAGTAGATTATTGTCCAGATTTAATAGACAAATTTGTACAATGTATTGGTAGCCTGAGTTTTGGTGAAATATACGAAATAAAAGATCCAAATATTGCTTATGAGTGTTTCTTAGATACATTCAAATTATTTTATAATCTATGTTTCCCAAAAAAGGATATAAAAAGGACAGTAAATAAAAAACAGAAGTGGTTATCTCGAGGCATAAAAAAATGCAATAAAATCAAACGTCACTTATTATGGATATACCGGAATACTAAAACTGAAAACAATATATACCGTTATATCTCCTATTCAAAACGATATAATAAGATTATACAATTTACTAAATATACGCAAAATAACCATTTCATCAAAACGTCCAGCAATAAATGCAAAGCAACCTGGAAAGTAATAAATAATAACAACGAAGAACTCCCTAGAGAACCTATTTCAAAAATTTTACAGCTTGGTACAGAAATAACAAAAACTGAAGACATTTGTAATGCATTTAATGACTTTTTCATTGATCAGATTATCCCATGTCATAAGGATAATAATGTATCACAAATTGAGAGATTAAAAGACTCGATGTTTTTAAATCCATGTACGCCGAAAGAAATCTCTGATACTATAAGATCTTTAAAAAATACTAATAGCACTGGTTATGATAATTTAACAACAAATATCATTAAGAATGTGCATAACGTTATCTGTTTTCCATTATCACATATTATAAATCTGTGCTTTGAACAAGGAGTTTTTCCAGATTTGCTAAAAATATCCATTATTAAACCGTTGTTTAAAAAAGGAGACAAAACAGTAATGAAAAATTATAGACCAGTGGCGTTGGTACCAATATTTTCAAAAGTAATCGAAAAGGTCATTTACTGTCGGTTATACAGTTACCTAGAAAATAAAAACATTTTAGTCGACGAACAAAAAGGTTTTCGAAAAAAGAAATCTATTAATTTAGCTATTTTTCATTTCCTACGCATTGTAATGAATAGCGTAGACAAAAGAGTGCCCATATGCGCCCTTTACATGGACATGACGAAGGCATTTGATTACGTAGATCACAGTATTCTCATAAACAAATTGGAGAGATATGGCATACGCGGCAATATCCTTAACTTATTAATATCATATTTAAGTAAACGAACACAATTCACAGAAATAACAAATATAGATACTATAAACAAAAGAGATATTAAATATAAATCCAAATCGAGGCCAGTAAAATATGGAGTACCTCAAGGGAGTGTTTTAGGTCCGTTATTATTTCTACTCTATATTAATGATCTCCCAAAAAACACTAAACATCCAACAGTATTGTTTGCTGATGATAGCATAATAATTGTTAAATCAGATAATTCTTACAACTATGAGGAAGAGGTAAATAACACGTTAAGGCAAACAATAGAATGGCTTAATTGTAATAATCTGCGTATTAACTTAGAAAAAACTCACATTATGCATTTTCAACAAAGACTTAGGGAAAATCATATACATGTTAATTATAATGGAACATCTGTTTTAGAAAAAGATGACTTTAAGTTTCTAGGCTTACTGATAGATTCTAAACTTACATGGAAATCACAGGTAGAAGTCATTTGTAGTAGAGTAAACAGCTTTTCTTACGCACTATATAAATTGTCAAAATTTGTGAATCGTGATACAGTAATTGTAGCCTATCACAGTTATGTTGAATCTATTATGCGATATGGTCTCATTTTCTGGGGCAATTCAACAGATAAAGAACAAGTATTTATAGCACAAAAGAGGTGCATTCGTGCAATATGTAACTTGCACCCTAGAGATAGCTGTAAGCCGTTCTTCTAGTCATTAAATGTTCTTACATTTCCATCTCTTTATATCTATGAGGTGGCGGTGTTTGTAAAAAGTAACTTACAATTATTTACAATAAAGCCCCCAGCAGATCCAAGGTTGAGGAAAAGGGAGTCTAATATTCTAAGAATTGAGCATACCAACACTGCCCTTTCACGGAAAAGCGTCTATGAAATGGCTCCAAGAATATACAATAAGATGCCTCATGACTTAAAAAAACTAAATATAAATGCCTTTAAGAAAAAGCTAAAGGAACTGTTAATAAAGAAATGCTGCTACTTAATAAATGATTTTTTATAATAATTATAAGTCTTATAATTAATTTAGATATAAAAAATAACAGTATTATATAATTAATAAAGTTTTCGAAACAGACTGTATAAATATGTATACATAATAATAAGAATAATTATAATTACAATAGAGATTAACATTACTATATATAAATATCATAGAGGAAGAAATGCAAATAATTAGTATAAATTAAAAAAATAAAAACTGTATTATATGGTAAGCAATGAATGATGGAATTAGTATTATAAATGTGATAGTATTATATACATAATAATTGATTAATAATATATAAGTAATTCTCGTTTAGTATAATTTTCGTATGCCCACAGGCACAATGTAGTGAACTTCCTGTAACTTTAACACCTTTTGTATCGTAAACCTGCATTGACGAATAAAAAGATTTGATTTGATTTGATTTGATTTGAACAAGCGACAACTGTAACGAGAACTTTGAGTACTACGTAACATCATTAGTGTTATTCTGTGTTTAAGACACGGATCTCGTGGACGTAAGAGAAGACTTCCGTGCGACATCAGTTACGCTCTACTTGTCATTGCCTACGATCGATTGTACCTTCGTTGCCAATAAACTTCGCAACCCTTAACTAGTATCCCCCCTAGTTTTAGTACCCCCCTAGCCCGTAACAATATAAAGACGAAGTAAGCTAAATTGTTTTATGAACGAAGCCGAATGAACGAAGCAAAAACACTAGGAGCCAGGGTGTAAAATGCAATATTAGTCCATAATTATGTTGACACCAAACGTGTTAGTCGGCTTTTGATTGTAAACATTAATTATAAAGAAAGTTTTTGGCATTTGTTTCTTACACATATTTTGCACTTGGCACACATTCTACTATCAAAATAAGTATCGGTGAGAATGTGGGGTTATGGCGGGGCAATACTTGTATCGAAAAGTCTAAACAATCTTAGAATATTATTATTCTCCATGCATGAGAAACAGGTTCATAATGAGAAACCCACGGAGCTCTTAACAACAAAATTAGTATCTTAAAGGAATGAGTAATACGCACCTGTATAAGATTACTTATACAGGTGAGTATTCAAGGGCGGATCCAGCTTTGGCGCCAGGGGGGGGTCACATAGTCGTGGTAAAGTCATAAGAAGTTTTATTTAAACTTTGATAATAAGAGATACAATTAAGAAGAAGGTATTTTATTAATAAGTAATAAGTACTGAACTTAAAAATACCTAATTAAATAACGAAATCAATTTTTTTACGTCTGCTGCCGAAACGTGTTATCACTTCATCTACTTCAATGGGTAAATTTAGATGGACGTGGAGAAGTGCCAGTCCGGTTTGACGTTCTTCAACCATTGAATCTCTTTGCCATGCTATGATTTCTCGTAACGTAGACGACGTACCACTGGGTGCTGAGAGGTGAGCTCAGACTGGGGGAAGACCTGACGTGTTATGCGGACGACACGCTGGTCACCGCCCGGGGAAGCTCGCACAGGGAAGCAACGTTGCTGACGACGGCTGCGGTATCACAGGTAGTGGGCCGCATACGTCGCCTAGGCCTTTAGGTGGCTCTCAACAAGTCAGGGGCCATGGTTTCAAGGTCCCAGGCGGGTTCTACGGGAATCGTGTGATCCATGGCCCTGTATGGGCCCCGGTGTGGGCCTTTGACCTGACAGCCAGCAGCATTGCTGTACTGTGACAACCGCAAAGACCACCAGAGTCATACATGAGTATCGCACGATCTCCTATGAGGCGGCTTACCTACTGGCTGGATCCCCGCCTTGGGAGCTGGAGCCTGGAGGCGAAGGTCCTCGCGTCACTGTACCGGTGGCGTGAGGAGGCACGGGAGCGGGGCAAACGGCCGATGCAGCGTCGGCTCGAGCAGCTTCGGTCGCAACTTCGAGAGGTCCTGATGGCAGAATGGTGGGACAAGCTTTCACGCTCTACCGGCCTCACCACCATCGAGGCGATCTGGCTGGTACTTGCGGACTGGCTCTGGAGAAGGCAGGGCTCCCTGACGTTTCGGATGAGGTACTTTCGGGGCATGGTTGCTTCGGTAAGTACCTGTGTCGGATAAACAGGGAGCTAGACGTCCGCTGGCACTACTGCGTCGACTGCCGGGAGGACACGGCGCGGCATACGCTTGCAGAGTGTGCCGCGCGCGGAGGAGTGGCGCCGTGCCCTCATCTCTGAAGTAGGCACTGATCTGTCGCTGCCGGCTGTAATGGAGTCGATGGTCGGCAGTGAAGAGTCCCGGAATGCGGTGGTTTCCTTTTGCGAAATATTCATCTTGCAGAAGGAGGCCGCGGAAAGGGAGAGGGGGATCTCGTCCTCTCATCCGACCCACAGCAGGTGCACCGGAGTGCACGCGGAGGGTGGATAACGCCCTCTTCCAGCCCCCCTAAATGGGTCCAGGGGCGACAGACTCGGGGACATCTGTCGCCCCCCAAATATCAGGACCCGAGGTGGCGACGCGAAGTGTTCCATGCATGCCACTGTTAGACGTCACGGGGGAATCGTACATCTCACTCAGCCTCCACAAGTCAGGGGGCGCCCTGGCCCGAGGAGGCTCACAGTGGCGGGCCAGCATCAATCGGCAGTTGCGGAAACAGTGTTCGTTCTCGCAACCCCCGCTGTAGCTGTGAGATGGAACACCTGGGTGGTTTTTATTCAGTAACAGTCTGACAGACCCCGTCGCCCGCCCCAGAGCGGCGGTCATCCATGAGGATATTCCAACCAGGAAACCAAAAAAAAAACGCTTTGACCTTAGACTTACGAAGCTTAAGGGCCTTCAAATTCCCTGACCCGAAAATTACTTAGGTAGGTATGTAGAGTGTAGACGAAGTGTTCTTAAACATCATACAGAACAGGGTAAGACCGAAATATGACGAATAACTGGGAAATAGTCAATTCGGATTTCGCTCTGGTGTCGGTACTGGTGAAGATCTTTTTGCTCTCAACGTTCTTATACAAAAATGCAGGGATATGCAAACCGACGTACTGCTGTGCACCAGCACCTCACCTCACCAGGGTCTATTGACAGATATTGGACTCGATAGCAAGGACGTCAGGATTATCCCTAATCTGTACGAGAACCAAGTAGCTACAATCAGAGTTGAAAATGAGGAGACCGAGGAAATCAAGATCTGTCGTGGAGTTCGGCAAGACTGTGTTGCGTATCCGTTGCTCTTCAATATTTATTCCGAGGCAGTGATCTCGGAGGCTCTTGAAGGTCTGGAAGCCGGAGTGAAGTTCATGGGCAAGGTCGTTTATAACCTGCGTTATGCGGATGACACTGTTCTCATTGCATCCTCTGAACAAGACTTGCTATCCATTGTATATAAAGTCATTGAGTGCAGCGAGAAGGCCGGTCTGATGATGAACATCAACAAGACAAAATTTATGGTGGTTTCTAGAAACCCAAACTTACGCCCTAGCATATCGATGGTAGGCAAACAACTTGAGCGGGTACGACAGTACAAGAATCTCGGTGATTGGGTAAATGAAATATGGGAGTCCGACCAAGAAATTAAGACCCGATTAGAACTTGTCCGAGCAACTTTTAAAGTTTTAACAAAATGAAGAAAGTTCTGTGCCGTCGTAAACTCCACATAAAGCTCCGAGTCAGGTTACTGTTGTGCTATGTATGGCCTGTCGTCATGTACGGCTGCGAAGCATGGACTCTGAAAGAGGACACTACACAACTAACACGACGCTTGCAGGCTTATGAAATATGGTGCTACCGTAGAATGCTGCGCATAAGCTGGCACCAAAAGGTCAGAAATGACACCGTCCTTCAGCGCGTTCTAATGCATCGAAAATTGTTGCCCACGCGGGCAACAATTTTCGATTTACGTCCCACACGATAGATATGCGCTACTTCAACTCATTATGATGGGCAAGGTAGAAGGAAAGAGGCGCGCTGGACGAAGAAGAAAGTCGTGGCTGCGTGTGGACCTTTGATCGAAAAACTGTTCCGTCTCGCGGTTGACAAGACCGAACAGAAGAAGCTGACAACCAACCTTCAGGTTTGAAGTGGCACAGGAAGAAGAAGAAGAATGTACAGATGCCAACCTTATTGCTAAACTATGAAGGCTCAAGGTTGATTGGGAATATTTTACAGTTTCCGACAGCTTGACCTGCTATCGTCCTTATATAAATCCCCCTCTTTCAGTAAGTAGGCACCTACTTATATAGCTATGAGGTACTTTAAGAACATTACAACAATAATATTTAAGTTTTAACACAAACACACTGGTAAAATAAAGAAACTAAATAATAAATAAAGTGCGCGCAAGTGTCATACAAAAAGTGACATTTGAATATTGGCGGCCGTGGCGGTGGTAGCGCGATAAAATTCAAATTTTTAATGCGTTCGTTCCCGAATAATGCGTTTGCCGTCAAACAAAGTATGTATTAAATAAATTGATTAAATATTGAAAGAACTTAAATAAAATCTTCCTGTGCTGGGTCCTCCCGGACTCAGCCCAGGGGGCGGTCATGACCCCCATGACCCCCCCCCCCCTGGATCCGCCCTTGTGAGTATTATGCATACAGATGTATACAGATGTATATTAATACATATGTATGAATAATACACACCTGTATAAGTAAGGTACATCTGTAGTTATGAGTAATACATACCTGTATAAGTAATACACACCTGTATAAGTAATACATACCTATATAAGTAATATACATCTGTATGTGTAATACACACCTGTATATATACCTGTATAAGTAATACACATCTGTATAAATAATACACACCTGTATAAGTAATACACACCTGTATAAGTAATATACATCTGTATCAGTAATACACACCTGTGTATATAAGTAACACATACCTGTATAAGTAATATACATGTGTATAAGTAATACACACCTGTATAAGTAATACACACCTGTATAAATAATACACACCTGTATATATAAGTAATACACACCTGTATATACAATATGTAAAGAAAATCCTGTCCGATCCGTGAAGGTATTGTTAAGTATCGATAACTGATTCTACTAATGCCCACAAAGACAGGCTAAACTTAAAAATAAAATCCCCCTAAAAAAATAAATATTATTTCGCAAAAAGAGGTAACTTAATACATGTGCGGTAAGCAACACCTTTCCGCGGGCGGCGGGGGGCAGGGCACGCGGTACTTGTGACGTGGTCGCGTCGCTATTCGCTTATAATAATAGCGGTGTTGTCACTTTTTTAAAAATTACCAAATTTCGGGGAAATTAGAATTAATTCCCGGGAAAAAAGGATTATTTCAAAATTCATTAGTATTGTTACTATGATAATTACGTAAAATTTTATATTATATTTGGTCAAGTGTTTACCTAACCTTTATTACCCTTATGGGTCGGACAGGGTTTTCTTTACATATTGTCTATGTAATACACACCTGTATAAGTATTTCCATTATAACTGACTTCTATAAACATATGATTTGTCAAGAGGCGCCGCTGCTATATTAAAAATATGCCAGATAACGTTGCACATGTAATGTATATAATTAAATAACATACATAATAAATAAATAAATATATACGGACAAATCACACAGATTGAGCTAGCTGCAAAGTAAGTTCGAGACTTGTGTTATGGGATACTAACTCAACGATACTATATTTATAATAGATCACGCCATCATATCATAGACTTAATAAACTAGTGCGCTTTACCATCAACGATTGCGTCACTGCTTACCATCAGGCGGGATTGCGGTAAAGCGCTAGTTTTTAATTTATAAAAACAAAATACATATATAGATAAACCATCCAAGACCCAGGCCAATCAGGAAGAGATCGTTTTCATGACCTAGCCGGGGATCGAACCCGGGGCCTCCACGTCGCGGGCAGGCGTGTTGACCGCTGCGCCACGGAGTACGACATAATCAGCCTATATTGTTTTCACTGTTGGAACACAGGTCTCATCTCAATAAGAAGTAGTGGGCCATAATCTACCACGCTGGCCCTGTGTGGATTGGTAGGTGTCCCATATCTTCGAAGTTTTTAGCTCTAAGACATTTCACTCACGATTTTTACCTTCACAGTTTTGAGAGCAGTGATGACAAAATAATTTACACAAAGTGAAGCGTCTGACGGAGTTCAAACCTACGACATACAACTTGTAAGTCGCGGTCTGTGCCACTAGGCCTCCATTGCTCTTTATAATTATAAGTAGACTGATTAAACATTTATGACTCATCCTCACCATTAGTCTATAGCAGCAGTTGGCAACCCTTTGGCAGTTACGGGCCGCATGGCGACAAAATGAGTCAGAGGCGGGCCGTTCTCTTACATAATTATTTTGATAACAGGTCTATCAATTAATATTCTTTATTGCACACACAATAGTACTGTGCGGACATACATACTTTTCAAATGAGTGAAAAGAACTTTCACACTGAACACAATTACTAAGTAATATTAAAATTACAAAAAACTTTTCTTTTTGCATTATGCCAACGACAAAACAACATAAGCTGATATTATAAACATAAATATGTGTGTGTGTGTGTGTGTGTGTGTGTGTGTGTGTGTGCGCGATGTGTGTGGGTGTGTGTGTATACTTCTAGTGTGACATCTGAGGCTGTATTTGAGTGGCTATTTTTTGTAAATCAGATTTCATATTTGTAATTGAAATTCTAAAACATTCTTCGCGGGCCGCAAGGAAGAGGGCCCCGGGCCGCATGCGGCCCGCGGGGCGCATGTTGCCGACCACTGGTCTACAGAAGTCCACTGCTGGAAATAATAATAATAATAATGGCAACACTAAAGTCGACTAGTCAATTTCGTCAAGCTCCTGTTTACATTTTAATTTTAAATATATTTACAAGCAATTTTCATCAACATTTATAAAAAATCAATAAGGAAAATTAATAGCTCAACAATATACCCATTTTTTTTTAAATAATGTGCAATAATGTGAAATTAGATGCTTATATAAAACTGCCGAAGCGGAGGTGTCATGACAAATGTCACCTCCGATAAAACTGGAAAACGAGGACGAAAAAAATGTTGACGAGACAAGCCGCACGAAGAGCACGCTCACCACCTCCGGACTCGTCGCCCAGCTCCGCCTCGCCGCCGCCGGTCCCCAGCGCCAATGTAAGCGCTGTGACGACACCGGCCGCGGTAGTTGCGTCGAGCTCGAGCGACGAGTATTTCTCTCCGCCGACGTCGCCAACACCTGTACGTCGGCAGGGGAGAGGCCGGCCACCGAAGAGCTTGGGACTTAGGGGCCATCCGGCCCCGAGCCGGGTCCCCGCTGCCGGTGGTTGTGTGCAGCGCATGAGATGGACTCAAACAATGAACGAGAACGTCATGCGCGCATATTACAGGGCTACAGAGGGGGGAAATAACCTCACTGCGTACCGTGAAAGGATGCTGTCTCTGTTTCAGGCACTGGAACCAACTGTCAACGTCTCGGCCCAACGACTGTCGGATCAGGTGCGGGTCATTCAACGCAATCACAGGTTGGACGATATCGCACTTGATAGGCTGCGCTCAGAGGTACTAAGCAACCAAATCACCCCGACTCTGACACAGACTGCGGCACAAGCGTCAATCATCGATGCTGCTCCGCCGCGGTCCAATCGTGTTGAAGAAGAGGATGATAGGGTTGAAACAGTAAGTAGCCAGTACGACGATCGACTGAGGAACGCACTGGAGGATGCGTTCCGCGACTATAGATCCACTCCGACTGACCTTAGACCCCGGTTACCACGGCTGCCTATGCATAAAAAAAATAGGGCGCTGGTGTGTGCTTTGGACTCGCTGCTCAAGAATTTCTTCGAGAGCAGCGAGGATCTCATTGATACACACTCGATCCTGTATTGGGCGGCTGTAGCGGCATGTCGATTAGCGAAAGTCAAGTTCCCGAATTGTGAGGAACCTGCTCGACCAAAACCAGCCGTACCAGCCTGGCAACGCTGAATCGAGCGTCGTATCGATGGGACCAGGGTACTCATTGGCAAACTATACTGCTTCAGGAATGGCAATACTCGACCATGAGTGAAGCGCTTTGTGAGACAGGCTTTCTCGGGAACTGGTATCAGCCCTCGAGAATACATAAATCATCTCACAGAGCGCATCGACTTCCTGAAGCAGAAAGTTTGTGAATGGGCGTGGGCGGTATTCGGCGGTATAAGCGGCAAGTGGATCGATATACGCAGAATCGCATGTTCCAGAGCGATGGGAGGTGGGCATACAGAGCTTGGGAGCGACCTGAACAAAACGAGGCTGACGTGTGCCGCCCGGATGATGCCACCACAAGTGCATTCTGGCGCAGCATATGGTCGGTATCCGTTTGTCACACTGAGGGTGACTGGATACAGAATGTCGAACAAGTGTGTGAAACCATACCAGAAATGGATAGCATTTTGATAACACCATCAGACGTAGCCACAGCCGCAGTTGGATCAAAGGCCTGATTCAAAAGGCACTACTCCTCGATACGGCCCGCATCGTGAAGAGGTTCCTGTCTCTGGAGCCCTAACCACCGGTAGCTTGGACCCCGCTCCCGCCATCGGTGGAACACTATTTTTTTATATTTTTAAATGTTTTTATGTTTTTTTTTTTATAAATATTTAAAATGTAAATGAATATGTCAATATAGAAAAATAAACATAATAATAATAAAGCTTTATTTATTTCCACATTCCACATGTTGCTTAATAACTAATAACTAATATATATATATACCTATATATAGTTTCTTTTTTTTTGTCTTTTTAACGTGGCTTATATGGACCACCTTCGGGTAAAAGCCTTCTCCAAGGACTTCCATTGATCTTTATTTTTAGCCATGGATACCCAGTTTTCTCCTGCTACTTTTACTAGGTCATCTGTCCATCTAACGGCTGGGCAGCCTCTAGCCCTATGACCTCTAGGACCTTGCCATTTCCCAGCTCTTATGGTCCACCTGTCGTCTTCGTAACGGGCTACGTGGCCCGCCCATCTCCATTTCATTTCTAGCGAGAAGATCAAAGCGTCGGTTAATTTGGTTTTATTACGAATGACCTTGTTTTTAATCCGGTCCCTTAACTTTACACCCAATAAACTTCTTTCCATTCTTCGTTGTGTAGTTTGTATTTTGTTTCTAGTTTTTAGGTCGAACGTCCAAGTTTGGGAACCGTAGGTTAGGCACGGTAAAATAACTGAATCCATAACTATTTTCTTGATAGACGGTTTGAGTTGTGATTCAAATATTTCTTTGTGTGCCCAGTACCTCTTCCAGGTTATTGATATTCTGCGGTCTATTTCCTCTATGTTTCTGTCATTTCTAAAAGAAATCTGTTTGCCCAAATAAACATAACTTTCTACAAATTCTAGTGGAATTTTGTTTACGAAGATGGGTGCGGTGTGGTGATTAGTCATTATCTTCGTTTTGTCGAGATTCATCTCCAGACCAACCGTGACGCTAGCACTATTTAGATCGTTAATCATATTATTTAGCTGTGTAGAGCTCTCGGAGAGTAGAATTATAGTATCGGCGAAGCGGAGATGGCTTAGGTATTCGCCGTTTATATTTAACCCCTTCTCAGACCATTGCAGATTTTTCATCAGGTGTTGTAGTACAGCTATGAATAGTTTTGGTGAGAGCGGGTCGCCCTGTCTCACGCCTCTATTTATATTAATTCTTGTACCCAATCTGTCTAGTTTTATTCTGCTTATACTTCTCTCATATAAGTTTTTCAAAATGTTTATGTACTTGTCTTCGATGTTTATTGCCTCTAGAGCTTCCCAGATACTTTCAGGCGATATTGTGTCGAAAGCTTTCTTGTAGTCAATGAAAGCTACATACAATGGCCTGCGGAACTCCATATATTTTTCGATTCCCTGGTCTAGAACGAGGATATGGTCGTATGTGCTGAAGCCTGACCTGAAGCCAGCTTGTTCTATTGGTTGATGTGCGTCGATCTCTGGAGATATTCTTGCGAGCAGACAGAAAGCTATTAGTTTGTAGAGGCACGACATCAGACTTATTGGACGATAGTTTCCTATATCCATTGGGTTACCTTTTTTATACAATAAGATTATATGCGATTCCGTCCATGAATGTGGCACGACTTCCTCGTCTAATATTTTATTGAATAGTATAGTAATAGGCTTCAATAATAGGGTTCTAGCTATTTTAATATATTCATTTGAGATTCCATCTTGGCCTTGACTTTTGTCAGATTTAAGCTTATTGATTTGAATTAAGATTTCGAGATCAGTAAATATGGTAGTTGGGGATAAATTCTTGGTTTGGTTAGTAATTTTCCTATGATGTATACTATTAGGCTGGCTATAGAGATCCGCATAAAAATCTGTGGCAACCTTTATAATGTCCATCCGAGTAGTAGCCTTCTTCGAGTTCGAATGTAGACATGTGATCCAATTCTTTGTTTTATTTAGTTCTTTAAACGCCTTTTTTGCTGACCTTGACTTGTCAATGTGTTTCTTTATAGTATTTGTTCTGTACGTGTCGTAGCATCTCTTTATTTCTTTGTTTGTAATTTTGTAGAGCATTTTTAATTTATCTTTGTCGTTCCTGCTTAATTTTCGTTTGCTTTGTAGTTCGTTACGTTCTTTCATTAGTTGTAGTGCCTTATCAGATAGTAGTCTATTTTTTCGATTTGTTTTTATGTTTTTAAGACTATTCGATATACAATGCTCGATTTTCTGTCAGTATTCGTTGGCGTTGTTGTAATTAGTGTTTGTCGATACAAGTTCAGGCATATAACATTTTAGGTTTCTGGGTAAGTGTCTTGCTCTTTCGATGTTTTTAGAGTGATTGACGGGTTGGAAAAGTTACATCTGTTTTTCTTTATTACGTTCAAGTTTAATGTGGCTCGCAGCATTCTATGGTCTGAAGCGAAAGGTACTAATGACAGCACCTCGTACTTGGAAATAAGTTTTGGTTTTGTTGTCATGATATAATCGATTTCATTTTTTTTTATTTTTGTCTGGAGATGTCCATGTCCATCTCCTGTGTCCCTTCAAATTGAACACGGTATTTGCAATTTTTAAATTGTTTTCATGTGCATACTGAATCAGTCTCTCTCCGCGAATGCTTCTGGTTCCGTATCTGTATTGCCCAGTTACAGATCGTGCTGTTTCGGTTTCCCAATTTGTGCGTTGAAATCGCCTATAGAAATTATGTTTTCGGCCGAGATAGAGTCGTGAGCTTTAGCGAGGTCTTCATAAAATGTGTCGATATCCCCCTTTGGCGAGCCTTCAGTAGGTGCATGTGCTTGAATAATGGCGGAAGGTAGATTTTCCAGAATAATTTTCAAATCACACACTCGATCTGATATTCCGATGAAGGTTTTAATGTTTGCTTTGTACTTTTTCTTAATTAAAAAGCCCACGCCCAACTGGCCTTTTGTTATACCGAGGTAGTACATAACGTTATCTTCATCTTCAATAATATTTTCTCCCAGTCTGCGGATTTCGCACAGGCCCAGTATGTCATGGTTTATGTTTTTTAAAGCGGCTTTTAACGCTATAAGTTTTGCTGCGGATGAGATATTGTATTTTATTATATTTCTTGCTTTCCTTTGAGGGTTTTGGTCGTATTCTCCCACGGTGACCCCTGTTGGGAGATTGGAGACGGGTAGAGGGCCCACCTGTAGTTGCTATACAGTATTGCTTTGTGATGTAATCTTCGAATATTTATTACTGCTGTCTGTCTAAGGGAGGGCTAGTTTAGGTTTTTGTATTACGTAATCTTTCAAGTTAGCTAACTTGTTTTTCTTCGATGGTTGACGCTACTAGTGGGCTGGTCACTATGGGTTATCTCTGGTGATTCTGACAAGTTCTTCTTGTTTAGCTGGTTGCTCGTAGAGTTTTTATTATTTTGCAGTACGATAAGTGTGTCATATTTAATGAATGCAGTATTGCCAGCTTCCTTTTCTTTCTGCAGTTGGGACTGTAATTCTCTACGCTTGTTGAGGACTTCTATGGGATAATCTTCTTTAATATAGTATTGTGTGTCTTGTAGAGCTTTTTTGTTTTTTTGAATCTCTATTTTGAGGCCCATAGTAGTAAACGTTATAATAACCGGCCTAGGCTTTTCGCCTTTCTTTCCTACTCTCCTGACAGCTTCGATGTTGTTTTTATCGCATGGGGCTTGGAAATACGTATGTGGAGGTAGGTAAGGTACGTTACCGGATTCCTAATCCTTCCTCCAACGTAGCAGCATCCACGGTGGCAAAGATGAGAAGCAGCAGCGGATAGCGAAGTCAAGCAGAAGAGGTGAAATGGTGAAGAGTAAGAATGATAGGATAAGGTAGGTAGTGGTTGTAGAAATAGCAGTTTATTTAGCAACACTGTTTATTAGGGATCACTATTGTAACAGAGTTATTAGTTCTCACAGTTTATTAAGTCTACTAGACGAACACACAAGAAACAGTTTGTATTAAGCCGAAATTATAGCTAGGTAGCCGAAGGAAAGCAACGAGCGCGCGCGGCATAGACTATTCGTAAGGGAGATATTTATCGACTGCCGGGGCGCTGCGGTAGGCGATCGCGCGGAGCCAGCGCGCACGCAGCCATTGCGTCACACCGATGAGGCACGGTGCTACCGCCATAAGCGGAGCGGATGAAAGTGGCGGGCAACGATGGACAAGATATCCGCCACATCACTCCCCCGGCCAGACCGTAACTACGGTCGATAAAAGTCCGGTAGTCTGACTCTTCTGCCGCTCCGAGTTCTTTTTTCTTCTCCGCGCTCTTTCGTCTCAATTTCTAGGACGTGGAAGCTGAAGAAGAATACAGAAATGAAAAGATGGAAGTTTTCTTCTATGTTCAAAGCGGGGTCACCAGTGTGGAGGTAGGTAAGGTACGTTACCGGATTCCTAATCCTTCCTCCAACGTAGCAGCATCCACGGTGGCAAAGATGATAAGCAGCAGCGGATAGCGAAGTCAAGCAGAAGAGGTGAAATGGTGAAGAGTAAGAATGATAGGATAAGGTAGGTAGTGGTTGTAGAAATAGCAGTTTATTTAGCAACACTGTTTATTAGGGATCACTATTGTAACAGAGTTATTAGTTCTCACAGTTTATTAAGTCTACTAGACGAACACACAAGAAACAGTTTGTATTAAGCCGAAATTATAGCTAGGTAGCCGGAGGAAAGCAACGAGCGCGCGCGGCATAGACTATTCGTAAGGAGATATTTATCGACTGCCGGGGCGCTGCGGTAGGCGATCGCGCGGAGCCAGCGCGCACGCAGCCATTGCGTCACACCGATGAGGCACGGTGCTACCGCCATAAGCGGAGCGGATGAAAGTGGCGGGCAACGATGGACAAGATATCCGCCACATCACTCCCCCGGCCAGACCGTAACTACGGTCGATAAAAGTCCGGTAGTCTGACTCTTCTGCCGCTCCGAGTTCTTTTTTCTTCTCCGCGCTCTTTCGTCTCAATTTCTAGGACGTGGAAGCTGAAGAAGAATACAGAAATGAAAAAATGGAAGTTTTCTTCTATGTTCAAAGCGGGGTCACCAGTGTGGAGGTAGGTAAGGTACGTTACCGGATTCCTAATCCTTCCTCCAACGTAGCAGCATCCACGGTGGCAAAGATGAGAAGCAGCAGCGGATAGCGAAGTCAAGCAGAAGAGGTGAAATGGTGAAGAGTAAGAATGATAGGATAAGGTAGGTAGTGGTTGTAGAAATAGCAGTTTATTTAGCAACACTGTTTATTAGGGATCACTATTGTAACAGAGTTATTAGTTCTCACAGTTTATTAAGTCTACTAGACGAACACACAAGAAACAGTTTGTATTAAGCCGAAATTATAGCTAGGTAGCCGAAGGAAAGCAACGAGCGCGCGCGGCATAGACTATTCGTAAGGGAGATATTTATCGACTGCCGGGGCGCTGCGGTAGGCGATCGCGCGGAGCCAGCGCGCACGCAGCCATTGCGTCACACCGATGAGGCACGGTGCTACCGCCATAAGCGGAGCGGATGAAAGTGGCGGGCAACGATGGACAAGATATCCGCCACATCACTCCCCCGGCCAGACCGTAACTACGGTCGATAAAAGTCCGGTAGTCTGACTCTTCTGCCGCTCCGAGTTCTTTTTTCTTCTCCGCGCTCTTTCGTCTCAATTTCTAGGACGTGGAAGCTGAAGAAGAATACAGAAATGAAAAGATGGAAGTTTTCTTCTATGTTCAAAGCGGGGTCACCAGTGTGGAGGTAGGTAAGGTACGTTACCGGATTCCTAATCCTTCCTCCAACGTAGCAGCATCCACGGTGGCAAAGATGAGAAGCAGCAGCGGATAGCGAAGTCAAGCAGAAGAGGTGAAATGGTGAAGAGTAAGAATGATAGGATAAGGTAGGTAGTGGTTGTAGAAATAGCAGTTTATTTAGCAACACTGTTTATTAGGGATCACTATTGTAACAGAGTTATTAGTTCTCACAGTTTATTAAGTCTACTAGACGAACACACAAGAAACAGTTTGTATTAAGCCGAAATTATAGCTAGGTAGCCGAAGGAAAGCAACGAGCGCGCGCGGCATAGACTATTCGTAAGGAAGATATTTATCGACTGCCGGGGCGCTGCGGTAGGCGATCGCGCGGAGCCAGCGCGCACGCAGCCATTGCGTCACACCGATGAGGCACGGTGCTACCGCCATAAGCGGAGCGGATGAAAGTGGCGGGCGACGATGGACAAGATATCCGCCACACGTATTTATTATTGTTATGATTATAATTACTAGTTCTTCGTAAGATTTTTCTTTATCTTCGACTCCAAACAATACTAAGTTCTTGCGACTGATATGACGTTTCAAATTATTTATCTTTTAATTCTGTTGTTCTAACTTTTTTTCGAAAAAATAATTTCTTAATTCAAGGTTTTTAAATTTTTCAATAATATTGCTGTTTATAGTGTTTTTTATGTCTTCCTTCATGTCAAGCATGTCTTGTTTATGCTGTTTAAGTTGCATGTTTATCAACATGCTTTTAATTTCCTCCATAATGTTGCGGATGTGACACCAAGCGCCCTCTATTAAATTTATGTTGTACAGATTTGTTGTTTCAGCTAGATGAGACTTACGATGAATATTGTAAGTGAGCAATTATCAAGTATGTGATGTTCACTATTATCTCTAGATGGCGTTGATAAGTATGAATAAGTTGAATTTTAACGGGTAGATATTAATTTTGTCAGGTCGAATTATGAAAAATTACATTACATTGCATTTTTTAGGTTATAACTACAGTTGTTTTTGTTGTTTGTCACTATTAACTGTTTAGTTCGGAATGAAAAGTTCGTTTGCACTGCCAACACACGCATTCTGCACTTAACATTTCCATAAATTCACTTTCGGTTTAGTTTTTACCGGTAGTTATTGAAAGTATTTGTTTTACACTTTTCGCTAGTTTCACTCAGTAAAAATGTTGTTCTGCATATTTTCCGCTTGAAACTTGGCACTGGTTATGAAATGTAACTATTTTTTCTACTTTTTATGCACTTGATTATTTTTAAAGTGATTGTAAATGGGACTACGATGTCAACAGTGGCACAGTGGCGCCCTCTCCTCTGCTGGAAATAGCCTTTCCAATTTCACGCTACCCTCATCCAGTTACTACCAGCCAACCTACGAAGATCGTCGCTCCGCCTAACCTGAGGGCATCCCGTTACTGATTCGCAGTTTCCACTCTAGAACACGTCTACTCCAACGGTCATCGGTGCTACGGCTAATTTGGCCGGCCCATTACTACTTCAATTTACTTATTCTGTGAGCTATGCCAATAACCTTGGTTCTCTGCCGTATCACCTCTTTGCGGATTTGATCCCTGAGAGAGACTAAAAGCTAAACTCGTTCCATAGCTCGCTGAGCGACCTTGAATTAGTGGACCAGCCGTACCGTGAGAGTCCACGTTTCTGCTCCGTAGATCATAACTGGCAGGATGCACTGATTGAAGACCTTTGTCTTTAGGCTCTGTGGATGACGAGAAGACTCGACAAAGCTTCCCAAACGCTGCCCAGCTCAGCTGGATTCTCCTGTTAGCCTCTCTCTCAAAACTGTTCTCACCAAACCGCAGAGTTTGAGCCGCCGAACCACCATTGACAACGATCGGTCCCGGGGTGAAGTGTACGTTGTAAATATTTTTTTATAAAGTTAGCGCTTGACTGCAATCCCGCCTAATGGTAAGCAAAGACGCAATCATTGATGGTAAAGCGCACTAGTTTATTAAGAGCCTATTCACTCTAGCCGTGAAGACACTCAAATTGTAGTCCGATGGAAACACTGCCGCTGGAAAATTGTTCCAGTCCCTCGTTGTACGCGGTATAAAGGAGGAGGCGAAACGCTTCGTCCGGATCGTAGTGGTGTTAACAAAGTAAGGGTGGAAACTCGCCGTACAACAGGTCGTCCGATGGTGGAACGGGGATGGGGGAATTTAATCATGCAATTCCCTCGCACACTCACCAAAATGCATCCTATAGAACACCGAAAGACTGGCTACTCTACGCCTGTGCTCTAGGCTTTGGAGACCGTCTTGAGTTAAATCAGGGTCGCCAATCATCGGGAGAAGGCACGGCTCCCTGTCGTTCAGGGTGGCGCAGGTTCTGTCGGGGCACGGCTGCTTCGGCAAGTACCTGCGTCGCTTAGGCAGGGAGCCGGACGCTCGGTGCCACCACTGCGTCCAATGCGGGGAGGACACGGCGCAGCACACGCTCTCCGTGTGTGTAGCTTGGGAGGAGCAGCGCCGTGTCCTCACAAATGAAGTAGGAGGCGACCTGACGCTGCCGGCAGTAGTGCGGAGGATGGTCGGTAGCGCAGAGTGGTGGGACGCAGTGGTGTCCTTCTGCGAGGACGTGATGTCGCAGAAGGAAGCTGCGGAACGGGAGAGGGAGATCTCAACTCCCTTCCCGGGCCGCAGAAGACGCACCGGGCGCCGAAGAAGGACGGATAACGCCCTCTTCCGCCCCCCATGAATGGGTCCAGGGGCGAGGGACATGGGAAAGTCCCCGCCCCCTAATCGATGGACCCCGAGGCGGAGGCGCGCGCGAGTGTCGACGCACGCCCCTGAGACGATGCACGGGGTAGTTTAACACCCCACTACCCCGTGCAGGAGACGGGGCCCGGACAGACCGGACCAGCACGAGGGTGTGGGGCCGTGGAAGAATTTAGATTCCCGCGGCCTCACGCGTTTGCTCGTGATAGAAGAGACACCGGGTTGGTTTTAGTCAGTAAAAGTCTGACAGACCCCGCGGCGGACATCCTATGAGGATTACCACCGCGAAAAAAAAAAAAAAAAAGTATCGCCAATCAGCCTCTTCGCACCATTTTGCAGCACCAGCCTAACTGTGGCTGCAGTACTCCACACACGAACAGACGGACCTGTGCTTTGTACAATATTGGAATCTGCCTTGGTGTGAAGTCTTTGCGATAACGCCAAGCTTCCTGGCAGCCACCTTGGCCTTGGACCCAGTGAACCGCCCAAAGTTTAGGTCTGAGGAAATCTGTACTTCCAAAAGCTGATGGCGGTCGGTACAGTCCAAGGATATTTTTCGAAAAGTAGGAGCCAAGGTGAACGGGCTCCTTTTGGCGGTAAAAAGACTTATATACCTATATTATGACAAACGTTTTTTGTTGTTTGTTGTTATAACAAGATGGTATATTTACACGATAGGCATATATGTATATAGACAAGGCGTATAGAACAGTCAGTACTGAAGCCTTACCCGTACTGGCAGGTGTACTTCCAGTCGATCTTGAAGTACACCGACATGCTTCAATGTACTACTCCGCGAGGGGGGAGGCCATGGACACTAACTTTGTTACACAACGCGACCTTAATAGAATTTCTAGATTATTTAAACATCAGACTGACTCTTATGACTCTTATCCGAATGGCAAAGTATGTGGGATAATTCCATCAAGGGCCTCCATCCTCCATCTGTTCTTTCCATCCGTTAGCGATCGGCTGGCTAAGATATGGCTGGAGGTTGACCACTGCGTTGCCCAATTTCTCACAGGTCATGGCAACTTTAAAAGTAAACTGTATTCTTTTAAACGTGTTCCTTCGCCTTTGTGTCAATGTTCTACATCGAACTGTGAATTTGAACAGTCCGCACATCACATCTTGTGGGGCTGTATTCTTTGGCAGAATGAACGTAATATTATGTAGGATAGTGTACAAGTTACATCAGGAGTCGTTTATTATACGGACCTTGTAGAAACTAGAACCAATTTCCGTGCGTTCAGGCGCTTTTGCCATACCTATTATTGGAATCAATTGTAACAGCACATACCTACTTAGGACCGATTAACTTAATAAAATTTTATTCCGTGGTGCTTGGCAATCTGGGCTTCTCCCAGTTGCAATAATGTCCCTTTGTGTTCCCTTTGTTATGGAGGGAAGTGAAAAACATATTTTTTTTTTCTTACTTCTCCGCTATTCTTTTCTGATTAATTTCGTTGCGGGACCCAAGACAGTTGAATCGTTTCTCCGGGACTCGTCGAGCTTCATTGCTCGGCGTTTTTCTGGCGGTCTACACTGTTGATTCTGGCTTTCAGGAGTTGCAGTGGGTTGGGAAAAGTGTGGCGGGTTATGTCCCATGAAAAAAAAATATTTACACGATCGTGTCGATAAAGATCATGTTACCCTGTCTCCTAAAGTAGGTAATCATGTATCCCAGAAGATGATAAAATATGCGTTACATTTGTGTCACCTTCCATCCGTACTAGTTTGTGAACTCCTTAAGTTACTAATGAGTGAGTGACAAGTATTTCTTAATTTACAGAACACGCTGTTTCATCTAAATTCGTTTGGGTGGTTATCGAAGAATATACCGCTTGTCATACATAATCAGCCTATTTTGCTCCCACTCTTGAGACGTAGGCCTCCTCTCAGTGAGAAGGAGTGGGCCGTAATCTACCACGCGGGCCCAGTGCGGGTTGATAGATGTCACATGTTTTCAAAGTTGTTGCACTGGTCATAATCTACCTATATCATACATTGCGAGAAGTTTTATATCATTGTTGAGGAACCTGAGACTGCATGCATACAGCTTGTAAAGAACAGAAACTGTCCAACTAAGAAGCCAATTTACATAAGTACCTAATTAAAAATATGTTTAGAGACCATCAGTCTTTAATCAATTGCTAAGCAACTGATTAACAGTATTTTTATTCATAAACGCTGTCAAAATTAAACGCCATCGGACCTCTGTTTAGAGGATGATAAGGGATAACATGGCGGATTTTATTTGAATCAGCTCATTGATTTAACAGGATCATTGTGTTTTTTTCATAATATCGAATAGGTAGTGCGTAAATATGGACGTCAAAACCTTTCCTTGGATTTCCTAAACGCCGTAGAAAAGTTATATAGTTTTGAACCTATTGAAACGGGTATTCGGTTTTGTAGAATCGTTGTTCATGCTGTATTTAGTTCCATCAGGTTCAAAGGAGACATTGGCTCACTTTATATAGACAATGGTACCGATTCTCTTTTTCACAACTATCAAACTAAACTGATTTTATTTTATGTTCAGTGACTTTTTCTTTCTATTTCAATAAGAAAAGGATAGTGTAAAACCTTTACTTCGATGAATATCACAGGCTCGGACACGCACTTAACGGACAGACTACCGACACGTCTACTCTCGCTCGTGGCTCTCGTAAGAATGACCGACGTGGTGCGCTCGAGACAGTGTTATCTGTTTGACAGTGACAGTGTTGTCTGTGGTCAATGATAAAACGCATACACTACAGATAGAATATAAAATATTAGTTTAGTTCTGTCAAATTAAGATAAGTACTTCATAGACAGTTTTCGTTTCATTAAAAACATATCGATTTGCGTCAGGCGCGGACTAATTTGGCAGGAACAGGGCTAAGCTGATATTGATATTCAGTCCTTTTCATAATAAAATGGAAAGTAAAAGAAACACTGAAACTTAAAAAACTTAAGTTTAGTTTGGGAACAAGAAAATCAAAACCAATGTTCCTCATATACTTGACACTCTTTTAATTTATTTAGTTTTCGCCTTTTTTTTTTTTTCTTTATTTCCTATGGATGACATATTGAAGTTTCAAAAGCAAATGGACGCTATTATAAAATTGGAGCAATATTTAATAGTCATGCCACTAATTAAATTCAATATGTGTTTGACATAGTACACACATTATGGAAATTAATAACTTACTTGTATATTGCGCCACAGTTTGCTTTCAAATGCGTTATAGAAAGAACTCATGTTGAGAAAGATTTTAAAAATAAAGTGCATAACTGCAGAAGCATTGAGTTTCAAGGTTTTCATATTGAAACGGATTTAGATTGGAATAAGAGCAGCAGTATGGAGTTCAATACGTATAAATTCTATGTTCTATGTTACTGGTTTGGTTTCCGCACTCAGTACCTCCAATGGACCATTGTGCGTGGTACGACAAAATACGGACATTAATACGTAACCATATTTTTAGATGACAGACTAATTAATAAAACGATGGAAATTAACAATTATTTAATTTCACACATTTATTTTATATTTTACTACAACCACAGATTACAGAATACTACATACAGATACCTAATGGTGAACAACAAAATGAGTCCAGCTCAATTCTGGCCGACCGTCGAGCAAAAAAAGTTTCTTAAAGAGATCACTAGAGGGCCACCAGGGCGCGCTTGATCGGCCGGCTACTACATTCATCTATGTCTTGTCTATGTTGTCATATATACATCCATGCGTCGTGCGACAGCCTCCGTGGCGTAGCGGTAGCGAACGCGACCGTTGCGCAACGAGGCACGGGTTCGATCCCCGCACTGTGCAAATATTTGTATGCATGAATATGAATATTTGTACTGGTCTGGTCCTGCCTCGGAAAGCACGTTAAGCCGTTGGTCCCGGTTGCCATACGAACATCTAGTGGCAGTCATTACGGGTTGTTGGAGCCCTCAAAAGTCTAACAATTGGTTTAACTGCAATACTTAGATATCGCCTTCGGGTTGTGGAGGTCAGACGGCAGTCGCTTCACGTAAAATATCGAAGTTTGGCCAAAAATCAGCAGTTAGACTGGTAAAAGCGGACCCCAGACTCCAAAGCTGAAAAAGCTACGGATGCGACTGGGATTAACGCTGAGATGATGATGATGATAACATCCATGCGTCGTGCATCGAGAAATACGCATTCTAAAAGAAGATAACAGCATTATAATGGTTAGGAGACATCTTATCTTAACCTAAAAAAAAATATGTTATGACAGGATTAATTGAGTATACTGCCATCTATTGTCCCGAGTGTAAAATAAAAAACATTGTCACTACTGAGCCCATTTTACAGTTTTCTTTAATTACGTTTGTTATACGTGTAAATATACGGAGTAGCATTAAATAAGTAAATTCAAATTGTTAAAAATATTAAAAAGGCTATAAACTGCAAGTAAGAGGTTTAAAATCGTTGCTAAGTTTTGCACCACAACCTATGCTGCCATCTATTATCTTTTGATAAGAACTGAGAGCCTGTTGTACGTGATGGGACTCCATGCTACAACTTTCATGTTTGGGGCATGAAGACCGAGTACTCTTGGTATTTTTAAGAAAATTTTGCAGGTACTGACAGACACTTCCCATTGCCCAAGGGCTGGATTTTACCTTGTTGAGAGGTCAAGTATTGTCACAAAACGTGGAAATGCCGCCAATAATAAATTGAATACATTTGAATGTCCAGTCGGCAATGATACGAATGAATTTTTCGATACTATACTTTAATTTGTGAAAGAAAAAGGGTTTACATAATATAGGATTCAAATTCTAAAACTATTCAAGTAGAGACATCAAATTAAGAGAGTGGGAATTAGCACCTATGACTAAATGTTGAAAAAAAATTGCAAACATGTGAAAATAAGAATAAAACGAAAGTGGGAGGAGATGAAAATAGATATTGACAAAAAGAGAATAACAAAGACAGAGAGCAAATGGATGAAAGAGATTAAATGAATGAAGTCATAGGTAAGTTACGGATTATAATTAATAGCGACAATGAAAAAGTGGAAAAGGTAAATCCAACCAAATAAATTCTCGCAATGAATGCCAAAAAGCTGGACTGCCTTTAAATCCAACACTGCAGGCATATTGTAGCCGTATGAAATTCCTGATTGTGTGTGTATGTATTCATTTTTGTATTGTTGTATGTTACCTTATGTATCAGTTTGTATAAGTCTTGGTATTTGAAATAAACTAAATTGATTTATGAAAAGAAACAAATGAAAAGCTAGTTAATAATGAGGAGACAGAAGATAATGTAAGAGAAAAACAAACACATATATTAACAAACAGAAATAGGAAGATTACTTAAAGTAGTCTAGAATTATAGAAATTCAAACTGAATTAAAACTATGGTGTAGGTGGTGATGAAATTGAACAGACGCAGAGACATCATGGTGTCCACAGTGAACAGTCCACACGCGCTCATGTTCCTGAACGAAGCTTTCTGTATACGTTGAATGTTCTTACACACGGAGAGTGTATGATTATCTGTAAATAGAGCAAATAAATTATTGAACACGCAGCCCAGAGTCTGCATTCATTTTCAGTCTTAGTGAGACCCAAATTACACTTGCGAATTATGAGTATTCATATAACGTAATATACTCCACTATTGGTTTACATTTTAGTTTCAAATAAGTGATCTATCTAGAAAGTTGCTTCCGACTTTTGGTCTGTTTTTAATTTAAGTTACGTCCTCCGACTCCCGACCGGGAGACAACATCGAACTCCCGGCCACCGTAGGTGTGGGCCTGCGGGCGGTGAGCAGTGGGCACCTTGCCACCCGGTAAGAACTAGGCCCGAGTCGACGGCGTGTCGTGTTTCACGCGCGCCTCAAAGAGATGTCAGCACATCGTGACGGGGTTCACGAAGACCGATGCCTTCAAGTCAGGGCTGCTGGTTGTTTAAAAAAAGACACCGTGGCGCTGGCGCACAGGCAAGTGAAGAAACACGGGTGGGTTTTAGTCAGTAAAAGTCTGAGACGCCCTTTCGCTCAGCCCAAAGCGGGAGAGGTCTTTTGATGAATCC
Source organism: Sesamia nonagrioides (assembly GCA_017933935.1). Taxonomy (NCBI): domain Eukaryota; kingdom Metazoa; phylum Arthropoda; class Insecta; order Lepidoptera; family Noctuidae; genus Sesamia; species Sesamia nonagrioides. The sequence continues at coordinate 271,647 of JADWQK010001572.1, read as the reverse complement.
CCATCCCAAAAAAAATGTTACGTCCTCCGACGGGCCATTCCGGGAAAGTTGTATGATGGCATAAAGGCAATGGTAACCACCTATCATCAGGTGTGCCCCCTCCTTTCTTACCCTTTAACTTAAAAAATAAAATAAGAAGAGATAATATTTACCTAAATATCTGACTGCATACATGTGTAGTGTCACTGCACCCCGGATGTCTCTCATGGCGTCGTAGAATCTCTCACAATTCACGCTCAAAGATATTTCTATCAGTAAACTTTTCAGCAACCATAGTATTGAAACAAATATAACTACACTGAACTGTGAATGAGACATAAAAATTTAAATAGCAAGTGACATTTGCATATGTAGGTAGTTAATAAGTTTACTTTTATTTTTGTTATACAGAATTAATTTCTAAACTGAACATGAGTCGCCAAATTCGAAACTCTGAGGAATTGCGAAAAGTACTCAAAAGAGTCACGGGTTCTATTTTGATGAAAACCATCGATAGTGATCATAAGATCATAAGAATAGATATATAAGAGATAGAAGATTATGAGGATTAAATTATAGAAATGAAATAGTGACATGGAAAATTAAAACTAAATACTTCAGCAGGCTACGGCAAATTATGGCAATTTCTCCTAGTTTCGGATAAGGCCATCCACACCCACATGTACCCAGCTTCTGGCCTGGCGGGGGGAGGGGGGTTGAGTCAGCCCTAGGGGGACAAGTAAAATTTTTAGAGTGAGTCAACTTTGTGCGCTATAGTTGAACACGGTTTTTTGGCAATTACACCGTACATTTTGTCAGTATAACTGCGCGGTTTATTTAAAAGTTACAGATAAGACCTAATTTATACTTTGTTTAGTAATCAGCGGAGTTCATACATGTTTTGCGAGATTCCCAGGGGAGGCCCCTGCCCCCTCCTGTCCCCCCCCCCCCCTTGGTACCACTGGAAAAATTCACCCAGTATGCCAATAAAACGTTGTTAAATTATGATATCGAGAAAGAAACACTTACTACATAATAATTTGATTTATGTATTCTCATCTTTAATAACGAGGCTATGCTAAACAACGTATGACACGCTACCCTAATTATATTGAATGCAATCTGAAAATAAAATTATGAAATTATGGAGATTATCCCAAAAACTTTCCCCACCGACTGAGAAAATGTTGCTTATTTACAAGATTAACGTGATAATTTTAAATCACAACTTTACACGTGAGAAATTTTAAACATTGAAGTGTTGATAAATTCTAAAATATTGATAAATTTACCGTAGTAACATTCTCTCGTGGTGGCACATCAGCCTCTCAAGTATGAGTGTGCGGATTCGATTTCAAGCCAGGCAAGTACCATTGTAACTTTTCTAAGCTATATTACTTTCTACGTATATACATATATCACGGACACCAATGACTGATTGATTTTAAGTCTGAAATCGCAAGCCCGCATTGAGCAAGCGTGGTGATTACGTTCAATCCTTCTCTGTATGAGAGGAGACCTGTGCCCAGCTGAGCAGTGGGACAATAAAAAGGTTGATGATGATGATGACCTTTCTCTTTAAGAATGCCACGTTTTTGTGGAAAATAAAATTTGACATACCGGTTTTTAAATATCAAATAATAAAAAAAAAATGTTATTTCATGAGATTTCTCGTTATTCTTGTAAAAAATAAGAGAGTACTTACGAGCTGAGAAGAAGCTTTTTCAACGAGCCTGTATGCTTCCAATATGCTTACATACACATCATACTTGTTCTGCCAATAAGATTCCATTTCGGAATTGGTAATATTTTCCACCCTTTTAACATCTTCAATCCAAACCACTAAGAGCTTACATAACAGTTTCATTGCAAATGAAACGTACATGACATTTATATCAAAAATGATAACATCATAAACTAATAACAAATTGATATAACCCATACTAGGGAGAACATTAAAGAAAAATACAATTACAATAATAAAAACACTATTGAGGCTTATAACTGAAACCCAATTGTAAATTTTTAAACTTTTAAGGTCTTCTCCGTTCACTTTGAGGAGAGTGAGAGCATGCTGGATCCTTGAAACTAACGAAATATTTTGATGGCAATATTTGATATTGGCATAATAATTCAAAATGTACCCAATCGAGTCGGAAACGTTATTATAGATAGCAGACCAGTCAAGGATTAAGAACACGTCCTCGCGAAAACCGTCAAATGTGCTAAAAAAACGATAGAAGTGGTAGACGCGGAGTATGATCATGCAGGAGACTGCAACAAAATTGTAGGTAAAACTGTTGACTGTGATGGTGTTGTTCTCGCGAATTTTGAACTTCGAACAGATGAAGAGGGTCTGCATTAGATTTAACGGCCTCAAAACCGAAAGTAGATCATTTCCAATGTGGTTGTCGAACGTAACTTCTCTATAAAACGGAACGATTGGTGTAGTCTCCATCAAAGCAGTATTTATTAAGGATTTTACTCTGGTGATTGCCAAAACGTATCCGAGGTACAACTAAACTGTTCTATTTGATGAAGTCGTTTACAAACAAATTGTGATCCATCAAACTTAGTCAATACTTTAATAACCTAATGGCTTAATATGTTTTATCAATTTGACTTTTATTTAGATTATTGTCGTTGAGGCTAGTAGCTAAGTCACTAGTAATAACCGCAGATGTATCGATTGAAGGGTAAGCTACGGTTGCCAGGGTCGATCTGTGGATGCGTGATCCATTATATTACAAGAATAAATTCCAGTCTCAGACGCCCCGTAACAACTATTTATACCATATTACAATTCGATTTATTCTAAATTACTCAGTTACTTTCCATGGGTACCTCGAATGGAAAACTTAACCCTTATACGATCATGTCGCTCTCTATCCGCCGTTTATGAATATGGGATGTATTTTCATTATGCATGTATTCTTCCTATCTAAATCTATAAATATATAAAAATCAATACCATTTTCTTTGTAATTTTAAATCTAAAGAACAGACTCACCTAACCGAACCAAATGTCTATGCTTTGTTTTGACTAATTGGTAGGTGGTTTATGTAAAGTTTGAACAGAATCGGCCGAGCGGTTCCCCATTTATCACATTTTTTGTAACATATTAATTCAATGAACGATGGATCATCATGTCACCACTTTGTCAGTGGCTCTTATCTGTTTTAATCTGAGATTATCATTGTAATCCCTTAATATTAAATTGATCTAAGTGTCTGTACAAGTGAAATAATAAGAATCGAACATCACGCTATAGTTATTTTTCAACATTTTCTCGAAAATACCGCCCAAGATAGATGCTCATGGGATGAGAAGACACCTCAACTATCTGGAACTTCGACCTCGCCTTCCTGCCATTCCCCTCAATATTTATATTCAAATCATCGGATGAAATTTCTGACATTGCTCTGCCAAATACGACAGATGCAAAACAGTAATTTTGACAAGTTTATTCTTAAAATTCCATAATTTAACCTCTACTTCGTTTCGCTACTAAGCATCTGCTAACTATCGTTTATGAATAAAGAAAAGTTAAGCATTGATTAAGAGCTAACTAAATGGTTAATTAAATAGTCGCTAATTAATGATTAGCGAGTTTTTTTATGAATATGGGTGTAACAGTCTTATTCATAAAACTTTAATCAGTTGCTAAGCAAATGATTAATAAAATTCTTATTCATAAACGCTAAGAGGATGCTAAGCAAATGATTACTAACTGTCAAAATTAAACACCATCGGACCACTGCACTGTTTAGAGGACAATATGGCGGATTTTATTTGAATCAGCTGATTGATTTAACAGAATTATTACACTAGTTTACAAAATTGAACTTTTTGTCTGTTGCCGAGAATTCTGTTGTTGATAATGATCACTTACGACTTGTTTTTATCAAATCTACCCTCAAAATTTTTTGAGCAGCTCGAATTACTTTGTTTTTGATTTTTATAATTTACACCTATATATCAATCCATATTAGGCTTGTTTTACTGTGTTAAGATTAATTTCTCACATTTTTATGTCATGAGTAGTCCAAGGAGACGTTGTTTAAATAACCCAGATACCTATTGCCCACAGTACAAAGTTAGAAGAAGAATACACCAAGTTTCCCTGTTTTAAAATGTCTTTGGACAATGGAAATAAACAAGAACACCGGGTAAGAAAAAATTGGCCCTTGAGAGAACATATAGAGCCTGGAAAGCAAAATATAGTCCACAATTAATTAGTACCTCGTGACAAAAATAAATTATCCTTCCAAAATTACATATAAAACTGGGCACCATGAAAAAATTTGTAAAATCACTAGATAAAGACGGGAACTGCTATTTTTATATTTGCCAAAAATTTCCTCAGCTCGCCATGGAAATAATGTATTTTTGATGGCCCCCAAATCAGAGACCTTAACTCAATTTAGAAATTCTATGACTGTTTTCTATGCTTAAAAAGCTTTCGTTTCTGTGATGCAGAATTTTCTCAGAAATAAAAAGTCTAAAAATTATAGTGCACTGGTACAAGACACACACTTAAAAAATATGTGGTGCAATATGAGCATAAAACTCCACTTCCTCTATAGTCACCTGGACAGGTTTCCAGATGAGCGAAGAGCAGGGAGAGCGTATGCATCAGGACTTAGGCGTCATGGAAGAGCCCTATCAGGCTTTCTGGGACACGAATATGATGTCTGACTATATACGTCTTTTTCCAAAGTCTAAACTTCAGAGAAGAGCTTTAAAACATAGTTTTTAGAACACAATAATTACTTAATTATTTTATTTAGTTAAGTTTTTCTTAGTAAATAAATACATGATTTTTTTCTGTTTGATACCTAGATACATAGGTAAAGCTCAGAAACTAGAGCTGATAAAATATTCTAATACTATTTTTGAAAACAACATATCATATGTAGTCAGCAACAGTTAAAATGTTTTCGGCAACAGATGTACTGTAAACTAGTGTTATGCTTCGACGTTTTTTTTTAAATGTCGAATAGGTAGTGCGTAAATATGGACGTCAAAAACCTTTTCTTGGATTTCCTAAACGCCGTAGAAAAGTTATATAGTTTTGAACTTATGTAGGTCCGGAAACATGGATTCCATCAGGTTCAAAGAAGGTATTGGCTCACTTTAGGTAGACAATGGTAGCGATTCTTTTGTTCACAAACTAAACTAATTTTATTTTATTTTATGTTCAGTGCGTCTTTTTCTTTCTATATAACCACACAAGATCACCACACTCACTCATCGTTTCACAACATGACTCCACAACTAATTCTGCAATATTATAGGCAGGTATTTCTTATATCTATTAGAATTTGTCTTTGTCTCTTGCACGGTATCTCCGTTAAAGCTAATTCTAGCCATGGAAGGGGTGACCAGGTTTTTCTTCAAATACCTATGTATTTGAAGAAAAACCTGGTCAAGATTTCATGCCAATAACTAAGTTTCTACTGGTATAACGACGAGACGTTTAACAGGACGACGCATCACAGCGCTCTTGGTTTTGACGTCGATATAGATCAGGCACCAGTCTCTCACAAAGGTGGAATTCAGCTGAGATTTTTTTTTTGTACACACTATTATAAATCAACTTTCTGAAGAGAGAATAAATGATAAATTATTATTATTATTTCATTAAGAAAACGATAGAATATAAAATATGAGTTTAGTTCTGTCAAATTAAGATAAGTAGGTACTTTATAGACAGTTTTAGTGTGATTAAAAACACATCGATTTACGTCAGACGCGGACTTATCTGACAGGAATAAGACCAAAGTAATTTTATATTGTGTCGTTTTCTTAATAAAATGAAGTTTGTGAACAAGGGGATCATAATCAATGTTCCTCATATCCGTGACACTCTGGTAATTTATTTAGATTTCAACTTTATTTCCCATGTATGACATATTGAAGTCTCAAACGTAAATGGACGCTGATAAAAAAATTTAAAAGAACCCTGTTACAACTGTTAGAAAAATTTAGAAGACCACATATTATATTCAATATAATTGTGTTACACATAGTACAAACAGTATAGAAATTAATAAGTTACTTGTATATTGTGCCACAGTTTGCATTCAAATGCGATATAAAAAGAACTCATGTTGAGAAAGATTTTAAAAATAAAGTGAAAAACTGCATAAACATTAAGTTTCAAGGTTTTCATATCGAAACAGATTTTTATCTTCCCGAATTGGGATAAGAGCAGTAGTATGGAGTTCAATATGTATAAGTTCCATGTTCTATGTTACGGGTTTGGTTTCCGCTCTCAGTACCTCAAGTGGACATTTGTACGTGGTACGATAATACGGATATTGATACGTACAAGTTTAACATATTTTTAGATGACAACTAATTAATAAAACGATGGAAATAAACAAGTATTTAATTTCACACATTTATTTTATATTTCACACATTTATTTTATATTTCACTAAAACTTTCATGTTTGGGGTTTAAATCCTCGGGTCATGAAGACCGAGTGCTCTTGGTATTTTTAAGAAAATTTTGTAAGTACTGATAGGTACTTTCCATGGTCCAAGGGCTGGCTTTTACCTTGTCCAGAAGCCAAATATTGCCAGATTGTCGCTTATATTTGGATACATTTGATTGTCCAGTCGGCAGCGACGTGGATGAGTTTTTGATTCTGCTCTTTAATTTGTGCAAGAAAAAGGTTTTACATAATATAAGATTCAAATTCTAAAACTATTGAAGTAGAGACATCAAATTAAGAGAGTGGGAAATAGCACCTATGACTAAATGTTGAAAGAAAATTGCAAACATGTGATAAAAAGAATAAAACGAAAATGGAAGGAGATGAAAATAAATATTGACAAAAGAGAAAAAACAAAGGCAGGAGGCAAATGGATGAAAAAGATTAAATGAGTGAAGTCATGGGTAAGTTACAGATTACAATTAATAGCGACAATGAACAAGTGATTGCCAACAGACTGGACTGCCTTTAAATCCAGCACTGCTGCGGCAGACATATTGCAGCCGTATGAAATTCTTGATTGTGTTCGCCGAGCAATAAAGCTCGACGAGTCCCGGAGAAACGTTTCAACTGTCTTGGGTCCCGCAACCAAATTAATCAGAAAAGAATAGCGGAGGAGTAAGAAAAAAGATATTTTTTCCACTTCCCTCCATAATAAGCAGGAGACAGAACAGAACTAGGCCAATCAGCACAAAGGGACATTATTGCAACTGGGAGAAGCCCAGATTGCCAAGCACCACGGAATATCATTTGATTAAGTTAATGGGTCCTAAGTAGGTATTTGCTGTTACAATTGATTCCAATAATAGGTATGGCAGAAGCGCCTGAACGCACGGAAATTAGTTCTAGTTTCTACAAGGTCCGTATAATAAACAACTCCGGATGTAACTTGTACACTATCCAACATAATATTGCGTTCATCAGGGGCGTGCACAGACATTTTGGTTGGGGTATGCATACATACACTACGAACTAAAAAGTTGAAAATAAATATTGTTTAAAAACCTAGAAAACATGCTTTTAAAGAATATCAAACTAAAAAGGTAATAATAATTTTTTAAAAAGCGTGAGGCGCTTAATATACAAAAATTATGGCACCAAGCGCCTCACGCCTTTTTTTAAATTATTTTTAACTCTTTTTATATTCTTTAAAAGCATGTTTTTTTAGTTTTTAGGGTTCCGTACCTCAAAAGGAAAACACGGAACCCTTATAGGATCACTTTGTTGTCCGTCTGTCTGTCTGTCTGTCTGTCTGTCTGTCTGTCTGTCTGTCAAGACCCTTTATCTCAAGAACGCGTAGACGTATCAGGCTGAAATTCACATGAAATACTCGGGTCTAATCGGGGTAAATGAAACTTACTACCTTATTTCTCACGAACTAATAAAGGTATCAAATTGAAATTTATACCAAATACCTACGTCTATTGTCCCTTTAAGCTGTGAAAATATCAAACTTCTAAGCCAAGCCAATCAAAAGATACAGCCGATTATGTCGATATTTTCAACAAATTTTCGACACTCGCAAAGGAATCAAAACCTACAGGATACTTCCCGTAAACTCAGAATCTTGAAAATTGGCATGAAGCATTGTCATATAATGCAAATATAGGAAAAATTGCGAAAATCACATTTTTTTAGTTATATAATATAATAAACATATTTTAATAAAATGGAACTTACTACCTTATTTCTCACAAACGAAAAACTTTATCAAATTGAAATTTATACCAAATACTTAGGTCTATTGTCCCTTTAAGCTGTGAAAATATCAAACTTCTAAGCCAAGCCAATCAAAAGATACAGCCGATTATGTCGATATTTTCAACAAATTTACGACACTCGCAAAGGAATCAAAACCTACAGGATACTTCCCGTAAACTCAGAATCTTGAAAATTGACATAAAGCATTGTCATATAATGAAAATATAGGAAAAATTGCGAAAATCATATTTTTTAGTTATATAATATAATAAACATATTTTAATAAAATGAAACTTACTAACTTATTTCTCACGAACGAATAAAGTTATCAAATTGATATTTATACAAAATACCTATGTCTATTGTCCCTTTAAGCTGTGAAAATATCAAACTTCTAAGCCAAGCCAATCAAAAGATACAGCCGATATGTCGATATTTTCAACAAATTTTCGACACTCGCAAAGGAATCAAAACCTACAGGATACTTCCTGTAAACTCAGAATCTTGAAATTTGGCATGAAGGATTGTCATATAATGCAAATATAGGAAAAATTGCGATAATCACATTTTTTTAGTTATATAATATAATAAACATATTTTAATAAAATGGAACTTACTACCTTATTTCTCACGAACGAATAAACTTATCAAATTGAAATTTATACCAAATACCTAGGTCTATTGTTCCTTTAAGCTGTGAAAATATCAAACTTCTAAGCCAAGCCAATCAAAAGATACAGCTGATATGTCGATATTTTCAACAAATTTTCGACACTCGCAAAGGAATCAAAACCTACAGGATACTTCCCGTAAACTCAGAATCTTGAAAATTGGCATGAAGCATTGTCATATAATGCAAATATATGAAAAATTGCGAAAATCTCATTTTTTTAGTTATATAATATAATAAACATATTTTAATAAAATGAAACTACCTTATGTCTCACGAACTAATAAAGGTATCAAATTGAAATTTATACCAAGTACCTAGGTCTATTGTCCCTTTAAGCAGTGAAAAAATCAAACTTCTAAGTTAAAGCGATCAAAAGATACAGCAGTTTATACCGACACCTTAGACGAATTTCCGTCACACGCTAGGGAATCAAAACCTACGAGCAAAGACATTAAAATTATATTTACAATAGACAGGACATCACGAACAAAATCGTAAGCCAATACTTTTATCGACTTGGTTATAAGTCGCTCAGTCTAGTCTGCGCGTCAGGACGTAATTTGTGTCCACCAAGAATAAACATTTTCTAAGGAAATATGCCATGTTGCGCTTTGTGTTACTGTACATCTCGTTATAGTAAAACGACTGGACCTAACTTCGGAATGTTTTTCTATGAATTATTTAAATTTCGTCTGCAATTCAAATTTAAAAAAATCTGAAATAGTTCTAGAAAATTTTCCATTATTGTAATAAGCGCCCTCTATTGTTGAGTAGTTTTACTATTTTCTTGTAGAGATGTAGTAATATTGTTTATCGATTTAGTTATCGATAATACCTAATAAGATGAATACATTTTGTTGTATTTTATTGACATTTAAAACATAGCTAAATAAACTTAAAATATTACTATATTTCAAGTTTATTTATTATTAACTCTATTTAAACATAATCATATCATATTAATAAACAAAATTGAACGAACAATTACTATTCATTTATCTATTTTTTTTGTTATTTTTGGTTTCCGAATAAAAATAATGTTGTAGGGAAAAAGTGGATACGATTTATCCAGATAGACCGTAGAGAAGAAAATTGGCTTCCGTCTCATTCGTCGAAATTATGCTCGATGCATTTTAAAAGAGAAGTTATCTACTTCGGAAAAACTTGTCGACCAAATTAAAAAAAAAAATGAATCGGTACTTTGTATTAGAAATGAAATAGCAAGTTATTAATTTCAGTACTTTTCTACTTAACCGTAAAAATTGGGATAAAATTTACGGTTAAGTGGATAAGTACATAGATTACATAACTTATTTATAATGAAATATATTCATAAAATATGTAGGTACGTATATGTAGTACAATGATTGCGAGCTACTTTGTGATTTTGAGGATTCTGTACCTTAAAGGTAAAACGAACCCTATTCATGAGACTTCTCTGTTCGTCTGTCCGTCTGTCACCAGGCTGTATCTCATAAACCGTAATAGCGAGACAGTTGTAATTTCCAGAGATTGTGTTAGTATTTCTGTTGCCGCTATAACAACAAGAACTAAGAATAAAAATAATAAAATATTTAAGGGGGCTCCCATACAACAAACGTGAATTTTTGCCGTTTTTTGCTCCATATTAATAACGGAAACAGATAGACGCTTAAAATGTTCACAGAATATTTGGTTATATATTCAAATTACAAATAAATAATTAAAATAAAATAAATACTGAAGGCGGGCTCCCATGCAATAACCGTGATTTTTTTGCCGTTTTTAAAGATGGCGTACGTATCTGGTAAAGGTCTTGCTCCAGCAGACTACCATTTTTGTCGTGATTTGGACAATTATCTACGTGACAAGAAGTTTTCTTCCCAGGAGGCAGTTCTGCTTTCACACAGTTTGTGCAGTCTAGATCCTCAGAGTTTTATCACAAAGGCATAAACGACCTTCCTATATATTGATTATAAATGAATTATTTAAAAATTAAAAAATAAGCAATTATTTAGATTTTCAGTACTAATCGGCAATTTTAAACTTTAACGCCTATTATATTAAAAGAATTATATAAATAAGAAACTTGTAAACTTGAAATTACCCATAATTATTCTGCTTCCTAATTTTTTGTTTCAAGCTATCATAATGCGACAAAACATCGTCGTAGTAACTTCTTTGAATATTATCGATAACTTTATATCGAAATGATACAAACCCTACCACAGTTTTTTGCATTGCCATTTAAAAATATTTACAAACAAACGTGTAAAAAGAATAATTTTGCTAAAAACGAAATGCAAACGAAAATTGCAAAACAAAATGCGCTTTATGGCCTTAAAGATCTCCATCATCATCCCAGCGTTAATCCCAGTCGCATCCGAAGCCTTTTCAGCTTTAGAGTCTGGGGTTCGTCTTACCAGTCCAACTGCTGATATGGCTAAACTTCGACATTTTCTATGAAGCGACTGCCGTCTGACCTCCACAACCCGAAGGCGACATCGAAATCGAAGCATTGCAGTTAGACAAATTGTAGGACTTTTGAGGGCTCCAACAACCCGTAACGACTGCCACTAGATGTTCGTAGGGCAACCGGGACCAACGGCTTAACGTGCTTTCCGAGGCACGACCAGACCAGTACAAATACTCATATTCATGCATACAAATACTTGCACTGTGCGGGGATCGAACCCGCGCCACCTTGCGCAGCGGCCGCGTCCGCTACCGCTACGCTACGGAGGCTGTCATGGCCTAAAAGATCTATTACACTCAAAAATCGCAATAAACTGAGCGTTAAAATAATTCGTAAGCATAAAACATCTAAAATGCCAATAGACGGTGTCACGGTAAATGAATAGTAGCGAATAAAATTATAAAACAGTTTTTGTTTGTACAAGACAAGTTTCACTTAATTTCTTTACTTTTCAATATTTATTTACCCGATTTGAACTATACTAGGGTATTAAATCGGATCTGGCAACATTGACCACACTGGCCACCTACCGGGTAATAGCTGAATATACATATTTTATATAAACTTATTTCATTTTTACTATTTGATGTCTCCAATTGTCGATCTAATTTTGCTATATTGTACTAGATGGCGGAACTGAGCCATGGGATCACAGTTTTCTATGCCATTTTGACACATGCCCTCTCTATATATCTTAAATCTCTTTGCCTACAAGGTACTTCCCGTGAACTCAGAATCTTGAAATTCGGCACGAAGCAACGTTATATTATAGTACAGACAGATAAAGGAAAAATTGTGAAAATGATAAATTTGAAGTTACATAAAATATTAAAATATTATTTTTGCTTACATGACATAAAATATTTTTTTAATCATTATAAACTTACTACCTACCCTTTTTCACATGAACGCGTAGAGATATTAAAGTTGAAATTCATATCAAACACTTCTTAAATCTAATTGTCTCTAAACTGTGAAAAATTCTAAATCAATGCTAGTATTATAAATGCGAAAGTAACTCTGTCTGTCTGTTACGTTTTCCCGCCTAAACCTCTCAGCCGATTTTGATGAAGTTTGGCACAGACAATCTTTGGACCCTGAGAAAGAACATAGGCTACCTTTTATCCCGGAAAAATTTGATGTTCCCGAGGGGAATTTAAACAGCGCGATATAACCGAAGTCCACGCGGGCGAAGCCGCTGGCGGAAAGCTAGTACGTCATAAATTGTAAACCGCTACGTTTGTACGGCGGAACCCTCGGTGTGCGAGTCCGACTCGCATTTGGCCGGCTTTTTTTATACTTATTATATTTTTTTTTTATAATAATAGAACTTTTAGTGACTTTAAAACGATCTTCTAATTTTAACGACGACGTTTTGTCGTTAAAATTGGAAGATCGTTTCAAAATCACTAAAAGTTCTATTTCAATGAAAATCATAAACAAATCTGTGAGTCTGTTTTAGAAAATGATTACTATCACTGATTCACTCGTACTCATTGGAATCGTAACTATTAAGTTTGCTTATTTTTAAACTTCAAGAAATTCGCCTGTAATATTCTTGAACAATGTCAACACCGCGTTTTAAAATAATACATAAAGGTAGGAAACAAAATAATAACGTTAACGTTGAAAAATTCACCGTTTTAAATTTATCTAAACATACATCACCAGTACAGATCTTTCTTAAAACAATCAATATATTTATTACACCAATAAATACACCAATAACCAAACAACATAAGCTGATAAAATAAAAAGGTATTTTCACAAACAACAATTGTGCTAGTTTTGTCAACTTCTTGATTCGGCAGCGTAAAATGTAGGCACTGCTTATCTGGGCTTATAAACTGAATGAAATTGCAAGACAACACACGAAAATTTTACACACACAATCAAATAATTTTATTCACACATGCGAATTTAGGAGGCTTACGCCGCTACGCGAATGTGGCGCGGTCGTCGCGTCGTGTTAGTAGTTTGCACTAGCCCCAATAGATGGCAATGTTATCACTAACTGATTAAAGAAGTCTTCAGGTTTGTAGTATATAAATTATTTTAATGTACTATATTATAAATTATTATATATATATTTTTTTTTTTTTGAAAATTATTAGGGTATGCAGTGCTTATCTGCCTCTATGGAGCGCACGCGCCTGGCGTTCATTCTGCCAAAGAATACACTCCCACAAGATGTGATGTGCGGACGGTTCAAATTCACAGTTCGAAGTAGAACACTGACACAAAGGCGAAGGAACAAGTTTAAAAGAATACAGTTTACTTTTAAAGTTGCCATGGCCTGTGAGAAATTGGGCAACGCAGTGGTCAACCTCCAGCCATGTCTTAGCCAGCCGATTGCCAACGGATGGAAAGAACATATGGAGGTACGGCCCTTGATGGAATTATCCCACCTACTTTGCCATTCGGATAAGAGGTCCTCCCAGACGTCAGTCTGAGGTTTAAATAATCTAGAAATTCTATTGAGGTCGCGTTGTGTAACAAAGTTAGTGTCCATGGCCTTCCCCCTCGCGGAGTAGTACATTGAAGCACGTCGCTGTACTTCAAGATCGACTGGAAGTACACCTGCCAGAACGGGTAAGGCTTCAGTACTGACTGTTCTATACGCCTTGCATAAAAATATCAATGCCAAACGTTGGCTTTGAAGCAGTTTACGTCGCGCCGCCCCTATGCTGGCCCTATCGGCCCAAACAGGTGCACCGTAGCACATACATCCTAAGTAGGTAGCTCCATATAAAGTTTTTAAAGTTAGGAATGATAGACCCCAAGTTGCTTTGGATATTCTAGTTAAGGCATAAAAGTTCCTTTTAGCTTTTTCGCCAACTATTTTTATATGTTCGATAAATGAAAAATTCCTTTCTAAGACCATACCAAGGTAGCATACGGATTGCTGTTTTTTAACGGGAACGTTATTAAATTTAATAGTAAGCAATGATTTAAGATTACCTTTTAGTAGAAGTTGATAGGTTTTATGCGGCACAAACGCTAGGCGGTTACGATCACCCCACTGAGATATTAGATTTAGGCAAGTATGGGCCAAGTTCTCAAGTCCAGCTCGGGTACTTGACTGAATGAGCAGTAGGCCATCGTCCGCGTAACTAGTAAGTGAACAGCCGCAAGGAAGCGGGATCGTGAGGAAATCATCAAAACCCAAATGCCATAAATAAGGACCGACAACTGAACCCTGAGGACATCCCATGGTTAGTGCTTTAGTACTAGAAAAATCAGCGAGCTTAAGTACCGCGGAACCGTTTATAAAGTACGTGTAAACGAGATTATATATGTTTCTATAGCAACCGCGGTTTTTTTTAGTTTTAACAACAGCATTGGGCACCAAGCGTTATCAAAAGCCCCAGAAATATCCAAAAAGATACCAATCACGTACTTGTGTTCCGATTGGTTAACGGTTCTTCTGACAGAAAGCGCCGCGTCGACTGTTGATTTACCGATGGTGAAGCCATATTGAATACTATGAAATTTTTGACCGTTCGGTAGTAAACGTGGAACGATGAGGCGCTCAAGAAGTTTCCCCAAAGATGGTAGAAGCGTGATAGGCCGATATGACTTCGGATCATCCGGTGGTTTATCACCACACTTTGGTATTATTCGTATGAAACCGCGTCGCCATTTACGAGGAAAAACGCCTTCAGCAATGCATCGGTTATATACAGTTAAGATGGCATCACCCGCTGTTTTACACGCTTCTTTAATCATCCTATTAGATATTTTTTACATATTATAAACCAGCGCTTGACCGCAATCCTGCCAGATGGTAAGCAGTGACGCAATCGTTGATGGTAAAGCGCACTAGTTTATTAAGAGCCTATTCACTCTAGGCTTGAAGACACTCAAATTGTAGTCCGACGAAAACACCGCCGCTGGCAAATTGTTCCAGTCCCTCGATGTATGCGGTATAAAGGAGGAGGCGAAACGCTTCGTCCGGATCGTAGTGGTGTTAACAACGCAAGGGTGGAAACCAGCCGTACGACGGGTCGTCCGCTGGTGGAACGGAGATGGGGGAATTAAATCATGCAATTCCGTCGCACACTCCCCGAAATGAATCCTATAGAACACCGAAAGGCTGGCTACTCTACGCCTGTGCTTTAGGCTTTGGAGACCAACTCGAGTTAGATCAGGGTCACCAATCAGCCTCTTTGCACGTCTCTCCACTGAATCCAAAGTGGCCAGGTGACACTTGGCAGCACCAGCCCAAATGTGGCTGCAGTACTCCACACACGAACGGACCTGTGCTTTGTATAACATTAGAAGCTGCCCAGGTGTGAAGTACTGCCGGACCTTTACGATAACGCCAAGTTTCCTGGCAGCTTTCTGTTTGTATGAGTCTTGGTACTTGATCTAAACTGAATTTATTTACGAAAAGAAGCAAATGAAAAACTAGTTAATGATAAGGAGATAGCAGATAATGTAAGAGAAAAACATGATAGAAATAGGAAGAATACTTAAATTAGTCTAGAATTATAGAAATTCATACTGAAGTAAAACTATTGTGTATGTGGTGACAAAACTGAACAGACGCAAAGACAACATGGCGTCCACGGTGAACAGTCCACACGTGCTCATTTTCCTGAACGAAGCTTCCTGCATACGTTGAATGTTCTGACACACTGAGAGTGTATGATTATCTGTAAATAGAGCAAATAAATTATTGAACATTCCATATTCAAGCGCAGCCTGGAGTCTGCATTTATTCTCTTAGCACTCTTCGCAGAGTCTACATTCTTCTTTAGTCTTAGCGAGACCAAAATTATAACTGTGAATTATGAATATAAATATAACGTAATATACTCTACCATTGGTTTACATTTTAGTTTAAAATATGTGATCTATCTTACAGGTTGCTTCTGACTTTTGGTCTGTTTTTAATCTAAGTTACGACCTCCGACCCCTGGTCGGGAGACACAGCACGTGCGGGTATGCGGGCGGTGAGCAGTGGGCAGCTCGCCGTCCGGTAAGAACGAGGCCCGAGTCGACGGCACGTTGTGTTTCACGCGCGCCTCAAAGAGTTGTCAGCACATCGTGACAGGGTCCACGAAGACCGCTGCCTCCTGAGCCAGGGTTGCGGGTTGTTTAAACAAGAAACTATGGCCCTGGCGCACAGGCAAGTGATGAACTACGGATGTGTTTTATTCAGTAAAAGTCTGACACCCTTCGGCTCCGTCCAGAGCGGGAGTGGTCTTTTGATGATTTCCCATCCCAAAAAAAAAGTTACAACCTCCGACGGACCATTTCGGTAAAGTTTTAAAATGGCATAAAGGCAATCGTAACTACCTGCCATCAGTTGAGCCACCCCCTTTCTTGCCCTATTTACCATCCAATAACTTAGAATATAAGATAAGAAGAGATAATGTTTACCTAAATGTATGACTGGACACATGTGCAGTGTCACTGCATCCCGGATGTCTCTCATGGCATCGTAGAATCTCTCACAATTCACGCTTAAAGATATTACTAACAGTAAACTTTTCAGCAACCATAGTATTGAAACAAATATTACTACACCGAGCTGTGAATGAGACATAAAAATTTAAATAGTACATTTAGGTACATAGTTATTAACTTTACTTTTTTCTGATATACTATATTAATTTTTAAACTGAACATGGATCGTCAAATTTGAAACTATGAGGAATGGTGAAAATATAGTTTAAAAAACTAAGAAAACATGCTTTTAAAGAATATCAAACAAAAAGTTAAAAATATTTTTTTTAAAAAGCGTGAGGCGCTAAATATACAAAAATTATGGCACAAAGCGCCTCACGCTTTTTTTAAAATTATTTATAACTTTTTAGTTTGATATTCTTTAAAAGCATGTTGTCTTAGTTTTTAAACTATATTTACTTTCAACTTTTCAGTTCGATATTCTTTTTTAAAACATGAAAAGAACGAACGAACGTATTGAAAACGGTGGGACATTTTACAGTAATGAACCGCTCACTCATAGTCCAAAGAGTTAGAGCCGGACAAACAAACAAACAAACGAGCAAGCAAGCAAGCAAGCAAACATACAAATGAAGCTAAAAAAAAACATGTAAACAGCACTCAAAAGAGTCACGGGTTCTATTTTGATGAAAACCATCGATAGTGATCATAAGAATAGATATATAAGATAATAAGGACCAAATTATATAGAGATAGAAGATAATAAGGACCAAATCATACAAATAAAATAATGACCTGGAAAATTTAACTAAATACTTCAGTAGGCTACGGCAAATTTTAGCAATTCCTCATAGTTTCGGATAAGGCCATCCACGCCCACTTGAAAAATTCACGCAGTAGGTATGCCAATAAAATGTTGTTCGATTAAAAAAATCAAGAAGAAAACACTTACCAAGTATGTAATACTTAGAATGATGTATTCCCATCTTTAATAACGCGGCTATGCTTAACAACATGTGACACGCCGCACTAATTACATTGAATGCAATCTGAAAATAAAATTATGTAATTACGGAGATTGTCCCAAAACTCTCCCCATGGGCTGAGAACATGTCACTTATTTACAAAAATAACCTGGTATTTTTAAAAGCATAACTTTACAGGTGTGAATTTTAAACATTGATGTGTTTATAAATTCTAATATATTGATAATTTTACTGTAGTAACATTTTCTGAGAAGAAAACGAAGAATGCCGCGGTTTTGTAAAAAATAAAATTTGTCATCCCGGTTTTTCAATATCAAATAATAAAAAAATCGTTTTTGACCATAAGTCATGTTGTTTTTTGTTAAAAAGTAAGAGTGTACTTACGGGCAGAGCAAAAGTTTTCTCAACAAGCTTGTAAGCTTCCAATATGTTTACATACACATCATACTTGTTCTGCCAATAAGATTCAATTTCGGAATAGGTAATATTTTCCACCCTTCGGACATCTTCAACCCAAACCACTAAGAGTTTACATAACAATTTCATTACAAATAAAGCGTACATGACATTTATATCAAAAATGATTACATCATAAACTAATCACATATTGATATAACTCATACCAGGGAGAGCATTAAACATAAAGATAATTACAAAAAAAAAACACTATTGACACATATAACTGAAACCCAATTGTAGGTTTTCAAACTTCTGAGGTCTTCTCTGTTCACTTTGAGGAGAGTGAGAGCATGCTGGATCCTTGAAACTAACGAAATATTTTGATGACAATACTTGATATTGCTATAATAATTCAAAATGAACCCAACCGAGTAGGAAACGTTATTATAGATAGCAGCCCAGTTAAGGATTAAGAACACGTCCTCGCCGAAACCGTTAAATGTGCTATAAAAATTAAAGAAGTGGTAGACGCGGAGTATGATCATGCAGGAGACTGCAACAAAATTGTAGGTAAAACTGTTGACTGTGATGGTGTTGTTCTTGCGAATTCTGAATTTCGAACAGAGGAAGAGGGTCTGCATTAGATTTAACGGCCTTAGAACTGACTGTAGTTCATTTCCAATGTGGTTGTCGAACATAACTTCTCTATAAAACGGAACGATTGGTGCAGTCTCCATCAAAGCAGTATTTATTAATGATTCTACTCTGGTCATTGCTGAAAACGTATCCGAGGTACAACTAAACTGTTCTGTTTTATGAAATCGTTAACAAAGAAATTGTGATCCATCAAACTTAGTCAATACTTTAATTATCTAATGGCTTAATACGTTTTATCATTTTGACTTTTATTTCGATTATTGTCGTTGGGGCTAGTAGCTAAGTAACTAATAATAACCGCAGATGCATCGATTGAAGGTTAAGCTACGCTTGCCAGGGTCGATCTGTGGATGCGTGATCCATTATATTCCAAGAATAAATTGGAGTCTCAGAAGCCCCGTAACAACTATTTATACCATATTACAATTCGTTTTATTGTAAATTACTCAGTTATTGTCCATGGGTACCTCGTATGGAAAAACTTAACCCTTATACGATCACTTCGCTCTCTATCCGCCGTTTATGAATATGGGATGTATTTTCATTATGCATGTATTCTTCCTATCTAAATCTATATATATAAAAATCAATGCCACTTTCTTTGTAATTTTATAACTCAAGAACGGACTCAACTATCCAAACCAAATGACTATGCTTTGTTTTGACTAATTAGTAGGTGGTTTATGTAAAGATTGAACAGAATCGGTCGAGCGGTTCATCATTTATCACATTTTTTGTAACAAATGATTTCAATGAACGGTGGATCATCATCTCATCTATATTCTATATACCTATATAAAAATCAATGCCACTTTTTTGTAATTTTATAACTCAAGAACGGACTCACTTATCCAAACCAAATGTGTATATGCTTTGTTTTGACTAATTAGTAGGTGGTTAATGTGAAGGTTGAACAGAATCGGCCGAGCGGTTCTTCATTTATCACATTTTTTGTAACAAATTAATTTAATGAACGGTGGATCATCATCTCACCACTTTGTCAGTGGCTCTTACCTGTTTAATCTGAGATTATCATTGTAATCCCTTAATATTAAATTGATCTAAGTGTCTGTACAAGTAAAAATAATAAGAATCGAACATCACGCTATAGTTATTTTTCAACGTTTTCTCGAAAATACCGGCCACGATGGATGCTCATGGGATGAGAAGATACCTGAACTATCCAGAACTTCGGCCTCGCCTTCCTGTCGTTTCCCTCAATATTTATATTCAAATTATCCGATGAAATTTGTGACATTGCTCTGCCAAACACGACAGATGCAAAATAGTAATTTTGACAAGTTTATTCTAAATATTCCATAATTTCACCTCTACTTCGTTGCGCTACTTATCTGCTAACTAGCGTTTATGAATACAGAAAGTTAAGCATTGATTAAGAGCTAACTTAATGGTTAATTAAATAGTCACTAATTATTGATTAACGAGTTTTTTTATGAATATGGGTGTAACAGTCTTATTGATAGAACTTTAATCAATTGCTACGGAAATTATTAATAAAATTCTTATTCATAAACGCTAAGAGGATGCTAAACAAATGATTACTAACTGTCAAAATTAAACACCATCGGACCACTGCACTGTTAGAAGACAACATGGCGGATTTTATTTGAATCAGCTGATTGATTTAACAGGATCATTATGCTTCGAAGTCTTTTTTTTAAATGTCGAATAGGTAGTGCGTAAATATGGACGTCGAAAACCTTTTCTTGGATTTCCTAAACGCCGTAGAAAAGTTATATAGTTTTGAACTTATTGAAACGCTGTATTTAGGTCCGACACCATGGATTCCATCAGGTTCAAAGAAGGTATTGGCTCCTCTTTATGTAGACAATGGTAGCGATTCTTTTGTTCACAAACTAAACTAATTTTATTTTATGTTCTTCTTCTTCTTCTTCTTCCTCAGCCTATAGATGTCCACTGCTGGACAAAGGCCTCCCCCAAGGCTTTCCACGATCACCGGTCTTGTGCTGCTTTTATGTTCAGTGCATCTTTTTCTTTCTATTTATCCACACAAGATCACCACACTCACTCATCGTTTCACAACATGACTCCACAATTAATTCTGCAATATTATAGGCAGGTATTTCTTATATCTATTAGAATTTGCCTTTGTCTCTTGCACGGTATCTTCGTTATAGCTAATTCTAGCCATGGAAGGGGCCTGGTGACCTATAACACAGGTTTTTCTTCAAATACCTATATCAGGCACCAGTCTCTCACAAAGGTGGAATTCAGTTGAGACTTTTTTTTGTACACACTGCTTTATATCTACTTTGTGAAGAGAGAATAAATGATAAATTATTATTATTATTCGTTTATTTATTTTACATACATATGATTTACATTTTTAAATATTTGTATAAATATATAAAAAACATTTAAAAATATAAATAATAGTAGACCAGCGGTATCGGAAACAGGGTCCAAGCTACCGGCAGTCAGGGCTCCAGGGAGAGGAACTTCCTGACAATGCGAGCCGTGTCCAGAATTACAGCTTTCTGAATCAAGCCCTTGATCCAGCTGCCTAACGAAAGCCTCCTAAGGTGCTGGTCGAGGCTCTTGGCTATTAAGCCATTGGCTGTCATGACTATCGGTACAATGATTGCTGAATCCACTTCCCACATGTCGACAACCTCGTGAGCCAAGTCAAGATACTTGATTTGTTTATCTTTCTCGGCTTTCACGAGGTTCTCATCATGCGGGATGGTTATGTCAACAACCATTGCACGCCGCTCTGATCGATCCACCATCACTATATCAGGCTTATTGGCAACAATAGTTATGTCAGTGCTGATGGATCGATCCCAGTACAATGTGATATGGCCATTTTCGAGAACTGGGTCGGGCGTATACCTACAGTACGGCACCTCCGATTCCACAAGGTTGTATTTAAGAGCAAGTTGCTGTTGTTATTATTATTATTATTCGTTTATTTATTTTACATACACATGATTTACATTTTTAAATATTTATATAAATATATAAAAAAAACATTTAAAAATATAAAAAATAGTAGACCACCGGTATCGGGAACAGGGTCCAAGCTACCGGCAGTCAGGGCTCCAGAGAGAGGAACTTCCTGACAATGCGAGCCGTGTCCAGGATTACAGGTTTTTGAATCAAGCCCTTGATCCAGCTGCCTTACGAGAGCCTCCTGAGGTGTTGGTTGAGGCTCTTGGCTATTAAGCCATTGGCTGTCACGACTATCGGTACAATGATTGCTGAATCCACCTCCCACATGTCGACAACCTCGTGAGCCAAGTCAAGATACTTGATTTGTTTATCTTTCTCGGCTTTCACGAGGTTCTCATCATGAGGGATGGTTATGTCAACAATAATTGCACGCCGCTCTGATCGATCCACCATCACTATATCAGACTTATTGGCAACAATAGTCCTGCCAGTGATGATGGATCGATCCTAGTACAATGTGATATAGCCATTTTCGAGAACTGGGTCGAGCATATACCTGTAGTACGGCACCTCCGATTCCACAAGGTTGTATTTAAGAGCAAGTTGCTGATGAATGATCCTGGCTACAAGGTTGTGTCTATGCAAGTACTCTCCGTTAGCTAGACGAGAACACCCGGAGATAATATGCCTTATTGATTCCCCCGGCCGGTGACATGCCCGACAGATGTCAACTGTGCCGTCTTTCACAATAAATCTCCGGTAATTGTTCGTCATCATAACTTCGTCCATAATTGCACATACAAAACCTTCGGTTTCCCCAAAAAAGTCACCGAATCGTACCTAGGCTACGGACGCTTTTAAATCAACATCAGGCCCGTGTAGGGCCAACTTATTATTATTATTTCACTAGCTGACCCGACAGACTTCGTCCTGTCAAAAAAAATTGTAATGTGGCAGTGTTTTGTTCCTACCTTTTTTATATTTTTATGCAAAAAATTATCCTGAACAGAACCGTCACCCTGGTAATAATTCGGTGTGAATTAAAAATAATTAAATAAAACACTATAAGCATTTAAAAGTAAGTAATTTTAATCATGTAAATCATAATTATTAACAAAAAAAAAATCAGTTCTATTTTCATTGTAGTGCTTTGTGATAAACGATGTTTTTTGTTTGATTAGCTGGCGCATAGAACAAATCTGATGGTTTTCCAATACGGGAACAGGCAACATACAATTGACCATGTGAGAAACATGGGTTTTCCAAATTAATACCACAAACACTAAATGATTGCCCCTGGGACTTGTTTATGGTCATAGCGAAAGCAAGTGGCACTGGAAACTGTAGTCGTTTAAACTCAAATGGCACATCAGTCGGAATCATTGGGATGCGCACTATGAGAACATCTTCTCTTTTATAATTTCCTTTCAATATAGTTGCTGCTATCACGTTGTTTAGTAGTTTTTTTTATCGCTAACCGTGTGCCGTTGCAAAGGTGCGGTTGGTAATATTACGCAACATTATAATTACCGATCCAACATTAAATTGAAGATTGTGAGGTGGCAATCCTGTCAAATCCAGCGAGTTTAAAAATTCCGGTGGATAGTTAACTACATTGTCTTGGTTAGTTGCCGAATCAACTGATTTACCTATGTTTTACAAATAATAAATGATTTGATTTGATTTTTTGATTTTATATATCCTCGATTCGCCTGTAATTTGTTCTTGAATTTTGAAATTTAATTCATTTACATCAATGTTTTTGGCTGCCAATATAGCTCGTTCGCTTAACCAATCATGGTTTCTGTAATTTTGAGCAACATCTGGAAATACCTTCTGAAGGAGTTCTTCTTTTGATTGAGTTAAATGACAAAAACTTTGAGGAAAGTTAATGCATCCAGTTAACATGTCAATAGGAAAATTGCCATTACTAATGTCAATGAGTTGCTTAGAAAATATGTTTCCAAATTGGTCATTTTGCAACTCAACATGCATATTCTTGCTTAAATGAAGTACTTTGACATATTTCCACAAATTGGATGACTTTAGACATGCGTTGAGTTCATCAGCTGGCGTTGATCGTGGAATCACTGGCAATGTTTGACGTAAATCTCCTGCTAATAAATTCATTGCACCACCAAATTGGTTCTGATTGCTCCGTAGGTCTTTTAAAGTCTGTCTAAAGCCTCCAAAGATTTTTTTTATGTGCCATCGTGCATTCATCCCAAACGATCAATTGACATTGCTGCAAAACCTTTGCCATTGCAGAGATCTTCGAAATGTTGCAGGTTGGAGTTTCATTGATTTGCATATTGAATGGCAATTTTAGTGCTGAATGGGCTTTTGTTGCCTGCCGAAAGTAAAACAAAAGAAATAATACCGCGAAGCCGACCAAGTTGTTTTTATTATATTTTGTGACTACTTATTCAATTTGGTCGGGTCCACGATCACTTTTTTTTAGTTTTGGAACGCGACATTAAATCCTCCAACGACGTATTCTGTGCTCCAACGCACACACGCACACTGTTTTGATAGATATGATTGAATTTGAACTTTGTATAGCGGTAAGAAAGTGCAAATTTACTTTTTGACATTAGGAACACACCTACATTGCTTAGACAACAATGAGTGCTTGTAATTTAATATGAACTTTATACCATAGCCATAAAGCTCAAATTGATTCTACGTTTTAGTTACAAATCATTTGTATGGGAAAAAGAAAAGAGCTATTTTTAGGGTTTTTCCAGCAATAATTCTAATTTTTCTCGCCGTAAAAACCATCCTTGAACTTCAACGAACATTTAAAAAAAAGATTTGGCCAAATTGGTCCAGGCGTTGTTGAGTTATGCGCTTACCAACACATTTTGCGATTCATTTTTATATTATAGATATAGATTAAGAAAAGGATAGAATATAAAATATGAGTTTAGTTCTGTCAAATTAAGATAAGTACTTCATAGACAGTTTTGGTGTGATTAATAACACATCAATTTACGTCAGGCGCGGACTTATCTGACAGGAATAAGACCAAAGTAATAAATTTATATTGTGTCGTTTTCTTAATAAAACGAAATTTGTGAATAAGGGAATCATAGTCAATATTCCTCATATCCGTGACACTCCGGTAATTTATTTAAATTTCAACTTTATTTCCCATGGATGACATATAAGTCTAAAACGTAAATGGACGCTGTTATAAAAATTTAAAAGAACAATATTTAATAGGTAGACCACTAATTAAATTCAATCTAATTGTGTTACACATAGTACACACAGTATAGAAATTAATAAGTCCCTTGTATATTGCACCACAGCTTGCATTCAAATGCGTTATAGAAAGAACTCATGTTGAGAAAGATTTTAAAAATAAAGTGATAAACTGCATAAACATTAAGTTTCAAGGTTTTCATATCGAAACAGATTTATATTTTCAAGAATTGGAATAAGAGCAGCTATATGGAGTTCAATACGTATAGGTTCTGTGTTCTATGTTACGGGATTGGTTTCCGCTCTCAGTACCTCCAGTGGACATTTGTACATGGTACGATAATACGGACATTGATACGTACAAGTTTAACATATTTTTAGATGACAACTAATTAATAAAACGATGGAAATAAACAAGTATTTAATTTCACACATTTATTTTATATTTCACTACAACTTTCATGTTTGGGGTTTAAATCCTCGGGTCATGAAGACCGAGTGCTCTTGGTATTTTTAAGAAAATTTTGTAAGTACTGATAGGTACTTTCCATGGTCCAAGGGCTGGCTTTTACCTTGTCCGGAAGCCAAATATTGTCAGATAACGTGGCTATGCTGCTTATATTTGGATACATTTGATTGTCCAGTCGGCAGCGACGTGGATGAGTTTTTGATTCTGCTCTTTAATTTGTGCAAGAAAAAGGTTTTACATAATATAAGATTCAAATTCCAAAACTATTGAAGTAGAGACATCAAATTAAGAGAGTGGGAAATAGCACTTATGACTAAATGTTGAAAGAAAATTGCAAACATGTGATAAAAAGAATAAAACGAAAATGGAAGGAGATGAAAATAAATATTGACAAAAGAGAAAAAACAAAGGCAGGAGGCAAATGGATAAAAAAGATTAAATGAGTGAAGTCATGGGTAAGTTACGGATTACAATTAATAGCGACAATGAACAAGTGATTGCCAACAGACTGGACTGCCTTTAAATCCAGCACTGCTGCGGCAGACATATTGCAGCCGTATGAAATTCTTGATTGTGTTTGTGAGTATTTTTTTTTTACATATTCTTTTATTGGCACAAAACCCGCCACACTGTTCCCAACCCACTGCAACTACTGAAAGCCAGAATCAACAGTGGAGACCGCCAGAAAAACGCCGAGCAATGAAGCTCGACGAGTCCCGGAGAAACGTTTCAACTGTCTTGGGTCCCGCAACCAAATTAATCAGAAAAGAATAGCGGAGGAGTAAGAAAAAAGATATTTTTTCCACTTCCCTCCATAATAAGCAGGAGACAGAACAGAACTAGGCCAATCGGCACAAAGGGACATTATTGCAACTGGGAGAAGCCCAGATTGCCAAGCACCACTGAATATCATTTGATTAAGTTAATGGGTCCTAAGTAGGTATTTGCTGTTACAATTGATTCCAATAATAGGTATGGCAAAAGCGCCTGAACGCACGGAAATTAGTTCTAGTTTCTACAAGGTCCGTATAATAAACAACTCCGGATGTAACTTGTAACTCTCCAACATAATATTGCGTTCATTCTGCCAAAGAATACACTCCCACAAGATGTGATGTGCGGACTGTTCAAATTCACAGTTCGAAGTAGGACACTGACACAAAGGCGAAGGAACAAGTTTAAAAGAATACAGTTTACTTTTAAAGTTGCCATGGCCTGTGAGAAATTGGGCAATGCAGTGGTCAACCTCCAGCCATGTCTTAGCCAGCCGATCGCCAACGGATGGAAAGAACATATGGAGGTGCCGGCCCTTGATGGAATTATCCCACCTACTTTGCCATTCGGATAAGAGGTCCTCCCAGACGTCAGTCTGAGGTTTAAATAATCTAGAAATTCTATTGAGGTCGCGTTGTGTAACAAAGTTAGTGTCCATGGCCTTCCCCCTCGCGGAGTAGTACATTGAAGCACGTCGCTGTACTTCAAGATCGACTGGAAGTACACCTGCCAGAACGGGTAAGGCTTCAGTACTGACTGTTCTATACGCCTTGCATAAAAATATTAATGCCAAACGTTGGCTTTGAAGCAGTTTACGTCGCGCCGCCCCTATGCTGGCCCTATCGGCCCAAACAGGTGCACCGTAGCACATACATCCTAAGTAGGTAGCTCCATATAAAGTTTTTAAAGTTAGGAATGATAGACCCCAAGTTGCTTTGGATATTCTAGTTAAGGCATAAAAGTTCCTTTTAGCTTTTTCGCCAACTATTTTTATATGTTCGATAAATGAAAAATTCCTTTCTAAGACCATACCAAGGTAGCATACGGATTGCTGTTTTTTAACGGGAACGTTATTAAATTTAATAGTAAGCAATGATTTAAGATTACCTTTTAGTAGAAGTTGATAGGTTTTATGCGGCCCAAACGCTAGGCGGTTACGATCACCCCACTGAGATATTAGATTTAGGCAAGTATGGGCCAAGTTCTCAAGTCCAGCTCGGGTACTTGACT
Organism: Sesamia nonagrioides; assembly: GCA_017933935.1. NCBI lineage: Eukaryota > Metazoa > Arthropoda > Insecta > Lepidoptera > Noctuidae > Sesamia > Sesamia nonagrioides. Next base: position 244,265 of record JADWQK010001572.1, on the reverse strand, counting down.
GAATGAGCAGTAGGCCATCGTCCGCGTAACTAGTAAGTGAACAGCCACAAGGAAGCGGGATCGTGAGGAAATCATCAAAACCCAAATGCCATAAATAAGGACCGACAACTGAACCCTGAGGACATCCCATGGTTAGTGCTTTAGTACTAGAAAAATGGCCGAGCTTAAGTACCGCGGAACCGTTTATAAAGTACGAGTAAACGAGATTATATATGTTTCTATAGCAACCGCGGTTTTTTTAGTTTTAACAACAGCATTGGGCACCAAGCATTATCAAAAGCCCCAGAAATATCCAAAAAGATACCAATCACGTACTTGTGTTCCGATTGGTTAACGGTTCTTCTGACAGAAAGCGCCGCGTCGACTGTTGATTTACCGATGGTGAAGCCATATTGAATACTATGAAATTTTTGACCGTTCGGTAGTAAACGTGGAACGATGAGGCGCTCAAGAAGTTTCCCCAAAGATGGTAGAAGCGTGATAGGCCGATATGACTTCGGATCATCCGGTGGTTATCACCACACTTTGGTATTATTCGTATGAAACCGCGTCGCCATTTACGAGGAAAAACGCCTTCAGCAATGCATCGGTTATATACAGTTAAGATGGCATCACCCGCTGTTTTACACGCTTCTTTAATCATCCTATTAGATATTTTTTACATATTATAAACCAGCGCTTGACCGCAATCCTGCCAGATGGTAAGCAGTGACGCAATCGTTGATGGTAAAGCGCACTAGTTTATTAAGAGCCTATTCACTCTAGGCTTGAAGACACTCAAATTGTAGTCCGACGAAAACACCGCCGCTGGCAAATTGTTCCAGTCCCTCGATGTATGCGGTATAAAGGAGGAGGCGAAACGCTTCGTCCGGATCGTAGTGGTGTTAACAACGCAAGGGTGGAAACCAGCCGTACGACGGGTCGTCCGCTGGTGGAACGGAGATGGGGGAATTAAATCATGCAATTCCGTCGCACACTCCCCGAAATGCATCCTATAGAACACCGAAAGGCTGGCTACTCTACGCCTGTGCTCTAGGCTTTGGAGACCAACTCGAGTTAGATCAGGGTCACCAATCAGCCTCTTTGCACGTCTCTCCACTGAATCCAAAGTGGCCAGGTGACACTTGGCAGCACCAGCCCAAATGTGGCTGCAGTACTCCACACACGAACGGACCTGTACTTTGTATAATATTAGAAGCTGCCCAGGTGTGAAGTTCTGCCGGACCTTTACGATAACGTAAGTTGATAAGTTTCCTGGCAGCTTTCTGTTTGTATGAGTCTTGGTACTTGATCTAAACTGAATTTATTTACGAAAAGAAGCAAATGAAAAACTAGTTAATGATAAGGAGATAGCAGATAATGTAAGAGAAAAACATGATAGAAATAGGAAGAATACTTAAATTAGTCTAGAATTATAGAAATTCATACTGAAGTAAAACTATTGTGTATGTGGTGACAAAACTGAACAGACGCAAAGACAACATGGCGTCCACGGTGAACAGTCCACACGTGCTCATTTTCCTGAACGAAGCTTCCTACATACGTTGAATGTTCTGACACACTGAGAGTGTATGATTATCTGTAAATAGAGCAAATAAATTATTGAACATTCCATATTCAAGCGCAGCCCGGAGTCTGCATTCATTCTCTTAGCACTCTTCACAGAGTCTACATTCTTCTTTAGTCTTAGCGAGACCAAAATTATAACTGTGAATTATGAATATACATATAACGTAATATACTCTACCATTGGTTTACATTTTAGTTTAAAATATGTGATCTGAGGGCACGGCAGTGCCCTCGCCAAGTCGAGCGCGAAGCAAACACTGCCGTACCATCTTTACCCGAACCATTTCGCTGCATTTTCAGGCCCCTAATTAAGAACCTCTGGATAGTACCAGAACGCTGAAATTTTGGTCATCCAGTAAGCTGTATTTACACACTTCAAATCTAAAATTTCAAGTCTGTAGCTCATCCAGTTCTAAAGTTAAGCGAAAGTAAATTTCCGTGTTTTCGACACTCACTCACTCATGATCATCAAAATAGAAGTAGTACTTCCCATAATCTCAGAGAGCTGAAATTTGGTACAGAGCCAGGGTTTAATGGTCACATAAAGGGAAAAATATAAAAACTAGAAGAATCGAAGATCTGAAGTACCTGGTGACCTTGATTAGAAAGCAGAAGAGCCCAACCAAACTAGTAGAGATTGACGTACCACCGTCAATAAAATATTCAACTTGGTGGGCCGCTTCATCAACTGACTTCAAAAAAAGGAGCGGGTTCTCAATTCATCGTAATATTTTTTTTTTATGTAGGTGTGTTCACCGATTACCCTAAGACGCCTGGATCGATTTTCAAATATCTTTTTGTTTGAAAGGGTATACTTTCCAGGTGGTCCAATAGTTACCAGGTCAGGATCTGAAGATGGAAGAGCAGAGAAATCAAGGGTAACTTTCAAAAATCGTAGGGGTGACTAGTGCATTTCTAAGTATTTTCAATAAGTATTAGAAAACACTACAATTTAATAAAGTGTTGAGTATTGATCAACTGACAGCTGACACCACAAAAAAAGTAATCCTAAACTTTATGCTTTGTTTGTATCGAGTCAAGGTTGGCACTTATGTAAAATTATTGTCTTTTGTCTTATGATTATGTTGGCATTGCTATAGATTTTTAGGCATCTTTTAGCATGGCGACTTGGCAAATTGTGCTCCAATTTTCTTTAACTATTTTACAAAGTGTATGATACAATCCGGCGATTGTTGCATAGTGATTATTTTTATGAAAACAAGAGTGACTGTAAACATCAAAAGGTATGATGATTCTATATCAACGAATATTGTATTTTTCTATGTAAAACTTGTCGCCATGTGCCACCATATTTTTTCTTTTTGCAATGTCATTATTATAGTAATAAAACCTGTAAATAATTGTCGACAGGTACCTTTTGAAATTGTGGATAACTTTTGATAACAGAGGATAACTTTTGATAACTGTGAGCATTAAAGTGAAATTGAATCTCACAACTGGATGCTTTATTTGGCCAACAACCCTATCCACCCGCAAAATATACCAACAGGTTATGGGCCCAGGACAGCTGTAAAGGGTTTCATTGGCAGTGAAAGAAATCAAACGACAGGAAAGTCAAGAAAAGCAGACCACGAAGTAAAAGCCGGCGAGGATAACATAACCTACAAATTTACGACAAGGGAGCAGCCATCGCACAGCAAGTCAAAAGTTCAACAACCGACACGCAAGTCAACTTCAAGTCAGAAAATCATCACGAAAGACAGTAAATTCATTTTGTTTATTTAAAATTGTCAGAAGTCAGTCAAATCGTAAAGTTTAAATTCAAAATGGATACTGTAAAGTCTCAATTAGAAATGTTGAACGAAGATAGTCAGGGAAATGTTAATTTTATATCATGGCGTTTTAAATTAAACTTAGCGCTTAAGAATAAAGAATTGTATGAAGTAGTAACTGGCGCAAAGCCGAAACCAGCAGGTACTGCGGCTGATGCAACCGCTTCAGCTTGGATAAAGAAAGATATCGAAGCTCAAACGTTAATAGGTCTAAATGTTAATAGTAAAATTGCAAACAAAATAGCAAATTGCAAAACTGCTAAAATGATGATTGATAAATTAACTAGCTTGTATGGCACTAAGACTGATGTAACTTTAGAAACTTCCCGAATTAAATTCTTTACTTTTTCCTATGATGAAAACAAATCAGCTGTTGAAAATTGTTTGGAGATTTTGGAACTGGCTGATGAAGTGTCAACTGAGAATGATCCAATGAGGGAAAGTTGGATCATGACAAGGATCATGAGTGTGCTACCACCGAGACTGGCACATTTCAGGACATCTTGGGACAACGTGACCGGAGCAGCAAAGAACGTGGAAACTCTCATTGAACGCTTAAGACTTGAGGATGAGCGAACAAAAGAGACGATAAACATAGAGGGCAGCACCAACAACGCTCTCATGGCTCGACGTGAGAAACCAGGACGGTCATCCGGAAACAAGCAGAGCAGGTCAACTGTCACATGTTACAAATGTGAGAAGCCAGGTCACCTGATCAAGGAATGTAGAAGCAAGCCGTGCGACAAATATATCGCATATTGTAAGAAGAAGTACTCATGTAACATTTGCAAGAAGAAGGGACATTTTGCAAAGGAATGTCCTTCACGGGAAGAAGAAAGTAAGTCAACGAATGGCACAACCAAGAAAAGGGCACTACTGACCACAGCACTCTCGACAGTGGACAACAACATCTCCAAGGATAGGGCAACTTCATGGTACCAAGACTGTGGAGCTAGCCAACACATGACATCCCGTCGTGAATGGTTTGCTCAGCTGGTCGAGCTGGCCAAACCTATTTCAGTTGTGATTGGAGATTCAACCAGGCTAGATGGCGTTGCAGTCGGGAACATTGAAATGGAAGCTTTTGATGGTCAGAAGTGGTACTCTGTGTTACTAGAAGATGTGATTTATGTGCCGAATCTCAACTTTAATCTGTTCTCAGTGAGTCAACTACTGGACAGAGGATACATTCAGAAAGCAAATGGAAAAGAATCAACTTTTTTTAGTTCAGATGGCAGAGAAGTTGTAGCAATGGCAAAACGCAAAGGAAATTTATTCAAAATGATGCTGAGAAGACAGGAAGAGACAAGTTTGATTGCAGTGTCGATCAAGACTTGGCATGAGAGGCTTGCCCACCAAAACGTCAAGTATGTCAGGGACATATTGAAGAGAAAAGGAATCAAATACATTGACGACTGGAATAATTATGTATGCAAAGCCTGTGCATATGGAAAGCAACATCGAATCTCACATCCAAACAATCCAAAGACAGCCCAGGAACCACTAGAGCTTGTACATGTAGACACAGGTGAGATGAACATCCCATCATTAGGAGGAGCCAAGTACTGGCTAATGTTCAAGGATGACTTCACACACTATCGAACCTGTTATTACATGAAGACCAAAGGAGAAGCCCCGGAGAAGATAGCGAGTTATCTGAGACTGGTGGAGAATCAACTAGGAAGGAGAGTGAAGAGTCTGAGATCTGATAATGGCAAAGAATTGAAAAATGCAAGAACGAAGGAGTTAATGGATAAACTTGGAATCTTTCACACCTTCACGAATGTACACACGCCAGAACAGAACGGAAGGGTTGAACGGGAAATGAGAACCATTGTTGAAGCAGCCAGGTCAGCGATACATGCCAACGAACTTGATGAGAAACTTTGGGCAGAGGCAATGAACCATGCAATCTTCACGATCAACCAGACAGGAACCAGCAATGTTCCAGGGAAAAGCCCAGCAGAACTGTGGTTCGGAAGAAAAATGAAGATTGAGAATCTGCGACCTTTTGGATGTGAATGTTACGTCTTGACTCATGACCACAAGAGAGGCAAAATTGATAGAAAGTCAGAGAAGGGAATTCTGATAGGCTACGACATCGACTCACCATGCTACAGGATTTACATGTTAGACAGAAGAGAAATCGTCAGCTCAGACAATGTACTTTTCGATGAAGAGAAACTAAGTATGAGGCAAGGCACTGAACTAGAGTCATCGGAGGATCAATCTGAGGATGAAGAGGAAGGTAGCAGCAGTGAGACAGAGCAAGAAAGCGAGACAGAACGAGAAAGTGAGACAGAACAAGAAAGTGAGACAGAGAGAGATAGCGAACGGAGTGACAAAGTGAAGAGCCGAGAGAAGAATGAGGAACCAAGCGACCAAAGTGAGACGACCCCAGCAGAAGGAGAACCAGAAAGAAGAAGACTGCGAAACCGTTCCATCCTGCAACCACCACCAAGACTCAGAGATTACGTATTTGATACTTTCAGAGGAGGAAACAGCGCTCAAGTAGCTATGACTGGTGAAACAGAGAACATCTCAGCAAGTGAGGCACTCAAGGATGAGAAGTGGAGGAGAGCAATGCAGGAGGAGTACGAATCGTTGATGAAAATGAATACTTGGAAACTGGTGAACTGCGCAGAAGGAATAAAACCAATCACTTGTCGCTGGGTACTTCGAGAGAAGGCAGACGGAAAATTCAAGGCCAGACTTGAAGTGACAAGAAGTGAAGACGTGGCAAGGGGATTTGAGCAGAAAGAAGGAGTGGATTACTCAGACACTTTTAGCCCAGTGGCCCGCCATGCATCTATTCGGTTACTTCTGAGTCACGCAGCGTCAGAGAAAATGAAGTTGGTTTCATTTGATGTTAAAACAGCATTCCTGTATGGAAACTTGGAACAGGAAATTTACATGTATCAGCCTGAGGGATTCGAAGACGGATCAAAGAAAATTTGCAAGTTGTACAAGAGTCTTTATGGGCTCAAACAAGCTCCGAGAATGTGGAATGAAAGGGTCACCAAGCATTTTGAAGAGAAGATAGGCCTGATCAGCACAGATGACGATCCGTGTATATACTATAACCAAGACATTATGCTATCATTGTTCGTGGATGATGGATTGGTAGTTGGAAGAAATGAAGAAGAAATATACAAACTTCTGAGTAAGATAAGCAATGAGTTCGAGATAACATACAACAAGAAGGTGCAAGATAAGTTGACGTACTTGGGCATGGAAATAAAAGTCAGGAAAGATGGTATCTTTGTAAATCAGCCTCGTTACATACAGAAGATACTTAGGAAAATGAAACTCGAACACTGCAACCCAGCAGCCACACCCATTGAACAAGGGATGATTACCAAAAAGACAAATTTCAAAAACGACGAGCGACTTCCAGTTATCAATAACTATCGTGAGGCGATAGGAAGTTTATTGTACCTCGCTACAATAACCAGACCAGACATCAGCTTCGCCGTAAATTTCCTCAGTCGATTCTGCAACGAGCCAATGAAGAGTCACCAGGCAATGGTGAAACGAGTATTCCAGTACTTGAGAGGGACAGCAGAAGCAGGAATCTTCTTCAGAGGAGACAAAACACTTGTTGCTTACACAGATTCGGATTACGGAGGAGACTCTGAGACAGGACAGTCGACGAGTGGAGTGTTAGTGATGAGAGGAGGGCCAGTGATCTGGTACTCACAGAAGCAGCGTCTGGTGGCAACTTCAACAGCAGAAGCCGAATACCGTGCCGCAGTGTCTGTCATTGACGATGTGTGCTGGATCAAGAGAATCGCACTTGAACTTGGTATCATGGAAGCCGATCAGCCGATCAAGTTTTTCGTGGACAACATGTCAGCCATACACATGTTAAACAATGCACATGAAGGGAAAACGAGTAAAGGAAAGAAGCATATTGAGATACCACGAAAGTACATTCAGCAACATATCGGCAAGACTGTCATGCTGCAACACGTTGAGAGCAGCAATCAGATTGCAGACATCCTAACCAAGCCACTCAACAGAAGAGTATTTGAAACACTCCGCTGTAAGTTGATCAAGGAGGAGTGTTCAGTATTGATCAACTGACAGCTGACACCACAAAAAAAGTAATCCTAAACTTTATGCTTTGTTTGTATCGAGTCAAGGTTGGCACTTAAGTAAAATTATTGTCTTTTGTCTTATGATTATGTTGGCATTGCTATAGATTTTTAGGCATCTTTTAGTATGGCGACTTGGCAAATTGTGCTCCAATTTTCTTTAACTATTTTACAAAGTGTATGATACAATCCGGCGATTGTTGCATAGTGATTATTTTTATGAAAACAAGAGTGACTGTAAACATCAAAAGGTATGATGATTCTATATCAACGAATATTGTATTTTTCTATGTAAAACTTGTCGCCATGTGCCACCATATTTTTTCTGTTTGCAATGTCATTATTATAGTAATAAATCCTGTAAATAATTGTCGACAGGTACCTTTTGAAAACTGTGGATAACTTTTGATAACAGAGGATAACTTTTGATAACTGTGAGCATTAAAGTGAAATTGAATCTCACAACTGGATGCTTTATTTGGCCAACAACCCTATCCACCCGCAAAATATACCAACATAAAGGTACGGAGTAGAACTGATGATGAAGCTGGGAGACAGTCGTGAGAACTCCTCAACGATTCACAGCAGCTACCTTGTGTTTATGTTTGATTAATTTGTATTGATGAGAACTTTACATCACGATGGGTTGTGACTGTCATAAAGGCTCTGATGATGAAGACAAAGGTCAGTCCCGCGTACTCCTCAACGGTTTACAGTAGTTACTTTGTGTTTGGACTTATATTATTTATATTCATGAGGACTTTGCACCCATATGGGTTATAATGAAGGTCTGAAGTAGATTTGATGATGGAGTCGAGAGACAAACGAAGGAACTCCTCAGCGATTCACAGCAGCTACCTTGTGTTTGTGCCTGATTAATTTGTATTGATAAGAACTTTATACCTAGATAAATTGGGATTGTCATTAGAGATCTTATGAAGAGAAGAAGATAAGACGAAGGGCAGTTAGGGGATTCCCAACGGTTTACAGTAGCTACTTTGTGTTTGGAATTAATTCATTTATATTGATGAGAACTTTGCACCTATATGGGCTAAAATTAAGGTCTGCAGTAACCTTTGAATTAGATCAGAAGGAAGAAATGTTTGTCGTTCAGTAATCTATAATCAAATCTACTATCGCTACATAAAAAAAAATGATTGTCATTGCAAAAATCTAGCGTAGTGGGACACATATATCTTCTAATTTAATCTAGCTTAGAGCGCCCCACTGCTGGAAATGCCTCCCCTTCTGCTTTGATAAAAACTGCGGAGAAGACTAGACTGGCTTTTATATTTTTTAGTTTACACGAAGAAATAGTCGAACGATTACTAACTACTACTAACTTTTCAACTCGAACATAAACATTACACAAATGAAATGAACAAATTACCCTAAAATAAATTTCACTCAAAATTTGGACAAAATATAATCCACTAGCTTTTCCCCCGCGGCTTCGCCCGCGTGGAATGAGGTTACATCGCTTTTTAGATTTTCATTGGGAATATCGATTCTTCCGGGATAAAAACTACCCTATTATTTAACCCGGACTTCTATCTTTATGTCTACAAAATTTCAAAGAAATCGGTTTAGTAGTTACGGCGTGAAAGCGGAACAAACAAACTCACTTTTCTTTTTTTTTTCATAAATATAGAGAAATTGGATACATTTTTGACATATTGAGACAGAAATCAGGAATATATAATAAGCCTAAAATATTCCCACTCCTAGGACACATGCCTCCTCTCGATGAGATAGAGTGGGCCGTAATCTACAAGGGTAGATTACGGCCCACTCTATCTCGGCCCTACGGCCCAGGCGGGCAGAGTGCGGGTTGATAAATGTTACATGCCTTCGGAGTTTTTGCTTCTAAAACATGCCGGTTGTCTCACGAAGTTTTCCTTCACTGCACCGTTTTGAGAGCAGTAGTGATGAAATAATTTACACAAATTAAAACGCCTGATAGGGTTCTAACCTACGGCCTACAACTTGTAAATCACGGACGATACTACTAGTCCACCGCTGCTCTATCAGTGTGCAAGGGAATTGCATGATTTAATTCAACGATGAAGCGTTTTGCTCCCTCTTTACCGACTGGAACAATTATACAGGGTGTATCTGACATCGACGCACAAACGAGTACCATGGATCCAGTACATGATTCTGAACCCCCAGTGGTGGAATTTTTCGTCGGCTCCTCATGATTAAAAAAAAATATATGAAGTTTTTTTCACTTAAGACCGTTCATAATTGCTAAACTTTTATAACCCAATGAGATTTTAAAGTAAAAATTAATTAATTCGCTAATTACACAAAAAAGCGCAATGAAAACAAAACTCGAAAAACTGTCTTATTTGATAGAGTTTACATCAGGGATCAACGTCATACCTACAAACCCGCACGGCGGCACGCTTGCAACGATCAAATGCCGAGCCGACACTTTTTCTTAACCACTGTGAATTCTGTAACCGATGACTATCATAATTTTGTTAGTGGCATGCGGTGTAGCCTATCCGCGATGTTTGCGTTACGGTGTTAGATACACCCTGTATAATAATAATAACGTTTATTCAGAAATTATTTACATTGTTACACAAAATATATTATAGGCTATAATTTATTGTTACAATCGGATTACACATCTGTAACCGAACTAGGCAAAAGCCTGTGTTTCAGTTATCAGCGCCCAATCCCTTTAAAAGTAGACACTAGATATATGTAGGTAGCCATTGAGTACAGTCAACACTTTGTAAATTTACATGTTCAAAAATAGAATAAATCAATTAAATTTAATGAAATAAAATAAAATAACATCATACCAAATAAAATGACATTTTTATAATTTACCAGAAATAATAAATTAACTTAAAATTAGATTAAATTAAGAATAAGCACTAAACAGTACGTGTGTCCTCTATTTGTGTGATATGATTATGTGTGTATGAATGTAAGAGGGTGTGTGTATGTGGTAAATAGTCAATTACTGTGGTATATCAGTCTCTTCGTAATTAAGTTTTTGTAAGTATTTTGTAACCTTTTCCTTACATTGAGTTTTCGTTAAAGGGTAGATATTGATTGCTTTATTTATCTTATTATAGATATAAGGTCCAATGAAGTTTGTAAATCTTGAGCTGAATTTAGTAGTATTTAGTATTTATATAATTTTTATAATTTGCTAGTGGCGGTGTTTCCGTCACACTACAATTTGAGTGTCTTCAAAGCTAAAGTGAATAGGCTCTAAATAAACTAGCGCGCTTTACCATCAACGATCGCATCACTGCTCTGCTTACCATCAGACGGGATTGCGGTCAAGCGCAAGTTAGAGTACCACAATCATATGTATTTAGAAAGCTTCAACTTATAGTGCATTGGACTTACGAGTGGCGGTGATATCCGCTTAAGGACATACTTAAAAACTATCGAACTATTTATTATAGGTGAATTGTCTATGATATCTAATTAACCTACATAAATCTTCGTTTATGCAAAGTGTTTGATTCTTCTGATCTAGAAAATGGTTGGTTTGGAAAAAAACATATTTTAGTGCTTGGGGATCTTTTGCAACTCAAACCAGTAGTGTAATTACGTAAAACGCCATCAGTAGCAATGGGTTTCATATTGACAGATCAACAACATTCATAGCGTTATTAACGTATTTGAGCACTAATTTTTTAAACATATGGAGCAATGGATTAGCAATATACTTCAAAATGATTCCAGTTAATATCAATAGTGTGTTACGTAATTAGGGTGTCGTCAGAGAAAAGTGGCTGTTTAAAAAACTAATCCTCTTAGAAAGGTGGTAGGCCTTGCCATCCGCCGCCGGCAGAAGTTACCACCCACCAGACAAAGTCTTGCCGCCAAGCGATTCGTCGTGTTCCGGCATAATGACTGGTGAAGCCGTACGGGAGACGGGTTTGAGCAGTTGTGATGCGATTTATGCCGGGTACGATGCGTGAAATGTTGTTGTTTCGGGATTTTGGTCGTGGAGGGTCTCTAGATCAATCTCCCTCTGGCGCAGCATCGTTGATCGTGTTGTTGGGTTTAACATTATACCACCTCGCTCAACTGCCGTCTTCCTTTCTATTCACTCAGTTTTTTTGAGTGAATAGGCTCTTAATAAACTAGCGCGCTTTACCATCAACGATTGCATCACTGCTTGCCATCAGGCGGGATTGCAGTTAAGCACTAGTTTATAATTATTAAAATAAATATAATTCCAATCTTTTGTACTGATTTTTTTTAAACAATGATCTTACGTTGTATATTAGACCGCTGGATGATTCTACGAAACGATTCTACTGATGAGATATCAAAAAGAACCAAAGTAGGATTGACAACTCAATCAGACAGAGATATACTGCCTAACCGATTGATACCTCTGCTCTCGCATTCTAATGAAGGAATGTTTAATGGAAATATGTAACACAATGTTTGAGGGACGTACCAGAAGGTACTGTTTGTTTACTACCGTCGAGAAATATGTGTATGCATAATACTATATTCAAAGCAGTCCCGCAATCCGAGATAAAGTTAATTGCTAAAAATTCCTTGGATTGTTCAAAATGTATGATAACAAAAGCCCGGGCTTGTTAACAAAAATATGAGGATGATGCGACGATGACTGCTGGACTGGAAGAAACTATAATCATTGAACAGGGAGCTAAAGTAATGCTTAAGAGAAACATTGATGTTTGGTTTAGTTAATGGTTCGATAGGCTAGTAAAAAAAGTGAGGTGGGACCCGGAAGACCAAAATATAAAGCCTAAACAATTGTTTGTAAAATTTGATTATAATTTGATTCACGAATTATTACTTATTATGTAAGTTACAATTTGAGATCATACCCCGGGCATGCTTGTACAGACAACAATTCCCAATCTGTGTGGCGTATGACCTAACATTTCACAAGAGCCAAGTTCTAACTCTAAAAAATGGACATTGGCACCTCCATATTCTCTCGTGGCCAAGCTTATATGGCGCGTTCACGAGTAAACAATTTTCATTGGGCGCACCTCATATTGATTGAAGAAGTAAACATAAATGTTGACTTCAAGATTATAAAAACTCAAGCTTCAGCGATCACTGAATACAACCACACACGCCATGCGAATGGGCAATACATAAAACTATTGCTACTGTACAAGAATCAGAACCGGAAAAAAGAAAAGGAAGATTGGTAATAACTACTTCTAAAAAGAAAAAAAACTGTGTTAAATAATAAAATCAATATAATACGCTTCTACAAAAAGAAGTGAAATCCAACCAAAAACATTCTGTAAAAAAATACCAAGCCTCGCGGGAGCTGCTGGTTTATCTCTAAAAAGTAATGAAATCTAGACAAAGCCGTGCCAAGTTGAAGGTTTCTTATTGCGATTTCTTCAATATTATTATAGTTAATATTGTATGACTTGGCCGTTGAAGGGTATACAAGGCTACAAATTCAGGTGCTCCATGACACCATTGCACCAATCTGTCGCCAGAACCGCTACCCATTGACCATGGAAAATTGCCACTTGGAAAACGTTGATTCAATAACCAGGGCTTGATAAAGTTGTGCATTTCAAAAATACTTATGTATAGACGAGCCGGTAACGAACAGCACAAAAGTCATTTCCAGTACAGATGAACTAATTTTTCATAGAAATCCGTCTGTACGTCTATTTTATAATAGATAGGTGGTCGATTTGACGCTCCAAGAAGAACAGAAATCATCATTGTCAATGATTAATACATGTGTTGCACAATGTATTAAGTCCAATTACAAATACCAGTATGGGCTATTATTCTCACATAACAAACATAGGTAGTTATAACAGATATAACATTACGTGTTAACAAAATCGCACTAACGTATAGTGTTCAACGGCCAAGTCACACAATATTAACTATAATAATATTGAAGAAATCGCAATAAGGAACCTTCAACTTGGCACGGCTTTGTCTAGATTTCATTACTTTTTAGAGATAAACCAGCAGCTCCCGCGAGGCTTGGTATTTTTTTACAGAATGTTTTTGGTTGGATTTGGTTTTACAAAGGGTCGTTCAACTACAGATGCGGGCGTGGCGTTGCTAAAGAACATATTTGGGGCCTGGGAGGAATCGCAAGATGCTCTTCGTATTTTTTGTGATTTGTCCAAGGCGTTTGATTGCGTACATCATGATACTCTTATTAGGAAATTGTACCATTATGGTTTGAGGGACAGAGCTCTCGACCTTCTGATTTCTTATCTGAATAATCGAATTCAGAGGGTTGATGTTAATGGCAAGAGATCTGCAGGATCTGTGGTCACCATAGGCGTTCCGCAGGGCTCAATTCTAGGTCCATTCTTGTTTTTAATTTATATTAATGACTTACCTCATCTCCTCTCCTCTCACAACCTCCTTTTAAATGAAAAAAAAACTAAAGTCATTAAATTTTCTACGCCAAATGTCAGGCAGCTAAGTACCAATGTTCAACTGAATGGAGTAGACTTGATCCCTGTTGAGTCGACAGTTTTTCAGACAGGATCAGGGTCGAGGCCCAGATGAAGTATCTAGGCCTCACATTGGACAGCAGGTGGCGCTTCGGCCCGCATTTCAGCGGGCTGAAAATGGTCGTCGATAGCTTATGAGATGTGTGCCCGAAAATCCAAATGAATCTTTGTAAGTGTCTTTCATTTATTAAATATGTCTCACATCACGTCGTGTGTTTTAGTCTAACGCATAATGCACAACAAGTATTTGGCGACTAGAAGGGATTGTCATTGTCATTTGTCTTTTGAGTCCAAAAGCAAAGTCTGCGAGTCTACAGTCTTACAGTCTAAAATAAAATGTCTAACTTAATTGGAAACATTGAGCAATTTAATCCCGAGTCCAGTGATATTACGCCGTATTTAGAAAGGTTGGATCAACTGTTTGTGTGCAATGATATTCAAGAAGAAAAAAAGGTAGCCATGTTGCTAACCTTGATTGGCAATAACGCCTATTTGTCTTTGAAGGATATATTAACACCGGATCAACCGTCTTCTAAAACATATAGTCATTTGAAAACAGTGCTAGTAGAGCACTACAGTCCGAAACGTTTACAAATTGCTGAACTGTACAAGTTTTGGAGTGCAGTTCAAGAGCCCCAGGAAAACATCAAAAGTTATGTCAAACAACTGAAAAGTCTATCAGTCCATTGACATGTTCGTATGCGGAATTCGCTCACAGGCAATTAAAAGGAAACTATTGTCTAAGGATAATTTATCATTCAAGAGTGCTGTTGCGGAGGCCTTGGCCATAGACTTGGCCCAGGGTCAGTTGAAAACAATGACTATTGATGTCGGTAACAGTGCAATCAGTGCCTCAACGTCAGAAAGTTTAGACAAAATTAGTCTTCAAAAGTCAAAAAGTGTCAAATTCACAGTAAAATTAAGTCTGAGTCAAGTAATAAGTTTAAAATGTGTCGTCGATGTGGAATAAAGAAACATGAACCTGACAAATGTCCAGCAAAAGACTGGGAGTGCTTTAAATGCAACGTCAAGGGTCATACCAGTAGAGTGTGTAGAAAAGGAAAAGTCAATTCTCTTGAAGAAGACCAGATTAGTGAATTTAGTTCAGAGGATTTAGTGTTAAGATACTTGTCGTCTATACACAGTGATAAAAAAGAAAAACCCTTTCAGGTAACCTTGGAGGTTGAAGGTAAAAATATTATATTTGAAATCGACAGTGGAGCTTGTCGCTCAGTCATTCATGTCAGAGATTTTGAAAAATTATTACCAGGTTTGAAATTGTTTAAAGTCAAGTATTGTTTGAGAGTTTTAACTGGTGATGGTGTAAAAATTTTAGGTGAAACCGATGTCTTTGTAAAAAGTAATAACAAAATTGTGAGTCTACCTCTAGTTGTCTTAAAGAGTGAGCATAAATTTACACCATTGTTGGGTCGAAACTGGTTAAACATCTTAAATCCTAATTGGCGTCAGAAATTGTCTTTTGTCAGTGCAGATGAGTCAAAAATTGTCAATAATAATGCCAACAGTCAGTCTTTGTATGAGTCAAAAATTGTCAATTATGTCAATAGTGTCAACAGTCAGTCTCTAATTAATGATGACGCTAAAATAAAAAAAATTGTGTCCTCACTTAAAATTAAATTTAGTAAAGTTTTTGAAGATAAGTCAGAGTCTAGTATAAAAAACTCTAAAGTGGAATTAAAGTTAAAAGAAGGAGCACAGCCAGTATTTCACAGAGCTTATGATATGCCGTATGCTTTAAAAAGTAAAGTGGAAGCAGAAATTAATAAAATGTGTAAGTCAGGAATTATAAAAAAAAAAAAGTCAGTTTTAGTAAACGGGCCAGTCCTATAGTAGTAGTTCCTAAAAAGAATTCTACAGAGTTAAGAATTAATTGTGTAGATTTAAAAAAATCTTTGAATCCAGCACTGGACGCAGATCATTGTGTTTTGCCTCTGCCTGAGGATATATTTGCTTGTGTCAATGGAAATAAATATTTTGCTGTCACAGATTTAAAAGGTACGTATCAACAATTACAAGTCAGTGAAAAATCACAGGAGCTGTTGGTGATAAATACACACCTTGGTCTCTTTGCATATACAAGATTACCCTTCGGTGTCAGCTCTGCACTAGGTATTTTTCAAACTATAATGGATAACATCTTGTCAGGCTTGAAAAATACCAAATGCTATCTTGATGATATTTTAGTCTATGGAAGTAGTTTAGATGAGTATCACAAGAATTTAATTGATGTATTATTAAGAATAGAGCAGTACAAAGTCAAAGTCAATAAAAACAAATGTAAGTTTTTTTATACAAGTGTTGGATTTTTGGGTCATAAGATTGATCACTCTGGTATCCATCCTACTGAGGCAAAATAAAAGCAATAAAGTCAGTAATGTCTCCAAGAAATGTCACACAATTAAAATCTTATCTTGGGTTGTTAAATTATTATATTAAATTTATACCTATACTGTCATCTAAGTTGAAACCATTGTGTGATTTATGTAAAACTAGTGTGGAGTTGCGGTCGCGCTACCGCCGCGTACGGTTATATATCGACGGTATAGATATCGTTCGCGTAATAAATAGCAGTTAACGTTATATTTCTGGTGTCACAAAGACTAGGAATGTACTGATAGTTTTTAAGTTGTAAATAAGTCGTGATATATTACAAACAGTGACGATTAGGACACATAGTGTGAAGAAATAAAATTAATGGGTCTATCCACATCTAACTTATAAAAATATAGAAAATTAAAACTAGGAATTTAAGTGTTTTTTAGTGTTTGTGATGGATAGTGATGACAGTGAGGATGATATGTTGGAAGAGGAGAATATGATAGTCATGGGAACAATGACCCAGGAAGAAATAAACCATATCATTATTTGGCCGCCGGATACAGGAAGGAAAATCATGGAAGTTGAGCTAACACAGAATGAAACCAGAGACAGAGACAGTAGCAAGGATAGGAGGGCTAATAAAAGGGCAGCTTCTAAGGAGAGAGAGGAAGAGGAATGGGTCACAGTAGAAAGTAAAAAAAAACAAACTGTAACAGTTCTGATAGTCTCGGGCACGAGAAGTTGTGTGAGGTTACAATCTCAGGTAAAGAAAATTTACCAAAACAGATTAGTCTGGCTAAGATTCTGAGGGAAACAGGAATTCAAGGCATTATAAAAGTTACATATAATAGCCCACACAAAGTTGTGCTGCGATTTAGCGACTATGAAAAATCTATAAGTCTGATGGAATGTCAGGGCATAAGAGACAGAGGCTGGATTTGTAGAAGGTCTGGTGAGATACTATACTCGTATGGATTGATAATATATATAGAAATGGAATTGTCTAATGAAGAGATTATGAATACACTGGAAAGCAATGTGGACATAATAGCGGTTAAAAGATTAAAAAGGAAAGATGAGAGTGGAAATTTTATTGATAGTAAGACAGTGCGCATTTGCTTTAAAGGAACTACCTCTCCACCATATGTAAAAGCATATGAATGTAGAATGAAGGTCGAACCATTTACGTTCCCTGTTACACAGTGCTCGAATTGTTGGAGGTATGGACATATTAGAAATAATTGTTCAAGGAAAACTCAGATATGTCCGAAATGTGGTGGAGAACATGAAAACTGTGAGACTACAAAAGTCAAATGTATTAATTGTAAGGGTGGTCATATGGCACTGGTAAAATCACTTTGTCCTGTGTTCAAAAGGGAAAAAAATATCCGAGAGGTGATGGCAAGGAACCAGTGTACATACAAAATGGCGTTAAAAAAGGTAGGTGGCTATGTAAGATATGGGACCAAAACAAGTTATCACAGAGAAGTCAATCTCTTAACACCAGAAGTGGCAGAGATCACGGAGAGTGTGACAGAAAACATACACATCTTGTACACCGAGGGAGGTGAGTTATGCAGAAGTAGTGAAAACTCCTTCAAAGACAGAACGCCGCACAGTGAACACGGTGCGCCGCCTGAAAAAGCCTGACGATAAGGGTAAAAGTTCTATAAATAATAATCAATTTCAGTGGATACCAAGTTTCGACTGTGGAACACAGGAAGAAAATAAAAACAAGATGAAAGAGAGATTAGAGTTACGTGTGGTGATATCGAGATTGAAAGAGATTATTTGCTCAGATATGGAGTTTGAAATGAAGATGACAGCCGTACTGAAGTATATAGTAGAACAAGTTATCCGTTGGCTTAAAGAAAACTTTACTATGGAATACGTGTGGAAGTTATTGGGAGGATTAAGTTTAAATGGCTAGTTACAATAAAAGTACAGTTAATGTGGCACAGTGGAATTCAAACAGCTTAACAACTAAATGTAAGGAACTGGAATTGTTGCTTCAGCAAAAAAAAATACACATTGCACTTATTAGCGAAACATGGTAGTCTGAAGATGTTAACATAAGGATAAAGGATTATAATATTATAAGAGCCGACACACGGGATGGATATGGTGGCGTTTGTATATTTTACCACAAGTCAATCAGAATGGTGCAAAGAACCTTTACACTTGAAAATGATAGTATTGAGATCCTTATTACAGAGGTGCTGAATGTGCCGGGGCTAACCAACATAATCTACATAGATTGCCCACCATCAGCTAATGTGGCCCAATCTGACTGGGATCAGGTTTTTAGCATGTGCAACTCGAAAACCATTTTAGCTGGGGATTTCAATGCACACTATACATTGTGGTCATATAAAGTAGATACAAGAGGTGAGAGAGTTTATAGAGCAATGTTTGAAAATGATTATGTGTGCATGAACGATGGAAGACCTACAAGGATGAGAATGGTGAATGGACTTTTGCAGCAGTCGTCTCCAGATATAACCTTCGCCACTTGCGACATAGCAGTAAGGGTGAACTGGAACTCCCTGAACGAAACTTTGGGCAGTGATCATGTAATAATCAAATTTTCAATTGGTTATGAAAAATCTAATCCAAATATTAAGAAAAGAAACTACAAGGAGGCCCGGTGGGAAGAGTTCAGGCAGAAAACAGAACAGGAGTTTGCAAAGTTGGTACCGTCGAGCGACGCGCAAGCTGACTATAACCAGTTTGATCACAAATTAAGCCTTGTAGCCGAAGAGACCATTCCATGGTTAAAAATTTGCCAGGACCCCAGTTCTAAATTTACCCCAAAACCGTACTGGAATTCAGAGATCTCAAAAGTTGTAGCAAAACGTCGGCTAGCTTTAGCTCAGGTGCGACGGAACCCAACCCCAGATAATTATGACAAGTACAAAAATGTAATACTACAAGCCCAGAAAGCTATCCAAAAGTCCCGACGTAAAGGATAGTCAGCATTTTGTTCAAGCATAGATAATGTAGCATCGGCTACAGAAATGTGGAGGAAAATGAGGTGGATGAAGGGTATAAAAGCAAGACAAACAGTAGATCCTGTAAGAACAAAAGAGTTATTGTACTCCTTAACTCCTGACACCGTTGGGGAAGCACCTCCGGAATTAGGACACAGGGGGGACTGCACTTTAAGTAAAAAGATAACGATGAATGAACTGGAAAACGCTCTTAAAAGCAAAGACACCTCGCCGGGCATAGATAATGTGGCATACTCAATGATTTTTAATCTTTCTAAGTCTGGTAAAATATTTCTGTTGCTTATTTTTAACTTAATCTTGCAAACCGGAGTGGTGCCCCAACAATCGCGAAATATTAGAATTATTCCAATCCCAAAACCAGGAAAAGATCCTACTTTATTGTCGTCTATTCGTCCAATCTCGCTCATGTCATGTACATGTAAAACATTCCACCATATTCTAGGGAAACGATTGGAATGGTATGTAGAGAATAAGAAATTACTCTCTGCATCTACGATAGGTTTCAGGAAAGCTCATTCTACCCTGGATAGTTTAACACGTCTGATAACAACAATACAATTGGGATTTGCTAGAAACACACCCACCTTAGCCTGTTTTATTGATATAGACAGTGCTTATAATAATGTAAGCATAAGAGCATTAGTTCAGGTTATGGAAAACATAGGTATTAGTAATAAAATTAATCAATATTTGTGGATTTTTTGTCAGATAGAAAGTGTCAAGTTATATTGGGTGAGAACAATAGTATGGTAACAAGACATACAATAAATCTATAGATAATAGGAATGTGGAGGAGGCGGTAATATGCATGAGGGAGTCATTGCATATTGTGATAAACTTACTTGGAGATATTGGTTTATTTATATCAGAATCTAAGACTAGTTTATGTATTTTTAATAGAACAAGGAAAAATAATGATATCTCTATAGACATAAACTCAATACAAATTAAGGTACATAATAAGATTAAATATTTGGGTCTATGGTTGGACAGTAAACTGCGTTGGGGTGCTCATATTAATGAAATATGTGAAAAAGCATACAAATTTTTAAATATCCTTAAGACCCTAACGGGTAAGTCATGGGGAGTACACCCAAAACATCTTCGCAGGCTTTATATTTCATTAATTAGAGCTCGAATAGACTACGGTGGTTTCCTGTATAGCAGCAGTGCTAAAACTCACTTAAGAAAACTAAGTATTTTACAGAATAGAGCTCTTAGGATATGTGGCAATTTTATAAGAACTACTCCAATCTATGTAATGGAGAGTGAAATGTGTTTACAACCTCTCGGTATTAGAATATTTTGGCTTGGCTGCAGGTATTGGTTGCGAACGGCTTCACTCTCTAATAGTACAATAGACTTAATAGCGGAACTTGCTAGCTTAAAGGCACAATGGAGGGGGAAAATTGAACCATTTCTGATAGAGGTACACATGCAATTAGTTGATAAGGCTATTTATAAGAGTGACCTGTTGGAAATGTTTAAGCTAGACACTTGGATTTCAAATATCAATGTCAAAGCCTACATTCACAATACATGTGACAGTATGGATAGACCTAAACAAAGATATAATGTAACCGAGCTATGTCACAGGGTGTTGGCTGAGGCTCGTGACAAATATCATGAATATTATAAATTATTTACAGGTGGATCAAGGGGCACAAGGGGGGTAGGTGCAGCATTCTTAGACCCACAAAGGAATATGTATATGTAACTTAGGTTGCACGAGGATGTCTCTGTGATGAGAGCCGAGCTTACGGCGATCACGGAGGCATTATCTTATGCTAGCAGTGTAGGGGAACAAAAGATAGTTATCTTTTCAGATTCCAGAAGCGCTCTACAGCACTTGGCTCGGTGTGTCTCGGGTATCCGAGGTATTCCGACAGCCTATGAAGCCTTGGGTCTATTTCATAGAATGCAGCAAGATGATGTTTGTGTCGAGTTTCAGTGGATACCCTCCCATGTTGGCTTGTTGGAGAATGAGATTGTGGATCGACTGGCTGGGAGTGCAGTAGATGATAGCGTGGATATTTTGAGTCAGCCCTACAGTGGGGAGATTATAAAAGAAGCTAGAAACTTATGTAGAGAGACATGGAAGATGTCGTTTAGAGAGGGCTCACAAACTAAGAGTGCCTGGTACTATACCATGCAGGACACACCGGGATCCGTGCCTTGGTTTGAATGTGTCAGCCTCTCCAGGGAGACATTAGTTGCAGCTCTCAGGTTGCGGGCTGGTCATGTTCCACTGAACAAGTTTTATCATCTCATGGGATTTCAGTCATCGCCACTGTGTGATGCGTGTCAGGTGCCCGAAGATTTTATTCATGTGTTGGTGGAATGTGACCAGTATCGCGAACTGAGGAGGAGCCTGCAGGCCGGCATTGATCTCCATAATGGTGGAATCAATGTGGTTCTGAGAGGCCCAGTGTATCTATGGGTTCCTAAAGAGATGTATGAGAGAGAGTAATGATAGAGAGGGGCGGAGAGCGTGAGTGTGAGATTTGAAGATGTTATGTCTGAGATGTGTGGTGTGTGTGATGTGTGAGTGTGTGATGTGTAAGTGTGTGTAGATACACTGGGATTGATCCCATGAGGCTGGCATAGTCACCCTGAGTGCACTGAAGCCTCTAAACACAAGATTTAAAAAAAATGTAAAACTAGTGTAGATTGATAATATTGTAGATTGATGATAGAAAAGAATGGTCTAGTTATTGTCAAGAAGTATTTCAGCTTAGCAAGGAACTACTGTCATCTGATATTGTGTTGACTCTTTATAACCCGGAGTTACCAATTTATGTGACTTGTGATTCAAGTAGTTACGGAGTAGGAGCAGTATTGAGTCATGTTGTTAATGGTGAGGAACGTCCTGTTATGTATGCTAGTTCTACACTTTCGCCTACAGAACAAAAATATAGCAATATAGAACGTGAGGTACTAGCATTGATTTTTGCTGTCAAAAAGTTTCATAAATACTTATAAATGGTCGTAAGTTTACACTTATACCTGATCATCAGCCTTTACAATTTATTTTTGCTAAAAATAAGAGTATTCCAACTACAGCTGCATCAAGAATTACTAGATGGGCTATAATTTTGTCTGGGTATCAGTATGATATTATGTACAAAAAAGGTACTAAAATTGGAAATGCTGATGGATTGTCTCGTTTAGGTACTATCGGCAAAAGTTAAGCATGCCCATTTAAGAAAAATTTCGCGCGAAAGCGCAGCTAGTAAGAAATCCCGCCCCCTTCTTCTTGCGGCCAATGAGCGTCAATATCTATTTCTGTGAGTGCAGGGCGCGCTACAAAATAATAACAACTATAAGCCAGTAGAAATTTGCATTCCGCTAAGTCTTCACGCTTCCCATTCTCATCGCATTTATTACGACCTGTTTTGTTTATCTATCGGACTGTGAGTGAATACTGTGATTGAAAGCCTCTTGTTGACCCTAGCTTTGTTGTAGTTATGAATAAATAGTAATTTGAGTGCAGACAGTACCTTCTGGAATCCTTTACATTTTAAATAACTCCAAAATCAATTAATACACCATTATAAGCACTTCATAATTTTTAATATTTTAAGCCCAACTTTCAAACACTCCATATAAAAAAAAAACATTACAATATTATATATCAAACATTATCGATTGACTGCAGTCTTGCTACTCCTCATGCTACCGAAACAAACAATGATCACATAAAACAAAGAATCTTTTTTCTCCTGTCTCCGTAATCTTCCAAACTTAAAATATTTTTGCTTATAAAAGTTAGCTGCCAGAGACAATAATCAAATTCAACCTCAACATCCCCTCTGAATTTTATTATTATCTCAAGGTAAAATTTAAAATCATCCTAAGACATAACTTTCAAACATTAATTTCAATACACTCAATACATAACCTATAATCCCCTCAATACACAAAGACAACTCATATAAAACTTCAATACATAACCTGTAACCCTCCCCCGATACAAAACAACTCATATAAAACTTCAGTACAATTTCAACTCACTATCTATAGCTTCGACAAACTTCCTATCGATAACTTCAACAAACTTCGACAGTCTCCCTGTCTATAAACTTCAACAAACTTCCTATCTACAATATGTAAAGAAAACCCTGTCCGATCCGTGAAGGTATTGTTAGGTATCGATAACTGATTCTAATAATGCCCACAAAGACAGGCAAAACTTAAAAAAAAATCCCCCTAAAAAATAAATATTATTTCGCAAAAAGAGGTAACTTAATACATGTGCTGTATGCAACCTCTTCCGCGGGCGGCGGGGGGCAGGGCACGCGGCACCTGTGACGTGGTCGCGTCGCTATTCGCTTATAATAATATCGGTGTTGTCACTTTTTAAAAAATTACCAGATTTCGGGGAAATTGGAATTAATTCCCGGGAAAAAAGGATTATTTCAAAATTCATTAGTATTGTTACTATGATGATTATGTAAAATTTTATATTATATTTGGTCAAGTGTTTACCTAACCTTTATTATCCTTACGGGTCGGACAGGGTTTTCTTTACATATTGTATAACTTCAACAAACTTCGACAGTCTCCCTGTCTATAAAATTCAAACTCCCTATCTTTAACTTCATCAACTCCCTATCTTTAACTTCATCAACTCCCTATCTTTAACTTCATCAACTCCCTATCTAACTTCAAACTCCCTATCTAACTTCAAACTCCCTATCTAAATTCATTTCTATTACAAAACACCCTATCTATAACTTCAACAACTCAGTCTTCCTACCTATAAACTCCCTATCGATAACTTCAATTCTATCACAAAACACCCTATCTATAACTTCAACAACTCCGACAGTCTTCCTGCCCATAAACTCTACCCCTATCGATAACTTCAATTCTATCAGAAAACACACCCTATCTAACCTTCAGCTCTATTAGAAAACATACCCCATCTAAAACTTCCACTCTATTATAAAACATACCCCATCTAAAACTTCCACTCTATTATAAAGACATACCCTACCTAAAACTTCAAAAACTATTAGAAAACACACCATCTAACTAACCACAACCCTACTACTAAAACATCATATCTAAAATAAACTCCCTGTCTAAAATGCAGCCTTTACATAACCTTCAATTTCATAAATATCACTAACCCTTACACTTTTGTTACATGTCACAACCCTTGAATACATAACTTTCAATTTTGCAGGGATCCAACTCATCTTAAAACCATTATTTGCAAAACCAACTAACAAACCCCTAATACATCTAGTCTAATTTTATTTATCAAATATAATAAAGACCCTATTAATTGCCTGTAACTAAGCACATCACATCAATTGTCTACTAATATTCATCACCACTAATATTCTTCCATTTTGTTGTTCTTCTTCAAAAGTAGAAAACTCCTCCTCCACATCACATCAATTTCCTATAATTATGCACATCAACACTAATATCTTGTTTATAATTTCAAATAATTTTCTCTATAACCTCTATATCAATTCCAATAATTATTTAATCTTCTAATTTCTAATTCTTTTTCCAGTCCTTCAGATATCTTATTTCTTTTCCTTTTCCACTATTTCCAATTAGAATTCCATCATCAACATAATATTGCCAAATAAATTTCTTTTTCCTTTAATATACATATTTTATTTTCACCAAAATTGTATTCCATGGGTATTTCCATAAAATTTTTCATTTAGCTCTTCATATAATTTTCAAAAACGTCATTTTCTTCACCATTATTTTGTTGTTTTAAAAAATCGGTCCTCTCTTGTTTCTTTGACATCAAAATTTTCATTTTCATTTTCTCTTTCTAAACTTCCCCTCTCAAACTCATTATCAATATCTTCTTCAAATATGTACATTTTCAATTGCTAGCTTACTGTTGCACCCGTGCTGGGCCCATAACCTGTTGTAGTTATGAATAAATAGTAATTTGAGTGCAGACAGTACCTTCTGGGATCCTTTACATTTTAAATAACTCCAAAATCAATTAATACACCATTATAAGCACTTCATAATTTTTAATATTTTAAGCCCAACTTTCAAACACTCCATATAAAAAAAAAACATTACAATATTATATATCAAACATTATCGATTGACTGCAGTCTTGCTACTCCTCGTGCTACCGAAACAAACAATGATCACATAAAACAAAGAATCTTTTATCTCCTGTCTCCGTAATCTTCCAAACTTAAAATATTTTTGCTTATAAAAGTTAGCTGCCAGAGACAATAATCAAATTCAACCTCAACAAGCTTGAACCCTGGATTCTGTGTGTATTAATGTGAATTGTGACTATGTCAACCCGAAACCTAAATCAAGACGAGAGGAATGAAATTATTGTCTTGCATAGACAGGGGTTTAATATATCCCAAATTGCGGTGGAACTGAATCGGCAGGCAAGTTTTTTTAGATATCTCTAGATAGAAAGTGCACGTATAAAATTGTTGTTTATTCCAATTTGCATAAATGTTAAATTTACCATAAATTGCAATTTACAAATTAATATATATTTACCACGTCGTTATTAATACTCAATATGACAATTTGTTTGTGTGTTACGCTTTCATAGTAAAGCGCCTGAAAGTAATTAATTTAAGTGATTTATTTATTTGTAGCTGATAACTAAGTTTTATCTTACCAGCAAACATGGTGTCATAAACTCTTTATTATTGTGAAAAAACACATAAACAAGTAGCTGACTGTGTGAACTGGCAGACTGTGAAAGCTTTTCATATTAGACTAGCGGCCGCCAGCGACTTCGTTCACGTGGAGTTACTTATGCTCCGCTCCTATTATATTATATTGGTCGCAGCGTGATGTTATAATCCAAAAGCCTAAAGCCTCCCTGGATTAATGGGCTATCCAGTGCAAAAAGATTTTTTCAAATCGGACCAGTAGTTCCTGAGATTAGCGCGTTCAAACAAATAAACAAACTCATCAGCTTCATAATTATATTAGTATAGATTAGACAAAAACTTATCAAATCATTTTATAATTTCTGTGCTAGATATACGAAACCGACAACAAAGTTTCTTTTTTTCTATTTCTTTTGTTAAAATCGGCTCGTTCAAAGACGTCAAACTATTTAGCCCCTAAAAAATGGCCCTTTATTTCGAGTTACGGACGCCGTGCCGGCTTATTTTTTTTTTTAACTTTGCATAATCGGCCTTATGCACTTGAAATATAGCACAAGTTTGCTTGGCAAAATTTCATACAATTGGAATTTTTACTATGCATTATTGCATTGTATTAAATACTTCATATGGGCCTGAGAATAAAATAGCGAATCGTTGTTTGAAGTATTTTTGCGTTAGATAACCCATTAATTCAGGAAGGCTCTAGTCTATATAACATCACGCTGCGGCCAATAGGAGCGGAGCATAACTAACTCTACGCGAACGAAGTTGCTGGCGACTGCTAATTACTTATATTTACTTTCTGTATTATGTGTCTGTATTGTGTGTTTTTTGTATATGTGTGTGTTAAGCCGTTGGTCTCGGTTGCCGTACGAACATCTAGTGGCAGTCGTTACGGGTTGTTGGAGCCCTCAAAGGTCCAACAATTGGTCTAGCTGCAATGCTTCGATGTCGCCTTTGGGTTGTGGAGGTCAGACGGCAGTCGCTTCACGGAAAATGTCGAAGTTTAGCCATATCAGCAGTTGGAATGGTAAAGCGGACCCCAGACTCCAAAGCTGAAAAGGCTTCGGATGCGACTGGGATTAACGCTGGGATGATGATGATGACTTTCTGTATTATGTGATAAATTGATGCTTTTTATTATTTTTTTACAGAGATCCACGATGCGTCGCTGGGTGCGAGGATATGAAAAAGAAGGAGACCTAACAGAACACGAGCGTGCACCTCAGACCAGGGCGATAAATTCTGCTCAATTGAATAATATGATAGAAACATATCAAGAGAACCCATTCACACCCACTAGGAGCTTTGCAGAGGAGTATGACGTATCCATGCAAACTATACTCATCACCCATTGCGACGAAGTTTGGGATTCATTGAGAGGCTCGAATTTGTGCGAAGTCCTGGTTGGATCTATGCGAAGGCGATGTGATGCGGGAGGTGCGGCGACTAAACTCTTACCAATCCAAAACCAATTTATATTATATCAATACGAGTTTTCTTTCTCTACTAAAATGCCAAATATAGGGAAAATCGAACTACCGTAGCTGAAAAAATATGTCATGATAATGGAAACACATAGCGATCTAAATTAAAAGGCGTTTGAATTGCAAAGAGTAGTACTAAATGATTATTTAGTCAGAAATTTTGAAAAACAAAAATACTGTCCTTAAAAATGGCTTCAAAAATAGTAAAAAAAAAACGCGTTTTTAGCATTTTCCGATTAGTATATTTCTAAAACCCGACGTGCTAGAGTAATTCTGTGTTCTGGACATCGATTCAGTAACAAACAGTCAACAAGAAAATATCGACGGTCTGAAGACAAACGTTCTAAATACCAAATTTTTGCCTTTCAATTTTGCCCTTTAAACCTATGGATTTAAAGTGCAAAATTGAAAGGCAGAAATTTAGAGTTAGATAAAAAATATATTCAATATATATATATACAACGTGTAACAAAAAGGGTATATACATACTAAGGGCAAGGCATCTTTAGATGATATCAAACGATATCGGAAGGGTTTCAACTCAAAATAAAATACTCAAAAAATTGGTACCAAATTTTCGGTTTTCTGTGTTTCATAAAATCAAATCATAACAAACATACTACATACGTTAATAACTACTCGTTACCCGTCACGATACTTGCCAAAATCCGATAAATGTCTTTAACATCTCTGTACGACTAGTATGATAGCAGCCTATCACATCCGGTGTTTTTCCTCATAACTTCCTAACATAAAGAGATAGGATTAAAAAACCCTTCCAATATCGTTTGATATCATGTAAAGATGCCATGCCTTTGTTATGTATATACCCTTTATGTTACACGTTGTATATATACGTAACATACCCTATGTTACGTTGTATATATACAACGTGTAACATACTATGTTACACGTTGTATATATACAACGTGTAACAAAAAGGGTATATACATACCAAGGCCATGGCATCTTTAGATGATATCAAACGATATCGGAAGGGTTTCAACTCAAAATAAAATACTCAAAAAATTGGTACAAAATTTTCCGTTTTGTGTTTCTTAAAATCAAATCATAACTAACGTAGCAGCACACTACATACGTTAATAACTACTCGTTACCCGTCACGTTACTTGCCAAAATCCGACAAATGTCTTCAATATCTCTGTGCGACTAGTATGATAGTAACCTATCACAGGCGGTGTTTTTCCTCATAACTTCCTAACATAAAGAGGTAGGATTAAAAAACCCTTCCAATATCGTTTGATATCATGTAAAGATGCCATGCCTTTGTTATGTATATACCCTTTATGTTACACGTTGTATATTCAATCAAAGTAATGAAAAAGTAGACATGTTTTAAATTTTCTTTGTTAAGTATAATATTCTTTGTTCTTTAGTAACAAAAATGTATTATTAAAAATTAAGTGTGTGGCTGTAATCATTCCACTTTGTATCATTCTGTCATTAATTTAGGTTATCCATTATTATTTTTAAATGCGACAGTTTATGTTGTGGACCTTTCTTAATTTAAATCATTTCGTTTTTGTTAATTCTTGATCTTTGTTTATGTGTAACTTATGTAATTATCTAACAATGACTGTTAATATATATATGTGAGGACTAATCCACTCTAAAACATCTTCGTTTGTGAATGTGTATTTTATGATTTTATCATTCCTAATATATTTTAAATAAGTGCCTGTACTCTAGAGAAAAATGAAAAGATGGGTGTCAATAACCTAATTAATTTCCCCTATTGCTCTATTCCTACATTTTTTCAACACTCTAGTATTCAGCGCAATAAACGCACAGATTCGGTAGTCTACTACCGAATCTGTGCGTTTTGCATAATATATCTTACCACTCGTAAATATTTTTGTATTTATTTGTTTTTATTTTTGTTTTTATAGTTCGAAATAGGATATTTTAAGGAAGTTCTTCAAAAATGTAACTTTCTTTTGTGAAAAAGAAGTTTGATTTTTGAAGAAATTCCATAAAACGTGGTATCACTGCAAAATCGGCAATCTGCACAGACCAGACAGTATTAATACTTAAGATCGAAAATTCATCTTCGCAGTGACATTAAAAGGTCAAAAATGTATGGTTAAAGAATCGCTAACCACTAGTTAACTTTAAGTAGCGTTTATGAATAAGGAAGTATTCATAAACGCTACTTAAAGTTTACATTTGTTATTGTAATACACATAACTAGTTAAAACTACAATATTTATTAACAGCTGTATTTTTACGTTTAGTTTCTTCTGTACTGAGAAGCTTATTTATTTTTTGAATAAATTTTCACTGTATCCTTATGACATCTTCAAAAGTTTATCAAATAGGTAATAAAGAAATAATTGTATTAGGTGTTTTTTCTGCAACTCTTCATCCTTTCGATCCTTACAATCATTCTGTCAAAATTTCTTATTAAAATTGGCTTATAACATTCATATTTTTTTATGTTAAAAAAATGAATTGAAAGCATGCCTTAAAACGCCTCCGCCGTTTCCTGATATAAATGGAAGGGCAAAGCGGTGATGACAAAGTTCCTAGCAGCACACCTATCTATTAAAACTTCGTTATTTGGTTTCATAACATTTTTAAAAATACAATGAATCATTAATTAGTCATAAACATTATATGCAGTATGTTTTTTACTGAACACTAGCTTCCGTCCGCGGTTTCACCTGCGTCCCGAGGGAACTACTCACCGTATAGAAACGAAATAAAAGTATCCTATATCTGTGTCCTGGTTCTAAGCTACCTCCCTAATTTCTCCTAATTTTCAGTCAAATTCAATTAGCCAATCTTGAGTTATTATAAGTATATAAAATATATATAAAAGCAAGTTAATTATAAATGACATTCTCAGACAGTTATATTATATCCAAGAGCTTCATCGCACTAAAATGTAAACCGACAGCTGCGCTTCAAACAAAATTATTACGATACTGCTATGCTTTAAATATTTTCATACCTTATAATATATTTTATATTCATTATTCAAAGATAATTTAATTTTTTACTACTTGTAAATATAGTCATTATTTTTAATATATAATCCTTTTGTGTAATAAAACAATAAAACATTTTCTAAAACAAACAGAAGGCATAAGAAACTCATAACTTTTTGTCAACATTCAATATTCTAAAGAACTCACGTCGGTGGGTTGTATTCATAAAAAATCTTACAAACACATTATCGGCCACGCGCCTAGTGTCACACTAATGTCTTGCTCAATTATACTAACTACGCACACAACTAAAAACGCTTTGTCGCTTCCTATTGGACAAAAATCACGCGTCGAGACACCGAGCCGAGAGCCGTGCTAAGCGAAAATGGGCTTTAAGGTGGGCAAGCAGCTGTTTGTGCGGTTGTACCATCCAGTGAAAGGACTGAAATCCCGGAATTCATTTATTCTTTTAATCTGGTAAGTGAGATTCCATTAAATTCAGATGACATAAGAAAGTCAACAAGTAAAGACTTGGTTTTGTTGAAAGTCAAGGATTTCATTCTGTCAGGGTGGCCGTACACTGTTTATGAGGAAAACTTGATACCATATTATAAGCATAAAAATTAGCTGTCTGTCGAACAAGATTGTATTTTACTAAGAATAGGGTGGTAATTCCTGCTTGTTTAAGACGTGTTAGAGCTTTTTCATGAGCAACATATTAGCATTGTCCGTACTAAAATGTTGATAAGGTCATATTGTTGGTGGCCTAATATAAACAGTGATATAGAGAAGTTTGTGAGTTTATGTGACATATGTCAACAGAGTCAAAATTTTACAAACAATAATCCACTCATGTCTTGGGCTGGATCACCACATAATTTTTATAGAGTTTTCATAGATTTCTTCCACATGTTTAATCATACATTTCTGCTTATGTTTGATCAAAAGTCAAAGTGGCTTGAAGTGAATAAAAGTACTGTAGCATCAGAAACAGTTTTGAAATTAAAAGAAATCTTTTCTGTTTTTGGTCTGCCAGTGGAGTTAGTGTCTGATGGAGGTCCACGATTTAAATCAAGTGAGTTTGTTAGGTTTTGCCATTCAAATGGAATCACTGTCATTAAGTCTCCACCTGGACACCCACCTAGTAATGGGTTTTGCAGAAAGAAGAGTCCAGACTGTGAAAAAGAATTTACAGAAATTATTCATGGATAAGGAGGAAATTACTGAACATAAAAATTATGTTAAAACTGTTTAGCTTTTTGTTTAATTATAGAAACACTCCATCAACTGTTACTGGTATTTCACCGTCTCAAGCAGTATTAAAAATAAAACTTAGAACTAAATGTGACATGCTAAAACCATCAAGTCACAGTAAAAATGTAAGAGGTAGTTCTGATTCTGTACCAAGAGTAAAAAGGCTATTCCAGCTAAATGATTTTATGTTTATGTTAAAAATAAGCAAACTAAGTTATGGCGAAAAGGTAAAATTGTCAAGATTTTGAGTTATTGTACTTATTTAGTTCAAATTGGTTCTGTAATTAAATTTGTACATGCGGATTCCTTTGAGGTCCTTCAATAATGTTGTGTCTCACTATATGTATTTGAAGTAGCGGCTTTCGTTAAACAAAATCCTCACTTGTTTACTTTAGTATCTGTAGCTCTCAATCGGACCCAAAGGGACGAAAGTCGTTTGTGTATTCCAAGAACGAATACTGCCTTAATGTATAAAAGTCTATTTCACATGGCACCAGTTATATATAATAAATTACCGAAAGAGCTAAAAAAATTGCCTGTAAATTCATTTAAAGTAAAACTAAGAAGTATGTTGTGTCAAAAATGTTATTATAGTGTATCGGACTTTTTATTGGACAAATCTTGACATTGTATAATTGTAATTTTTCTTTTTCTTTGACTTTGTATTATTTAAGTCCAAATTATTTTGACATATATTTGATCAATTGTTTTGACTTCATTATGATAACATTATGGGATTTGCTTATTTGACCATGTTGTATTTAAATCAGAATGGTTTTGACGTTAACTTAAAAATTATTATGACTTTTTGACTTTAATTATCCCTATTATAATGTAATCTGTATAATGTAATTTTATTATTTTATTTTTTGTATTTGTATGCCTATAATAGGCTGATCATAGCGCACTTTATCCTCAAATATGAATACCTAACCACTGTACCTATGTATCACAAATAAAATATTTCTGACTTCTGACTTCTGACTTCTGATGATGCAGGTATGTCTGATGATGATGTTCCGACCGATTTCGGTCACGGCGACCACTTCGACTCCTAGCCGATGATTTGGCGCTCATGCACCCGAAGATGGCTTATGTAGCCTATCTTGGCGGCGAAACTTCGTGCACACTGAAGGCACGTAAGCACGCCGTCAACGTAGTTGTATGTGATGGCAGCAGGTGGGCGGGCCTTTAATTGGTCACGTTTGGCATCGAGGTCAGCTTTGCGCTGCTCCTCAAACTCGCGAACTTGTCCGTACACCATTCTGCGCCATTCTGACCGTTTTGCTGTCAAACGCTCCCATTCAGAGGGTTCTATATTGCACCTCTTCATGTGCCGTTTTAAGACATCCTTGAACCGGAGGAGTTGTCCGCCATGCTCTCGCTTGCCCTCCTCCAGCTCAGAGAAGAAGATGCGCTTCGCCACCCTTTCGTCCGCCATACGTGATACGTGCCCGCACCACCGAAACTGCCGACGCGTTAAATAAGCCTCAATGCCACCAACATTGTCTCATCGCAGGACTTCGGTATTCCACACTCTGTCAGACCATTTGATCTTCATAATGGATCGGAGACATTTAAGGTGAACACGATCTAGAGTACGTATGTGGTGGCGGTACACACACCATGTCTCAGCGGAATATAGAAGGTTTGGCAGCACAATTGCCATAATATATACAGATATTTTCGTAGCTAGCTTAAGGTCATGTGAGCAGAAGACCTTGGAATACAACTTACCAAACGCTGCAGCTGCAGCTCCGACTCTGCTGTTGATCTCAGCATCAAGGTCACACTTAGAACTTATAGTGTTCCCCAGATAACGAAACTTGTCTACTTGCTTCAACTCATCCTCACCAAGCTTTATATTCAGTGTCTCGTGACCGTGAACGTCTAGAGACATCACCTCGGTCTTGTTGACGCTGACTTTTAAGCCGTACTTACAGCTGTTGCAGGCCGTCTGGGGATTCTGCTAAGAAGCACAAATCATCAGCATACATGATCTCAGTAATCAGTGCATGTGAGACTTTGGTGCGAGCCCTAAGTCTAGCCAGATTGAAAAGACCGCCGTCGGTGCGGAAGCGGATGCGAACTCCTTGCGGAACAATTTGTAAGACCTCTCCCACTACCACTGCAAAATATAATGCGAAGAGAGTTGGTGCTAAGACGCATCCTTGCTCACCCCACAGGTAACGGGGAAGAAGTCTGTCTGTGCACCGTCCACAGCAACGCAGCATTGCATGCCGTCATGTAGGAGCCTAAGAAGTCTCACAAACTTTTCAGTGCATCCCAGCTTACCTAACACTAACCATAAGGCTTCGCGAGGCACACTGTCGAAAGCCTTTTCCAAGTCAACAAAGCAGAGGTACAGCTTACGACCCTGCTCTCTACTCTTTTCCTGTAGCTGACGCACGGAAAATATTGCTTCACAGGTACCTCGGTCCGGTCGGAAGCCGAACTGGGTCTCAGGCAGGATCTTTTCAGACAATACCTTTAGGCGGTTTAAGAGCACCCTAACAAAAACCTTTCCAGGGGTGGATAAAAGTGTGATACCACGGCATGAGTTGCAGTCGGATCGGTCCCCTTTGTTCTTATATAGCGTCCTTATACGCGACACTTTAAACACATCAGGAACGCGCTCTTCCTCCCACATACGAACAAACAGCTTCCATATCAACTCATGCAACCCCTCTCCGCCGTATTTGATCAGCTCTCCCGGAATAAGGTCAATGCCAGCCGCCTTCTGGTTTTGCTGCTGCCTGATGGCAGTAACAACCTCATCAAGCAATAGTGGCTCGTCTATTTTTTTTTTTTTTAATTATTATAAACTAGCGCTTGGCTGCAATCCCGCCTGATGGTAAGCAGTGATGCAATCGTTGATGGTAAAGCGCACTAGTTTATTAAGCCTATTCACTTAAAAACTTAGGAATAGGAAGGAAGACGGCAGTTGAGTGAGGTGATGCAATGTTAAACCCAACAACACGACCAACGATGCTGCGCCAGAGGGAGACTGATCTGGAGACTCTCCACGACCAAACTTCCGACACAACAACATTTGGCGCATCGTACTCGGCACACATCGCAACACAACTGCTCAGACCCGTCCTCCGTACGGCTTCACCAGACATCATGCCGAAACACGACGAATCGCTTGGCGGCAAGACTTTGTCTGGTGGGTGGTAACTTCTGCCGGCAGCCGATGTTATGGCCTACCACCGAGAAAACTCAAGAACTCTAACTAGTCTAACTCAAGAACAGGAGGGAGTTGAGGCATTAAGCCGATGGCTTGAAGATCAGTTGAACGATCCACATTCAGCAGAGTATTGAAGTGCTCCGCCCAGCGCTTTAGCACATCCTCCCTGCTAGTCAACAGGTGTCTACCGTCTAGAGACCTTAAAGGCACCTTTGCATAGTAGGATGTACCAGTCAGCCCACGTACCTCACTGTGGAATTCCCCGAGTTGGTTAGTGTCAAAAAGCCATTGCATGTGATCGGCTTTGTCATGCCACCACTTGTCTTTAGTCTGACGAGACAGCTTGCGTAATTCCTGGTCACTAGCTTTAACCACTTCAATGCTTCTTTGTCGCCTTCCATGCTGTCGCAAGAGATCCCGGTGTTTGTCGAAAGCCGCCTGAAGAGTTTCATCATTTCCATCAAACCAACCTTCATTGTGACAGCGTGTTTTGCCAAGTATAGATGAAGCGGTAATCATGATATGAGATGACAAAGATCCCCAGGCAGCCTCGGTTTCACCAGCCTCATTAATAGGCAACAGCTTTTCAGACAACGCTTCAGCATATTTCTCCCTCACCTCAGGATCATTTAGCTTCTTCACGTTCAAAGACGCAAGCTTTTTCGTAGCAGACCTATGGGGAGGAAGGAGGCGAAGTCTTAGCTTAGTGACAACAAGCCGGTGGTCAGTGCGCACCCCGCATGACACGGGTGATGCGCACTTGGCTGAAATCTTTTTGCCTTACAATGGCATAGTCGATCAAATGCCAGTGCTTGGATCTTGGGTGCATCCATGTTGTCTTGTACTTGGCGGCAAGCCTGAACATAGTGTTCGTAATTGCCAAACCGTATTGAGCACAAAGACTGAGCAGCAACTGACCATTACTGTTCATGTTGCCAACTCCATGTCTACCCAGAACTCCAGGCCAAGCCTCATAGTCCCTACCGACCCTGGCATTAAAATCGCCTGGCAAAAGAATCTGCTCTTTGGCGCTTATGTTGTCGAGGCAAAGAGATAGCTCCTCATAAAATTTGTCCTTGATGTCATAAGACTTGTCTAGCGTTGGAGCATAAACACTGATGACATTAAGGTGATTATCCTTGTCTAGATGAAGGCGCAATGTGGTAACGCGGTCCGAGACATGTACAGGATACTCCTCAAATCGCCTTACTAAGTGATTTTTGATGGCAAATCCTACACCTGATCGCCGAGCTTCAGAGGCAGCGGTACCTTTCCAAAAGAAAGTGTAGCCTCCACCTACTTCCACCAGCTCTCCTTCATCAGCAAGATGTGTTTCGCTGAGAGCAGCCACATCAACGTTGTAACGACGAAGTTCCCGAGCTACTATGGCGGTCTTGCGTTCAGGGCAGGCATTTCCATCTCGATCAAGAAGCGTTCTCACGTTCCACGCGCCGAATGTCATAACAGATGTTTGGCTACCATATTCCTTGCGACGTCGACCACGATTTAAGTGATGCGATGGCAGCCGCGGCTACTACCACCTCTTACAGTGAGACGAGCTTTTCTTAGGGCACCTTTTCTAGTCCCCTCCCCGGCTGAGCGAGGAAAGCAGTGCCTCCCTAAACAGGGCTGCTTTGTCATCCCGGGTGCTGCCGAATCCGCACTGTCGTCCCAAATATACAGCGTAAAAACGACCACGGCGTGTACTCACACCCCCGAGACCGCATGAGTCCTGGTATCAGACAAAGTCCAGCTACATCAGGCCAGACCTCTCTACCTCTACCCATCGCCACAGAACTTTTGCGAACTCGGAGTCCAGTTTAACGGAAGCGGTCAGATGCGCAGGATATAATAAAGGTGCGCAAGCGTTCGCGCTAACACAGGCGCACACTCTTGGCCTTCCCCCCCTTGGACCAGTGGAACGGAGAACCGCTACGACTGGAGGCGGGGTCGGTTGCAGTGTTTGGCCGGCGGTGACTATACGCCCTCCACCGCCGCCCTAGGCCATCCACCTTGCCTTGCTGATCCGCCGAGTCCGCCAAATCACACTGCATATCCGCGTTGTGTTTGCCATCCTTGCCGAGTCAGACTTTGAGCGATAAACGGGAGGGAGCCGTGTCCACGGAATGAGATGATGACGGAAGATCGGCACCGCCAGACTGGCAAGCGCGCTGCGCGCCACCGTGCCGTCACCGTGCCGGTGTTGCACTCTACGCAACACCGGCACGCGCGCGCGCGCGGCTCGTGTGCGGTGCAGTATGTCTAATAGTAAGTTATTACCTTCACCAGAACATGTTATTCATGAAAATATTGAGTCTGCAAGCAATTATATGACATCACCTGTATCACCAGTACATTTGTCAAATGAATACTGTAATCTTAATGTTGATGTACCATCTTGCTCTTATAATAATAGTGAACAAAACAAGGGAAGTCCAATCCGAGTATCCATTGATGAAAATCAAGAAAGTGTTAAAGTGAGCCCGTGTACAGTGGTTCCCAAAGTTTTTAGTGGTGATTCCCCTAAACCGTTATGGTAGAGTTCTGAAACCTACGCGAAAACTCGATCTTTAATTAAGACCGGGATAAATGTTGTGAACACAGCTTAGAATTATTATTTAATCTATGGCAACCCGGTTCAAATCAAATCAAATCAAAGCATTTATTTCAAATAAACCAGTTACAGGCACTTTTGAATTGTCAGAAGGTCGGTCAGTCAATAAGATGAAGCTAGTTGCCCATTCCAAAGAGTAGGTACCTATGGAGAAGAACGGGCAAGAAACTCCATGGACACTCTTTTAAATTTTCAAGCTATTGTTACAAATATTTGATTACATCATTCATGTTGAAATCAACTGTGTGAGAACGATGCAGAAATAAATTGTACGCCGAGAGCGTCCATTATGAAAACACACAAAAATCAATTCAGAAATTAAAATACGCCGTGGCAGCTAAGAGATGACCAGTCCCCTCCGACGGCGTCCGTTCACGAACATGACGAATGGATCAGCATCATTCAGCTCAACCATATTCAAGGGAACCCAATGACCCAACACACACGCCACCATCAGCGAGACATTTGAGTGAGCATGACATACTCTCAACAGCCAGAGCACTATCAAGTCAATAAAAAAGACTAACCCAACAAAAAAATGCCTTACAGCACATTCGTACATTGTGCTCACACGTTTGCCATGCAATTATACAATACTAAGAAATTGAATCTACACAATGCTAAGATAGTTTTGTCCAAGGTTCAGCAGCTCCAACAGTGTTCCCGAATGCTAAGTTTAGCTCCTGTGTAGCTGTACAAGTGCCGAACACCTCTGTCAGCGTTTTCACACAAATTCAATTTCGAACAATTCCGTAACGTACAATATGCTTGGCTACATAGTGTGTAATACAGGCTTTGAATTAAAAACATAAACAATTACATATTAAAACTACAAGAGGAAAAATCAGAGAACAATCAGTGTATAGAAAACGGACGCAGCTCAAGCCCAAGCCTTTTTGTCCTCAATATAATCCTTCACACTATAAAATGCTTTCTGACACAACTTACGTTTAATGAAGGATTTGAATTTATTCAGGCTCAGATCTTGAACCACCTCTGGAAGTCCATTGTAAAAATGTATACATTGGCATCTGAAAGAGCCACCTATTTTCTTGAGCCTTGTTGTAGGTACAATAAATTTGTGCCTGTTCCTAGTATTTATATTATGGACATCACTGTATTTTTTAAACAATTTTATATTTTTATGAGCATACAAAAGATTTTCATAAATATATTGAGTCTGTTATATATATAAATATATTGAGGTTGGCCTAGGTTCGTCCATGGTCGTCGACGGCTTATGAGATGTGAAATGAATCTTTTTAAGTGTCTTTCGTTTATTAAATATGTCTCACATCACGTTGTGTGTTTTAGTCTAACGCTTAATACACAACACTTATCAACATGTAGAAAATGTGAAAAATGAAAAATAATTTCCTGTGACTAAACTAATGGATACATTTATATAATTTTTATTGGTACATTGAGAATGTGTTGAGGTACACGATGTTTAATTTATTGTCGTATTGTCAGCACCACTCTCTATATAAAGACCAGTGCCACTTTCTTTGTAATTTTATAACTCAAGAACGGACTCAACTATCCAAACCAAATGTCTGGGCTTTGTTTTGATTAATTAGTAGGTGGTTTATTTGAAGTTTGAACAGAATCGGTCTAGCGGTTCTTTATTTATCACATTTTTTGTAACAAATTATTTCAATGAACGGTGGATCATCATCTCATCTATATCTATATACCTATATAAAAATCAATGCCACTTTCTTTGTAATTTTATAACTCATGAACGGACTCACCTATCCAAAACAAATATATAGGCTTTGTTTTGACTAATTAGTAGATGGTTTATGTGAAGTTTGAACAGAATCGGTTGAGCGATTCTTCATTTATCACATTTTTTGTAACAAATGAATTCAATGAACGTTTTATCATCATCTCATCTATATATATATATATATATAAAATCAATGCCACTTTTTTGTAATTTTATAACTCAAGGACGGACTCACTTATCCAAACCAAATGTTTGTTTAGACTAATTAGTAGGTGGTTTATGTAAAGTTTGAACAGAATCGGCCGAGCGGTTCCTCATTTATCACATTTTTTGTAACAAATTAATTGAATGAACGATGGATCATCATCTCACCACTTTGTCAGTGGCTCTTACCTGTTTTAATCTGACATTATCATTGTAATCCCTTAATATTAAATTGATCTAAGTGTCTGTACAAGTAAAATAATAAGAATCAAACATCACGCTATAGTTATGTTTCAACATTTTCTCGAAAATACCACCCACGATGAATGCTCATGGGATGAGAAGACACCTCAACTATCCGGAACTTCGGCCTCGCCTTCCTGCCATTCCCCTCAATATTTATATTCAAATTATCGGATGAAATTTCTGACATTGCTCTGCCAAACACGACAGATGCAAAATAGTAATTTTGACAAGTTTATTCTAAAAATTCCATAATTTAACCTCTACTTCGTTGCGCTACTTATCATCTGCTAACTAGCGTTTATGAATACAGAAAAGTTAAGCATTGATTAAGAGCTAACTAAATGGTTAATTAAATAGTCGCTAATTAATGATTAGCGAGTTTTTTTATGAATATGGGTGTAACAGTCTTATTCATAAAACTTTAATCAATTGCTAAGCAAATGATTAATAAAATTCTTATTCATAAACGCTAAGAGGATGCTAAGCAAATGATTACTAACTGTCAAAATTAAACACCATCGGACCACTGCACTGTTTAGAGGACAATATGGCGGATTTTATATTTGAATCAGCTGATTGATTTAACAGAATCATTATGCTTCGAAGTTTCTTTTTTTAAATGTCGAATAGGTAGTGCGTAAATATGGAAGTCGAAAACCTTTTCTTGGATTTCCTAAACGCCGTAGAAAAGTTATATAGTTTTAGGTCCGAAAACATGGATTCCATCAGGTTCAAAGAAGGTATTGGCTCACTTTAGGTAGACAATGGTACCGATTCTTTTGTTCACAAACTAAACTAATTTTATTTTATGTTCAGTGCGTCTTTTTCTTTCTATTTATCCACACAAGATCACCACACTCACTCATCGTTTCACAACATGACTCCACAACTAATTCTGCAATATTATAGGCAGGTATTTCTTATATTTATTAGAATTTGTCTTTGTCTCTTGCACGGTATCTCCGTTAAAGCTAATTCTATAAGGTAATCTAATAATATAACGGGATCATAGTCAATGTTCCTCATATCCGTGACACTCTGGTAATTTATTTAGATTTCAACTTTATTTCCCATGTATGACATATTGAAGTCTCAAACGTCGCTGTTATAAAAATTTAAAAGAACCCTGTTACAACTGTTAGAAAAATTTAGAAGACCACTAATTATATTCAATATAATTGTGTTACACATAGTACAAACAGTATAGAAATTAATAAGTTACTTGTATATTGTGCCACAGTTTACATTCAAATGCGTTATAAAAAGAACTCAACGTTGAATGAAATGAATTGAATGAGAATATTGAGAAAGATTTTAATAATAAAGTGAAAAACTGCATAAACATTAAGTTTCAAGGTTTTCATATCGAAACAGATTTATATTTTCCCGAAATGGGATAAGAGCAGTAGTATGGAGTTCAATACGTATAAGTCCCATGTTCTATGTTACGGGTTTGGTTTCCACTCTCAGTACCTCAAGTGGACATTTGTACGTGGTACGATAATACGGACATTGATACGTATAAGTTTAACATATTTTTAGATGACAACTAATTAATAAAACGATAGAAATAAACAAGTATTTAATTTCACACATTTATTTTATATTTCACTACAACTTTCATGTTTGGGGTTTAAATCCGCGGGTCATGAAGACCGAGTGCTCTTGGTATTTTTAAGAAAATTTTGTAAGTACTGATAGGTACTTTCCATGGTCCAAGGGCTGGCTTTTACCTTGTCCAGAAGCCAAATATTATCCGATAAAGTGGCAATGCCGCTAGTATTTGGATACATTTGATTGTCCAGTCGGCAGCGACGTGGATGAATTTTTGATTCTGTACTTTAATTTGTGCAAGGAAAAGGTTTTACATAATATAAGATTCAAATTCTAAAACTATTGAAGTAGAGACATCAAATTAAGAGAGTGGGAAATAGCACCTATGACTAAATGTTTAAAGAAAATTGCAAACATGTGATAAAAAGAATAAAACGAAAATGGAAGGAGATGAAAATAAATATTGACAAAAAAGAAAAACAGGCAGGAGGCAAATGGATGAAAGAGATTAAATGAGTGAAGTCATGGGTAAGTTACGGATTACAATTAATAGCGACAATGAACAAGTGATTGCTAACAGACTGAACTGCCTTTAAATCCAGCACTGCTGCGGCAGACATATTGCAGCCGTATGAAATTCTTGATTGTGACTGTGAGTATTTTTTTTTTACATATTCTTTTATTGGGACAAAACCCGCCACACTGTTCCCAACCCACTGCAACTCCTGAAAGCCAGAATCAACAGTGGAGACCGCCAGAAAAACGCCGAGCAATGAAGCTCGACAAGTCCCGGAGAAACGAAACGTTTCTCCGGGACTGTCTTGGGTCCCGCAACCAAATTAATCAGAAAAGAATAGCGGAGGAGTAAGAAAAAAGATATTTTTTCCACTTCCCTCCATAATAAGCAGGAGACAGAACAGAACTAGGCCAATCGGCACAAAGGGACATTATTGCAACTGGGAGAAGCCCAGATTGCCAAGCACCACGGAATATCATTTGATTAAGTTAATGGGTCCTAAGTAGGTATTTGCTGTTACAATTGATTCCAATAATAGGTATGGCAAAAGCGTCTGAACGCACGGAAATTAGTTCTAGTTTCTACAAGGTCCGTATAATAAACAACTCCGGATGTAACTTGTACACTCTCCGACATAATATTGCGTTCATTCTGCCAAAGAATACACTCCCACAAGATGTGATGTGCGGACTGTTCAAATTCACAGTTCGATGTAGGACACTGACACAAAGGCGAAGGAACAAGTTTAAAAGAATACAGTTTACTTTTAAAGTTGCAATGACCTGTGAGAAATTGGGCAACGCAGTGGTCAACCTCCAGCCATGTCTTAGCCAGCCGATCGCCAACGGATGGAAAGAACAGATGGAGGTAGCCCTTGATGGAATTATCCCACCTACTTTGCCATTCGGATAAGAGGTCCTCCCAGACGTCAGTCTGAGGTTTAAATAATCTAGAAATTCTATTGAGGTCGCGTTGTGTAACAAAGTTAGTGTCCATGGCTTCCCCCCTCGCGGAGTAGTACATTGAAGCACGTCGCTGTACTTCAAGATCGACTGGAAGTACACCTGCCAGAACGGGTAAGGCTTCAGTACTGACTGTTCTATACGCCTTGCATAAAAATATCAATGCCAAACGTTGGCTTTGAAGCAGTTTACGTCGCGCCGCCTCTATGCTGGCCCTATCGGCCCAAACAGGTGCACCGTAGCACATACATCCTAAGTAGGTAGCTCCATATATAGTTTTTAAAGTTAGGAATGATAGACCCCAAGTTGCTTTGGATATTCTAGTTAGGGCATAAAAGTTCCTTTTAGCTTTTTCGCCAACTATTTTTATATGTTCGATAAATGAAAAATTCCTTTCTAAGACCATACCAAGGTAGCATACGGATTGCTGTTTTTAACGGGAACGTTATTAAATTTAATAGTAGGCAATGATTTAAGATTACCTTTTAGTAGAAGTTGATAGGTTTTATGCGGCGCAAACGCTAGGCGGTTACGATCACCCCACTGAGATATTAGATTTAGGCAAGTATGGGCCAAGTTCTCAAGTCCAGCTCGGGTACTTGACTGAATGAGCAGTAGGCCATCGTCCGCGTAACCAGTAAGTGAACAGCCGCAAGGAAGCGGGATCGCGAGGAAATCATCAAAACCCAAATGCCATAAATAAGGACCGACAACTGAACCCTGAGGACATCCCATGGTTAGTGCTTTAGTACTAGAAAAATGACCGAGCTTAAGTACCGCGGAACCGTTTATAAAGTATGAGTAAACGAGATTATATATGTTTCTACAGCAACCATGGTTTTTTTAGTTTTAACAATAGCATTGGGCACCAAGCGTTATCAAAAACCCCAGAAATATCCAAAAAGATACCAATCACGTACTTGTGTTCCGATTGGTTAACGGTTCTTCTGACAGAAAGCGCCGCGTCGACTGTTGATTTACCGATGGTGAAGCCATATTGATTACTATGAAATTTTGGACCGTTCGGTAGTAAACGTGGAACGATGAGGCGCTCAAGAAGTTTCCCCAAAGATGGTAGAAGAGACTTCGGATCATCCGGTGGTTTATCACCACACTTTGGTATTATTCGTATGAAACCGCGTCGCCATTTACGAGGAAAAACGCCTTCAGCAATGCATCGGTTATATACAGTTAAGATGGCATCACCCGCTGTTTTACACGCTTCTTTAATCATCCTATTAGATATTTTTTACATATTATAAACCAGCGCTTGACCGCAATCCTGCCAGATGGTAAGCAGTGACGCAATCGTTGATGGTAAAGCGCACTAGTTTATTAAGAGCCTATTCACTCTAGGCTTGAAGACACTCAAATTGTAGTCCGACGGAAACACCGCCGCTGGCAAATTGTTCCAGTCCCTCGATGTATGCGGTATAAAGGAGGAGGCGAAACGCTTCGTCCGGATCGTAGTGGTGTTAACAACGCAAGGGTGGAAACCAGCCGTACGACGGGTCGTCCGCTGGTGGGACGGAGATGGGGGAATTAAATCATGCAATTCCATCGCACACTCCCCGAAATGCATCCTATAGAACACCGAAAGGCTGGCTACTCTACGCCTGTGCTCTTGGCTTTGGAGACCAACTCGAGTTAGATCAGGGTCACCAATCACCCTCTTTGCACGTCTCTCCACTGAATCCAAAGTGGCCAGGTAACACTTGGCAGCACCAGCCCAAATGTGGCTGCAGTACTCCACACACGAACGGACCTGTGCTTTGTATAACATTAGAAGCTGCCCAGGTGTGAAGTACTGCCGGACCTTTACGATAACGTAAGTTGATAAGTTTCCTGGCAGCTTTCTGTTTGTATGAGTCTTGGTACTTGATATAAACTGAATTTATTTACGAAAAGAAGCAAATGAAAAACTAGTTAATGATAAGGAGATAGCAGATAATGTAAGAGAAAAACATGATAGAAATAGGAAGAATACTTAAATTAGTCTAGAA
The DNA here is from genome assembly GCA_017933935.1 of Sesamia nonagrioides. Classification (NCBI taxonomy): domain Eukaryota; kingdom Metazoa; phylum Arthropoda; class Insecta; order Lepidoptera; family Noctuidae; genus Sesamia; species Sesamia nonagrioides. The sequence goes on along the minus strand of JADWQK010001572.1, from coordinate 199,633 downwards.
TTATAGAAATTCATACTGAAGTAAAACTATTGTGTATGTGGTGACAAAACTGAAGAGACGCAAAGACAACATGGCGTCCACGGTGAACAGTCCACACGTGCTTATTTTCCTGAACGTAGCTTCCTGCATACGTTGAATGTTCTGACACACTGAGAGTGTATTTTCCTCAGCCTATAGATGTCCACTGCTGGACAAAGGCCTCCCCCAAGGCTTTCCACAATGACCGGTCTTGTGCTGCCCGCATCCATCGGCTTCCCGCGACCTTCACCAGGTCATCGGTCCACCTTGTTGGGCGTCTCCCTACGCTGCGTCTTCCAGTACGTGGCCGCCACTCCAGAACCTTGCTGCCCCATCGGCCATCGGTTCTACGAGCAATGTGCCCTGCCCACTGCCACTTAAGTTTAGCGACTCGCAGAGCTATGTCGGTGACTTTGGTTCTTCTGCGGATCTCCTCATTTCTGATTCGATCACGCAGAGAAACTCCTAGCATAGCTCTTTCCATCATCCTGAGAGTATATGATTATCTGTAAATAGAGCAAATAAATTATTGAACATTCCATATTCAAGCGCAGCTCGGAGTCTGCATTCATTCTCTTAGCACTCTTCACAGAGTCTACATTCTTCTTTAGTCTTAACAAGACCAAAATTATAACTGTGAATTATGAGTATACATATGAAGTAATATACTCTACCATTGGTTTACATTTTAGTTTAAAATATGTGATCTATCTTACAGGTTGCTTCTGACTTTTGGTCTGTTTTTAATCTAAGTTACGACCTCCGACCCCTGGTCGGGAGACACAGCACGTGCGGGTATGCGCGCGGTGAGCAGTGGGCAGCTCGCCGTCCGGTAAGAACGAGGCCCGAGTCGACGGCACGTTGTGTTTCACGCGCGCCTCAAAGAGTTGTCAGCACATCGTGACAGGGTCCACGAAGACCGCTGCCTCCTGAGCCAGGGTTGCGGGTTGTTTAAACAAGAAACTATGGCCCTGGCGCACAGGCAAGTGATGAGCTACGGATGGGTTTTATTCAGTAAAAGTCTGACACCCTTCGGCTCCGTCCAGAGCGGGAGTGGTCTTTTGATGATTTCCCATCCCAAAAAAAAAGTTACAACCTCCGACGGACCATTTCGGTAAAGTTTTAAAATGGCATAAAGGCAATCGTAACTACCTGCCATCAGTTGAGCCACCCCCTTTCTTGCCCTATTTACCATCCAATAACTTAGAATATAAGATAAGAAGAGATAATGTTTACCTAAATGTATGACTGGACACATGTGCAGTGTCACTGCATCCCGGATGTCTCTCATGGCATCGTAGAATCTCTCACAATTCACGCTTAAAGATATTACTAACAGTAAACTTTTCAGCAACCATAGTATTGAAACAAATATTACTACACCGAGCTGTGAATGAGACATAAAAATTTAAATAGTACATTTAGGTACATAGTTATTAACTTTACTTTTTTCTGATATACTATATTAATTTTTAAACTGAACATGGATCGTCAAATTTGAAACTATGAGGAATGGTGAAAATATAGTTTAAAAAACTAAGAAAACATGCTTTTAAAGAATATCAAACAAAAAGTTAAAAATATTTTTTTAAAAAGCGTGAGGCGCTAAATATACAAAAATTATGGCACAAAGCGCCTCACGCTTTTTTTTAAATTATTTATAACTTTTTAGTTTGATATTCTTTAAAAGCATGTTGTCTTAGTTTTTAAACTATATTTACTTTCAACTTTTCAGTTCGATATTCTTTTTTAAAACATGAAAAGAACGAACGAACGTATTGAAAACGGTGGGACATTTTACAGTAATGAACCGCTCACTCATAGTCCAAAGAGTTAGAGCCGGACAAACAAACAAACAAACGAGCAAGCAAGCAAGCAAGCAAACATACAAATGAAGCTAAAAAAAAACATGTAAACAGCACTCAAAAGAGTCACGGGTTCTATTTTGATGAAAACCATCGATAGTGATCATAAGAATAGATATATAAGATAATAAGGACCAAATTATATAGAGATAGAAGATAATAAGGACCAAATCATACAAATAAAATAATGACCTGGAAAATTTAACTAAATACTTCAGTAGGCTACGGCAAATTTTAGCAATTCCTCATAGTTTCGGATAAGGCCATCCACGCCCACTTGAAAAATTCACGCAGTAGGTATGCCAATAAAATGTTGTTCGATTAAAAAAATCAAGAAGAAAACACTTACCAAGTAATACTTAGAATGATGTATTCCCATCTTTAATAACGCGGCTATGCTTAACAACATGTGACACGCCGCACTAATTACATTGAATGCAATCTGAAAATAAAATTATGTAATTACGGAGATTGTCCCAAAACTCTCCCCATGGGCTGAGAACATGTCACTTATTTACAAAAATAACCTGGTATTTTTAAAAGCATAACTTTACAGGTGTGAATTTTAAACATTGATGTGTTTATAAATTCTAATATATTGATAATTTTACTGTAGTAACATTTTCTGAGAAGAAAACGAAGAATGCCGCGGTTTTGTAAAAAATAAAATTTGTCATCCCGGTTTTTCAATATCAAATAATAAAAAAATCGTTTTTGACCATAAGTCATGTTGTTTTTTGTTAAAAAGTAAGAGTGTACTTACGGGCAGAGCAAAAGTTTTCTCAACAAGCTTGTAAGCTTCCAATATGTTTACATACACATCATACTTGTTCTGCCAATAAGATTCAATTTCGGAATAGGTAATATTTTCCACCCTTCGGACATCTTCAACCCAAACCACTAAGAGTTTACATAACAATTTCATTACAAATAAAGCGTACATGACATTTATATCAAAAATGATTACATCATAAACTAATCACATATTGATATAACTCATACCAGGGAGAGCATTAAACATAAAGATAATTACAAAAAAAAAAACACTATTGACACATATAACTGAAACCCAATTGTAGATTTTCAAACTTCTGAGGTCTTCTCTGTTCACTTTGAGGAGAGTGAGAGCATGCTGGATCCTTGAAACTAACGAAATATTTTGATGACAATACTTGATATTGCTATAATAATTCAAAATGAACCCAATCGAGTAGGAAACTTTATCATAGATAGCAGACCAGTTAAGGATTAAGAACACGTCCTCGCCGAAACCGTTAAATGTGCTGAAAAAACTAAAGAAGTGGTAGACGCGGAGTATGATCATGCAGGAGACTGCAACAAAATTGTAGGTAAAACTGTTGACTGTGATGGTGTTGTTCTTGCGAATTTTGAATTTCGAACAGAGGAAGAGGGTCTGCATTAGATTTAATGGCCTTAGAACCGACTGTAGATCATTTCCAATGTGGTTGTCGAACATAACTTCTCTATAAAACGGAACGATTGGTGCAGTCTCCATCAAAGCAGTATTTATTAATGATTCTACTCTGGTCATTGCTGAAAACGTATCCGAGGTACAACTAAACTGTTCTGTTTGATGAAATCGTTAACAAAGAAATTGTGATCCATCAAACTTAGTCAATACTTTAATTATCTAATGGCTTAATACGTTTTATCATTTTGACTTTTATTTAGATTATTGTCATTGGGGCTAGTAGCTAAGTAACTAATAATAACCGCAGATGCATCGATTGAAGGCTAAGCTACGGTTGCCACGGTCGATCTGTTGATGCGTGATCCATTATATTCCAAGAATAAAATCGAGTCTCAGACGCCCCGTAACAACTACTTATATCATAGTACATTTCGATTTATTGTAAATTACTTAGTTACAGTCCATGGACACCTCGAATGGAAAAACTTAACCCTTATACGATCACTTCGCTCTCTATACGCCGTTCATGAATATGGGATGTATTTTCATTATGCATATATTCTTCCTATCTAAATCTATATACAGAGTGGTGCTGACAATACGACAATAAATGAAAACACAGACCATGCTGGTTCATAGGAATAATCCTGAACCATATAAAAAAACCTATCATCAAAAATAAAAAAAAAATAAAAATTTCAAACAAGATAAATCGCATAAAATTGCAAACGGAATACAACATCCTTTAAAATATTGGTTCAATGACCTCCGATCAGCGGGCGACAGTGCGTTCATGTATCGACTTGCTTTTTCTCGCCATTATTATTAAAATTTAGTACCGCAGGATGCGGCGGTTATCAACCTCTAAGCGCTTCCTTATTGTTGTGAACACAGCTTAAAATTATTATTTAATCTATGGCAACCCGGTTGGCCTAGGTTCGTCCATGGTCGTCGATAGCTTGGGGGACTCCCCACAGCGCAGACTTCCACGTAGTGTTCCCCGGGCAACGCCGTGTCTGACCACCGTAACGGAGTGGCAGACCGGTGGCTAACGTGCGCTGTGACTTACGCGATCTGCGAAATTTTATTTTATCTGAGGGCGATTGCGTGCATTGAGGTTTTTATTGTGGATTTTATTGTGGGTTTTATTTTATTGTGGGTAGGTTTTAATGGAGGTTTTATTTGTTTTATTGTGGATTTGGTTTTTGGTTGTCGTCATGCCGAAACCATCACGGAATGCGTCCGGGCGTTTCGTCCCAAAAGGTCGTTCTCAGGGCCAACCAAACGGCCCTTCTCAGGGATAACCCAAGCGCCCTTCTCAGGGCCATTTGGACGAGTGTTCGGCGTCGGAGGCCAGCCGCGCACCATCCGCGGCAGGCTTCTGCGGGGAGGACGAGTTCTCCGACTCGGACATGGGGTCCGTAGTCGGGGACTCGTCGTTCGTATGTGGCGTGGCTGCGGACCGCAGCCTGAAGAGGGCCTAAATGAGGCTCGGGTCCGAGGGATCGTCGGACTCGGCCAAGGGTAAGCCCAAACAGAAGAAGCCGAAGGCGAAGACTGCTACGCCTTCGACTTCTCCACAGGCCGGCACCCACGATGTGGGTCTGGCAGACGCCCAGCTCCGGCTCAGCTTGGCCAAACGGGCCGATCTCGAGCTGGAGCTGGAGGAGAAGGTTGCCGCGCAGGAGAGAAAGGCGCACGCAACGAAGGCGAAGGCCGGATACGGTTCGGCCCTCGTCAGTTTCGACGGCCTATCCATGGCTGAGTTGACCCGCTTAGCGGAGGAGGACAGGGAGAAGATCGTCAAGGTCGCCTCCAAGTCCTCCAACCTAAAGGGCACCTTCCAGAAGGCCCTAAAAAGCCGTGCAGCAAGCTTGCACGGCATAATAATGGAGCTGACGCAGCGCATTGCTTCAGAGGAGATGCGGCAGCTGCAGGCGAGGGTGGATCGCCTGCAAGCAGAGGTCAGCCAGCTTCACAAGAAGCTGGCTGAAGCTACGGCCCCGGCCCCGTCAGCAGCGGCCCCGTCGGCAGTGGTTCCCGCCCCCTCCTCCTCCAACCTTGAGGAATCGTTCAGCAAGGTGGTTATGGAGGAGCGGGCGTTCACTCGGGCCGCTGCTTTGCAGGCATCGAGGACCGTCCCCTGCCGGAGAAGCGTCTCCGTCCACCATTAGCGGCGGACAAGACGCCGACAACGGCTCCCCAGGCCCCAAAGCCCTCAAAGGCCAAGAGCAAGGGGAAGAAGTCACCGGGGGCTCTGCCTCCGCCCGGTACGAGTGCGGGCGCCGAACCAGGGCCGGCTGCCATCGCGGCACCCACCACGCAGGTTCAGGAGGTCGACGCCCTCCTCCCTTCCACCACCCCTTCCAACCAGCCGTGGTCGGAGGTGGTGAAAAGGGGTAAAAAGAAGGCGACCCAGGCCCCGGCTGCCCCGGCAGCAGCTCCGGCGGCTGCCTCGGCGGCCAAAAAAGCTACGAAGCTGGTTGCCCCCAAATTCGTGGCGGTCACAGTGACCATCGTGCCCGAGGCCGCGGAGAGGGGGGTAACCTACGAGTCCATCCTGAGACGGGCTCGTACCGCCACGGACCCCGCCGAACTGGGGATTGGTGTCTGCCGTCGGACCCAAACCGGAGCTCGTTTGTTCGAGTTTCTGGGGAAGTACGGCGGCAAAAATGCGGACCTCTTCGCAGCCAAGCTGCGGGAGGTCCTTTTGGATGTGGCGAAGGTCGTCAGACCGACGAAGACGACGGCTATAGAGGTGACCGGTCTAGACGATTCGGTCACCAAGGAGGAGGTGGTGGCGGCGATCGCAGTGGCCGGAAGCTGCGAACCCGCAGCGGTGAACGCTCGGGCCATTAGGCCGGGCCGCGGTGGACTGGGCTCTATCCGGTAGTGCCCAGTCGCCGCAGTGTTGGCCGTCCAGGCAAAATGCCATGGACGGCTACTAGTGGGCTTCAGCCGGGCCGTGATCCGGGTGCTTGAGGCAGCGCCGAAGCGCTGCTTCAAGTGCTTGGGAATCGGCCACACCCGAGCCACAGTAGATAGGGTGGACACGTGCTTCCGCTGCGGGCAACAAGGGCATAAGGCGGCCTCGTGCGAGGCCGCCAAGCCGCACTGCGCGGCGTGCGCTGACAGTGGTCGCCCTGCGGACCACATGCCATCATGTGGTCCACGTGAGAGAGCAAGCCGCAGGCCGCTATAAGCTGTCCGGCCGCTGCTGCCACCACCCCCGCTGATATCCCATCAGCGGCGGTGGCCGAGGGTGATCCGACGGTCGCATAATGGGTACCGACCATCGCATCCTGCAGGCAAACACCAACCACTGCCGGGCTGCACAGTACTTACTGGTGCAGTCAATGGCCGAGTGGTTGGTGGATGTGGCAGTGGTGGCCGAGCCGTACTTTACTCCCAGCAATTGGCTGGGAGACAGTGACGGCTCGGTGGCAAAAGTGGCGCGGTCTTCCTCGGACTCCCCTCCCCTATCGCTCTTAGAGAGGGGACCGGGATACGTGGCCGCCGCGTGGGGAGGGTTGGCCCTTGTGGGGGTTTACTTCTCCCCAAACCGCCCTCTCCAGGACTTCGAGGATTTCCTCGGGGTCCGGACGGCGGTCAACGGGATTTGGCATTCAGGTCTCCGTGCTGGGAGACCTGAATGCCAAATCGGTGGTCTGGGGAAACCCGGCCACCGACGCTCGCGGACGGGCGGTCGAATTGTGGGCGGCCACGTCTGGTCTCTCCCTCTTGAATAGGGGGAGCGTCCAGACGTGCGTGCGGCGGCAGGGTGGGTCCATAGTGGACCTCACCTTCGCCACGCCCGCACTGGCCGCATTCAGAACTGGAGGGTGGAACTGGGGGAGACGATCTCGGATCACCGCTACGTGCGATTCGAGATCTCCCCCAGAATCGACGGGGGCGCCGCAGCACCCCCTCATCGTCGGGCCGATTCCCGTTTCCAAGGTGGGCTCTGACCCACCTGGATCGGGAAGCGGCAAGGGAGGCCGCGTTCGTCCAGGACTGGTTTTAGCCAGGTCCCGGCGTGGACGTCGGCGGCCCAATTGAGAGGGTCATTGACCGAGGTATGCAACGCCAGCATGCCTCGGTCGCGACGTCCGCCTCCCCGACGCGCCGTTTATTGGTGGTCGGAGGGTTTGGCGGAGCTGCGGGCCACCTGTGTAGCGTCACGGCGGGCCTACACCCGATCGCGTCGGCGGCGCCGACGAGATCTGGCCGACGAGGACCGCCTCTACGCCAGATACGTGGAGGCGAGGGCGGCCTTCAAATCGGCCATCGGCGCCGCTAAGGACGCGGCGAGGGCCGAGCTGTTGGAGGGTCTCGACAACGACCCATTCGGGAGGCCATATAAGGCGGCCCATAACAAACTGCGCCGCATTGGTCCCCCGGTTGCCGAGACCCTCGAACCAGCGCTCCTAGATGGCGTGGCGCAGTCCCTGTTTCCGCGCAGGGATCCGCACTTCACCCCACCAGCCCGCCAAGGGGAGCGGCTCTACCGGAGGAGGAAGCTCCTCCACCTCCGGTTTCAGAGGAAGAATTTGGCGCGGCGACTCTTCCTCTCCGCGCCAAAAAGACGGCACCCGGCCCGGACGGGGTCCCCACACGGGTGGTGGCCATCGCGGCCACCGAAATGGAGGGCAGGTTCCGGGACCTCTTCAGCGCGTGCTTCGCGTTGGGGAGGTTCCCGAAACCAAGGCGGGATGGCCAACTGTGCCTCCTCCGGAAGGAAGGGCGGCCGGCGGACTCCCCCTCGGCTTATCGGCCCATCGTTTTGCTCGATGAGGTCGGTAAGATGTTCGAGGGGATTATCGCCGGCCGTCTCAATCGGCATCTGCGGAGCGTCGGACCGGACCTGACGGACACCCAATTCGGATTTCGAGCTGGTCGTTCGACAGTGGACGCCCTGGCCCGTCTAAAGGGCCAGGTGACAGAGGCGGTGGGAGTGGGGGATGGAGTGTTGGCTGTGTCATTGTGGAGACTTCAACATTAATGTTCTAGAGAAATCAGCTTTTACAAAACCCGCCACACTGTTCCCAACCCACTGCAACTCCTGAAAGCCAGAATCAACAGTGGAGACCGCCAGAGAAACGCCGAGCAATGAAGCTCGACGAGTCCCGGAGAAACGTTATAAACGAGTTAGACTCTGATCACTGTGGCCAGTTAGTTACTTTTACTCAGAAAAGTGAAGTCAGAGCTCAAAGAAAACTTGTGAGTTTTGTTCCTATAAATGAAAATCGTTTAGGACAATTTAAAAATAATTTAATTGAAAAGCTACCGGACTTGCCTTATCACACCAATCCGGATCATGCGTATAGTGTACTATTTAACCTGTGAATTTATGAAAGTTTTCACAAAAAAAAAAACATTGCCTGTTAGCGACCGTATTATACATAGTGACTGGGCAACCCCAGGTATTTATAAAAGCAGGGAAAAAATTTATGAATTATATCAGGAAAAAACATTCAACCACGATGAAGCTTTTCAAGAATTTGTTAAAAATTATTCAAAAACTTTTAAAAGAGCCTGTTCCTCAGCAAAAGCCATACACATTAAAAATAAAATAAAATTTTCTGGCAATAAAATCAAAACAACTTGGGGAATTATAAATTCAGAAACTGGAAGAACCAAAGTACAGAATCGCGATTTCCATCTTAAAATTAACGATGAAGATATAAAGGCGGACTTGGAGGTAGCAACTGAGTTTGAGAATTTTTTTACTAATATTCCAATAGTAACAACAAAAACTTTGTCTTCTTCCTCCACTTCTGCTTATGCCATACTAAAAGAATGTGTTCCAGATTGTGACAATCACTTTGAATTTACATTTGTGACTGCTAAAGACATTATAGAATCTTTTAAGGATCTTGATGTAAAAAAAACTGCCGATCATTGGGGTTTGTCAGTATACACTGTAGCTTCAATAATAGATGTTATCGCACCTTTCTTAGCAATTGTTTTTAATTCTTGTGTCACATCTGGCGTATTTCCTGATTTGATGAAACTAAGCAAAGTATTTCCACTGTTCAAATCTGGTAGTACAACTGATCCCACGAATTTTCGGCCAATATCGATATTACCAACTTTGAGCAAAATTTTTGAAAAATTAATTTTGAAACAGTTGTTGAGGCACTTTAACTTACACAATTTATTGCACGTGAAACAATTTGGTTTTACAAAGGGTCGTTCAACTACAGATGCGGGCGTGGCGTTACTAAAGAACATATTTGGGGCCTGGGAGGAATCGCAAGATGCTCTTGGTATTTTTTGTGATTTGTCCAAGGCGTTTGATTGCGTACATCATGATAGTCTTATTATGAAATTGTACCATTATCGTTTGAGGGACAGAGCTCTCGACCTTCTGACTTCTTATCTGAATAATCGAATTCAGAGGGTTGATGTTAATGGCAAGAGATCTGCAGGATCTGTGGTCACCATAAGCGTTCCGCAGGGCTCAATTCTAGGTCCATTCTTGTTTTTAATTTATATTAATGTATATTTAATTTGTATTGTTCGCGGATGACACTTCTCTTATTTTTAAAGTCAAGCGTCAGCTAACAAATTTTGATGAAGTTAACAATGCACTCTCTAAAGTTGTCCATTGGTTTAATGTAAATAACCTCCTTTTAAATGAAAAAAAAAACTAAAGTCATTAAATTTTCTACGCCAAATGTCAGGCAGCTAAGTACCAATGTTCAACTGAATGGAGTAGAGTTGATCCCTGTCGAGTCGACAGTTTTTCTTGGATTAACTATTGACGCCAAGTTACAATGGGGTCCTCACATTGAGAAGCTGTCGGGTAGACTCAGTTCTGCCGCCTTTGCTGTTAAGAAAATTAGACAGATAACTGATGTGGATACAGCCAGAATTGTTTATTTTAGTTATTTTCATAGTCTTATGACTTATGGGATTCTTCTCTGGGGAACTTGTGCAGACATCAATACCATCTTTGTTTTACAGAAGAGGGCTGTTCGAGCCATTTACAACCTTGGTCCTAGAGATTCTCTTAGAGAAAAGTTCAAAGAGGTGAACATTCTGACTGTAGCTTCACAATATATATTTGAAAATCTTATGTTTGTTCATAAAAATATCTCGAATTTTAAGAAAATAAGCGATATTCATAATATAAATACCAGGAACAAACACAATCTTGCTGTACATCACACTCGTCTCCACAGAGTAGGCAACCCGTTCATGGATCAATGTATACACTTTTACAACAAGCTTCCCAGGGACATTCGAAACTTACCCATTAAACGATTTAAGAACCATATAAAGGCCAAACTTTGCAAAAAGGGGTATTATAAAATCACAGATTATTTAGAAGACAAAAAAGCTTGAGACTGAGCTTCTCGCTCTGTTAAGCATTGTTATTAAGCAATATGCGTAATTATAAGGTAAATTATTGCAAACATTTTCATTTTTAACGTCTGGACTTGAAAAAAGACGATGATCCCTGAGTTTTTTTCGGCTATTTCTTCTCAGAGGTAGTCAGTTAGGAAATGCCGGCTTCATCTAGTTAAAAAAATAAAATAAAAAATAAACATGACGTGTAAAAGTGATCAGTGATCCTATTTGCTTAATAAACGATTTCATTTCATTTCATTCGACATTACCAACGCCTTCAATTCCATCCCCCACTCCACCATCCTGGAAGCGCTCCGGTACCACGGAGTGCCCCTGTATTAAGGGGCCTCCTGGCCAGCTACTTGCAGGACCGTGCTGTCCTCCTCGTAGACGGGGCTGGTCAGCTCCGTCGATACGCTGTTGGAGCCGGCATTCCACAGGGGTCTGTTTTAGGGCCTCTTCTGTGGAACGTCGGTTATGACTGGCTCCTGCGGGGAACCCTTCTTCGAGGCACGAGTGTCATCTGCTATGCAGATGACACTCTCCTCACTTCCCGCGGGAGCACCTTCCGGGAGGCGGCCAGTTTGGCGTCGGCGGGCTGATCCTTGGTGGCGGGAAGGATCCACCGCCTGGGCTTGAGGGTGGCCCTGAACAAAACGGAGGCCGTGTTCTTTCACGGCCCCCGGCAGCGCCCCCCACCTGACGCCCACATTTTTGTGGAGGGCGTCAGGATCAGGGTCGAGGCTCAGATGAAGTATCTAGGCCTCACATTGGACAGCAGGTGGCACTTCGGCCCGAATTTTAGCGGGCTGTCGACGCGCCTGCTGAAGGCTGCGGGAGCCAGTGACGGATTAAGACTACTTGATGCCCTAAGCAATCCACGCCTGTGGGCCCCTCTATCCTTATGTCAACTAGAATCGGTCTTTAAACCTTTACCGCCTAAAAACAGTAGTTTTTTGTAAAATAAGATGATGAGATGTCACGTACCTTAGAAGTGGGGAAGTGCGACAACAATAAAAACCAAAGTAATTTATTTAATTATTGAAATGCGCCTTGCGGCTTTTTCGGGCATTGAATTCACGTAAGATAGTATTAACATCTAAATGTTTTTAACATATCGGACTCTATGTATAATATCGATAAATTATCGAGCCTTTCTTGTATCATCGTTGTCCTTTTGTCATTTTTTAATATTTTTAATTTTGAAAAAGATCGTTCCGCTAAATCATAAGCGATAAAAATATACGCAAGGCTGTTTCCACATTAGGGAAAGCTGATTCAATTTTATCATCATGTATTATTTTATACAAATTTGCGTGAGTTTGATGTAAACTTGTGCGAGTCGAATCACTGGGTCTGGGACTTATTTTACTTATGACATATGAATGAAACTGTCGATTTTATTTTATTTTTTATTCGGTGTTAATTCCTGTACATTCGAATTGCCGAATGCATCCATGCGTGTTCTGCACTAGCGGGCAGCGAGTGGGCAAGCGGGAGCGGGGTTATGACTCTAGGTCGGACTCTCATCATCATCATCTCAGCGTTTATCCCGATTGCATCCGCGGCTTTCGCGTTGGAGCCCAGGGTCCGCTTTCCTGCACATTCTCCTCCATTTCGCACGATCTTTAGCATCCTGTGGTAAGAGCTTGTTGGCACGCATGTCATCTCTTACAACGTCAAGCCAGCACTTTTTTGATCTACCCCGCTTATTTCGGCCCGGCGGAGGCGCCATGGCAAGACATTTGTTATCCACGTAACATGCCGGTTTGAGTAAGACGTGGCCGTACCAGCGTAGGCGACCCTCCTGCAGTTTGTCTGCAATGTCACGGACAAGAAGGCTGCCCCGGACGCGGGAGTTCCTGATGCGGTCTTTCTGCGTAACTCCACACATCCACCGCAACATATTCATCTTCGTGACACGCAGCTCCTGCTTGTGTCGCTCAAGCACAGGCCACGCCTCACTGCCATACAGGAGAACAGGTCGAATGATGGTTTTGTAGACCTGCCCCTTAAGCTTAACCGGCATTTTGGGGGTCACAAATGACACCTGTCACCTCACGCCATTTCGCCCAAGCTGCGGAAATACGTGCCCTGACGCCGCAATCAATGTTGCCGGACGCGTGGAGCACAGACCCCAAGTATTTAAACTGGCCTGTGCACTCGACCATGTCTCCGCCTATGCGCACAGACATGGGGTCTGTCGTGTTGCTGGCCAAGTACACGGTCTTCGCCACGTTGAGTTTCAGATCTCCGTTCTCAAGTGAGTCCTTCCACACATTCACACGCCGCACTAACCGTTCCCGGCCGCGTCCGCCAGCGCGATATCGTCAGCATACATGAGTTGCCAGGGAGGCTGCTCATGTGAGTCCTTGATGATGTCCGACAAGACGTCTAATATCACGCTGAACAGAAACGGACTAAGGACGGATCTGTTATATCGGATTAACTATTACTTAGAATATAAATTAAAAATGCTGAGTTTCCCATTGCATTTACGTGAATGCAATAGGAAACCGTTGTTATTCTCGTAAGCGATTCTAACCGTTTTTCCCATCAGTTTGGATTGGACTTCCGTCGGGCATAGTAACTTGTAATACGTGTTTGATAATTGAATATATCTTTCTTTTAGCTAATTAAATAGTTTTTTTTAAAAACCATCTTCCGACCCGCTCCGTAACAGTGGTGTCAGAAGTGGGATACCAGTGTTGATATCGCCGTAACCGTTCCGCTGGTATTCCCTATCGGGTCGTGGTTATCCTAAAAACTGTGAGTGATCATATGTGAATTGTGAACTTTACGTTACCGACAAGCTAATCCATCTCCGGGGTGTTCTTATTTTCGCTAAGTGAAAACACACCTCGACAAACTCAGTGTCACCTCCTTAAGACGAGTCGCGACAGTAAGCCTTACGAGTATCTTGCGTAAGCCTGCCGGTCGTCCAGAACTCTCACTTCCTCTACATCCAGGGGGCTCACAATACGCAAGCCCTGTTATCGTGATATCGCCGCAAGGAGCAGGTGATTGCCCTTGCCGCCCTGACACGTGGTGCTGCCACGTGTAAGCGCTGATCACGCTCGTGTGACGTGCGCTGCCACCCCGCTGTCCCTGACGTCCCCGTTGCTGCTGGCCGCGAATTATCGCGCCGCTGTACTCCTGCTCCAGTAATCGTGCTAATCCAGTGCCAAGAAATGCGTATCGAATACTTCGTGTTCCTGTGTCTGTGAGTAAAACACATCAGTTTACTGTTATCGCTACAATATTTTAAATTACGAGTAGGCATTCCTATAACCTAGGGTATCACATATCGTAAACTCTATCCATACTTGTATCATACCTTTACCTTTTCAATTTTCTATCAAGTTCATAATGTCTACAGAAACTAATGAAACTACTATGAGTACTTCTAAGAAAACGGCAAAAATCGTGTTGAGCGAACAGTTTCCCATCAATGTGCTCTGTAATTTTATTAGCCCTTATAAAGGAGAACGCGAAACTCTTACCGCTTTTATCACCAATTGCCAGAACGCCTTAGATCTAGCATCACCAAGTCAAACGGTTTTACTAACAAAATATATTTTATCGCGCCTAGAAGGCAAAGCTCAGATCGCATGCTCTAATAAAATATTTGAAGATTTCGACCAATTGAAATGTTTTCTTAAACAAAACTTTGGTGAGAGAAAACATTATAATCATTTGTTGCTAGATTTACAGTCGTGCAGGCAATCGGCAAATGAAACTGTTGCGCAATTCGCACTTCGCGTAGAAAGTTGCCTTACTGATCTTCAATCAGAAATTTATAATTCTGAATCCCTAAAAAGGGATATACCCGGTCGTATAGCTATGACCGAAGATTTGGCCTTATTTACTTTTACTTTAGGGTTACATCCCCGACTTAGTAATAATGTCAGATGCAGAAGCCCAAAATCACTTAATGATGCGATTAACGTGGCTCTCGAGGAAGAAAAGATACAAAACCTCCTATATAAAACATCTATGAAACCTAAATGTAGGGTCTGTGGTAAGCCCGGGCACTCGGATTCTGAATGCCGGGAGAGACAAAAGCGCACGGGGCCACCACACGCTCCGTCGGACCCTCAACCATCAACATCATTTAATAACTCAAGGTCATCATCTAATAATCAACTTTTCTGTAAATATTGTAAAAATAAGGGTCATGATATTACTCAATGTCGTAAAAGAAAATATAATAATGAACGGCGTAATATATCTAATTCCGACAATCGCGACCGACCGGCTGCAACGAATCATATTACATTCGAGTCGCCGATGTCACCGACGCCTTATTATATTCCGTGTGAAAATGATGACGACCATAATAATTCTTTAAACTAACTCCACGGATTACGAAAGCGTGCCGACGTCATCCGGATAAATTAGGCACTCGTACCTTTATACATAAATCGCATAAAAATGACCTTTCATCTCAACACGCTCTTCTAAGAGTCCCTGAATCGTTGAGTCAAAACAATATTTCATCTCAGCATGCTCCAAAGAGAGTCCCTGTTTCGCTGAGTCATCCCTCTGTTTCATCTCAACACGCTCTTCCAAGAGTCCCTGAATCGTTGAGTCAAAAACATATTTCACCTCAGCATGCTCCAAAGAGAGTCCCTGTTTCGCTGAGTCATCCCTCTGTTTCATCTCAACACGCTCTTCCAAGAGTCCCTGAATCGTTGAGTCAAAAACATATTTCATCTCAGCATGCTCCAAAGAGAGTCCCTGTTTCGCTGAGTCGTCCCTCTGTTTCATCTCGACATACTCCTCCGAGAGTCTCTGTCTCGTCGAGTCCAAATCCTGTTGCACCTCAACACACTCTTTCAAGAGCCTCTGAATCGTTGAATCAAAAGTCCGCTTCACCTCAGCATGCTCCAAAGGGAGTCCCTGTTTCGCTGAGTCAAACCTCTGTCTCATCTCGCCACACTCCACAGATAAACGCTGTTCCGTCGAGTCAAAATACTATTTTACCTCAACGCGCTTCTAATAGAGCCGCTGTATCGCTGAGTCCAAATCTTCCCTCTCACAATGAATCCGCTGTGCCGCAGCCTAAAGAGGAAATTAAAACTAATCTTGAAATCCCTGTTTATGAGATATCTTCATACTCGAAGAAAGTGTCACTGCCTCACATATATATAACTACTTCGCTTTCTGTTCATCCGTTGTGTCTTCTTATCGATACGGGAGCGAGTATTAGTTTGATCAAACTGTCAAGTTTAACCAAAGCGCCTGAATTATCTCGCGAAATAGTTAAGATAAAAGGCTTTAATAACATTGGCACTTATTCAGAAACTTTAGGTACATGTCAATTAGACTTTACTTCCGAAAATAATTGCCACGAGTATAAATTTCACGTAGTTGACGATAATATTAATTTAGAGTATGATGGTATCATGGGTAGCGACTTTTTAAATCATTTCAAAGCCAATATAGACTATAACTCACAATCGGTTCATATATGCGGACAGAGTCTGGACATTAACTATATTCAACCGACTTACGTCATCCCCGCTCGCTCCGAAGCGGTCATCGAATGCGCAGTATCTAATTACTCGCGTGAACATTATGATAACAATGAGGGTCTATTATTAGATCACTCTATAGGCGAAGGTATTTATTTCGCAAATTGTCTTGTTACTATAAAACCTAATAAAAGAATTAACGTAACCGTCTTAAATACTACTGATTCTGATGTCCAAGTTCAAAACTTTAAGGTCCAGTTAACACCTCTTGAACGAAATATTACCTCAGATTCAAAAGAATCCGTGAACGCTTTATCCTATTCTGAATCTGACAGACCGCAAAGGGTATTAAATCTCATACGCTGTTCTCATCTAAACTCTGAAGAAAAAGAAGCTTTGCTAGAATGTTGTTCTGAGTACACAGATATTTTTCACTTAGAAGGTGAACCTTTATCATTCACAAACGCGATCGAGCATACTATAGATTCGGGTGATGCGCCCCCTATTCACGTAAAATCTTACCGTTTCCCTGAGTGCCACAAGGAAGAAGTGGACTCACAAATTCGCAAGATGCTTGATCAAAATATTATACGTCCGTCAACATCACCTTGGAGCGCCCCCGTTTGGGTAGTCCCTAAGAAGATGGACGCTTCTGGGAAAAAGAAATGGCGTGTAGTAATAGACTACCGCCGTCTGAATGACGTCACTGTCTCTGAGAGTTATCCTTTGCCGCTTATCACTGATATCTTAGATCAGTTAGGTCACTCAAAATATTTTAGCACATTAGACCTGTCAAGTGGCTTCCATCAGACCAAACTCAATCCCCTAGATGCACACAAAACGGGGTTCTCAATAAACACAAATTCTAGCACTGCAGGGCACTACGAATTCCTGCGGATGCCTTTTGGTCTTAAAAATGCTCCATCAACCTTCCAGAAGTTGATGAACACTGTCCTTTCTGGTCTCCAAGGCCTCCACGCATATGTGTATCTTGATGACATCATAATCTACAGTAGTAACTTGTTATCTCATATGGAAAAAATCAGGTTAATCTTCGACCGCATCCGAAAATTTAATTTAAAACTTCAACCAGACAAATGCGAGTTCCTGCGACGCGAGGTCGCTTACCTTGGTCATATAATCACAGATAAAGGTGTCTGTCCAAATCCCGAGAAGGTCAAGGCCGTCTCTCAATTCCCTACTCCCAAGAATCCGAAGGATATAAAATCATTTCTAGGGCTAGTCGGCTACTATCGTCGTTTTATTAATAACTTCTCCCAAATCACTAAATCACTGACTGCCCTTCTGAAAAAGGATGCTATATTTCAATGGTCGAATAGTCAAGAACAAGCGTTCACCACCCTCAAGGATAAACTAACTTCAGCGCCTCTGCTTCAATATCCTGATTTTACACAACCATTCCTTTTAACAACCGATGCTTCCAATTATGCGATAGGAGCCGTACTCTCTCAAGGCGCAATCGGTTCTGACAAACCCGTCTCATATGCATCGCGTACCCTAAATAAAGCCGAGGGCAACTATTCAACTATTGAAAAGGAGCTCCTAGCGATTTTATTCGGCGTAAAAACATTTCGCCCTTACTTGTTTGGTCGTAAATTCAAAATAATTACAGACCACAAACCTCTGGTATGGCTTTTCAATGTCAAGGACCCAGGATCTAGACTCATTAGATGGCGTTTGAAACTTGAGGAGTACGACTACGAAATCGTTTATAAGAAAGGTAAATTAAACGCAAACGCCGACGCTTTATCTCGGTTCCCTGTAAATGTATTACAGGATAATGAAGGTTCTAACTCGATTATCTGCAACCCGGCAGAAACATCTAATAACGAAGAAGACTCACATAATTCAGCATCCATATCAGAAACTTACGAGCAGTTTCTTAAAATTATAAAACAATCCGATGTGTCATTCGACACCATCATCCAAGAACACAGCGAGTCGTTAATGAGAGCAAAGTGTAAACTTATTGCCTATCCGACATCCATTGACTTAGACGAATCTGTCCCTTATTGCAAGGATATTATGGATGCTTCCACTAGCGAACCTAATATTTGCGACGTAGAACGCGAATTAAACACTTACTATTCTACCTCTAATAATGATCATTTATTCACTCATTTATTTCTAAAAATAAATCATTATGACGAAATGACTTATAAGGACATATTTAACCTCCTTCGTGATTATAGAGACATGATAAAGTATTGGTACATAGAAGAAAAAGAATTCGCGATATCAGACTTTACAGATCCTTACACAAAATTATCTTACACAAAAATTTATAATATCTTATCATTTCTATTTCACAACACGAACATTAAAGTCAACATCTACCGTAACTCTATCCGATATCCGACCCCTGACGAGGTCAAACGCATTCTTAGAGATAATCATGATTCTCCTCTAGCTGGTCACCCAGGTATATCACGCATGTTTGAAAGAATCAAAACTCAATTCTGGTGGAAAAACATGAGGCAAGATATCGAGGATTATGTGAAAAATTGCCGCTCTTGCCAAATAAATAAACCTCTAAGACAAACAAATAAGGCCCCTATGATTATCACGTCAACGGCATCTCGGCCTAATGAAAAACTCTATCTTGATTTAGTCGGTCCACTCCCTGAAACACATGAATACAAATATAAGTTCTTGCTTACTCTACAAGATGACTTAACTAAATTTTCTCAGGCCTATCCTATGCAATCCTGTTCTGCCGAAGAAACAGCGAAGTCTTTAGTCCTATTCATATCTCATATGGGAATTCCTAAACTAATAATATCCGATCAAGGCACCAACTTCTGCTCTGATGTCTTCAAACAACTTGAGAAGCTGTTTAACATTAAACACGTGTTCGCATCTCCTTACCACCCTCAGACATGCGGTGCCCTTGAACGCAGCCATTCTACTCTAAAAGAGTATCTCAGATCATATATAGGTGAGAATCAACACACTTGGGACCTCTATATTCCCAGTGCTATGATAGCATATAATTCAAATATACATAGCACCACAGGTTACTCACCCCTGGAATTACTTTTCGGGTTCAAACCCTACTTACCTTCAAGTATCGATACTCTCGATACTAATACCTATACGGATTACATCCGGGCCCTTAATCACCGACTATACTATAGTCGTCAGAAAGCTCTCCAAAATATTCAATCCTCTAAAGAGAAATCAAAAACTTATTATGATTCCCGCACGAAGCCATTATCCTACAAAAGAGGAGAAATGGTATATGTCCGTTGTCACCATAAGCAGAATAAGGCGCTATCTCCAGTATGGAAAGGCCCATACAAAATAATAAAGTTGAATGGCAACCATTCCGTTACACTACTAATTAATCGTAAACATGTACGTCACCATTACGATGAAATCAAGCCGGCCGGTGACGTAACAGTCACAAGTATAATATTAGCGACGTAATGAATGATACACGAGCGCTTCATTGCTATTTCAGATCGACGCTGCCACCGCCGATCATATGCGAATATGTTTCTTCTATCGTCAGCAGTCCCGGCCTCTACTTTGATAAGCTCTTAGATATTAAGTTTACTAATAATGATTGGAATGTTATAGCATACGTAGATATAAGTCATGTACAACCTAACCTAGATAAGGTCGAATTTTTATTTGAAAAACTTAACGTATTTTGTAACTCACTAACTTCTTCTAAAATACAGTCCGACTGTATTAATTCGTTATCCGCTTTAAAAAATCGTCATATTCTTAACGTAAGCAAATTCTCTTCTATATCATACTTCAATAACACTATAATCTAAGGTGAATGAAACCGAAAATCATATTACGGAATATGGAAACAATCTATAAAATATTAGAAATGGTTATAAATAGTAACGATAAATTAGAAATTAAATCTGAATTAAGTTCTTTATTACATTCATTAGAGTCCATCATAATGACTTTGTCTTTCGATATTGAAGATATTAATAATGCAATCCTTTCCGCGAAACTCAACGTTTTGTATCCTACTGTACTCAGTCCGCATCAGTTGTATAGTGAATTAGATAAGCATAGGAATAATCTTCCTAATCATTATGAACTTCCTGTACCTTTAACGTTACAGAATATACACGCTCTAATCGATATTTCACAATTTGCGTGTTTTTTCCATTTAAATAGAGTTATTATTGTCGTTAAGATCCCTGTAATATTACCACAAGCCTATGACCTATATAGGATAATTCCACTACCTGTTCCTTACGATATGTCGAAACCCGATACCTACGTTCTTATCGAGCCAACTAGCTCATATGTAGCGATTACAGCCGACCGAATGTTTTATTCACTCATAACAGACATAGACAAGTGCAAAATAATAAGTGATAAGTGTTATGTGTGCGTATTAACTAATGTGTTTTCAGCGATTACCAGCCCTACGTGTGAAACGACTCTCTTAAGTGACGTAATTAGCAAACTTCCTGATATATGTGTAACAAAACTTATTCATGGCTCAATCGATCTATTTCATAAGTTAACTTTAAACCGCTGAATTTTTGTACAATCCGAACCTGGCAAGTGTCATGTAACTTGTAATGATAAAGACACAAACTCCGACGTTATTTTGTTTGGTACTGGTGTCTTGACCTTGCCCAGGAGCTGCAGGGCTTTTTATAAGACGTTGCAATTCGCCGCTGTAGGCGAAACATTCATCGGAAATATAACTAATAAAATATCAAACTTCAACATCTTACAAGATGATTGTTGTGAGCGATCTAAGTTGAATAAAACCTTACAGCGATTACCTTTCTCAAAATTAAATAACTTAGATAACCTTGATTCTCTACTACAAGCCAGCATCCACTTAGATTCTTTTGAGGAAGAGATTAGTAAGATAGAAAACCCATCTCATTTTCAAACTTATAGCACTCACTATTTGTCCTTTAGCCTGTGTGTCTCTGTTTTAACTTTGTTTTATATTATATACAAGAGCCGTAAGTCTTTTTGTTCAACTAATGCCCCATGCTGCATTCAAATATTTAATCAATGCCATAATACCAAACATAATTCAGTACCCGTTTCTCAAACCACATTTCATGGCGATAAGGTAGCAACAATCAATAAGGATGAGTCAGAGTCTGTAGAAGACATAAGGGTGACGCCAACCCCTATTAAAAGAAACATCCTGTTTAGCAAGACTCACGATAATTAATTGTAATACTATTATTAATTATTATGTTAAAAGATAAACATAAATAAATAATGTTTAAGCAATTTTTATTGTTAATTTTAATCTTAATTTTAATAATCTTGAATCAAAACTTGAATTATGATAAATCAATTGTAATAATTATAATTTTAGAGTAACTATTCTCTTTGTTTCCTACTAGTTATTTCCATGTCTTCCTATCTTAGATAAATCTTAAAAGTAGTCGTAATCTCGATGTTTTATTTTTATTATAACTGTGTTTCTTTTGTTTTTCACTGTCATAATATTATGTTGTAATGCTTCGACGTAAATCCAATTTAGCATCCAAGACTTAGCATAGATTAACCCTTACATCTCTCATCACTTTCAGATGTGATGATCGATCTTAACGGGGGGGGTTGTTATATCGGATTAACTATTACTTAGAATATAAATTAAAAATGCTGAGTTTCCCATTGCATTTACGTGAATGCAATAGGAAACCGTTGTTATTCTCGTAAGCGATTCTAACCGTTTTTCCCATCAGTTTGGATTGGACTTCCGTCGGGCATAGTAACTTGTAATACGTGTTTGATAATTGAATATATCTTTCTTTTAGCTAATTAAATAGTTTTTTTAAAAACCATCTTCCGACCCGCTCCGTAACAGATCCCTGGTGGAATCCGACGGTGATGGGGAAGGGTTTAGTTCCGCCAACAGCGGTCCTAACAACGGAATCGGAATTGAGGTACATGTCTCGAAATATGTCAACATAGGCTTCAGGTACCCCTTTGGACCTCAGCGCCCACCAGACCACCCCGCGAGGGACACAGTCGAAGGCCTTCCGCATATCTAGAAAGAGCATACGCAGAGGCGTGTTCTTCGATCTGTGTCTCTCCATGATGATCCTTAGTGCGAAGATAGGGTCCATGGTTCCGTACCCTGGCCGAAACCCATATTGACACTCCGAGACAGCACACTCCTGCCGGATTCGGGAGTCTATAATCCTCTCAAAGATCTTCATGGTGTGGGACATGACCTTGATACCGCGATAGTTACCACACTCCTGAACCGAGCCCTTACCATTAAAGACTGGAGTAATAATACTCAGCCTCTATTTGCTCGAGATTTTGCCGGTCAGGAGTACGCGGTTGAGAAAGGTAGTTAACATGCCCACACCGCGAGGACCCATCGCCTTCCAGGCCTCAATGGGGACTCCGTCAGCTCCGACAGCTTTCCGATTCCCCATACGACGAAGACTCTAGGTCGGACTCTATATCAACTTAAAACGCGCGAATTTTCAAATTAGTCCTTGAAACTTTTTTTGGTGACGTGATTCGCGATGCCCTAAGGACGGACTTTTTTGTGCTTGTTCTGGTGCCCCCCCCCCCCAGACGTGATGCCCTAGGCAATTGCTTAATTTGATTAAGGGTTAATCCGTCACTGGCGGGAGCCCTCCTGTGGCTGATGCCAAACCTGGGGGGGGGGCAGCATGCGCTGCCGGCGTCTATACGCCTGCATATTGCGGAGTATGGCCCTTTATGGGCGTATATTTGGGCGGACTCCATCCATAGGAGGGAGAACCTCACCGCCCTTCGGACACCCCAAAGGGCCATCGCCCAGCGGGCATCGCGGGCCTACCGCACGGTGGGCTTCGCAGCGGCGTGCGCTCTGGCGGGCACCCCGCCTTGGGAGCTCGAGGCGTGGGTGCTCGCCAGAGTGTACGAGTGGACGGCATGGCGCAGAGCGCTGGGCGAGCGTCCGGCCCCAGAAGTGTGGGAAGCCGTCCGCCGGGAGACGAGGGACGCCATCATCCAGCATTGGACGCGGGACCTCGCCTCCGCGGTGTTCGGCCGCCGTACCCTCGACGCCATCGGGCCGGTCCCGAAGGACTGGCTCGACAGGCGTCACGGGTTCCTCTCTTTCCGTCTAGTGCAAGTACTCTCCGGTCACGGCTGCTTCGGCAGGTACCTGCACCGAATAGGACGAGAGGAGACACCGTCGTGCCACGGTTGTGGCGCGGCGGAGGACATGGCGGAACAAACCCTCGCGGTGTGCCCGTCGTGGGCCGTGCCGCGCCGCGATCTTGTCACGGCGGTTGGAGGGAACCTCTCGCTGCCCGCCATCGTCAGAGCGATGGTGGGGAGCGAGGAGGCCTGGGCGGCGATAGCCTCCTTCTGCGAGGTCGTGATGTCGCAGAAGGAGGCTGCGGAGCGCGAGCGGGAGGAAGATCCCCTCGCTCCGGCGCTCCGCAGGCGGCGTAGGGGCAGGAGAAGGCGGGATTTTGCCTGCTTTCTCCCCCCCTGAGGTGAGCGGCGGGCGTGAGGCACGGGAAAGGTGCCGACGCCCGCCTTATATCGCTCACCACGCGGGAACTCCGGCCCTCCATTGAGGGCCCGCCTTGCTAGGCGGGTTTCGCCGGCGGGGGAGAGGTAGCTTAGGCTGTGCTAGTTTCCCACTCCCCCGCCACTATGGCGATGCCGGAGTGCCGCTGTGGGTTTAGTGGGTATCCCCGCCTTCGGCTGGGCGAGTCCCACACACGCCCTTCGGGGTACGGTGCGTAAAGGCACACCCACAGCGTCAAAAAAAAAAAAAATGGTCGTCGATAGCTTATGAGATGTGTGCCCGAAAATCCAAATGAATCTTTGTAAGTGTCTTTGGTTTATTAAATATGTCTCACATCACGTCGTGTGTTTTAGTCTAACGCATAATACACAACAAGTATTTGGCGACGAGAAGGGATTGTCATCGTCATTTGTCTTTTGTGTCCAAAAGCAAAGTCTGCGAGTCTACAGTCTTACAGTCTACAATAAAATGTCTAACTTAATTGGAAACATTGAGCAATTTAATCCCGAGTCCAGTGATATTACGCCGTATTTAGAAAGGTTGGATCAACTGTTTGTGTGCAATGATATTCAAGAAGAAAAAAAGGTAGCCATGTTGCTAACCTTGATTGGTAATAACGCCTATTCGTCTTTGAAGGATATATTAACACCGGATCAACCGTCTTCTAAAACATATAGTCATTTGAAAACAGTGCTAGTAGAGCACTACAGTCCGAAACGTTTACAAATTGCTGAACGGTACAAGTTTTGGAGTGCAGTTCAAGAGCCCCAGGAAAACATCAAAAGTTATGTCAAACGACTGAAAAGTCTATCAGTCCATTGTTGTTTTGGAAGTTTCATGAATGAGGCTTGGAGAGACAAGTTCGTATGCGGAATTCCTTCACAGGCAATTAAAAGGAAACTATTGTCTAAGGATAATTTATCATTCGAGAGTGCTGTTGCGGAGGCCTTGGCCATAGACTTGGCCGAGGGTCAGTTGAAAACAATGACTATTGATGTCGGTAACAGTGCAATCAGTGCCTCAACGTCAGAAAATTTAGACAAAATTAGTCTTCAAAAGTCAAAAAGTGTCAAATTTCACAGTAAAATTAAGTCTGAATAAGTTTAAAATGTGTCGTCGATGTGGATTATAGAAACATGAACCTGATAAATATTCAGCAAAAGACTTGGAGTGCTTTAAATGCAACGTCAAGGGTCATACTAGTAGAGTGTGTAGAAAAGGAAAAGTCAATTCTCTTGAAAAAGACCAGATTAGTGAAGAATCATCTGGTTCAGAGGATTTAGTGTTAAGATACTTGTCGTCTACACACAGTGATAAAAAAGAAAAACCCTTTCAGCTAACCTTGGAGGTTGATGGTAAAAATATTATATTTGAAATCGACAGTGGAGCTTGTCGCTCAGTCATTCATGTCAGAGATTTTGAAAAATTATTACCAGGTTTGAAATTGTTTAAAGTCAAGTATTGTTTGAGAGTTTTAACTGGTGATGGTGTAAAAATTTTAGGTGAAACCGTTGTCTTTGTAAAAAGTAATAACAAAATTGTGAGTCTACCTGTAGTTGTCTTAAAGAGTGAGCATAAATTTACACCATTGTTGGGTCGAAACTGGTTAAACATCTTAAATCCATTAGGATTTAAGATGTTTAACCAGTTTCCCAGTTTCGTTACAAAAGACAATTTCTGACGCCAATTATGGCGTCAGAAATTGTCTTTTGTCAGTGCAGATGAGTCAAAAATTGTCAATAATAATGTCAACAGTCAGTCTTTGTATGAGTCAAAAATTGTCAATTATGTCAATAGTATCAACAGTCAGTCTCTAATTAATGATGACGCTAAAATTAAAAAAAAATGTGTCCTCACTTAAAATTAAATTTAGTAAAGTTTTTGAAGATAAGTCAGAGTCTAGTATAAAAAACTCTAAAGTGGAATTAAAGTTAAAAGAAGGAGCACAGCCAGTATTTCACAGAGCTTATGATATGCCGTATGCTTTAAAAAGTAAAGTGGAAGCAGAAATTAATAAAATGTGTAGGAATATTAAAAAAAAAAGTCAGTTTTAGTAAACGGGCCAGTCCTATAGTAGTAGTTCCTAAAAAGAATTCTACAGAGTTAAGAATTAATTGTGTAGATTTAAAAAAATCTTTGAATCCAGCACTGGACGCAGATCATTGTGTTTTGCCTCTGCCTGAGGATATATTTGCTTGTGTCAATGGAAATAAATATTTTGCTGTCACAGATTTAAAAGGTGCGTATCAACAATTACAGTCAGTGAAAAATCACAGGAGCTGTTGGTGATAAATAAGAGATTACCCTTCGGTGTCAGCTCTGCGCTAGGTATTTTTCAAACTATAATGGATAACATCTTGTCAGGCTTGAAAAATACCAAATGCTACCTTGATGATATTTTAGTCTATGGAAGTAGTTTAGATGAGTGTCACAAAAATGTAATTGATGTATTATTAAGAATAGAGCAGTACAAAGTCAATAAAAACAAATGTAAGTTTTTTTATACAAGTGTTGGATTTTTGGGTCATAAGATTGATCACTCTGGTATCCATCCTACTGAGGAAAAAATAAAAGCAATAAAGTCAGTAATGTCTCCAAGAAATGTCACACATTGTGAAATTATTATATTAAATTTATACCTATACTGTCATCTAAGTTGAAACCATTGTGTGATTTATGTAAAACTAGTATGGAGTTGCGGTCGCTACATAAACCATATCATTATTTGGCCGCCGGATACAGGAAGGAAAATCATGGAAGTTGAGCTAACACAGAATGAAACCAGAGACAGAGACAGTAGCAAGGATAGGAGGGCTAATAAAAGGGCAGCTTCTAAGGAGGGAGAGGAAGAGGAATGGGTTACAGTAGAAAGTAAAAAAAAAAGAAACTGTAACAGTTCTGATAGTCTCGGGCACGAGGAGTTGTGTGAGGTTACAATCTCAGGTAAAGAAAATTTACCAAAACAGATTAGTCTGGCTAAGATTCTGAGGGAAACAGGAATTCAAGGCATTATAAAAGTTACATATAAGAGCCCATACAAAGTTGTGCTGCGATTTAGCAACTATGAAAAATCTATAAGTCTGATGGAATGTCAGGGCATAAGAGACAGAGGCTGGATTTGTAGAAGGTCTGGTGAGATACTATACTCGTATGGATTGATAATATATATAGAAATGGAATTGTCTAATGAAGAGATTATGAATACACTGGAAAGCAATGTGGACATAATAGCGGTTAAAAGACTAAAAAGGAAAGATGAGAGTGGAAATTCTATTGATAGTAAGACAGTGCGCATTTGCTTTAAAGGACCTACCTCTCCACCATATGTAAAAGCATATGAATGTAGAATGAAGGTCGAACCATTTACGTTCCCTGTTACACAGTGCTCGAAGTCTTGGAGGTATGGACATATTAGAAATAATTGTTCAAGGAAAACTCAGATATGTCCGAAATGTGGTGGAGAACATGAAAACTGTGAGACTACAAAAGTCAAATGTATTAATTGTAAGGGTGGTCATATGGCACTGGTAAAATCACTTTGTCCTGTGTTCAAAAGGGAAAAAAATATCCGAGAGGTGATGGCAAGGAACCAGTGTACATACAAAATGGCGTTAAAAAAGGTAGGTGGCTATGTAAGATATGGGACCAAAACAAGTTATCAGAGAGAAGTCAATCTCTTAACACCAGAAGTGACAGAGATCACGGAGAGTGTGACAGAAAACATACATATCTTGTACACCGAGGGAGGTGAGTTATGCAGAAGTAGTGAAAACTCCTTCAAAGACAGAACGCCGCACAGTGAACACGGTGCGCCGCCTGAAAAAGCCTGACGATAAGGGTAAAAGTTCTATAAATAATAATCAATTTCAGTGGATACCAAGTTTCGACTGTGGAACACAGGAAGAAAATAAAAACAAGAAGAAAGAAAGATTAGAGTTACGTGTGGTGATATCGAGATTGAAAGAGATTATTTGCTCAGATATGGAGTTTGAAATGAAGATGACAGCCGTACTGAAGTATATAGTAGAAGAAGTTATCCGTTGGCTTAAAGAAAACTTTACTATGGAATCCGTGTGGAAGTTATTGGGAGGATTAACTTTAAATGGCTAGTTACAATCAAAATACAGTTAATGTGGCACAGTGGAATTCAAACAGCTTAACAACTAAATGTAGGGAACTGGAATTGTTGCTTCAGCAAGAAAAATACACATTGCACTTATTAGCGAAACATGGTGGTCTGAAGATGTTAACATAAGGATAAAGGATTATAATATTATAAGAGCTGACAGAGGGGATGTGGGGGCGTTTGTATATTTTACCACAAGTCAATTAGAATGGTGCAAAGAACCTTTACACTTGAAAATGATAGTATTGAGATCCTTATTACAGAGGTGCTGAATGTGCCGGGGCTAACCAACATAATCTACATATATTGCCCACCATCAGCTAATGTGGCCAATCTGACTGGGATCAGGTTTTTAGCATGTGCAACTCGAAAACCATTTTAGCTGGGGATTTTAATGCACACTATACATTGTGGTCATATAAAGTAGATACAAGAGGTGAGAGAGTTTATAGAGCAATGTTTGAAAATGATTATGTGTGCATGAACGATGGAAGACCTACAAGGATGAGAATGGTGAATGGACATTTGCAGCAGTCGTCTCCAGATATAACCTTCGCCACTTGCGACATAGCAGTAAGGGTGACCTGGAACTCCCTGAACGAAACTTTGGGCAGTGATCATGTAATAATCAAATTTTCAATTGGTTATGAAAAATCTAATGCAAATATTAAGAAAAGAAACTACAAGGAGGCCCGGTGGGAAGAGTTCAGGCAGAAAACAGAACAGGAGTTTGCAAAGTTGGTACCGTCGAGCGACGCGCAAGCTGACTATAACCAGTTTGAACACAAATTAAGCCTTGTAGCCGAAGAGACCATTCCATGGATTAAAATTTGCCAGGATCCCAGTTCTAAATTTACCCCAAAACCATACTGGAATTCAGAGATCTCAAAAGTTGTAGCAAAACGTCGGCTAGCTTTAGCTCAGGTGCGACGGAACCCAACCCCAGATAATTATGACAAGTACAAAAATGTAATACTACAAGCCCAGAAAGCTATCCAAAAGTCCCGACGTAAAGGATAGTCAGCATTTTGTTCAAGCGTAGATAATGAAGCATCGGCTACAGAAATGTGGAGGAAGATGAGGTGGATGAAGGGTATAAAAGCAAGACAAACAGTAGATCCTGTAAGAACAAAAGAGTTATTGTACTCCTTAACTCCTGACACCGTTGGGGAAGCACCTCCAGAATTAGGACACAGGGGGGACTGCACTTTAAGTAAAAAGATAACGATGAATGAACTGGAAAACACTCTTAAAAGCAAAGACACCTCGCCGGGCATAGATAATGTGGCATACTCAATGATTTTTAATCTTTCTAAGTCTGGTAAAATATTTCTGTTGCACATTTTTAACTTAATCTTGCAAACCGGAGTGGTGCCCCAACAATGGCGAAATATTAGAATTATTCCAATCCCAAAACCAGGAAAAGATCCTACTTTATTGTCGTCTATTCGTCCAATCTCGCTCATGTCATGTACATGTAAAACATTCCACCATATTCTAGGGAAATTATTGGAATGGTATGTAGAGAATAAGAAATTACTCTCTGCATCTACGATAGGTTTCAGGAAAGCTCATTCTACCCTGGATAGTTTGACACGTCTGATAACAACAATACAATTGGAATTTGCTAGAAACACACCCACCTTAGCCTATTTTATTGATATAGACAGTGCTTACAATAATGTAAGCATAAGAGCATTAGTTCAGGTTATGGAAAACATAGGTATTAGTTGTAGGTTCTTCAGGTGTTGTAGTATTGAAATAATAAGCGAAGGTACACAGGAAAAGAGAGTTTAATTCACAGCGGACAGTCACATTCACAATAGGTTACACAACACAGAAGAGTACCATAGAAGAAGAAGGAGTGATATGAAGATTAGACTATAGCGTAGAATAGAAATGACGAAAGTAAATAAATACAATATTAAATGCGGAGAAGCTAGAATTAAAATTAGTTAGCATGCGACAGCGAGCGTATCGGTCAGCGGACTGGCGGCGCGGGCGCGCGAATGAAACATATGATGTTTCCGTCTGGCTTGCCCTCATAGCGCGTGAGGCGCGCCGAGAGAACAATAGGGCGCATGGCTGCCGGACAACTATGAAATATCTACTAATAACTAATACATAAAATTTGTTTGTTTATAAATGTCAATCTTTGGATTACTGCTAAATTAAAATTACGTTAATAAACATTGGTTGACACTTATGTCAAGTGTCACTACATCACCCCCCTCCAGAGACCGTCAAGGGCGATAATAGTCGGGAAATTTAACGCGACGTCCTGACCGCGTCGTTCTAACGACGCCATCGTCAGACGAAGGCAAGTTCCGGCTATCCGCGTTGGGTGAGTAGTGCTGAATGTTAGTGTTGAGTGGTGGCTGTGGTGTGTTGTGGTGCATGTTAGTGGTGGTATATGGTGAGGATGCTAAGTTGTCAGGATCACGCAGTATGAAGGCCGGTTTAATGCGGTCTATCGATACGGTAACTTGTTTACCATTTACCATTATTTTAAACACCTTTTCTCCTCTTTCTATGACCTTATAAGGACCAGAGTATGCCGGTTTCAGGCTTCCACCAGCAGTGCAGTCTCTAAGGAAAACGTGGGTAGAGGAAGCTAGTTCTCTGTAAATAAATGTTTTAGAACTGCTTTTGTGCTTACTTGCTGGTGTTGGTTGCAGATTCCGGAAAATACTCCGAAGCCTTGACAGGTATGTGGTTATGTCGACGGTCTCGTCAGCCTGAGGGTCGAAAAATTCGCCAGGCAGGCGTATTGGTTGACCGTAAACAAGTTCGGCTGCAGTAGCGTGGGCGTCCTCTTTATAAGCGCTGCGTATGCCTAGCAGGACTATTGGAAGAGATTCCACCTAACTGTCATTTGCGTGGCAGGTGATCGCAGCCTTGAGTTGACGGTGGAATCTTTCCACCAGTCCGTTACAGGCAGGATGATATGCAGTTGTTCTGCGATGTTGGAATCCTGCGATGTCAGACAGGCATTTGAAGAGTGTCGATTCGAACTGCCTACCTCTATCGGTAACGATATCCGATGGGCAGCCGAAACGAGCGATCCAGCCACTCAGTAAAGCCTTTGCCACTGTTTCTGCAGTTATTTCTGCTAACGGTATTGCCTCAGGCCATCGCGTAAAGCGATCGATGGCTGTGAGACAATAGCGGAAACCTTGGCATAATGGCAAAGGTCCTACGAGGTCGATATGTATGAATGCGAACCTCGATTTAGGCAGTTTGAAGGCTCCTAGTGAAGCAAAGACATACCGCGTGGTCTTTGAACGCTGGCAAGCCAGGCAAGAGCGAACCCACTCTCGGCAGTCTTTTCTTACGCTAGGCCACACATATCGGTCAGCAACTAATCTTGCTGACGCCTTGGTGCCTGGATGGCTGAAAGAGTGCAGGCTGAGGAAAATGGTCCTGCATAATTCTTTGGGGACAAAAGGTCTTGGCGAAGGGGTGCTGACATCGCAGTACAGCTGTGTCTGCGATGCTGGTATGCCGACTAGCTGCAGGCGTAAAGCGTTTTCCCCTGTAAGTAGTTGCTTGAGCTCCTGGTCCTCCTGTTGTGCTGCAGCGATCCTTTCAGCGGTTACTGGCTGGGTAATCTCCTCAACGCGGGAAAGGGTATCTGCCACGACATTGTTCTTCCCGGTTATGTGCCTGATGTCTGTGGTAAATTGGGCTATGAGGTCCAGGTGGCGAAATTGTCGTGGGGAACAGTTTTCTTTACGAGAGTGGAAGGCAAATGTGAGGGGCTTGTGGTCTGTGTAAATCACAAAGTCATGCACAAAGCCTCCAGCATGTGTCGAAAATACTTCACACTCTCGTAAACGGCGAGCAGTTCGCGGTCGTAGGGTGAATATTTTACCTGTGCCGAGCTGAACCTTCGCGAAAAGAAGGCAAGGGGTTCCCATGCTCCTGCGTTCAGTTGCTGCAAGACCGCGCCCATGGCTTTATCAGACGCATCCGTGACTAACGCCAGCTTAGCGTTGCAGTCGGGATGAGCCAAAAGTGCCGCTTGGCATAGGCTCCTTTTGCAGTTCTGAAATGCCTCGTTCTCTTCGTGTGTGAAGGCGACTGGATGTGAACCCTTAACTGATCCAGTAAGCAGGGCGTTAAGGGGACCCTGGAAGTTTGCTGAGCCTGGGATGAATCTGCGGTAAAAATTGAGCATCCCAAGGAATCTCCGTAGTTCTCTTACGGTATCTCCTCAACGCGGGAAAGGGTATCTGCCACGACATTGTTCTTCCCGGTTATGTGCCTGATGTCTGTGGTAAATTGGGCTATGAGGTCCAGGTGGCGAAATTGTCGTGGGGAACAGTTTTCTTTACGAGAGTGGAAGGCAAATGTGAGGGGCTTGTGGTCTGTGTAAATCACAAAGTCACGAGCCTCCAGCATGTGTCGAAAATACTTCACACTCTCGTAAATGGCGAGCAGTTCGCGGTCGTAGGGTGAATATTTTACCTGTGCCGAGCTGAACCTTCGCGAAAAGAAGGCAAGGGGTTCCCATGCTCCTGCGTTCAGTTGCTGCAAGACCGCGCCCATGGCTTTATCAGACGCATCCGTGACTAACGCCAGCTTAGCGTTGCAGTCGGGATGAGCCAAAAGTGCCGCTTGGCATAGGCTCCTTTTGCAGTTCTGAAATGCCTCGTTCTCTTCGTGTGTGAAGGCGACTGGATGTGAACCCTTAACTGATCCAGTAAGCAGGGCGTTAAGGGGACCCTGGAAGTTTGCTGAGCCTGGGATGAATCTGCGGTAAAAATTGAGCATCCCAAGGAATCTCCGTAGTTCTCTTACGGTTTTGGGAGCCGGAAAATTCTGTATGGCCTCGACTTTGGGCGGCAATGGCCTAGAGCCCTTGGCTGAGATGTGGTAGCCCAAGAAGTTTACCTCCGCTACTCCGAAGACGCATTTGGAAGTATTAATGACCATACCGTAGTCCCTCAGTCTGGCAAAAAGCTGACGCAAGTGGTGCTCGTGGGTCTTCTGGTCTTTCGAGTAGACCAAGAAGTCGTCCAGGTAAGCGTATGTGAAGTCCAGACCCCTGAGCATTTCATCTACGAACCGTTGAAACGTCTGTCCGGCGTTACGTAGACCGAACGTCATGTAAGGGAATTCAAAAAGACCGAACGGCGTTGTGATCGCAGTCTTTGGGATGTCGTCTGGATGCACAGGAATCTGGTTGTAAGCTTTCACCAGGTCAATCTGAGAGAAAACGGTACAGCCAGACAGACTATGAGCAAAGTCTTGGATGTGTCGGATAGGGTACTGGTCCGGGATAGTACGTGCATTCAGCATCCTGTAATCACCGCAGGGGCGCCATCCGTCATCTTTCTTCGGCGCTAGATGAAGAGGCGACGACCATGGTGACTCGGACTGACGACAGGTTCCGCATTTCAGCATGGCCTCAAATTCGGCCTTAGCAATTTTAAGTTTGTCCGGGGCCAATCTACGTGGTGTACAGGACACTGGCGGCCCTGGTGTAGTACGGATGTGGTGTGCTGTATTGTGTTTGGGAGTGCGGTGTATACCATGTGGGCGAGTGATGTCGGGAAATTCCCGTAGTATGTGTGTATATGCGGAATCACCCAAACTTACCCTGACCGAGAAAATATCATCAGAACGACGGACAGGCAACGCCGGGGTCGAGAGCGTTGTATGATTGTCGGTGAGGCGCTGGTTCCTGCAATCAACAACCAAATTATAAAAAGATAAAAAATCTACGCCTATTATTGCCCTGGTAACATCGGCGACAATAAATCGCCAAGCAAAGTCACGGCGCAACCCTAGGTTCAGAGTTAAATTTATGAACCCATAAGTTGATTATTATCTCCTCTGGGACGTCTGGACCAGCTAGGTGCAGCAGGTGGCGATAAAATTGAGACGGCTTCCGATCGCCTAATTCCTCATGCATGAGGAGTTGCTTGATCTTTTTCTCCCGTGACGCCGATAGTCTCTTAATGAGCTCACCTTTGAGTTTCTCATATCTTTCTGTGGACAATAAATCTATAGATAATAGGAATGTGGAGGAGGCGGTAATATGCATGAGGGAGTCATTGCATATTGTGATAAACTTACTTGGAGATATTGGTTTATTTATATCAGAATCTAAGACTAGTTTATGTATTTTTAATCTTCCTCAGCCTATAGATGTCCACTGCTGGACAAAGGCCTCCCCCAAGGCTTTCCACGATGACCGGTCTTGTGCTGCCCGCATCCATCGGCTCCCCGCGACCTTCACCAGGTCATCGGTCCACCTTGTTGGGGGTCTCCCTACGCTGCGTCTTCCAGTACGTGGCCGCCACTCCAGAACCTTGCTGCCCCATCGGCCATCGGTTCTACGAGCAATGTTCCCTGCCCACTGCCACTTGAGTTTAGCGACTCGCAGAGCTATGTCGGTGACTTTGGTTCTTCTGCGGATCTCCTCATTTCTGATTCTATCACGCAGAGAAACTCCTAGCATAGCTCTTTCCATTGCCCTTTGTGTGACTCTGAGCCTTCGTATGAGGCCCATTGTGAGCGACCATGTTTCAGTTCCGTAAGTCATCACTGGCAACACACACTGGTCAAAGACTTTCGTCTTGAGACACTGTGGTATCTTGGACGACGAGAAGATGTAGCGTAGCTTCCCGAACGCTGCCCAACCGAGCTGGATTCGCCGAGACACCTCTTTCTCGAAGTTGGACCTACCTAGCTGGACTTTCTGTCCCAGGTATATATACTCGTCAACAACTTCGAGTGCAGAGCAACCAACTACAATTGGAGTGGGTGCGACATGAGAGTTCGACATGATCTTCGTCTTATCCATGTTCATTTTAGACCCACTTGTTGGGAAGCTCTGCTGAGGTCATTGCGCATTTTGCCCAAGTCTTCCAGGGTCTCAGCCATGACGATGATATCATCTGCGAAACGGAGATTAGTGATGTACTCGCCGTTGATGTTGATGCCAAGTCCTTTCCAGTCCAGGAGCTTGAAGACATCTTCCAACGCAGCAGTGAACAATTTAGGAGATATGACATCTCCTTGTCTCACTCCACGCTGCAGTTGGATCGGTTTCGAGTCCCGATCCTGGAGACGGACTGACATGGTGGCGTTTTTGTACAAACACTTTATCACCTCAATGTATCGATGGTCAATTTGGCACCGCTGGAGAGACTGTAGAACTTAGACCCTTCCGTTTGGAGAGTTTCCACAAACCTGTTGTTGTAGTCGTCCACATCTACGCATTCACCGAGGCATTCGAAGCGGTTTTGTAGTTCGATCTGAACGCTCTCGGGGTTTTGGAGTTGTGTTGACGCTGGACGGAGCGTAGACTTCATAAGTCGAGAGCGTTCGAGCCTAATGTTGAGGTTCAAGATGCCTCTAACAATACGGTGATCACTCCCGGTTTTTACCGCATGGATCACGGAGACATCGTTGAACACTTGCCTTCTCGTTGACATTATGAAGTCTATCTCATTTTTGGTCTGACCATCGGGGCTGAGCCAGGTCCACTTGCGGTGCAATGGTTTCCTGAAAAAAGAATTCATCGCAAAGAGTCCTTCCCTTTCCATGAAATCCATTAATTAGCATCTGACCTCTGGGATTCCGATTTCCAACTCCAAATTGCCCCACTTTCGTCTCGTTCGCCTCTCGCATGCCCAGTTTTGCGTTAAAGTCCCCCATGACAACGGTGTAGTGGGTTTTGGAGGAATGTATGGCTCTACTGACGTCCTCATACATGGCCTCCACCTCATCGTCAGAGTGTTTAGACGTCGGAGCGTAGACCTGTATAACCTTTAACGAATATCGTTTTGTTATTTTCAGTACAAGGTACGCCACCCGAGTCGAAAGGCTCCCGACTTTAACCACGTTGTTCAGTAGGGACTTGTGGACAATAAACCCGACACCACCCTGGGACAGCTGGTCGCCTTCCCGGAAATAGAGCAGGTTGCCAGACTTCAGGATTATCGAGTCCTCTCCCTCTCTTCGGACTTCAGATAACCCCACAATGTCCCAGCGCAACCGGCTCAGTTCTTCCTCCAGTTCGATAATCTTCTCATCGGTCCGTAGTGTGCGCGTGTTAAATGTTGCCAGGGCCAAAGGTCGTCGTTTGTGATGGTAGTCGGACCTCTGCCGGAGATTCTTAGCACCCCTTGCTCCGCCGTAACCGAGTCCGCTACCGTAGACTGGAATAGCGGAGCTGCCGGGGACTAGGGGCCTGGGCTACATCGTGTGCATCATTGGGGGGGTTTGCCATAATCCCCACGCTTGGCAGGCGGGTTGGGGATCGCAGTGATTTGATATTACACAGGAGAAGCGCTGCTGCCCGCTTCCCTGGTGATTTCCCTTAGTCGCCTCTTACGACACCCACGGGAGGATATGGGTTGGTACAATTCTAGGCCCGGTACCACACGGGACAGCTATGTCACAGGGTGTTGGCTAAGGCTCGTGACAAATATCATGAATATTATAAATTATTTACAGGTGGATCAAGGGGCACAAGGGGGGTAGATGCAGCATTCTTAGACCCACAAAGGAATATGTATATGCAACTTAGGTTGCACGAGGATGTCTCTGTGATGAGAGCCGAGCTTACGGCGATCACGGAGGCATTATCTTATGCTAGCAGTATAGGGGAACAAAAGATAGTTATCTTTTCAGATTCCAGAAGCGCTCTACAGCACTTGGCTCGGTGTGTCTCGGGTATCCGAGGTATTCCGACAGCCTATGAAGCCTTGGGTCTATTTCATAGAATGCAGCAAGATGATGTTTGTGTCGAGTTTCAGTGGATACCCTCCCATGTTGGCTTGTTGGAGAATGAGATTGTGGATCGACTGGCTGGGAGTGCAGTAGATGATGGCGTGGATGTTTTGAGTCAGCCCTACGGTGGGGAGATTATAAGAGAAGCTAGAAACTTATGTAGAGAGACATGGAAGATGTCGTTTAGAGAGGGCTCACAAACTAAGAGTGCCTGGTACTATACCATGCAGGACACACCGGGATCAGTGCCTTGGTTTGAATGTGTCAGCCTCTCCAGGGAGACATTAGTTGCAGCTCTCAGGCAACCTTAGGGCTGGTCATGTTCCACTGAACAAGTTTTATCATCTCATGGGATTTAAGTCATCGCCACTGTGTGATGCGTGTCAGGTGCCCGAAGATTTTATTCATGTGTTGGTGACCAGTATCGCGAACTGAGGAGGAGCCTGCTGGCCGGCATTGATCTCCATAATGGTGGAATCAATGTGGTTCTGAGAGGCCCAGTGTATCTATGGGTTCCTAAAGAGATGTATGAGAGAGAGAAATGATAGAGAGGGGCCGAGAGCGTGAGTATGAGATTTGAAGATGTTATGTCTGAGATGTGTGGTGTGTGTGATGTGTGAGTGTGTGATGTGTATGTGTGTGTAGATATACTGGGATTGATCCCATGAGGCTGGCATAGTCACCCTGAGTGCACTGAAGCCTCTAAACACAAGATTTAAAAAAAATGTAAAACTAGTGTAGATTTTGCAAAAGAATGGTCTAGTTATTGTGAAGAAGTATTTCAGCTTAGCAAGGAACTACTGTCATCTGATATTGTGTTGACTCATTATAACCCGGAGTTACCAATTTATGAGACTTGTGATTCAAGTAGTTACGGAGTAGGAGCAGTATTGAGTCATATTGTTAATGGTGAGGAACGTCCTGTTATGTATGCTAGTTCTACACTTTCGCCTACAGAACAAAAATATAGCAATATAGAACGTGAGGCACTAGCATTGATTTTTGCTGTCAAAAAGTTTCATAAATACTTATAAATGGTCGTAAGTTTACACTTATACCTGATCATCAGCCTTTACAATTAATTTTTGCTAAAAATAAGAGTATTCCAACTACAGCTGCATCAAGAATTACTAGATGGGCTATAATTTTGTCTGGGTATCAGTATGATATTATGTACAGAAAAGGTACTAAAATCGGTAATAAAACCATTATTCAAAAAACAAGATAGGGAGTTAATGGAATGCTACAGGCCAATTTCATTGATACCAATATTATCAAAAATAATTGAAAACTATATTTATAAAGAGCTCTATTTATATTTAGAAGCAAATAATATTCTTTGCAACGAACAAAAAGGATTCAGAAAAAATAAGACAACTAACATGGCTATTTATGAATTTTTATATACTGTTATGACTAATATGGACAAAAACACTCCAGTGTGCGCGATATTTTGTGACATGACTCAGGCATTCGATTGTGTGCAACATAATATTTTACTAAAAAAGCTTGACGCTTATGGAATAAGAGGAAATGTCCTTGAGCTCGTAAAATCTTATATAAGTGACAGAAAACAAACTACGGAAATAAGCAGAATTAATTATTATACCAAAAGAGAAGAAAACTTTATTTCAAATGAACGTAGCGTCATCTACGGAGTTCCACAAGGAAGTATATTAGGACCAGCGCTTTTTATACTTTATATTAATGACTTTCCAAAGGCAATAAAACATAATATGACATTATTCGGAGATGATAGTACGATAACGATACCGTGTAACCAAAGAAATTTTTATAAGGATGACATTAATAATACATTAAAAGAAACTATAGAATGGTTGGATAATAATAATTTAAAAATAAATTTAAATAAAACTGTGATTATGCATTTTAGCCAGCGCGCAGCGTTGACCTTTTCTAATTTTGACATAACATATAATGACAATATCATTGACACAGTTGAAACAACTAAGTTATTAGGACTTACAATAGATCGAAGTTTAAATTGGAAGGAGCATATAGAAGTTCTAACTAAAAGGGTTAGCAGTAGTGCGTATGCCTTGTATATTTTGTCACGCACTGTTAACATAGATGCGTTACTAACTGCTTACTACGGGCTAACTGAATCCATTCTGAGATACGGTGTTATCTTTTGGGGCAACTCAACTAATAAAGAAGTTGCATTTAAAGCACAAAAGCGATGTCTCAGAGCCATGTTTAAATTAAAAACCACCGATAGTTGTAAGCCCTATTTTATTCGATATAAAATTTTGATGTTGACATCACTTTACATTCTGGAAACAGTAATGTTTGTTAGAAATAATTTCAATTTATTTTCGCGAATGGCAGATAAATTTCCAAGAAACAGGCGTGATCAAAGTCAGCTTTGTCTGCATGGGAGCAGGACAGCACTTATGCGCAGAAGTGTTTTTTGCATGGCTCCGATTATTTACAACAAATTACCCAAAAGTTGGAGGGAGCTAAATAATGTCCATTTGAAATGTCGACTAAAGTCACATTTATGTGTCAGGGCTTACTATGATATTAAAGAATTTCTGACAGATCCATTTATATTGACATAGATTTTTGATGCATTGTTATTTTTTTTCCTCGTGCTGCCATTTATTTATTTTTGTTTTTTCTAATTCCATTATATTTACTTATATTTTTTTTTGACATGAAATTTATAACAAAAATCATTATTGTTCAAAATATTTGCTCGCCATACTAGGTGGCAAACATGTATGATCTTATTTTTCTGTTATGTTATCCTGCATGCATTTTCTTTTATTCTTGTATGCACACACATGTTTAAGCAAATAAATTTATCTTTATCTTATCTTTATCTTTATTGGAAATGCTGATGGATTGTCTCGTTTAGGTACCATCCAGTGAAAGGACTGAAATCCCGGAATTCATTTATTCTTTTAATCTGGTAAGTGAAATTCCATTAAATTCAGATGACATAAGAAAGTCAACAAGTAAAGACTTGGTTTTGTTGAAAGTCAAGGATTTCATTCTGTCAGGGTGGCCGTACACTGTTTATGAGGAAAACTTGATACCATATTATAAGCATAAAAATTAGCTGTCTGTCGAACAAGATTGTATTTTACTAGGAAATAGGGTGGTAATTCCTGCTTGTTTAAGACGTGAAGTGTTAGAGCTTTTTCATGAGCAACATATTGGCATTGTCCGTACTAAAATGTTGATAAGGTCATATTGTTGGTGGCCTAATACAAACAGTGATATAGAGAAGTTTGTGAGTTTATGTGACATATGTCAACAGAGTCAAATTTTTACAAACAATAATCCACTCATGTCTGGCTGGATCACCACATAATTTTTATAGAGTTTTCATAGATTTCTTCCACATGTTTAATCATACATTTCTGCTTATGTTTGATCAAAAGTCAAAGTGGCTTGAAGTTAAATTGATGAATAAAAAACTTTTGTACAAAAAAACAACCGACTTCCAAAAAGCACTACAAAGTGAAAAATAACTAATTTCGGAAGTCGGTGTCTTTGGTTTTACATATTCGTTTTTGACACCGACTTCCGAAATTAATTATTTTTCACTTTGTAGTGCTTTTTGGAAGTCGGTTGTTTTTTTGTAAAAAAGTTTTTATTTTACAATTTTTAGTTGTTAAAAGTAGGTACTATGTATTCAGTTGCATCCGGTCAGACTGGAAGCTGACGCAAATATAGTTGAGAAACAACGTAATTTTGTTTACTTTAATTTTTACCCGTAAGTATTCTCTCAACTGCCTATGGTCTTCATCATCAAATTTACCGCAGACCATTATTTTAACACAATGGGTGCAAAGGTCTCATCAATATAAATGAATTAAGTCCAACCACAAAGTAGCTACTGTAAACCGTTGAGGAGTTTCCGGAACTGGCCTCTGTCTTCATCATCAGAGCTCTTATGACAGTCACAACCCATCTAGGTGTAAAGTTCTTATCAATACAAATTAATCGAGCCCAAACACAAGGTAGTTGCTGTGAATTGTTGAGGAGTTCCTTCGACTGTCTCCCGGCTCCATCATCAGATCTACTCCAGACCTTTATTAAATTGTAGTGCTTTAAAATACTTAATGAAAATGCTAAGAAATGCACTAGTCGCCTGCAATTTTTGAAAGTTCCCCTTGTTTTCTCTGGTCTTCCACCATCAAACCCTGATATCCTTGTCATGGGACCACCTTGGGATCGTCTTCTTTCCGACAGTAAAAGAATTATCAAAATCGGTTCATAAACGATGAAGTTATGCGCGAACAAACATAAAAAAAAGCATATATACGGTCGAATTGAGTAACCTCCTCCTTTTTGAAGTCGGTTAAAAAGTACTGTAGCATCAGAAACAGTTTTGAAATTAAAAGAAATCTTTTCTGTTTTTGGTCTGCCAGTGGAGTTAGTATCTGATGGAGGTCCACCATTTAATTCAAGTGAGTTTGTAAGTTTTTGCCATTCAAATGGAATCACTGTCATTAAGTCTCCACCTGGACACCCACCTAGTAATGGGTTTTGCAGAAAGAGGAGTCAAGACTGTGAAAAAAAAATTACAGAAATTATTCATGGATAAGGAGGAAATTACTGAACATAAAATTATGTTAAAACTGTCTAGCTTTTTGTTTAATTGTAGAAACACTCCATCAACTGTTACTGGTATTTCACCGTCTCAAGCAGTATTAAAAATAAAACCTAGAACTAGATTTGACATGCTAAATCCATCAAGTCACAGTAAAAATGTAAGAGGTAGTTCTGATTCTGTACCAAGAGTAAAAAAGCTATTCCAGCTAAATGATTATGTTTATGTTAAAAATAAGCAAAATAAGGTAAAATTGTCAAGATTTTGAGTTATTGTACATAATTAGTTCAAATTGGTTCTGTAAATATATTTGTACATGCGGATTCCTTGAGGTCCTTCAATAATGTTATGTCTGATGATGCAGGTATGTCTAATAGTAAGTTATTACCTTCACCAAAACATGTTATTCATGAAAATATTGAGTCTGCAAGCAATTATATGACATCACCTGTATCACCAGTACATTTGTCAAATGAATACTCTAATCTTAATGTTGATGTACCATCTTGCTCTTATAATAATAGTGAACAAAACAAGGGAAGTCCAATCCGAGTGTCCATTGATGAAAATCAAGAAAGTGTTAAAGTGAGCCCGTGTACAGTGGTTCCCAAAGTTTTTAGTAGTGATTCCCCTAAACCTAAAGTGTCTCGTTATGGTAGAGTTCTGAAACCTACGCGAAAACTCGATCTTTAATTAAGACCGGGAGAAATGTTGTGAACACAGCTTAGAATTATTATTTAATTTATGGCAACCCGGTTGGCCTAGGTTCGTCCATGGTCGTCGATGGCTTTTATTTATTTATTTATAAAAAAGCACAGCCACATCACACACATTAAACTTATGCTAGAGTAATCTTAAGAACTAATGTACATGACAATTACGGCGTACATAGCATTGATTTATTTATTTTGCTACCTCGAAAAATATATTACGCTACACTAAGACTAATACAAACAAGACTTTTTTATAACGCGTATCTATTTGACATCACTGATTGTTTTGAAGACTCTGTTCACTTAATGTACGCTGATGACAAAAAAGTTTTTAGTAAAATAAGATCACCCGATGATTGTAAGGCACTTCAAGAGGATCTTAATCGCTTAAACAATTATTACTCCAATAACAAGATCACTGTTAATGTTGCAAAATGTCAATGTATCAGTTACACACGTAAGAGGAACCCGATTGTTTACTCATATAATTTTGATGGAACTGTCATAAATAAAGTCCAAGTGGTTAGGGATTTAGGAGTTCTGTTTGACAGTAAATTGGTGTTCTCAGATCATATAGACCACATTAGCACAAAAGCCTATAAGAACTTAGGATTTGTTCTTCGGTCATGTAAGGTATTTACAAACATTGAAGCTATTAAATCTGTATATTTTGCATATGTGCGCAGCATTTTAGAGTATGCGTGTCAAATTTGGTCCCCCCAATATATAATTTATAAAAAACAAATAGAGAGAATCCAAAAAAAAATCATTAACCATCTTAATTATCGCCTTCGTAAACCTCCGATGGCTTACAAAGATAGCTGTCGATCATATGATCTGCTAACGCTCGAAGAAAGGCGTAAAGTGATGGACATGTGTTTGCTCTATGATATAATCAATGGACGCCTTGATTGCCCGGAGTTGATCGCACAGATAAAGTTTAACACTCCCTTACGGCGCACTCGTCACACGCCAATGTTGCACGTTCCTAGGCACTCCACCAACTATGCCAGCAACTGTGTACTGACTCGCATTGCTCGGGCGTATAACAAAGAATTCTCTAAAGTGGATTTATTTTGCCATAATAAACGTACGTTCAAGAAGCTAATAGTCGAAACTATAGATGCAGATAAATGACAACCAACTAATTTTCTTCATCTCTTTCTTCTGTCTTCTGCTGTCAATGTCGTAATTTATTTGTTTTAAATTCAATTTCATAGTTGTTGACTGTGTTATGTATTGTTTATTCTTCTGTATTGTTTTATTATTTATAACTGTGTATGTGTGTATTTGATATTGGTCTGTTCGCATGCGTTGGAATTATACTTTACAGTTACACAGGGAAACCTATTATTGGCCATAATATCATAATGTAATATTCATACTTGTAAAATTTATTATGTATCGCTGTTGGTTACCTAAATAAATAAATAAATAAAATAAGACAGACCATAGAGAATCAAACAGTGACAAATAATTACAGCAAAGTTAAGAATATATAAAACACAAAAATTTTAATTAAAAACAATAATGTATAAAACAAACTATATATATAAAAAAATTAAAACTAAGTTGGCAAGGATAGTGTGATTTTTTTTTTTTTTTTTTGAATACTGCTAGCTTGTCGCTGAATAAATCAAGGTCGGGTGTGTTTATTACAGCATTATTGTATTCGTTACTCATTCGTATAACTGGGGATTGTAAACCGAGATTAGTTTTCACAAAAGGTGTATCAAATACCTTCGTATGTTTTTTAGCCCTAGGGTAAATTCTTGGAACTGATATAGAGAAACTTTGCAAAAGGTAACTACATTGTATTATTCCATTAAATAATTTATGAAGGAAGCATAGATCTAGCAGGCGTCTGCGATCGCGAAGGGATACCATTCCAAATTGTTTCATTCGCTCAATGTATGGCTTTCTGTGGGAGAATCCTCTTGTTGTGAACGCAAGATGCCTCGTGAAAGCCCGCTGTATGCTTTCCAGCCGTTGCGAGTGCACTGTATAATAAGGAGTCCATACACTGCTTGCATACTCAAGATGACTGCGCACTAAGGCATTGTAGAGTAACACTTTGGTTCTCTGGTGTTTAAATCCTCTGGAATTGCGCTCCAGGAATCCTAGCATCTGGGCGGCCATTGTCACTGCCTTATCAATGTGGGTTATAAATTTCAGCTTACTGTCTACTAACACACCCAGATCTCGAATTTCATTCACTTGTTTCAGTGCTACGCCACATACATCGAACTTTGTTTAAACTGGCGACTTTTTCCTCGTGAATATAATGTGATGACATTTTACAGCGTTCAGACTCATGCTGTTCACGTTACACCAACGTAAAATATTATTTAAGTCGCTCTGAATTAGGACTGAGTCCGTAATAGAGTTTACAATTTTATATAATTTAAGATCGTCAACAAATATGGAAAATCTACAATGTTTTATGTATGCGGTTATGTCATTGATGAAAATAAGGTAGAGAAGCGGCCCCAGATGAGATCCCTGCGGAACACCTGAGTCCGCATAATATACCTCAGATCCGGAGCCACCCACCACCACAGATTGTGGTCTTCTTGACAAGTATGATTTGAACCATTTCAACAGTACTCCACCGACACCAAACCATCTCAGTTTTTCTACGAGTAAGTTATGATTTACTTTATCAAAGGCGTTGCTGAAGTCGGTGTATATTGCGTCCACTTGCAGTCCCTTATCAACCTCACATGAAATCTCCGAAATAAAGGGCACTAGGTTTGTTGTTGTTGAACG
Organism: Sesamia nonagrioides; assembly: GCA_017933935.1. Taxonomy (NCBI): domain Eukaryota; kingdom Metazoa; phylum Arthropoda; class Insecta; order Lepidoptera; family Noctuidae; genus Sesamia; species Sesamia nonagrioides. The sequence continues at coordinate 155,025 of JADWQK010001572.1, read as the reverse complement.
GCCACGTCTGAAACCGTGCTGATAGTCTGAAATTTATGGATCCACCGTTTTGGAGATAATGGGACACAACATGGATTCAAAGAGCTTTGAGAAACATGAAAGTATTGATATCGGGCGGTAATTAACTGCGCTGGCTGGGTCTCCCTTTTTAAATATAGGAACAATACGAGCTCTCTTCCATTCTTCAGGGAATTTGCCTTCCGTTAAAGAACTGTTAAATATCAGCATTAACGGAAGCGAAAGAGCAGAACCGCACCTTCTAACAAATACTGGTGGAATAAAGTCAAGTTCAGCACCCTTCATTGGATCAATCTTCCTAATAGCCTTAACAACGTCAGACTCATCGAATCTTATGGTCGAAATAAAGTTCGAAGTCAAGTACTGTGACTGATGGTCAGGTGATTGATAAGAATAAAAAGGCGAAGGTGTGGACTGTATGGTAGCAATTGTTGCATATACGGAGGAAAAGTGGTTGGCAAAAAGGTTTGCTATTTCAGGGCCAGTCTTGGCGATCTCATCTCCCAGCTTTATTCTTTCAGGGATAGATGATTTACCACCGCGTTTGTTTTTGATATAACTCCAAAAGGCTTTTGGGTTTTTAGGAATACTTGTCTCTATTTTTGCTTTATATTTGGAGTAACATTCATCGTATAGTTTGTGACAACGGGAGCGGAGCAATTGGTAGTTTATCTCTGGGATTGTTAAATCTTTTATATTTCTTATGAATTTTTTCTTTTTCAAATACTAGTCTAATCAAAGAATTACTAAACCACGAGGGGAATTTAGCTCTCACAGCTATTGTTTTAGGCACTAACCTTTCAATAACAGTTCCAAGAATATTGTAAAACTCCGCAACCATACTATCCACACCATCACAGTGAAGAATTCGCTCCCGCCATTCTACACTCTTTAGTTCACTAACGATGGCTTTAAAGTCAGCTTTGTAGAAATTATATTTTTTTACAGGCTTAGATCGCAAATATGTTAAACTTCTATATGGAATATTAAGTAATACATTAGGATGGTTTGAGTAGCATTTGCTAAGAACATTTAAAGGCTTTGCAACATAAGAGTCAGGTAAACTTGTAATAGTCAAATCCAATATTTTATTGTCACAGTTATTAATACCGTTTACCTGGTAGAGGCTATTCATGTTAAGAAAATCAACAAGTAGGTGTCCAAGAGTGGTTTCGTAGTTAGATGGGCTCAAATAATTGCAGTCCACCGTGGCATTCCAAGTGATAAAGCCCAGGTTGAAGTCACCCAGAATGACCAGATCATCAGCTTGACTATTAACAAGTTCCACTTTGTCAAGAAACATTGCAAGCGCCTCCAACTTTACAGGCGGTGGCAAATACACAACGCATATTGCTAGCTTTTTTATTTTCGTTCCTATTGTTAGGTCTAAGATAACCCACATATCTTCCACTCCACTTTCCCAATTAGTAACTCTGGCTGATGGTATGTCTCTAGAAACAGCCAACATTACTCCGCCACCATCCTTACCGCAGAGACCGACATTGCACACTTAACAAAAAGTTGTTAAGTGTGCAATGTCGGTCTCTGCGGTATAGTGTGTATCGGTCATCTATCAGTTCATTGTCACAAATTTTAAGGTTAAGCCATGTTTCTGTGAATGCGATTACACTGTAACTCGTTGTTTGTACACTTTTAAGGATTTCGTTTGTTTTAGTTCTCAATCCCTGCACATTTTGATAATAAATGTCAAGCATTAAGACGAAGCAATATCAACAACATGGAAAACCACAACCAGACCTAGACTATAAGATTTAGACTTTCGAGATTTCTAGTCACAATTGACTGGCATTCGACGTCCCTTCGAACAAAAATTCGCCCATTACGAACCCAGACGAATTTATATGACATTTCCTTGGCTTTTTTCCGAGCAGCATCGTGTAACGATTTATTTGCCGGTGTCAAATGCTCCGCTACAAAAACCGGCTTTCTTGGACCTCCTAAACTGAGATGCTGAGTTGACAGTTTATCATCAGAGGTCTTCCGATTAAATTTGGTAGTCGCAGCAAGAATACTATCACGAAGGCGAGCAGTGCGTAGTTTCACTATTACTGGGCGAGGCCTGTCGTTATCGTTTGACATTTTAGCTACCCTGGTAGCATACTGAATGTCATTGTCAGATAGAGGACTCTCCACAATTTTCGACAATTGCACAACTGTGTTGACTAGGTTCTCTGAACGATGTTCTGGAATACCATTAATTTCCAAATTAGAATCACGCATGTGAAGCTCCACTGTATTCAATCTTGCTGAGATGTCCCTAATGGTTGAATTCAAGAACTCATTTTCACGTTTGAGATCATGAATGAGAGCTGTTTTCGCCTCATAGCCTGCTTTCATTTCCTCTAATTTAACGTTCATGAATTCAAGAGATTCCTGAAAGCTGTCTATCTTCCTGTGAATGTTACTAAATTCTGCCGCCACTATTTTCTCAAGAGTCGACTTTCAGAGCAATGGTGATCTCCTGTTGCAAAATTACACGCAGACTACTCTCTGTCACCAGTGTTTCAGGACCTCGAGTTTGTGAAGGTAATTTCAATTTAGCAGCAATTAATGACGAATCAACTTTGGGTTATATCGTTTTCACAACGGACTTAGGGGAAGAATGTTCAGCCGTCAATTGGGGCTTGCCGAATTTAGTTTCACTTTGTGAAATACTTTTTTAAATAATTTTGTTGGTGATTGGATGGAGTTGGTGGTCGCGCGCAAATCGACGCGACTACAGCATTGCGTGAGCTATTGAAGTCAGACTTGTTGATCTCGTTAGCTTTTTGTGGTAATGTAGTTTGTTCAGTGTTTAAGGATGTGTTTGCGCATTCTTGTTCTTCCACGCTAGGACCTTCAATTTCACTGCACTGGCCAGGACGCAAAGGGGTGTTAGAGTTATCTCGTTTTGGTGCCTTGCTGCAACACTCTGGACACTTCCAAACAGCTCTTTGCTTAATCGTCATTAGTGTGTAAGCTTTAGGCAATATATTGGCGCATTCGAGATCGTATTTTGATTTACATACTGTATAGCTTAAGAAATCTCTTCGTGGCAAGACATTTCGACAGCCCGCGCATTAATTAATAGGCGCCATTACCATTCAAAAATGTGACAAAACGTTAGAATAATCAAAAGCAAAACCTTTTATCCAAATATAAAAGTGATAAAAAGAAAAGAAAAATATTTTTTCCGTCTTGAGATTTGATCCTGCACCATCCGATTTAGCAGTACTAGCGTGTATTCTATTGACCAAATGAACTCAACATACAGTGGCGAAAGTAGTTATTATCAGAAGTAGTTATTTTTTTCAATATTTATTTCTTGTTGACGGTACTCTTCTTTTTTTTTTAGTTTTGTGATGCAAATATTATAGTTTGTAAGAACTTTTTCTTAACTTCACTAAGCTTTCGCTATATATAGGTAAAATTATCACTATTCAAAGTTTGTTTATGTCAGCTGTTATAGGTTGAACACTTCACTCACGTCACTGAACCAAATAATTGTTTAGGTATTTACATCCGCAACCGAACCGCTGACTCACTGTGTTGAGATAACAGTATCTCCAAATTCTTGTTACTTCACTATTGCTTTAAGCTCGGAACTTCAGTAAAAACTATGGTAAATTGACTAAAAATGATTTTCAAAAAAACAATTGACAATGTTGGGACTGGCCATCAAAATGTGTTGTTAATATGACATGAGTTTGAAATACAGACATGTATAAATTGACGTGAATAAAAAATATGGTTGTAGGAATATTTGTTTCATTAGGTTATGGGAAATTATTACAAATAATCATTTTATAACCAGTATTCTTCTATTTTGGGATCAGTTTTGCAATTTAATTTGTGTTTCGTAAATATGAGTGTCCAAAATTGGAGCGCTTTAATATTGAGAAGCTACGCGGACTTGACAATTGGTTGGTATGGAAATTGATATAAACCTGCAACTAACTATGCACAAGCTGCAAGATATTGCGAAAGGCGTCGAAACTGTTCCTGTGCCACCTCGACAAGACGCACCGGCTGGCGAAGCAGCAAGTTATCAAAAGAAACTTACCCAATATGAAGAGCGTGACGCATTACTTCAATGTATCATTGGCTGTAGCGTCTCCACAGAACCTAAACGTCATATACTCACTGCTAAATCCGGTAAGGTGGGATATACTTCACTCAATATATGAGAGAGAATGACAGAAGACTAGATTTGTTGTATTGTCAGTTGTTCACGTACACGAAAGACGAAACTGACGATATTGCCACACGCTCCAAGCTGCAGGCATTATTCCAACAACTCAATGACGAACTAAAGGAAGAAGGATCACTTCTCAATCATTTTGATAAACCGGATTCTGAATACTTTACCTTCACCATATCTCGAGTTCAGAAATGCTTGGGAATCCGTGCCTAAAGAAAATAGAAGTATTTCTACTTTTATGGAGCGTCTGCGTCTTCACGAACAGCGTCTCGAAGACTTGGGTACTAACCCTACTACTTCCTCGTCTACGTCTGACAACGCTTTTTACTGAATAAAAGAAAGTCAAATGTTCACATTGCAACAAGACTGGACATACTAACAAACAATGCTTCGTGCTCAAGAAATTGAAGAAAGGGAACAAGAGAAACGAAACTGTTCAAGATGATGGCGATGCATTCTTATCTCGACTTGATCATTCAAATTCAGACTGGATAGTCGATTCAGGATCGTCCCACCACGTCACATCAAGCGCCAGTTGGTTCAGAAGCTACTCACCTTTGACAACCCAAGAGCTTTGCGACTGGGAGATGATCGTGTTATGTACGCATATGGCCAAGGTATTATTGATGTTGAAATGTCTGTAGAGGGCAAGTGGCGTGCTCATCTGAACAATGTTTGGTATGTACCTCAAGCTAGACAAAATCTATTCTCAGCTGGTTCAGCCTTGGACCATGGCTATATAGAGATAGCTGACAAAGACAAGCGTATCTTCAAAGACAAGAGCGGCCAAGTTAAAGCTGTTAGTATCAGAGATACGAACGACTATGAACGACTTTGTCATCAAAACAAAAGACATGTGAAGAAGTTCTTACACGCAATGGTATTAAGTTTTCACCAGACCAGTCTGACTGTGATGGCTGTGTGTACGGGAAAATGACCAGATTGTCATTCGGCACTAGGCAATATCGTGGCACAAAACCCGGCGATCAAATTAACGCGGATGTTTGTGGTCCAATGTCAGAATTCTCACTGGAAAGAAGATACTTCGTTGTATTTAAAGATGACTTCACGAAATTCAGAAGAGTTTACTTTGAAACACAAACTGAAGTAGCCAGTGTATTACCTAAATTTCTTGCTGAAATTAAAACGGCTGGACATGTTGTTAAGGAATTACTCACAGATGGTGGAAAAGAGTTTGATAATGCCGAAGTACACCGTGTGACAGAAGCAATTGGCTTATATCATCGTATGAGTATGCCGTACACAGCAGAACAGAACGGCGCAGCTGAACGGAAGAATAGAATTCTCGTCGAGGCAGCAAGAAGCATGCTGCATAATAAAGACCTTCCTAAGAAACTGTGGGCTGAAGCTGTCAATACTGCGAACTACGTACTTAACAGAACTGGACCAACACCGATTGAAGGAAGACACCATACGAGCTTTGGTACAATAAACCACCTCATATAGATCATTTACGTATTTTTGGTACAGAATGCTTCGTACATATTCCAAGCCAAAAGCGTAGGAAGCTCGACAAGAAGGCTATGAAAGGATATTTGGTTGGATATTGCGGTGACAAGGACGGCTATCGTATCTGGGTACCTAAGAAGAATGACGTAATCATGTCAAGAGACGTACTGTTTAGATCTGAGACAGTTTCTTCTGATTTCTATAAGCTTCCGTGTATATCTGGTGAGCATGAAGATCACGATACATCTGAGATCGTTAGAACAGAAAACGCTTCTTCTTTAAGGACGTTCAAGATGAAGCCGGACCATCCAACGCAGCAGAAGTTGAAACTCATCCTGAACCTGACGCTGAAGACAATCAACACAATCTAAGAGATCGACGATTGATTCATCGTAGCTCTAGATATTACTGTTGCATCTGTTTGTCTGAAGATGAACCTCAGACTTTTAAGCAAGCAATAGAGTCAGGAAACCATGAACAATGGCGTACTGCTATGGAAGAGGAGTTGAATTCTCTCAAAGAAAACAATACGTGGACTCTGGTCAATCTACCACAAAATAGAGAAGCCCTAGGCAATAAATGGGTTTACAAGATTAAGAAGAAAGTTGACGGCTCTATCGAACGTTTTAAAGCTCGACTGGTCATCCGAGGATTTAGTCAAGAGCACGGAATCGATTACCACGAAACTTTCAGCCCTGTTGTTCGTTGGGATACAATTCGCACTATATTGAGCGAAGCTGCCATTAGAAAAATGCATATGACTCAATTCGATGTTAAGACCGCCTTTCTATACGGCGACATCGACGAGGATATATATATGAAGCAACCTGTGGGTTTTAATGATGGATCAGGTCGTGTCTGCAAGCTCATCAAAAGCCTCTATGGCTTGAAACAGGCACCTCGGTGCTGGAACAAGAAGTTCTTTCCTTTTGCTAAGATACAAATTGAAGCAAAGTGAGTCAGATCCATGCCTGTTCATAAGCGAAGATCGGCAACTCATTGTCATGATTTATGTTGATGATGGATTGATCTTATCACCAAACAAGTCACATGTGGAAGAATTTCTCAGTGCACTGACCACAGAATTTCAAGTTCGCACTTCTGAAGTTGGCTGTTATCTTGGTTTACAGATAAATCAAATGAATGATGGGTCGGTATTTATTAACCAAGAAGCCTACATACAAACTATTTTAAAAAGTTATGACATGTGTGTTGCGAACTCGGTACTTACACCGATAGATAAAAGTCAACTGACAGAGAATTGTAATTATGACAATTACAAAATTTCAAAAATTTTCATTTCAGAGAATTAGTCGGAAAATTGCTTTATTTATCGATTGTAAGTAGGCCCGATATTTGTTTTGCAGTAAACGTTTTGTCAAAACATGTTGAAAATCCCGATAAGCGGCATTATGCGATTGCTAAGCGAGTGTTGAGATATTTAAAGGGAACTCAAAGCCTTGGTATTTTATACAAGAGTACGTCAGGGCAAGAGAATACTTTCGTAGCGTACAGTGACGCAGATTACGCCGGAGATATAGAGACGAGAAGGTCGACTTCTGGTTATGTGTCTAGCCGCAGGGGGAGCAGTGTCGTGGGCTTCTAAAACTCAACGATGTGTGAGTCTTTCGACCACTGAATCGGAATTTGTGGCGGCCAGCCTCGCAGCCCAGACCGTAATATGGCTCAGTCGTCTCTACAAGGAGGTTAGAGGATCCGATGTTTTACCGACAGTTTATGTCGACAACCAAAGCGCTATAAAGCTTGTAAAGAACCCAGTGTTTCACTTTAAAACGAAACATATAGATACGCGGTACAAGTTCTTGCAAGAATTATATGAAGAGAAGAAAGTCATTGTCGCCTACGTTCCTTCAAAAGACCAGGTAGCGGATACTCTTACGAAAGCCCTGCCAAAGGATAACTTTCTCAGAACGCGAAGCTCACTAGGATTAGTAGGTAAGCCTGTTCTGATGTAGGGAGTGTTGGGACTGGCCATCAGAATGTGTTGTTAATATGACATGAGTTTGAAATACAGACATGTATAAATTGACGTGAATAAAAAAATATGGTTGTAGGAATATTTGTTTCATTAGACAAGAAGTCTGTATGATCGTATGGCAGCGCCATCTACCCATGGCTTATGAGATGTGTGCCCGAAAATCGAAATGAATCTTTGTGTCTTTCGTTTATTAAATATGTCTCATATCACGTCGTGTGTTTTAGTCTAACGCATAATACACAACACTTATCAACATGTAGAAAATTTGAAAATGAAAAATAATTTCCTATGACTAAACTAATGGATACATTTATATAATTTTTATTGGTACACTGAGAATGTGTTGGGGTACACAATGTTTAATTTATTGTCGTATTGTCAGCGCCACTTCTATATAAAACCAATGGCAATTTCTTTGTAATTTTATAACTCAAGAACGGACTCAACTATCCAAATCAAATGTCTGGGCTTTGTTTTGATTAATTAGTAGGTGGTTTATTTGAAGGTTGAACAGAATCGGTCTAGCGGTTCTTTATTTATCACATTTTTGTAACAAATGAATTCAATGAACGTTGGATCATCATCTCATCTATATATATATATATATATATATATATAAAATCAATGCCACTTTTTGTAATTTTATAACTCAAGAACGGACTCACTTATCCAAACCAAATGTGTATGCTTTGTTTTGACTAATTAGTAGGTGGTTAAAGTGAAGTTTGAACAGAAGCGGCCGAGTGGTTCTTCATTTATCACATTTTTGAACGGTGGATCATTATCTCACCACTTTGTCAGTGGCTCTTATCTGTTTTAATCTGAGATTATCATTGTAATCCCTTAATATTAAATTGATCTAAGTGTCTGTACAAGTAAAATAATAAGAATCGAACATCACGCTATAGTTATTTTTCAACATTTTCTCGAAAATACTGCCCACGATGAATGCTCATGGGATGAGAAGACACCTCAACTATCTGGAACTTCGACCTCGCCTTCCTGCCATTCCCTCAATATTTATATTGAAATCATCCGATGAAATTTGTGACATTGCTCTGCCAAACACGACAGATGCAAAATAGTAATTTTGACAAGTTTATTCTTAAAATTCCATAATTTAACCTCTACTTCGTTTCGCTACTAATCATCTGCTAACTATCGTTTATGAATAAAGAAAAGTTAAGCATTGATTAAGAGCTAACTAAATGGTTAATTAAATAGTCGCTAATTAATGATTAGCGAGTTTTTTTATGAATATGGGTGTAACAGTCTTATTCATAAACTTTAATCAATTGCTAAGCAAATGATTAATAAAATTCTTATTCATAAACGCTAAGAGGATGCTAAGCAAATGATTACTAACTGTCAAAATTAAACATCATCGGACCACTGCACTGTTTAAAGGACAATATGGCGGATTTTATTTGAATCAGCTGATTGATTTAACGGAATCATTATGCTTCGAAGTTTTTTAAATGTCGAATAGGTAGTGCGTAAATGGACGTCGAAAACCTTTTCTTGGATTTCCTAAACGCCGTAGAAAAGTTATATAGTTTTGAACTTATGTAGGTCCGAAAACATGGATTCCATCAGGTTCAAAGAAGGTATTGGCTCACTTTATGTAGACAATGGTACCGATTCTTTTGTTCACAAACTAAACTAATTTTATTTTATGTTCAGTGCGTCTTTTTTCTTTCTATATAACCACACAAGATCACCACACTCACTCATCGTTTCACAACATGACTCCACAACTAATTCTGCAATATTATAGGCAGGTATTTCTTATATCTATTAGAATTTGTCTTTGTCCCTTGCACGGTATCTCCGTTAAAGCTAATTCTAGCCATGGAAGTTTGAGATCAGGTTTTTCTTCAAATACCTATGTATTTGAAGAAAAACCTGGTCACAAGATTTCATGCCAATAACTAAGTTCCTACTGGTATAACGAAGAGACGTATAACAGGACGACGCATCACACCGCTCTTGGTTTTGACGTCGATATAGATCAGGCACCAGTCTCTCACAAAGGTGGAATTCAGCTGAGATTTTTTTTTTTTGTACACACTATTATAAATCAACTTTCTGAAGAGAGAATAAATGATAAATTATTATTATTATTTCATTAAGAAAAGGATAGAATATAAAATATGAGTTTAGTTCTGTCAAATTAAGATAAGTAGGTACTTCATAGACAGTTTTGGTGTGATTAAAAACACATCGATTTACGTCAGGCGCGGACTTATCTGACAGGAATAAGAGCAAAGTAATAAATTTATATTGTGTCGTTTTCTTAATAAAATGAAGTTTGTGGACAAGGGGATCATATTCAATGTTCCTCATATCCGTGACACTCTGGTAATTTATTTAGATTTCAACTTTATTTCCCATGTATGACATATTGAAGTCTCAAACGTAAACGGACGCTGTTATAAAAATTTAAAAGAACAATATTTAAACGGTAGACCACTAATTAAATTCAATATAATTGTGTTACACATAGTACAAACAGTATAGAAATTAATAAGTTACTTGCATATTGTGCCACAAGAGTTTCAAGAGTCACAAGAGTTCTTTTTATATCGCATTTGAATGCGATATAAAAAGAACTCATGATGAGAAAGATTTTAAAAATAAAGTGAAAAACTGCATAAACATTGAGTTTCAAGGTTTTCATATCGAAACAGATTTATATTTTCCCGAATTGGGATAAGAGCAGTAGTATGGAGTTCAATATGTATAAGTTCCATGTTCTATGTTACGGGTTTGGTTTCCGCTCTCAGTACCTCAAGTGGACATTTGTACGTGGTACGATAATACGGATATTGATACGTATAAGTTTAACATATTTTTAGATGACAACTAATTAATAAAACGATGGAAATAAACAAGTATTTAATTTCACACATTTATTTTATATTTCACTACAACTTTCATGTTTGGGGTTTAAATCCTCGGGTCATGAAGACCGAGTGCTCTTGATATTTTTAAGAAAATTTTGTAAGTACTGATAGGTACTTTCCATGGTCCAAGGGCTGGCTTTTACCTTGTCCAGAAGCCAAATATTGTCAGATAACGTGGCAATGTCGCTTATATTTGGATACATTTGATTGTCCAGTCGGCAGCGACGTGGATGAGTTTTTGATTCTGCTCTTTAATTTGTGCAAGAAAAAGGTTTTACATAATATAAGATTCAAATTCTAAAAGTATTGAAGTAGAAACATCAAATTAAGAGAGTGGGAAATAGCACTTATGACTAAATGTTGAAAGAAAATTGCAAACATGTGATAATAAGAATAAAACTAAAATGGAAGTAGATGAAAATAAATATTGGCAAAAGAGAAATAACAAAGGCAGAAGGCAAATGGATGAAAGAGATTAAATGAATGAAGTAATGGGTAAGTTACGGATTACAATTAATAGCGACAATGAATAAGTGATTGCCAACAGACTGGACTGCCTTTAAATCCAGCACTGCTGCGGCAGACATATTGCAACCGTATGAAATTCTTGATTGTGTTTGTGAGTATTCATTTTTTTTTATATTGTATGTTACCTTTTTGTATCTGTTTGTATGAGTCTTGGTACTTGATCTAAACTGAATTTATTTACGAAAAGAAGCAAATGAAAAGCTAGTAAATGATAAGGAGATATCAGATAATGTAAGAGAAAAACATGATAGAAATAGGAAGAATACTTAAATTAGTTTAGAATTATAGAAATTCATACTGAAGTAAAACTATTGTGTATGTGGTGACAAAACTGAACAGACGCAAAGACAACATGGCGTCCACGGTGAACAGTCCACACGTGCTCATTTTCCTGAACGAAGCTTCCTCCATACGTTGAATGTTCTGACACACTGAGAGTGTATGATTATCTGTAAATAGAGCAAATAAATTATTGAACATTCCATATTCAAGCGCAGGCCGGTGTCTGCATTCATTCTCTTAGCACTCTTCACATAGTCTACATTCTTCTTTGGGCTTAGCGAGACCAAAATTATATGGTAGGGTATGCGGGCGGTGAGCAGTGGGCAGCTCGCCGTCCGGTAAGAACGAGGCCCGAGTCGACGGCACGTTGTGTTTCACGCGCGCCTCAAAGAGTTGTCAGCACATCGTGACAGGGTCCAAGAAGACCGATGCCTCCTGAGCCAGGGTTGCGGGTTGTTTAAACAAGAAAATATGGCCCTGGCGCACAGGCAAGTGATGAATTACGGATGGGTTTTATTCAGTAAAAGTCTGACACCCTTCGGCTCCGTCCAGAGCGGGAGTCGTCTTTTGATGATTTCCCATCCCAAAAAAATAATTACAACCTCCGACGGACCATTTCGGGAAAGTTTTAAGATGGCATAAAGGCAATCGTAACTACCTACCATCAGTTGAGCCACCCCCTTTCTTGCCCTATTTACCATCCAATAACTTAGAATATAAGATAAGAAGAGATAATGTTTACCTAAATGTATGATTGAACACATGTGCATTGTCACTGCATCCCGGATGTCTCTCATGGCGTCGTAGAATCTCTCACAATTCACGCTTAAAGATACTACTAACAGTAAACTTTTTAGCAACCATAGTATTGAAACAAATATTACTACACCGAGCTGTGAATGAGACATAAAAATTTAAATAGTACATTTAGGTACATAGTTATTAACTTTACTTTTTTTCTGATATACTATATTAATTTTTAAACTGAACATGGATCGTCAAATTCGAAACTATGAGGAATAGTGAAAATATAGTTTAAAAAACTATGAAAACGTGCTTTTTATGAATATCAAACTAAAAAGTTAAAAATATTTTTTAAAAAAGCGTGAGGCGCTAAATATACAAAAATTATGGCACAAAGCGACTCACGCTTTTTTAAAAATTATTTTTAACTTTTTAGTTTGATATTCTTTAAAAGCATGTTTTCTTAGTTTTTTAAACTGTATTTACTTTCAACTTTTCAGTTCCATATTCTTTTTTAAAACATGAAAAGAACGAACGAACGTATTGAAAACGGTGGGATATTTTACAGTAATGAACCGCTTACTCATAGTCCAAAGAGTTAGAGCCGGACAAACAAACAAACAAACGAGCAAGCAAGCAAGCAAGCAAACATACTAGTGAAGCTAATAAAAACAAGTAAACAGCACTCAAAAGAGTCACGGGTTCTATTTTGATTAAAACCATCGATATTGAACATAAGAATAGATATATAAGATAATAAGGACCAAATTATATAGAGATAGAAGATAATAAGGACCAAATCATACAAATAAAATAATGACGTGGAAAATTTAACTAAATACTTCAGTAGGCTACGGCAAATTTTAGCAATTCCTCATAGTTTCGGATAAGGCCATCCACGCCCACTTGAAAAATTCACGCAGTAGGTATGCCAATAAAATGTTGTTCGATTAAAAAAATCAAGAAGAAAACACTTACCAAGTAATACTTTGAATGATGTATTCCCATCTTTAATAACGCGGCTATGCTTATCAACATGCGAGACGCCGCACTAATTATACTGAATGCAATCTGAAAACAAAATTATGTAATTACGGAGATTGTCCCAAAACTTTCCCCATGGGCTGAGAACATGTCACTTATTTACAAGAATAACCTGGTATTTTTAAAAGCATAACTTTACAGGTGTGAATTTTAAACATTGTAGTGTTTATAAATTCTAATATATTGATAATTTTACTGTAGTAACATTTTCTGAGAAGAAAATGAAGAATGCCGCGGTTTTATAAAAAATAAAATTTGTCATCCCGGTTTTTCAATATCAAATAATAAAAAAAATCGTTTTTGACCATAAGTCATGTTGTTTTTGTAAAAAGACAGAGTGTACTTACGGGCAGAGCAAAAGTTTTCTCAACAAGCTTGTAAGCTTCCAATATGCTTACATACACATCATACTTGTTCTGCCAATAAGATTCAATTTCGGAATAGGTAATATTTTCCACCCTTCGGACATCTTCAACCCAAACCACTAAGAGTTTACATAACAATTTCATTACAAATAAAGCGTACATGACATTTATATCAAAAATGATTACATCATAAACTAATAACATATTGATATAACCCATACCAGGGAGAGCATTAAACATAAAGATAATTACAAAAATAAAAACACTATTGAGACATATAACTGAAACCCAGTTGTAGATTTTCAAACTTCTGAGGTCTTCTCCGTTCACTTTGAGGAGAGTGAGAGCATGCTGGATCCTTGAAACTAACGAAATGTTTTGATGGCAATATTTGATATTGCCATAATAATTCAAAATGTACCCAATCGAGTCGGAAACGTTATTATAGATAGCGGACCAGTCAAGGATTAAGAACACGTCCTCGCGAAAACCGGCAAATGTGCTAAAAAAACGAAAGAAGTGGTAGACGCGGAGTGTGATCATGCAGGAGACTGCAACAAAATTGTAGGTAAAACTGTTGACTGTGATGGTGTTGTTCTCGCGAATTTTGTACTTCGAACAGATGAAGAGGGTCTGCATTAGATTTAACGGCCTTAGAACCGAAAGTAGATCATTTCCAATGTGGTTGTCGAACATAACTTCTCTATAAAACGGAACGATTGGTGCAGTCTCCATCGAAGCAGTATTTATTAATGATTCTACTCTGGTCATTGCTGAAAACGTATCCGAGGTACAACTAAACTGTTCTGTTTGATGAAATCGTTAACAAAGAAATTGTGATCCATCAAACTTAGTCAATACTTTAATTATCTAATGGCTTAATACGTTTTATCATTTTGACTTTTATTTCGATTATTGTCGTTGGGGCTAGTAGCTAAGTAACTAATAATAACCGCAGATGCATCGATTAAAGGCTAAGCTACGGTTGCCACGGTCGATCTGTTGATGCGTGATCCATTATATTCCTTGAATAAAATCGAGTCTCAGACGCCCCGTAACAACTATTTATATCATAGTACATTTCGATTTATTGTAAATTACTTAGTTACTGTCCATGGACACCTCGAATGGAAAAACTTAACCCTTATACGATCACTTCGCTCTCTATCCGCCGTTCATGAATATGGGATGTATTTTCATTATGCATGTATTCTTCCTATCTAAATCTATATACAGAGTGGTGCTGACAATACGACAATAAATGAAAACACAGACCATGCTGGTTCATAGGAATAATCCTGAACCATATAAAAAAACCTATCATCAAAAATTAAAAAAAATGAAAATTTCAAACAAGATAAATCGCATAAAATTGCAAACGGAATACAACATCCTTTAAAATATTGGTTCAGTGACCTCCGATCAGCGCGCGACAGTGCGTTCATGTATCGACTTGCTTTTTCTCGCCATTATTATTAAAATTTAGTACCGCAGGATGCGGCGGTTATCAACATCTAAGCGTTTCCTTATTGTTGTGAACAGAGCTTAAAATTATTATTTAATCTATGGCAACCCGGTTGGCCTAGGTTCGTCCATGGTTGTCGATAGCTTGGGGGACTCCCCACAGCGCAGACTTCCACGTAGTGTTCCCCGGGCAACGCCGTGTCTGACCACCGTAACGGAGTGGCAGACCGGTGGCTAACGTGCTGTTATACCTTTACAATGTTAGTGGAATGGCTTAGCAACGCTCAGATGTGCCACATCAACATTATGGGTTACAGTACGTTATTCATGAGCCCAGCGAGGCAGTTGGTTCTAAATCTCGGTACGGGTCGGAGGTCCTAACTCTTACTATTTCTTCTATTTCTATAATCTAAATCCATATAATTAATTAAATCCTATTCTAGCCTAAATAATAGTTTTTTTTAAAAACAAGATTCCCAAGTCTCGTATAATATTTGGTGGCAGCGGTGGGATACGAAAATCCCCTACCCGAATACGTCTTCGAAGAAAACTGAAGTGCCAGTGAAATCAAGTGTATTAATTAAGTGTATAAATATTCTAAATCTACTTCGAAAGTGCTAAAAGTCAAAGCAAGTTACAAACGTGTCAGTGCAAGAAATCTAAGTGCTCAACCGACATCCTGTCTTGAGTGTTGCATCCAGCAACCGAGACCGGCTTCATCCTCTGCTGGTCCAGAGGTCTACTACAACTACTGTTCAGCTGTTTACCGCTGGAGAAGCGGTCACGATGTTCCAGAATATCCTCACAATGATGGCGTTCCTGTGAGTGATCTAAAAGTCAACTACATCTACTTTGGCCATTACAACATCCTAGCACGAATACTAGAATTAACTCAGAGTCCATACTATTCTTAGGTAACTATTTTAATACCATAATTTTATTGTACACTGTTCATACATTGTTACCGATAAGACCTTATTGTAACGCTCCTGATTATTTTGTTTAGACTACGCGTTTCGATTACGCGTCTATAACACTGAGTCACTTATACAAAGTAACATAAGCTAGAGGCGATTTCTTGTTATTAAGATAAGTTATATTTTATTGTTTAAAATCAAATCATGGCTTCTAAACATGATACAAAGGAGGAAGGTTCCAGTGGTTCTAGAAATACGAGAGCCGGAATTGAAGAAAAAATAGAACTCGGTATTCTATTCAAATTCATCAAACCATTCGATGGTTCCAGGGAAAAGTTGAATCCCTTTATCACTAACTGCGAGAGCGCCTTTGACATTGCTACTAAAAGCCAAAAATCTATCCTATTCAAATATATTCTAAGTCAATTAACAGATAAAGCTGAAACTACATGTAGTGTCAAAGAGTTCGAGTCCTTTGATCAATTCATCGAGTTCCTAAAACATCAATTTGGTGAAAGAAAACACTATGCTCATCTACTCACTGAACTTCAAGATTGTAAACAAAACTCTTCTGAAACAGTCAATCAGTTTGCATTAAAAATAGAAACATGTTTAGCGAAATTACTTACGGAAATAAACATTTCCATTCCAACAAAACGCAAAACAGAGTTAACAGGTCGTGTAGCTGCAATGCAAGATCTTGCACTTCACACTTTCATAATAGGTCTCTTACCACGTATATCACAAGTCGTTAGATGTCGCAACCCCGACTCGCTAAACTCCGCTATAAGTTTCGCAGTCGAAGAAGAGAAAATTATATCTAGCATCTATAAAAGATCCGCTTCCAGTACTCACTACAATAATGACAGATTAAAAAACACTAATTATCGCCGTGACTCCCAATCGTCGCGTTTTCCAACTCCGCGGAATCACCAATCTGATCATTCAAAAGTAAATACCAACGATATGATATGTCGCTACTGCAAAAATATAGGCCATACTATTGAAAATTGTCGCAAAAGACAATACAACAACAGTAGAAATCAATCTACTACTTCCACTTCCGATGGCCGTCAATCTAATTCTACACGAACTTCAAGTTCTAGGCCAGCTCGTAAAGTTTTCGTCTTAAAGAGAAACGAGGAAGATAATCTAGATGAAACCAATCAAGATGATTTAAACGAGTCAAATTTCCTGAACGGTATCGCGCAGGAAATTCGTCCTACTATACTAAAGCCGATGCCCCTATCTTCACTGTATCCCCTGAATCAATTACTAAATCCACTGAATCGCGTACTAAATCCACTGAATCGCGTACTAAATCCACTGTATCTATGAAAAAAACAAATCCTAAATCCACTGAATCTATGAAAAAGTCGATTACTAAACCCACTGAATCACTTACCAAACCCACTGTATCTTTGAAAAAACAAATTACAAAATCCACTGAATCGCATATTAAACCCACTGTATCTAGGAAAAATCCGTCTACTAAATTCACTGAATCGTTTACTAAATCCACTGTATCTATGGAAAAACCACTTACCAAATCCTCTGAATCGCTTACTAAATCCGCTGAATCACATACTAAATCCACTGTATCTATGAAAAATCCATTTACTAAATCCACTGAATCGTTTACTAAATCCACTGTATCTAAGAAAAAACCCACTACCAAATCTACTGAATTACTCACTGAACACACTGAATCCGCTATTCCTACCAAATCCTGTAAAGTGCAAAACCCAAACATGAAATCCTCCGATAACTCACAACATCTGAAACAGAAAACAAATGTGAAAATCTATAAAATACATCAAAACACAGAGAAAAGATACTTACCTCACGTAATAATCGATACTCCGGTTGCCGATAAGCCTTTATCCTTCTTAATTGACACGGGTTCCTGTATAAGTCTGCTGAAATTAGATTCTATGTCCAAAGTCCCAAAGTTAAGTGATGATATAATAATCCTCAAAGGAATTGATCCTGGAGAAGAAACAACTTCAACCCTAGGCAGCTTTAAAATGCAAACATTCAAAAAACATGGCAAACCTTATATTCATGATTTTCACGTTGTCAAAAATATTAGCCTAAGTTTCGACGGCATCATAGGTAACGACCTCCTGAAAAACTTAGGTTGCCAAATCGACTATCTTCAAGGAACTTTACAAATAGATGAATATTATATCGACGTCTAATTCGCTGAACCATTATATAACATTCCACCTCGTACTGAAACTGTAATTGAATGCACAGTAAGTAATCCAAATATAAAGGAAGGTCTGCTCATAGACCAACACATCTCTGATTCGTTATTAGTAGCCAACTGCGTAGTTCGCGTGAAAGAAAACAACCGTATTAACATTACAGTTGTCAATATCTCCGAAGAGTCCGTTATACTCCAATCTAACCTTAATCTAACACTAGAACCTTTAGGCACTCAAACCTGTTCAAAACCTCAAGAATCATTGCCTCTTATGCACGTTTCTACAAGAACTAAAAAGGTTCTCCAGCATCTTAGGATGTCTCACCTCAATGAAGAGGAATATAATGCCCTATTACAAGTCTGTACAGACTTTTCCGATATCTTCCATATCCCTGGCGATAAGCTCACATACACTACAATTGCCGAACACAATATCAGAACAAATACAGATATTCCTATTCAAACTAAATCTTATAGATTTCCTGAGTGTCATAAAAAAGAAGTTGAAAGTCAAATTAACAAAATGCTTGAAGAAAACATCATAACACCTTCTAATTCACCATGGTCCTCACCCATTTGGGTTGTGCCCAAAAAGCTGGATGCTTCGGGACAACAAAAATGGAGAATCGTTATTGATTATAGAAAACTCAATGACATTACTATTGGAGAAACATATCCTATTCCACAAATAACTGAAATTTTAGATCAATTGGGGAAAAGTCAATACTTCACAACTTTAGATTTAGCCTCAGGCTTCCATCAGATTCCAATGTCCGAGCAAGACGCTCCCAAAACCGCCTTTTCTATAGGTACCACAAGGTCATTTCCAATTTTCGAGAATGCCATTTGGGCTGAAAAATGCCCCTTCTACCTTTCAAAAAGTAATGAACACATGCTTGTGTGGACTTCAAGGCTCACGATGCTTTGTTTATTTAGACGACATTGTAGTGTACTCACCTGACTTACCAAGTCACATTCAAAATCTGTCCGCTGTTTTCGATAGGCTCAGGAACTATAACCTGAAACTCCAACCAGATAAATGCGAGTTTCTATGCAAAGAAGTGGCTTACCTTGGTCACCTCATCAACAAAGACGGTGTTCAACCGAATCCTAGAAAAGTCAAATATATCACTGAATTCCCAAAACCAAAATGCCCAAAAGATGTAAAATCTTTTCTTGGACTCGTATCTTACTACAGACGTTTCATACCTGACTTTTCCAAACTAGCAAAACCATTAACATCTCTCCGAAAAAAGGACGCACCGTTCAATTGGAACAATGAACAACAGCTCGCTTTCGAAAACCTAAAAACTAAATTAGTGACGTCACCGGTGTTAATATACCTCGATTTTACCAAACCTTTTATCCTCACCTGTGACGCTTCCAACTTCGCTGTTTCAGCCATATTATCCCAAGGTCCAATCGGAAAGGACCGTCCAATCGCTTACGCATCTCGAACACTCATAAGGCTGAGTGTAACTATAGCGTTACCGAAAAAGAATGCTTAGCTATTATCTTTGGAACTAAAGCCTTCCGACCCTATCTGTACGGAAATCGATTTACCATAGTCACTGATCACAAACCACTACAGTGGTTATTCAACTGTAAGGATCCTGGCTCTAGGCTAGTACGCTGGAGACTCAAATTAGAGGAATTTGACTATAATATTGTATACAAGAAAGGGAAAATGAATACTAATGCTGATGCATTGTCTCGATATCCAGTTAACCCTATTCAAGGTAAACCTTCGACAACCTCTGATCCTCTATTACTAGACCTTGACACTGAATTCGATGATCCTTTAGAGGATCCTCTTATAATTTTTCCATCTCCCATTCCGTTCTCTTTCGAAGATAACGACCTGCTAAATCAAGAAATAAATCCCGACTCTAATATACTACAAAACCCTATACCGCAAAATGAACCAATACTATCTCCAGATCTCATAGATCTAGGACCAAACTTACCTTACCTTGAAACTAGCCCTAACAGTGCTGACCTTAACCTTGACTTCGACTCGTTACAAATTCCCTCACCAAATGAGCAATCAAATCTAAATGAAGACAATTATTCCCAATTCCTAAAGTCAAATAAAAATAATACTTGCAACACAATTCTAAAAGAACACAACGAAAGCCTACTAAAAACAACATGTAAGGTAATATTAATTCCTACATCAATAGACTTAGATGAATCAAATCCCTACATCCCCGAAATTCTCCTAAATTCCGACAACGAAGACGAAATCCTTAATTATGAAAAAGAATTATACCACTTTTTAAAAACTGAATACGACGGCAAAACTGTTTACTTCATCTTTACAAAAGTTCACCACTTTGACGAGTTACCTTATCATGCTATTTATGAGACTCTGAAACGAATTAGAAGCGAAATCCTGAAATCCGAACAAATAACAGACATTGCTATCTCTCATTTCAAAAATCCATTTGATAATCACTCCTACACCAAAATCTACAATATCCTAACTCATATTTTTCACAACACAAACATTCAAATCCACGTTTACCTAAATAAAACAATATACCCTACTCTGAGTGAAAGACCCAAAATCATGCGTGAAAACCACGATATTCCTACAGCCGGGCACTTAGGCTCGACGCGAATGTATAACAGAATCCGAGAACAATTCTATTGGAAAGGGATGCGAAGCGACATAGAAGACTATGTCAAGAAATGTAAACTATGTCAGGAAAATAAAGCACTGAGAAAATTAAATAAGGCCCCAATGGAAATCACTACTACATCCACAACACCGTTTCAAAGAATAGCACTGGACATAGTAGGACCTTTGCCCGAGTCCGGTCCCGCTAAACTAAAATATATGCTCACCTTACAAGATGATCTTACGAAATATTCAACCGCTTACCCGATACGTAGTACAACCGCCGAAGAATCTAGCGATTGTCTTATTCATTGTATATCCTTATTCGGAATTCCTAAATCTATATTAACTGATCAAGGTACTAACTTTACGTCCGACCTTTTTAAAACAACTTGCAAATTCCTTAAAATTAAACAATTATGGTCATCGCCTTACCACCCTCAGACGCAAGGAGCTTTAGAACGCAGTCATTCGACTCTCAAGGAATATTTAAAATCCTTCGTAAATACAGACCAAGACAACTGGCCGACTTACGTCTATACAGCTATGCTGACTTATAACACGACGGAACATTCAACGACAAAGTTTACTCCTTACGAGCTAATATTTGGTCATAAACCCTTTATTCCTAACTCCATCTATGAAACTGAACCTAACACAACCTATTCAGACTACATTAGAATGTTACAACATAAATTTAAACACACTAGGGAAAAAGCCTTGGAAAATATATTAAAATCCAAGGAATCCTCTAAATCCTATTACGACTCTCATACTAAATCACCACCACAGTACAAAGCTGGTGACTACGTCTACCTTAAAGCCCACCTGAGGCTCAAAAAGGCACTCTCACCTATCTGGAAAGGACCTTACAAAATCATTAAAGTTCACAATAACAACACAGCTACACTTCTTATAAACAGACGTCATGTGACTCATCATTTCGATCAAATGAAACCTGCGGTAATTAACGGCTCCGTACTAATGTTAGAGATCGATTAAAATAATCAATCATTAATTATTTACATGTAAATATTAGCTAGTAATTAGAATAGGTCTTTAACGTAGTCTAACTGATTTCATTAATTCTATTTCAGCGCCACGGTCAATGCGCATCAAGACTTTATCAAGCCTCTTCCTTCTAGTTCCGGTATATACTTCGATAACATAGGAAAACTTAAAGCGATTAAGGGAAAGTTAAATATAATTAGTCATGTGAACATTTCTCTTATAAATCCCCACCTTTCTAACCTCAACGATATCATGGGCATACTTATGAAAACATGTCAAAAATCAAGCAATCTTCAATGCGATGGTATACTATCTCCACTCACATTTCGGTACAACGAAATTAAACGCGAATTTGACTCTATCTCACATCTAATGTCAAAACGTAATAAACGTTCAGCTTGGTTCGCCGGAATAGGCACCGTTTTCAAACATGTTTTCGGCACTCTAGATGAAGACGACGCATCAAAATACGATTCCGCTATTGAATCATTTCAAAACCACGAGAAAAAGCTCGCGGAACTAATGAAAGAAAATATCTTAATTACTACTACTTCTCTAGAATCATACAAAGAAACGATTAATAAATTAAAATATAACGAAGTTTCTCTCAAAAATACTCTAAGCCAACTCTTACTACAATTAAATAATATCACAGAAACTTCTAAAATCCTGATATCCGAAACTAAATTCTATTCCATACTTGCTAATCTCGAAAGTTCTCTACTAGCATTGTCGTTTCAGCTTGAAGACATAACAAACGCTATCCTGTTGTGTAGTCAAAACATCCTGCATCCAAACATAATAAGTCCAACGCAATTATACTACGAACTCGTTGATAACGACAGGCACCTACCTAGAGACACTGTAATTCCTGTA
This sequence comes from Sesamia nonagrioides, assembly GCA_017933935.1. Taxonomy (NCBI): domain Eukaryota; kingdom Metazoa; phylum Arthropoda; class Insecta; order Lepidoptera; family Noctuidae; genus Sesamia; species Sesamia nonagrioides. Next base: position 132,368 of record JADWQK010001572.1, on the reverse strand, counting down.
ACGCTAAGTCTAGATAATATCCATTTAATATTAAGCATATCTGAAGTCGCTTGTTATTATTATAAGAATAAACTTGTATTTGTATTACAAATTCCTTTAGTTACTAATGATGAATTTATTTTGTACCATAATTTAGCATTACCGACCCCTCATGGGTCAGATAATCCTAATACTTTTAGTTTAATTTTACCTTCTAGTTCGTATATTGCTATTTCTAAAGATAAGCTAAACTTCTGTAATCTAGATACCCTAGATAAATGTAAAACAATGTACTCTGAGTTATTTCTATGTGAGATACCTACGGTATTGTTGACAAGCGTCAGTCCTACATGTGAAAGTGAATTACTAACTAAAACTATTAGTGCTATTCCTACTCAGTGTGAAACCAAAACAATTGTTGGCGAATTGGACATTTGGAAATCGCTTATAAACAATCAATGGATTTTCGTGCAGTCTCGTTCAAGCAAAATGTCAATGAACTGTAATAACTCCGAATTACGTGAAATGATAGTATCCGGAACTGGTATACTACGGATTCCAAATCAGTGTACAGTCTACACAAAAAGTGCAAAACTTATATCGTCAAAAGACTCAATCAATGTAGAAATTCCTATTCCTAGATTAGACTTTAGCATTATAAATGATCCATGTTGTAAATTAGATAATAAGTCTACTACTAGTTTAAATAATATCATATCCCCTATTTTACTACAAAATATCGACTTAGATGATTTAACTTTAAAGAAACAAAATAATAAGTTATATTCAGATTTAAATAAACTTATTAATGATGAACCTATTCTAGTAAAATACGGGACACACTATTCTATTCTAACCATATGTATTTTAGTTATACTAATTTCTTTTATGTCATTCAAGTTATGCAAAATTATTTGTAAACATAGATCTAAGTTCTATATTTCTTGTGTTAAACCAATGACTCATACCGATGACGATATCAGTAATTATAATATTAGTACTGAACCCGAAAACTCTTCAATTCCATTACCTAGATTACGTGATATACACACATCAAAAGTGTCTAGGGATCAACATATATTTTTGCAATAACTTTTCTCCTGATTGATATTAATTAAAATTTTCTTTAAGTATTCATCAAATAAAGTGTTTTCGTTTGTCACAGTAACGATAAACCAAGTCACCTTTGCATTAATAAAGAAATTTGCCATTTTCCTAATAAAGGGATATTTGACATTTGAACCACTAACACAAAAGTTCGAAAAAAAGACTGAAATAACAGTTTTCTCTAAAATTTTATTGGGTAACTTAAACAATTAATAATCCGTGTTTCTACCGCGAACACTAACAACACAAGAACATCGGTTTGGCATACTCAAAATGAGTTCATCCAAATCACGCTGTGGAATGGCCGCCCATGTTCGTTGCAACAACAAAAAAAGGTCTTCTTGCGACTGGATACCCTCCATATTCGGCAGAGCTCTTCTCTGTAGCATATCCCATGCATGCTCAATCGGGTTCAAGTCTGGCGACTGAGCAGGCCAGGGCAGGACATTGATGTTAGCTGCGGCGAGAGTCTGTCTTACAACTCTTGCGGTGTGCGGTCGTGCATTATCATGCATTAACTGAAATAAGGGACCGATTTGCACTTGTAGAGGAACGATGACGTCTGATACAATCGTTTCAGCATAAATTTGAGCGTTGAGGTTGCCTCTGATCCAAATCAACTCAGTTCTTCCGCCGATCCAAATACCCGCCCATACCATGATGGTTCCACCACTATAAGGATGGACTTCCTGGCAGGATTTTAATCGCTGTTGGCGTCCAGGGGTTCTCCAGTGTCGTATACGTCTTGTATCCGGTCTCATACCAAAACGAGACTCATCAGAAAAGCACACGAAACGCCATTGTTCTTCTGCCCAATTTCTGTGTTCAAGAGCCCATTGATATCGAATCCTACGATTGTGCATTGCTATAGGTGGTACCCGTAGCGGTCTTCGGGAATGAAGGTTCACTTCATGCAAGCGGTTTCTGACTGTTTGGTCGCTAATTAAGTTCCCTGAAGAGTGATGAAGCCTCACGGCTAACATCATGGCGGTTATTGTTGGAGCTCTTCGAGTTAAGATTTGAATGTATCGGTCTTGTCTCCGTGTGGTGCAGCGATACCGTCCTCCATGGCGCTCAGCCACGGTACCAGTGCTTCGGTAACGTGTCCAAAGTCGACTGATAACACTCTGACTTGTATTCAGAGCTAAAGCCACAGTACGTTGCCGGGAACCAGCTTCTATCATTCCCACGGCTCTGAGCATTTCTTCCCTGCTTAAATGACGTCGCCGCTCCATAATAACGTTGGTTTTAATCAGTAGTAGGGAAACAGTAGCACTAATAATGTCTTCAATGCGTTGTATGTTTTTATAGGGAAAATATTGACAGCTGATTTTCATCTTTTACTCGAATTTGATTCACAGTTCCTGATTCAAATTATGAAATGCACCAAAAAGGATCCATATAAATTTATAAAATCATAAATTTATTACAAAGCCACATCTCAATCTCAAGAAATCCGCATAAAAATGCTTGATCCCTAGACACTTTTGATGTGTGTAGTTTAAATTCCTGAATTTCGGCTTTTATCCTCGAATTTCAGTCTTATGGGGGGGGGGGCTGTTATACCTTTACAATGTTAGTGGAATGGCTTAGCAACGCTCAGATGTGCCACGTCAACATTATGGGTTACAGTACGTCATTCATGAGCCCAGCGAGGCAGTTGGTTCTAAATCTCGGTACGGGTCGGAGGTCCTAACTCTTACTATTTCTTCTATTTCTATAATCTAAATCCATATAATTAAATAAATCCTATTCTAGCCTAAATAATAGTTTTTTTTTTAAAAACAAGATACCCAAGTCTCGTGCGCTGTGACTTACGCGATCTGCGAAATTTTATTTTATCTGAGGGCGATTGCGTGCATTGAGGTTTTTATTGTGGGTTTTATTTTATTGTGGGTAGGTTTTAATTGAGGTTTTATTTGTTTTATTGTGGATTTGGTTTTTGGTTGTCGTCATGCCGAAACGATCACGGAATGCGTCCGGGCGTTTCGTCCCAAAAGGTCCTTCTCAGGGCCAACCAAACGGCCCTTCTCAGGGCCAACCCAAGCGCCCTTCTCAGCGCCATTTGGACGAGTGTTCGGCGTCGGAGGCCAGCCGCGCACCATCCGCGGCAGGCTTCTGCGGGGAGGACGAGTTCTCCGACTCGAACATGGGGTCCGTAGTCGGGGACTCGTCGTCCGTATGTGGCGTGGCTGCGGACCGCAGCCTGAAGAGGGCCTACCTGAGGCTCGGGTCCGAGGGATCGTCGGACTCGGCCAAGGGTAAGCCCAAACAGAAGAAGCCGAAGGCGAAGACTGCTACGCCTTCGACTTCTCCACAGGCCGGCAAACACGATGTGGGTCTGGCGGACGCCCAGCTCCGGCTCAGCTTGGCCAAACGGGCCGATCTCGAGCTGGAGCTGGAGGAGAAGGTTGCCGCGCAGGAGAGAAAGGCGCGCGCAACGAAGGCGAGGGCCGGATACGGTTCGGCCCTCGTCAGTTTCGACGGCCTATCCATGGCTGAGTTGGCCCGCTTAGCGAAGGAGGACAGGAAGAAGATCGTCGAGGTCGCCTCCAAGTCCTCCAACCTAAAGGGGACCTTCCAGAAGGCCCTAAAAAGCCGTGCAGCAAGCTTGCACGGCATAATAATGGAGCTGACGTAGCGCACTGCGTCAGAGAAGATGCGGCAGCTGCAGGCGAGGGTGGATTGCCTGCAAGCAGAGGTCAGCCAGCTTCACAAGAAGCTGGCTGAAGCTACGGCCCCCGCCCCGTCAGCAGCGGCCCCGTCGGCAGTGGTTCCCGCCCCCTCCTCCTCCAACCTTGAGGAATCGTTCCGCAAGGTGGTTATGGAGGAGCGGGCGTTCACTCGGGCCTGCTTCGCAGGCATCGAGCACCGTCTCCTGCCGGAGAAGCGTCTCCGTCCACCATTAGCGGCGGACAAGACGCCGACAACGGCTCCCCAGGCCCCAAAGCCCTCAAATGCCTCAAAGGCAAGGGGAAGAAGTCGCCGGGGGCTCTGCCTCCACCCGGTACGAGTGCGGGCGCCGAACCAGGGCCGGCTGCCATCGCGGCACCCACCCCGCAGGTTCAGGAGGTCGACGCCCTCCTCCCTTCCACCACCCCTTCCAACCAGCCGTGGTCGGAGGTGGTGAAAAGGGGTAAAAAGAAGGCGACCCAGGCCCCGGCTGCCCCGGTAGCAGCTCCGGCGGCTGCCTCGGCGGCCAAAAGAGCTCCGAAGCTGGTTGCCCCCAAATCCGCGGCGGTCACAGTGACCATCGTGCGCGAGGCCGCGGAGAGGGGGGTAACCTACGAGTCCATTCTGAGACGGGCTCGTACCGCCACGGACCCCGCCGAACTGGGGATTGGTGTCTGCCGTCGGACCCAAACCGGAGCTCGTTTGTTCGAGTTTCCGGGGAAGGACGGCGGCAAAAATGCGGACCTCTTCGCAGCCAAGCTGCGGGAGGTCCTTTCGGTTGTGGCGAAGGTCGCCAGACCGACGAAGACGACGGCTATAGAGGTGACCGGTCTAGACGATTCGGTCACCAAGGTCCTCCTTGGTGACCGAATCCAAAACCGCCGGCCGGAGGGGTTGGCGGAGCTGCGGGCCACCTGTGTAGCGGCACGGCGGGCCTACACCCGATAGCGTCGGCGGCGCCGACGAGATCTGGCCGACGAGGACCGCCTCTACGCCAGATACGTGGAGGCGAGGGCGGCCTTCAAATCGGCCATCGGCGCCGCTAAGGACGCGGCGAGGGCCGAGCTGTTGGAGGGTCTCGACAACGACCCATTCGGTAGGCCATATAAGGCGTCGCGTAACAAACTGCGCCACATTGGTCCCCCGGTTGCCGAGACCCTCGAACCAGCGCTCCTAGATGGGGTGGTGCGGTCCCTGTTTCCGCGCAGGGATCCGCACTTCACCCCACCAGCCCACCAAGGGGAGCGGCTCTACCGGAGGAGGAAGCTCCTCTACCTCCGGTTTCAGAGGAAGAATTTGGCGCGGCGACTCTTCGTCTCCGCGCCAAAAAGACGGCACCCGGCCCGGACGGGGTCCCCGCACGGGTGGTGGCCATCGCGGCCACCGAAATGGAGGGCAGGTTCCGGGACCTCTTCAGCGCGTGCTTCGCGTTGGGGAGGTTCCCGAAACCATGGCGGGATGGCCAACTGTGCCTCCTCCGGAAGGAAGGGCGGCCGGCGGACTCCCCCTCGGCTTATCGGCCCATCGTTTTGCTCGATGAGGTCGGTAAGATGTTCGAGGGGATTATCGCCGGCCGTCTCAAGCGGCATCTGCGGAGCGTGGGACCGGACCTGTCGGACGCCCAATTCGGATTTCGAGCTGGTCGTTCGACAGTGGACGCCCTGGCCCGTCTAAAGGGCCAGGTGACAGCGGCGGTGGGAGTGGGGGATGGAGTGTTGGCTGTGTCATTGTGGAGACTTCAACATTAATGTTCTAGAGAAATCAGCTGTTAATAAATTTATGTCATTATTCAAGTCTTATAACTTGTACGCAAGATTCTTTGAGCCGACTAGAATAACTGCCACGAGTGCCACCTGTTTAGACAACATCTTTACTAACTTAAGACCTTCTGACCATTTAATTATAAACGAGTTAGACTCTGATCACTGTGGCCAGTTAGTTACTTTTACTCAGAAAAGTGAAGTCAGAGCTCAAAGAAAACTTGTGAGTTTTGTTCCTATAAAATCGTTTAGGACAATTTAAAAATAATTTAATTGAAAAGCTACCGGACTTGCCTTATCACACCAATCCGGATCATGCGTATAGTGTACTATTTAACCTCATTAATTGTGAATTTATAAAAGTTTTCACAAAAAAACATTGCCTGTTAGCGACCGTATTATACATAGTGACTGGGCAACCCCAGGTATTTATAAAAGCATGGAAAAAATGTATGAATTATATCAGGAAAAAACATTTAACCACGATGAAGCTTTTCAAGAATTTGTTAAAAATTATTCAAAAACTTTTAAAAGAGCCTGTTCCTCAGCAAAAGCCATACACATTAAAAATAAAATAAAATCTTCTGGCACTAAAATCAAAACAACTTGGGGAATTATAAATTCAGAAACTGGAAGAACCAAAGTACTGAATCGCGATTTCCATCTTAAAATTAACGATGAAGATATAAAGGCGGACTTGGAGGTAGCAACTGAGTTTGAGAATTTTTTTACTAATATTCCAATAGTGACAACAAAAACTTTGTCTTCTTCCTCCACTTCTGCTTATGCCATACTAAAAGAATGTGTTCCAGAATGTGACAATCACTTTGAATTTACATTTGTGACTGCTAAAAACATTATAGAATCTTTTAAGGATCTTGATGTAAAAAAAACTGCCGATCATTCGGGTTTGTCAGTATACACTGTAGCTTCAATAATATAGATGTTATCGCACCTTTCATAACAATTGTTTTTAATTCTTGTGTCAAATCTGGTGTATTTCCTGATTTGATGAAACTAAGCAAAGTAATTCCACTGTTCAAATCTGGTAGTACAACTGATCCCACGAATTTTCGGCCAATATCGATCTTACCAACTTTGAGCAAAATTTTTGAAAAATTAATTTTGAAACAGTTGTTGAGGCACTTTAACTTACACAATTTATTGCACGTGAAACAATTTGGTTTTACAAAGGGTCGTTCAACTACAGATGCGGGCGTGGCGTTGCTAAAGAACATATTTGGGGCCTGGGAGGAATCGCAAGATGCTCTTGGTATTTTTTGTGATTTTTCCAAGGCGTTTGATTGCGTACATCATGATACTCTTATTAGGAAATTGTACCATTATCGTTTGAGGGACAGAGTTCTTGACCTTCTGACTTCTTATCTGAATAATCGAATTCAGAGGGTTGATGTTAATGGCAAGAGATCTGCAGGATCTGTGGTCACCATAGGCGGTCCGCAGGGCTCAATTCTAGGTCCATTCTTGTTTTTACCCGACTGCCAGGAGGGTTATGTTTTTAGCTCCTATCTTGTATGTATTATTCTTTATTACCTAGTATCTCCAGAACCGCTGAACAGATTTTCACATTTGAGGTATCGATAGATTTGACTTAATTGCCCAACTGCTACTAGATAGGTGACATTTTAAAAAATCCAAAATGGCGGATGTATGACGCCATATTGTGAGCTATAAAGAAATAAATTTCTACCAAGCATATCGAGTGGGATATCAAAATGAAGGATTTTAAACACTGATTCTAAATATGTATATAACTTAGTATTAAATGGAACAAAAAAAAGAATTACATGTTTTTTTCTGCCAAGCATATCGAGTTGGGTATCAAAATTAAGGATTTTAATCACTGATTATAATAAATATATTGATTCTAAATATATTTTATATAAAAAAGTCTTTAAATATAAAATTGCCGTTTAATAGGAAAAAAAAATCTTTTGTATTAATTGAAGTAATTACCCATGCAATCAATGTATTTTTGCCAACACAGTGGCAGTTTATTGATTCTTAAAGAAACCAGCTGGACGAGAGGCAAGTGGCAGTCTCCGAATGGGGCAAAGCCAAACTTGTAGCATTCAATACCGCCAAAACACAGGCGTATCTTTTCACCCCCAAAAGGAGCCCATTCATCGTGGCTCCTACTTTTCAAAATGTATCCTTGGACTGTACCGACCGCCTTCAGCTTTTGGGAGTTGACATTTCCTCCACCCTAAACTTTGGGCGGTTCATTGAGTCCAAAGCAAAGGTGGCTGCCAAAAAACTTGGCGTTATCGCAAGGATCCGGCGGTACTTCACACCAGGGCAACTTGTAATGTTGTACAAGGTACAGGTCGGTTCGTGTGGAGTACTGCAGCCACATTTGGGCTAGTGCTGCCAAGTGTCACCTGGCCACTTTGGATTCAGTGGAGAGACGTGCAAAGAGGCTGATTGGTAACCCTGACTTAACTCGAGACGGTCTCCAAAGCCTAGAGCACAGGCGTAGAGTAGCCAGTAGCCTTTCGGTCTTCTATAGGATGCATTTTAGGGAGTGTGCGAGGGAATTGCATGATTTAATTCCCCCATTTCCGTTCCACCATCGGATGACCCGTCGTACGGCAAGTTTCTACCATTACGTTGTTAACACCACTACGATCCGGACGAAGCGTTTCGCCTCCTCTTTTATACCGCGTACATCGAAGGACTGCATCAGTTTGCCAGCGGCGGTTTTTCCGTCGGACTACAATTTGAGTGTCTTCAAGGCTAGAGTGAATAGGCTCTTAATAAACTAATAGTGCACTTTACCATCAAGGACTGCGTCACTGCTTACCATCAGGCGGGATGGCGGTCAAGCGCTAGTTTATAATTTGATTTAAAAAAAATCTATTCAAATTCTGGAAAAAGTAGTAGTCTGTAGGCGAAAGGTCTGGTGAGTAGGGCGGATGATGAAGAGCCTCCAACCCCTTCAACCTTTTATTGCAACTTGAAGACTGTCTGTTGTGCGGTATGAGGTCGCGTGTTGTCGTGCAGGAGCAGCGGAGAGGAGTGATTGACCAATGCTGGTTGGAGATGTGCCAGTTTCTCCATCATTGTCTGAACACAATGTTCTTCACAGTACACATCTGCAGTAATGCTAATCCCGTTTGGTAAGAAGATGTGATGAATCACACCGGTTAGACCACCAAACAGGGACCATCGCTTTTCTAGGGGTAAGATTTCGTTTGGGGCATTGTTTAGGTGCTGAACCAGGACCTAATCAACTTGCTAAGCACTTGCGGTTAGCAAACAGAAACCATTTTTCATAGCAGGTAACAATGTTTTTCAAAGTTCCTTCATTTGTTTGTCTGTTGAGCATTGCCAGGCACGTCTCGCGTACTTCGCGCTGGCGATCATTGAGTTCGTGGGCTTTTGGCAAGATATTATACCTTGCCAATTCAACACATATGGTCCAATATAGTTTGTATTTTTTGTTTGTTTTGTCGAAAGCTGTTGCTATATCAGCCGTAGATTGTGTATCATCAGTTTCCACAATCGTCTTCAATTCGTCATTGTCGACCAAAAGTCTTCAGACGACCGCGGGGTTCATTTTTAAAGTCGAAATTCCCAGAACGGCAGTGAGCAAACCAATTACAAGTGCTGCGTTGGTTCGTAGTGTTAGCGCCGTAAACGTCGTAGATGTTGCGTGCCGCTTGTGCCGCGTTGTTAGCATAACGGTACTTATATTCCATAATTACTCGAATTTTTAACGTATCCATAATGACGAAAAAGATTGAAATGTGATAGAAATGTACCACCATTCTATAAACAAACGAATACTTTTGGAAAAAAGAGCTCTATGTTGAAACAAACAAAAAAGCAAGATAAAATGAATTTGAAATTAGAATTATTAGCCAAACAGGTTTTTTTTTTATTTGAAATGGCCAGTACTGCAGAATGGCAATTTCATAAGTAAAGAACTATTATAACGTGCCGTATAAATTATAAATGGAAAGAAAAAAAATCTGCTACTTTAATATGTATGTAACGCGACCATGACAGAAAAGTTAGAAAAGCTCACAAAAATATACAATGTTAGTGCTGTAGACATCTCATTTGATCCTAAAACATATGGTCAAAAACCACGACAGGAATACATACCTGAAGATCCCAATAAATCAGGTAGTATACCAAACCAACTCAAATTAGGTATAAGCTCTCGAGCCATGCTAACACGGAACATCAATGCTAACCATGGGCTGGTTAACGGTGCTATGGGTATTATCCGATGAATAGATTGGCCAGCACTACGCAGAAAGCAGTTGGAGCCAGGAAAACTACCAGCGGTATTTGTGGAGCTCGATAACACAAGTATAACAGGGAACCTACCTGGTATTGGAGTCTGGATCCAGCCTCGTGCTACAGAATTTAATGTTTTACGTGGAAAAGGCAAGATTGAGCGACGAATGTTTCCCTTCATTTTATGCTGGGCAGTGACGGTGCATAAACTACAGGTCACAACTTTAGACTCAGCAGTTGTAGATTTAAGTAGAAACTTATTTGCAAAAGGTCAAGCTTACGTTGCTTTGAGTAGAGTGAGGACTCTTTCCGGACTTGATATCAGTTTTCTCAACCCTAACAAATTGCTAAATCAACCACATGACATAAACTCATTTAAGGAATTAATCCGGTTACGTAATATTTCTTAACTAAAAAGACATACATTTATTAATAATTAAATAAACGAAAAAACCACTTGCATGGATAACTACAATTAAAAATCAACTGAAAAGACTAAAACAAGATGAGAATTCAATGATAAGGCATTTAAAAAAAATACAATGATAAATCCAGAAACCTACATTGAAACAGTACCAAACCTATGTACAGACGACATCACATCAAGCTACTACAATCTGTCAGATTTCCTTATTAGATTTTCAACTTTATCTCTACAGCATTAAGGCTCTATGTTGATTGGAAATATCTGACCGTTTGAGGTAGCTTGACCTGCTGTCGTCCGTACCTACGTAATTAATGAACACTTAGAAATTTCAGCACAAAAGTCAGTCAGTTTCAATTTTTTGCAAAATTATAAACAGAATTACATTCGGAGGCATGCACAAAGCGCGTATCTTGTATATATGAATGTATGTAATATTCTTTATTATCTTGTATCTCCAGAACCGGCTAACGGATTTTCACATTTGAGACATCGTTAGATTTGTCTTAGACGGTGACATTAAAAAAAAAAACAAAATGGCGGATGTTTGACGCCATAATTATGAGGTAATTTTTATCAACCAAACTTATCGAATTGGTTTTAAAATGAAGGATTTAAAATACTCATTAGAAAATATGTATATAACGTGCACTTTTAATATTAAATGGAACGATGAAAAAAGAAATTAAACAATTTTTTTAAGTTTTCCAACATTAGAAACATAATTTGTTAAAACTAAAAAGATAGAAATAAAAAATACAAAAAACCCGATAAAACTCTAACGAACTGAGCTAGAAACAAGTTGAACAATCGCAGTTGGGGGACTTCTTAGCTAGATAAACAAGTATTCCATAGAACAGTCCCCCAACTGCGATTGTTCAACTTGTTTCTAGCTATTCAGTTCGTTAGAGTTTTATGCAGGCGGGTTTTTTATTTTTAAATAATATTTTTTATTAGATTGGATATTTTTGAAAGGAAAATACAAAAGGAAAAGAACAAGTAGCTTCTATATAGGTACAATAGAAACCGATTTTTCCTCATCCATTTTTCAACCATTCAAGGTTGAAATAAAAGATAACTGGGAAGTGGAAATGGTTCATATAAAAATAAGTATTTACTAAATATAAATTACTTTTGGTATAATTATAATTCGGTGAAGAAAAACATCTTGAGGAAACCTATCCTAAACCTAGAACCAAAAACTTGGAAGACGGCCGACCAATTCGCACTGGGGTCGGCTGGTAGATTACGGCCTACTCCCTATCGTTGAGAGGAGGCCTGTGTCCCAACAGTGGGGATAATATAGGCTGATTATCATCCTCATCCCAGCGTTAATCCCAGTCGCATCCGAAGCCTTTTCAGCTTTGGAGTCTGGGGTCCGCTTTACCAGTCCAACTGCTGATATGGCTAAACTTCGACATTTTCCGTGAAGCGACTGCCGTCTGACCTCCATAACCCGAAGGCGATATCGAAGCATTTCAGTTAGACCAATTGCGTAAGACACTATAAGCAGCAATGATTCTCTTAGAGAAAAGTTCAAAGAGGTGAACATTCTGACTGTAGCTTCACAATACGTATTTGAAAATCTTATGTATGTTCATAAAAATATCTCGAATTTTAAGAAAATAAGCGATATTCATAATATAAATACCAGGAACAAACACAATCTTGCTGTACATCACACTCGTCTCCACAGAGTAGGCAACTCGGTCATGGGTCAATGTATACACTTTTACAACAAGCTTCCCATGGACATTCGAAACTTACCCATTAAACGATTTAAGAACCATCTAAAGGCCCAACTTTGCAAAAAGGGGTATTATAAAATCACAGATTATTTAGAAGACAAAAAAGCTTGGGACTGAGCTGCTCGCTCTGAAGCATTGTTATTAAGCAATATGCGTAATTATAAGGTAGATTATCGTAAACATTTTCATTTTTAATGTCTGGACTTGAAAAAAGACGATGATCCCTGAGTTTGTTTCGGCTATTTCTTCTCAGAGGTAGTCAGTTAGGAAATGCCGGCTTCATCTAGTTAAAAAATAAAATAAAAAATAAACATGACGTGTAAAAGTGATCAGTGATCCTACTTGCTTAATAAACGATTTCATTTCATTTCATTTCAGGCGTTGCCAGCATAAGCTGAGCTGCGTGTATGGTGTGATCGGTTCGGGGCGGCGGTTCAGGTTATGGTGGTTTCTGGCGTTTGTGCCCGTTTCAAAGATCCGAGCGTAGATAAGCCGTAGGTGCGTGACGTTGAAATTATATAGATTTTATGTGCATGGTGGCGCCATCTAGTGAGGTGGAGGGTGATGCTATCTTCTTCCTCTTCTTCTTCCTCAGCCTATAGATGTCCACTGCTGGACAAAGGCCTCCCCCAAGGCTTTCCACGATGACCGGTCTTGTGCTGCCCGCATCCATCGGCTTCCCGCGACCTTCACCAGGTCATCGGTCCACCTTGTTGGGGGTCTCCCTACGCTGCGTCTTCCAGTACGTGGCCGCCACTCCAGAACCTTGCTGCCCCATCGGCCATCGGTTCTACGAGCAATGTGCCCTGCCCACTGCCACTTGAGTTTAGCGACTCGCAGAGCTATGTCGGTGACTTTGGTTCTTCTGCGGATCTCCTCATTTCTGATTCGATCACGCAGAGAAACTCCTAGCATAGCTCTTTCCATTGCCCTTTGTGTGACTCTGAGCCTTCGTATGAGGCCCATTGTGAGCGACCACGTTTCAGTTCCGTAAGTCATCACTGGCAACACACACTGGTCAAAGACTTTCGTCTTGAGACACTGTGGTATCTTGGACGACGAGAAGATGTAGCGTAGCTTCCCGAACGCTGCCCAACCGAGCTGGATTCGCCGAGACACCTCTTTCTCGAAGTTGGACCTACCTAGTTGGACTTTCTGTCCCAGGTATATATACTCGTCAACAACTTCGAGTGCAGAGCAACCAACTACAATTGGAGTGGGTGCGACATGAGAGTTCGACATGATCTTCGTCTTATCCATGTTCATTTTTAGACCCACTTGTTGGGAAGCTCTGCTGAGGTCATTGAGCATTTTGCCCAAGTCTTCCAGGGTCTCAGCCATGACCACGATATCATCTGCGAAACGGAGATTAGTGATGTACTCGCCGTTGATGTTGATGCCAAGTCCTTTCCAGTCCAGGAGCTTGAAGACATCTTCCAACGCAGCAGTGAACAATTTAGGAGATATGACATCTCCTTGTCTCACTCCACGCTGCAGTTGGATCGGTTTCGAGTCCTGATCCTGGAGACGGACTGACATGGTGGCGTTTTTGTACAAACACTTTATCACCTCAATGTATCGATGGTCAATTTGGCACCGCTGGAGAGACTGTAGCACCGCCCAAGTCTCAATCGAATCGAAGGCCTTCTCATAGTCCACAAACGCCAAGCATAGTGGTTTGTTATACTCCTCGGACTTCTGTATAACTTGCCGCAGCGTATGAATGTGGTCTATGGTGCTAAAGCCTTTTCGGAAGCCTGCTTGTTCGGGAGGCTGGAAGTCGTCAAACCTGCGAGCGAGACGATTCGTGATGACCCTAGAAAACAGCTTGTAGACATGGCTCAGGAGGGATATCGGTCTGTAGTTTTTCAGGAGGGTATTGTCACCTTTTTTGAAAAACAAAACCACCACGCTCCTGTGCCACGCCTTAGGCGTTTTGCCTTTAAGAATGACGGAATTAAATAGCTTCTGAAGCGCTTTAAGAACCGGTTTGCCACCCGCTTTCAGAAGCTCAGCCGTAATTCCATCATCTCCAGCCGCCTTATCGTTCTTGAGCTGTTTCAGGGCCATACCAATCTCGTACAGGCTGACGTCCGGGATATCGTCGGTGTAGTGTCGGGTTAGTCTGGCTCTAGGATCATTAGCCAGGCTTACAACAGGTGCGTGTGTTGATGTGTATAACTCTCCGTAGAATTTCTCCATCTCACCCAAAAGCTCGGGCTTGGAAGTGACGATCCTACCATCCCCAGTCTTCAGCTTCGCAAGTAGACTCTGTCCAACAGACAATTCTCGTGCGAACACTTTGGAGCCTTTGTTCCGCTCGATAGCCTCTTTAATACAATTTGTATTAAATTGGCGTATATCGCGAGCCAGAGACTTTGAGATCTGTCTGTTAAGGCATCTGATGCGCGAAGCGTCATCAGGGGATTTTAAGATCACCTCCCGTCTTTCTTCCATTAGCCGGCGGGTGGGACCGGAGATCTTCTTCTGTCTTTTTGAACGGAGGGTTTTGTAGAACTTAGACCCTTCCGTTTGGAGAGTTTCCACAAACCTGTTGTTGTAGTCGTCCACATCTACGCATTCACCGAGGCATTCGAAGCGGTTTTGTAGTTCGATCTGAAAGCTCTCGGGGTTTTGGAGTTGTGTTGACGCTGGACGGAGCGTAGACTTCATAAGTCGAGAGCGTTCGAGCCTAATGTTGAGGTTCAAGATGCCTCTAACAATACGGTGATCACTCCCGGTTTTTACCGCATGGATCACGGAGACATCGTTGAACACTTGCCTTCTCGTTGACATTATGAAGTCTATCTCGTTTTTGGTCTGACCATCGGGGCTGAGCCAGGTCCACTTGCGGTGCAATGGTTTCCTGAAAAAAGAATTCATCGCAAAGAGTCCTTCCCTTTCCATGAAATCCATTAGCATCTGACCTCTGGGATTCCGATTTCCAACTTCAAATTGCCCCACTTTCGTCTCGTCCGCCTCTCGCATGCCCAGTTTTGCGTTAAAGTCCCCCATGACAACGGTGTAGTGGGTTTTGGAGGAATGTATGGCTCTACTGAAGTCCTCATACATGGCCTCCACCTCATCGTCAGAGTGTTTAGACGTCGGGGCGTAGACCTGTATAACCTTTAACGAATATCGTTTTGTTATTTTCAGTACAAGGTACGCCACCCGAGTCGAAAGGCTCCCGACTTTAACCACGTTGTTCACGAGGGACTTGTGGACAATAAACCCGACACCACCCTGGGACAGCTGGTCGCCTTCCCGGAAATAGAGCAGGTTGCCAGACTTTAGGATTATCGAGTCCTCTCCCTCTCTTCGAACTTCAGATAACCCCACAATGTCCCAGCGCAACCGGCTCAGTTCTTCCTCCAGTTCGACAATCTTCTCATCGGTCCGTAGTGTGCGCGTGTTAAATGTTGCCAGGGCCAAAGGTCGTCGTTTGTGATGGTAGCCGGACCTCTGCCGGAGATTCTTAGCACCCCTTGCTCCGCGTAACCGAGTCCGCTACCGTAGACTGGAATAGCGGAGCTGCCGGGGACTAGGGGCCTGGGCTGTATCGTGTGCATCATTGGGGGGGTTTGCCATAATCCCCACGCTTGGCAGGCGGGTTGGGGATCGCAGTGATTTGATATTACACAGGAGAAGCGCTGCTGCCCACTTCCCTGGTGATTTCCCTTAGTCGCCTCTTACGACACCCACGGGAGGATATGGGTTGGTACAATTCTAGGCCCGGTACCACACGGGGCCACGGGGCCCCGGGGGCACGGGGGTGATGCTATAGTAGCTATTTATTGGGAATTCAACAACAGGAGGTGCCAGCATAAGCTGAGCTGCGTGTATGGTGTGATCGGTTCGGGGCGGCGGTTCAGGTTATGGTGGTTTCCGGCGTTTGTGCCCGTTTCAAAGATCCGAGCGGTTGTATGCGACTGTGGTTTTCCAAATGTATTATTGACATGATTCTTGTGCTATTTGCGATTATTTTGATTCTTGTGCTTTTTACGATTGTTATAGATATAATATGGATTCTAAAAAAAACATAAGGTATATTATTGACATTTTCAGAAATCAGAAATATTTTATTTGTGATACATAGGTACAGTGGTTAGGTATTCATATTTGAGGATAAAGTGCGCTATGATCAGCCTATTATAGGCATAGAAATACAAAAAATAAAATAATAAAATTACATTATACAGATTACATTATAATAGGGATAATTAAAGTCAAAAAGTCATAATAATTTTTAAGTTAACGTCAAAACCATTCTGATTTAAATACAACATGGTCAAATAAGCAAATCCCATAATGTTATCATAATGAAGTCAAAACAATTGATCAAATATATGTCAAAATAATTTGGACTTAAATAATACAAAGTCAAAGAAAAAAAAAATTACAATGTCAAGATTTGTCCAATAAAAAGTCCGATACACTATAATAACATTTTGACACAACATACTTCTTAGTTTTACTTTAAATGAATTTACAGGCAATTTTTTAGCTCTTTCGGTAATTTATTATATATAACTGGTGCCATGTGAAATAGACTTTTATACATTAAGGCAGTATTCGTTCTTGGAATACACAAACGACTTTCATCCCTTTGGGTCCGATTGAGAGCTACAGATACTAAAGTAAACAAGTGAGGATTTTGTTTAACGAAAGCCGCTACTTCAAATACATGTAGTGAGGGTAGTGGTAGAATGTTGTGCTTCTTAAAGAAAGGCAGACAGCTCTCTGTTGACTTTAAACCAAACATAGCTCGAATGCAACGTTTCTGCGCTTTAAAGGCAATATCTCGGTGAAATTCCCCCAAAAAATTATGCCATATCTGAGAACAGATGCCACCAGCCCATGATACGCAATTATAAGGGCACCGGAATTTATTTTATATGCAAGTGTATGTAGAGCATAGGCAGATTTACTAACGCGTTTGCATAGTTGCTGAATATGTGGCTTCCAGGTCATTTTGTCATCAATATATAGGCCTAGAAATTTATAATTGTCTACTTCCTCTATTTTTTGCATGTTATAATTTATATTTAGGTTATTTGGTGCCGGTAAACGTTGTCTAAAGTACATTAATTTAGTTTTGCTTAAGTTGGCTTTAAGGTTATTGATATTAAGCCAATTCATGACTGAGTTCAATGTGTTGTTTATGTCATCTTCATAAGTACTTAGATCTTTACACTTAACAGTTACTGTACTGTCATCCGCAAAAAGAGTTACAGGATTATCAGTGGCATTGGGTAAGTCATTTATATACAATATAAAAAATAGTGGCCCCAAAATGGTTCCTTGAGGAACACCGTAATTTAGTTGACGTTCACATGATCTGAAAGTTTCTTCTTTTCTTGTTATATGACATTATGACATTCACTCTAGTCAATTCAGTGTATTGGCGACGGCCTTTGAGGTAAGATTCAAATAATTTTAAAACATTACCTCTTATTCCATATTTATTAAGTTTACCTAACAATAAATTATGTTCAACATAATCGAAAGCCTGCGTCATATCCATCAAAATAGAGCAGATAGGTATTCTTTTATCAACATTAACCATAACAAAATTCAGAAAGTCATATATGGCCATATTTATTGACTTATTTTGTCTGAAACCTTTTTGTTCTTGTGCCAGAATATTGTTACTCTCTAAATAGTTATTTAGTTCTTTGTAAATATGCTTCTCAAAAATTTTGGATATAACCGGAACCAAGGCAATAGGTCTATAGTTTTCTAGACATTCACTATTATCTTTCTTGAAGATTGGTTTTATGACAGAAGTTTTTAATTTGTCGGGGTAAATTCCAGCTTCAATAGATATATTTATCAGATAGGAAAGATGAGTAGAAATATTCGTAGCAATATACTTCAAGACTTTAGTTGATATCCCATCATAACCTACACTGTTCGTGTTTTTTAAACTTCTAATAATCTGAAATGCATCATGTGGTAAGCATGCCTTCAAAAACATAGACTTTTGCTTAGTAGACGTTAAAAACTTATACTGCATGCTGAGTGAATCATCTCTGGGTACAATTTTATCTATGAAATAATTATTAAAAGCGTCAGATATTTCACAAGGGTCAGTTATTATTTTGTCATTTATTTTAATGCTAGATATAGTGTCATTTGGTACATTTTGTTTAGATTCGTTTATGATCTTCCATGCTGATCTACTTTTATTATCTGACACGCTAATTAAATGATTATTTTGTGCACGCTGTGTTAATTTGATTACTTTTTTATATCTTCTAGAAAATGGTGTCAGTTTAGTTTTATTAACCTGGCTCGGTTTTTTCCTGTATTGCCATAAAAGATCACGTTTTTTGATACTACAAGCCTTAATTCCTCGCGTTATCCATTTAGCTTTACGATGTGTATTAATTGTTTTATATTTAAATGGAAAGCAAAGATCATAGAATAACTTGAACAAATCAAAGAAAGCATTATAGGCTATATTTGGGTCAGAGGCTGAGTACACTTCCGAAAAAGACAATTTCTCTATACAAGTTCTAAACTTTTTAAGATTTTCTTCAGAGTAATCTCTACGCTTAATTTTCCAGCTTTTTATTAGACACACGTTTTTGACCTGACACCTCAATATCTGAGCCGTGTGGTCTGATAATGCAAAGTCAATCACTTCTGCTTTACACTTATTGTGGTAGTTGTGAGCAAAGCTATCTATGCATGTTTTGCTAATTTGCCTGGTTGGTTCGGTTATCTTAAGTCTTAGGTTATAGTTAAGAAGCAAACATTCAAATTCGGATGTGATGTTATTTTGTTTTAATATATTAATATTGAAATCCCCAGCAACTACAATATTGTGCTTTTTATAGGTTGTACTTACATATTTAAGCATCTTATCTAATCTTTCAAAGAAATTAATTAAGTTACTACCAACCGGAACCCTATATAAACAGATAATAATAACCTTGTAGTCTACTAGTTCTATTGCAGAGCATTCAAAAGTTGAGCACTCAGTGAATAACACTGATTTTGGAATCACTTTCCAATGATGACCTTTCTTCACGTAGATGCACGACCCTCCTCTGTTAGAATTACTTCTGCTAAAGTAGGCAGCTATGCAAAAATTGGGTATTATACATGTACCTTCATAGCCTGTCATCATAAAATGTTCAGTCAAACAAATAACATCAATATCATTATTATTATCTGATAGTTCTTGCAAGCAGATCGCTAATGCATCCAACTTGCTTCTCAAACCTGCAATATTTTGGTGCATTATGGTGATATATTTATGACCGAAAAAGCTTCTGCGGAGTAGGTTTCAAGATGTCATTATGAGTCGGTGACATTTCAATGTTTTGGTCAACTTCATATTTGCAGCTAGCGATGGAAGATTCTACGTAAACAATCATTCTATAAATATCCTTGAATAAAAACTTCATTCCAAAACTTTTTGATGGTTAAATGTTAGAAAAAAAACAAATGTTTTATAAGGATATAGCTATATATGATATTTGGTATATGAAGCTTTATTTATACCATTTAAAACTCAATGGGTTTTAGACAGAGGGATGAGGGATAAAACAATAGCATTCATAATAAAAAATTGCCATGGAATGCTGTTAAGAAATCATCAAACCGACATCTCTTATACAGATTTTATAGAAAAATTAAACAACCTTGATCCGAATAAATCATACATATGGGCATACAAGGGAGGAATTGTAGAAAAAAAATTATTAGATAATTTTAATTCAAAATCAATTAATCTAGAATCGTTAGGATGTCCTAAATTTGAGTTAATTTTAAAAAATATTAAATTCAATAATCTGTTGATTACTAATTGTGATAGACACGTTGCCTTTACAGGTAAGCCACCTCGCACCTGCCACTGTAGTGGTGTTGAGGTGCAAGTTTTTGCAAAATGGCTAGAGAACCATCAATGTTAGTGCATTGCATTCATATAGTAATAAGAATATGTACTCATTTAGTAATAAGAATAAGAATATGTACTCATTTAGCCATCAATGTTAGTGCATTGCATCCATATAGTAATAAGAATATGCACTCATTTAGTAATAAGAATAAGAATATGTACTCATTTAGTAATAATAATAATCAATAAAACACAATTTAATTTATTTTGTTTTCTTTATTTATCCAACTAGTTGAATTTAAACCAAACCACTTAACTAGAACTCTATCACCTTTCCTCTTCAACACTTTTTCCACCAAATAAACATCAGGATATTTAACCTTTTGCAGTTCATATTCATAAAATCCTCCCAAGATTTGTTTCTTCTCTTCATCTTGTAACTGATAGGTCACCGGATTGGTGTTATTTACTTTGACTATTTGAAAAATTTCCGAACTCCAGTTTCCAGTGTAGCCTTTGGAAAATGTAGATTTATACTTGCTGATACGTACATAGTCACCACATGCATATCTCGCTTTAGCTAGTACTTTGATATGGTTGTAAACAGTAGATAGCAGATCATTAGCATTTGTATGATTCACAGTTACTGGGGCAACTCTGATAGTGCGATGTACTTTATTATTATATTTATTAATAATGTTAGCGAGTTCTTTACCCACCCATTTGTAGGAACCATTGTATGTGAATCGTTGCCAAAGCCAATTTTTTATGGTTCTAATAAATCTCTCGACAATAGAAGCCTTCATTACACTATATGTTGAGTAATGATTTATATTAAACTTGCTCATTAAAGCTTGAAACTTTTCATTAAAAAACTCTCATCCATCGTCAGATTGAATATTTTTCGGTCTACGACCTAGACTGCTGTTAGTTAACAGTTTGAGCATGCCTTGTGACACATCATGAGCCGATTTACTCTTTATCGGTTGAAGCCATGCATACTTTGAAAATGTATCGATGCATGTTAAAATATATTTGAATCCATTGTTATATCGTGAGTATTTTTGCATATCAATTAAATCTATTTGCCAAGTATCATCAAGTCCCTTTTGAATGAAACGTCTCCGAGGAAAGTTTTTACGAGCGTTTTTATGAATTTCCCGAACGACTGTCCACTTGCTCATGTTGTTTTTTTTTATTAACACCTAACTTTTTAGCGGCTGATGTTGCTGCTGTTGTTGTTGTAGCGTGTTTCGGCTCGGTGGTGGCGTAAGTAGTTGAAATCTTTCCAGAGATTACTTCTAGGTTTTGAGAGATTTTCTTTATTTTATCCAAACAATGAATCAAAACATCATCAAGCTAAGCTTTAATAACCACATCGTTTTTTAGAATACCTTTTCTAACATTTCGTAATAACCGATCTTCACAATCCACCGTATGTTTCAAAACTTTAAGCAATCTTGATGCTTTTTGATTATTATTATTATCTCTTTATTTTTCCGTGTCTACATATCGTTTTACATTTTTAAATATTTATATAAATAACATACAAAAACATTTAAAAATATAAAAAAATAGTGTTCCACCGATGACGGGAGCAGGGTCCAAGCTACCGGTGGTTAAGGCTCCAGAGACAGGAACCTCCTCACTATGCGGGCCGTATCGAGGAGTACTGCCTTTTGAATTAGGCCCTTGATCCAACTGCCTAACGAGAGCCTCAATAGATGTTGGTCGAGGCTCTTGGCTATCAGACCATTGGCCGATACGACAATCGGTACAATGACAGCCGAGTTCACATTCCACATGTCAACAATCTCGTGCGCCAAGTCGAGATACTTAATTTGTTTCTCTTTCTCAGCTTTCACGAGATACCCGTCATGTGGAATGGTAACATCGACAATCATTGCAAGGCGCGCTAATCGGTCTATCACTACTATATCAGGCTTATTTGCAACAATAGTCCTGTCAGTAATGATAGACCGATCCTAGTACAACGTGGCATGGTCATTTTCAAGAACTGGGTCGGGCACATACTTATAATACGGTACCTCAGAATCCACAAGTTTATATTTCAAAGCAAGTTGCTGATGAATAATCCTAGCTACTTGGTTATGCCTGTGCAAATACTCACTGTTAGCAAGACGAGAGCAACCAGAGATAATATGTCTTATGGACTCACTCACTCGACGCCCTAGACAGAAGGGTTCGTACACTGCTGACAGCAAACAGGATGCATCAGCCACGATCATCGGTGATGAGACTGTATATCCCGCGGAAGTGCGGGGGTCGAGGATTTTTAAATGCGAAGACCCTACACAACCGAGAGGTATGCAGTCTCAGAGAATATTTTTTACAAACCGTAGTGGGTATGCATCATTATGTGGTCACAGTAGACAAGGGGCTCACCCCGCTATCCATGGCGAAAGAGAACTGGCACAAGCCTATAATACTGACCACAGATGACCGCAGGAAGGTATGGCAAAGCAAGGAACTTCACGGGCGATTTTATCGGGCTCTTCATGAGCCCGATGTAGACTTCTTAGTTTCCGTCTCCTGGCTACGATTCAGTGACCTTTTCGGGGAAACTGAAGGTTTCGTCTGTGCTATTTATTATTATTATTATTATTATTTTGTAGGTAACGTCCAAACTTATCGACAGTCATCATTACAATGTCGCTATGTATTATGAGCTAATGTTCATATGATAACGACTCGATTCCATGTTATGATAATGGTTCGATTATATTAGCTTCTACTAATTCCTCCAATATTGAGATAATCTCATTATCATGACTATTATTACCTGCATTTTGTGAAGCAACAAGCATACGTAATCGGTCTACCAGTTCATTTGGATCGTCCCAATATATATAATCTGTATTAGGATAGAATTTTTTCATTAACAGACTTGTATCTGTACGCTTATCAGCAACAGAAGCTGGTGACAATGATGAATCCAAACCGCTAGCGGTTACTAATGGCAACTGCTGATCTGTTGCATTGAACACACCTGATGATGCATCTGATCTCTTTATACCTGTTCTATCTGATCTGTTGTTAGCTGTTCTATCTGATCTGTTGTTAGCTGTTCTATCTGATCTGCTGTTAGCTGTTCTGTTGTTTTTGACTATTGTTGTATTAAAACATCCACCAGTTTTTGCTTTCATATTTTCAGATGATTGCTTTATATATTGAGTATACTTGAGACTTTTATCACCCTGTATCTGACCTTCTGGTGAATAATTACGTCTGTGTGCATTTGTCATCACTATTATTTTATAGTAGACTTCACTGTCTATCGGTTGAATTAAAGAAGTATTGAGTTCTCGTTTGAATAACAATTCCATCAGACCTGGTGTATAGTTAAACCTTTGATTTTTTATAATGAAATTGTTTTTATTAAATTTTATAGCACTATCACCTATATAATATCCATTCGCTGTAATGTAAATACCATAGGGCACTCTTTTTATTTTATTAATGACAACATTATCGATATAGGATCGTGCCAATGGATGTAATTCCTCTTGAGGTTGAAAAATTGTTGTTGAATCAAATGAATCATCAGCATCTTCAAATTCTTCCTCCTCCTCCTCCCTACTACCAATATCACTTTGATATTCTTCTTGTGCGGTAGCATCATTTTTCTTTTCTTGTTTCACTTTTTTTTTTTCGATAGTATGGATTTTTTTCGACAATTTCATTTTTGATGTTGGAAGAATTTATTTGATTCAATAAAGTGTTCAAAGGCTGCGTGATTGGTTGAAATGTTTCTTGTAAGGTTGATGTCAATTCAGCTTTACCCTCGTTTAAGGCTTTAATTTTCTTTTTTACAGAATTCACTGAATGGATAAGTTCACGTTTAAGTCCCTTATCACCAAAGGTCTGTACTGTTGAAGAGACCATGGTGAAATGTAAACTGCTTCATTAAAACATGTATTCTTATATGTTTATAAAACAAGTCATCAAAACCCCTTCGATATCGACCCTTATTCATCTCAACATCTTTATCAATCACTAAAAATCCATGCTTGCTGTTCTTCCAACATGCTCTGCATATTTCTAAAAAAGTGTCCCACGACATGTCCGTATTTACATGATCATCATACGCATGTTTCAGATTCATTTCATCCTGTTTAAAGAGCACAATAAAGTTGGCATTATCACGCACCAATTGTTTAGGTATTTTGCTGTATCTTTGACAAAGATAAAAACAATCTAATCCCTTGTGTCGACCCATAGAAAAGTGTAAACGGATAGGTTCTTGATCTTCCATCGATACATCATCAAATATAACAATACTATTGTTTTGAGTGTCTTCCGGTGTAGCTACTTCGCTCTTAACTGAAAATGTATAGAAGTTCGCTTCTGGCACTTTATTAAACACTTTTCCTAGGTACACATACTTTGGTTGATTTAATGATTTGGAATACAAGTAGATATTTTTAAATTTTAGACCTTTCGGATCCAGCAACAGAGTAAGTAATAAATTCGTTTTACCACAACCAGACGGACCACATACTAGACATCTGATACTGTTGGGTAGGAGGATACTATGTTTGTACTTGTTATTATTATTATTATTCTCTTTATTTTTCTATATGTACATATTATTTTACATTTTTAAATATTATTATTATTTCTTTTATTTATTTTACTTACACATAATTTACATTTTTAAATATTTGTATAAAAAAAAAAACAAAACATTTAAAAATATAAAAAATAGTAGCCCACCGGTATCGGGAACAGGGTCCAAGCTACCGGCGGTCAGGGCTCCAGAGAGAGGAACTTCCTGACGATGCGAGCCGTGTCCAGCAGTACCGCTTTCTGAATCAAGCCCTTGATCCAGCCGCCTAACGAGAGCCTCCTGAGGTGTTGGTCGAGGCTCTTGGCTATTAAGCCATTGGCTGTCACGACTATCGGTACAACGATTGCTGAATCCACTTCCCACATGTCGACAACCTCGTGAGCCAAATCAAGGTACTTGATTTGTTTATCTTTCTCGGCTTTCACGAGGTTCTCATCATGCGGGATGGTTATGTCAACAATCATTGCACGCCTTTCTGATCGATCCACCATCACTATGTCAGGCTTATTGGCAACAATAGTCCTGTCAGTGATGATGGATCGATCCCAGTAAAATGTGATATGGCCATTTTCGAGAACTGGGTCGGGCATATACCTGTAGTACGGCACCTCCGATTCCACAAGGTTGTATTTCAGAGCAAGTTGTTGATGGATTATCCTGGCTACAAGGTTGTGTCTATGCAAGTACTCTCCATTAGCTAGACGAGAACACCCGTAAATAATATGTCTGATTGATTCACCCGGCCGGTGACATGCCCGACAGATGTCAACTGTGCCGTCTTTCACAATGAATCTCCGGTAATTGTTCGTCATCATAACTTCGTCCATAATTGCACAGACAAAACCTTCGGTTTCCCCAAAGAGGTCACCGCACCGTAGCCAGGCTACGGACGCTTGAAAATCTACATCGGGCCCGCGTAGGGCTCGGAAAAAGCGTCCGTGAAGCTCCTTGCTCTGCCATACCTCCATGCGATCGTTAGTTTCAAGCACTACTGGTTTGCGCCAGTTCTCTTTAGCCAAGGAGAGCGGAGTGAGGCCCTTGTCAACCGCGACCACATCTCGATGCATTCCCACGTCAGTTTTCAGGAAATATTCCCTGAGACTGCATATCTCGCGATTGTGGAGTGTCTTAGCGTTTAAAAAGCCTCGACCTCCACATTTTCGCGGGATATACAGTCTCATAACCGATGACCGTGGGTGATGCAATCGATTTGCAGTCAACAACGTACGGACCCTCTGATCCAGGGCGTCAAGTTCGGTCTGAGTCCATTTGAGTATGCCGAAAGAGTACATCAATACCGGCATGACCCAACCGTTGAAAGCGCGCACCTTATTTCCGTCTGATAGAAGACTATTAAGTACTTTTTTCAGGCGGCCAAAGAAGCGTTCCTTCAACGATTGCTTCATGTCAGTAACATTGAGAAAGAGGTGTCTCGGCGAATCCAGCTCGGTTTGGCAGCGTTCGGGAAGCTACGCTACATCTTCTCGTCGTCCAAGATACCACAGTGTCTCAAGACTAAAGTCTTTGACCAGTGTGTGTTGCCAGTGATGACTTACGGAACTGAAACGTGGTCGTTCACAATGGGCCTTATACGAAGGCTCAGAGTCACACAAAGGGCAATGGAAAGAGCTATGCTAGGAGTTTCTCTGCGTGATCGAATCAGAAATGAGGAGATCCGCAGAAGAACCAAAGTCACTGACATAGCTCTGCGAGTCGCTAAACTTAAGTGGCAGTGGGCAGGGCACATTGCTCGTAGAACCGATGGTCGATGGGGCAGCAAGGTTCTGGAGTGGCGGCCACGTACTGGAAGACGCAGCGTAGGGAGACCCCCAACAAGGTGGACCGATGACCTGGTGAAGGTCGCGGGAAGCCGATGGATGCGGACAGCACAAGACCGGTCATCGTAGAAAGCCTTGGGGGAGGCCTTTGTCCAGCAGTGGACATCTATAGGCTGAGGAAGAAGAAGAAGAAGCTACCCAACCTATACCCAACGCTTCCGACATACCCAAATACTTATAGGTTTCGGATGCAGAGAGGGATCTAAGGTTTATGGAACCAGTGAGTTGGGTTCCCACGGATTCCACAATCTCTCCTCGCTGTACATGCATGACCGCACATTTGTCCACACCGAATTCCATGCTGATGGCGCTACTGAAAGTTTCAGTAATTTTCAGTAGCTCCTTCAGTTGTGAATTGGTGTGAGCAAAAAGTTTCAGGTCATCCATGTAGAGGAGGTGCGATATAACCTGACCACCTCTCCTCAACCGATAGCCTAGACCTGAATCCTCCAATAGTGTGCTTAGGGGATTCAGTGCTAAGCAAAACCAAAGTGGACTCAAACTATCGCCCTGAAATATACCTCGCTCAATCCTTATCGGTTCGCTATTCCTCTGAATATTTCGACATCCTGGATAGCGAAGGACTGTCCTCCATGTCCTCATACACTTCATCAGGAAGGTGCGTAGAGTTGCATCCACTTTATACAACTCCAGCACCCGCATGAGCCATGTATGTGGCACTGAGTCATAGGCCTTCTTATAATCTATCCAACATGTCGACAGATCCTTTCGGGAACGACGAACCTGTTGGCTAATGGTCATATCAATAAGGAGTAGCTCCTTAGTACCGCGGGACCCGTTCCTACATCCATTTTGAGAGGCAGACATGATGGAGTTGCTGTCAATATGCGTATTAATTTTAGCTTTCAAAATGGATGTAAGAACTTTATAGACCGTCGATAAACACGTGATCGGCCTATAATTTTTGGGTTCCGCGGTGCTACCTGATTTATGGAGCAGGTGGGTTATTCCTGTTGTTAGGAACTGGGGTAGCGAACCAGAGTCTAAAGCAGTTTGGAACTGAGATGCTAAGCAAGCGTGCGACCCGGAAAACCATTTAATCCAAAAGTTATGCAGCCCATCCGGCCCTGGAGACTTCCAATTAGGCAAAGGACGGACTGCACGAGCTACATCTTGGGGGGAGATGGTAATAGCCCCCATTTCTGGTACTGGATCGCAGGCTCGCTCAACATCCCGAGTCCAACCACCTTCGGTGTGACTGACAGGCACCAACCAGATATTGCGCCAGAATGAACACGTAGCATCATCATGCGGTAGGCACGTGTCAGTGACACCTTGGTCTGATCGCTCCCAAGCTCTATAGACCCGCCTTTCATCGCTTTGGAAATTGCGATTCTGGGAATACCGCTCCACTCTTCGCCTATACCGACGAATACGGTTTGCCCATGCATATATTTTCTGTATAAAAAAGTCGATGCGCTCTGTGACGCGTAACAAATAGTCTCGGGTACTAATGTCAGTCCCCGAGAACGCCCGCCTCACAAAGCGCATCACTCTAGGGCGTGTATTGCCCTCCCTGAAACTAATAAGCTTGCCAATGAGTGCTCTAGTCTCTCCGATACGACGTTCAATCCTGCACTGCCAAGCTGGTACAGCTGGTTTTTGTCGTGTGGCTCTGTTACTGTCTGGGAATTTGACATGAGCCACACGACATATCGCAACAGCTCCACAGTACAAGATTGAATGTGTATCAGCCAGATCTTTGCTGTCCTTTAAATAATTAGACAGCTGAGAGTCTAGAGCACACACCAGCGCCTTGTTTTTTTATGCATGGGCAATCGAGGTAAACGTGGTCTAAGTTCAGGCGGAGTAGAGCGGTACTCACGGAAAGCATCCTCCAAAGCGCTCCTCAATTGTTCATTGCACTGGGGACTCACGGATATAGCCCTATCATCATCCTCTTCATCAACGTGGTTGGGTCGCGGTGAAACACTGTTAAGTTGTACCGCGACCAATGACGAAGCAGGCGTAACAGGACTATTCCGTGACTCGAGGCGTGGGCGATCAAGCACAACATCATCCAGCATATGGTTACGCTGAATGACCCGCACCTGATCCGACAGTCGTTGCGCCGACACGTTGACAGCTGGCTCAAGCACCTGAAACAGAGAGAGCATTCGAACACGGTACGCGGTCAGGTTGTTTTCTCCCTCTGTAGCCCCATAGTATGAGCGCATGACGTTTTCATTGATGGATTGAGTCCATCTCATGCGCTGCACACTTCCGCCGGGAGCTGGGACCCTGTCAGAAGCCGATGGGCCTCGAGGTCCTAAGCGGTCCGGCGGCCGGCGTCCTCCCCGTCGGCGAACAGGTGGTGGCGTCGTCGGCGGAGAGAAGTACTCGTCGCTCGAGCTCGACGCAACTGCCGCGGCCGGGGTCGTCACAGCGCTTACAGTGGGGCTGGAGACCGGCGGCGGCGAGGCGGAGCTGAGCAACGAGTCCGGGGATGGTGGGCGTGCATGTTTCCTTGCGGCAGATCTTGTCAACATCGTCTTCGTCTGAATTTTACAGTTTTGTCGGAGGTGACAGCTGTCATGTCACCTCCGGTTCGGCAGTTTTTTATATACAACGTGTAACAAAAAGGGTATATACATACCAAGTGAACGGCCTCTTGATAAGATAAGAAACGATACGGGAAGGGTTCTCTAACCTTATGTTTACATGGTAGGAAGTTATGAATTATTCCAATACATATGATACCAGAAACCGCAGTTTCAAACTGAAATCAATACAACACTAGCAAAAAGCCAGCTGATCGGGGTCATTGAACAGTTCATCAATAAAAACAAACCTCTTACTTACTTGCTTACCCTGGTATTTCTTCAAACAGTGGATAAAGGGTTCCGGATGTTTATTTTTCTTAACATTTTTTTTTTTCGGAAAAATAATTTTACGTACAAATAAGTTCAATTTATTTTAT
This sequence comes from Sesamia nonagrioides, assembly GCA_017933935.1. NCBI lineage: Eukaryota > Metazoa > Arthropoda > Insecta > Lepidoptera > Noctuidae > Sesamia > Sesamia nonagrioides. Next base: position 103,189 of record JADWQK010001572.1, on the reverse strand, counting down.
AAATGAGTAAACTTATCTAACAAATCGATAGAACCGAGTTGGTAACTCTCTCTCATCTAAAGCGCATTTCCCGGTTGTATCCGCGGCTTTCGCTTTGGAGCCCGGGATCCGCCTCCAGTCCAACCGGGTTCGGCTGAATACCAGTATTTTACATGGAGCGAGTGCCATCTAACCTCCACAATCCAGTTACTGGGTAATACGATATCCCTTGGTAAGACTGGTTGTCTCACAGATCTACGAATGACAGCCTGGACTAACGGCTTAACTAACGTGTTTTCCGAAGCACGGAGGATACACACACAAACACCCAAAGCTGGAACAACTACTTGTAGGTCATACAAATATTTGTTCCGCGCGGGAATCGAACCCGCGACACGCTGTGTAACAGTCAATCGCTTAACCACTACGTCAATCGTGCAGTCAACTACCTGCAATTCACTCAGTAGCTACTCAATCCTACTTCCTACTAATAAAATGCGAAAGTTTGTAAAAATGTTTGGATGAATGGATGGATGTATCCATACATACATTCTTACAAATTTTCGCATTTAAATACTAGCTGCCCCCTGCGGATTCACCCGCGTAAGTTTCGATCCCCTGGGAATATCGAGATAAAAAGTGTCCTTTATGTTAATCCTGGTTATAAACCATATCTTTGCCAAATTGTATCCAAATCAGTTCAGTAGTTTTTGAGAATCGAGTTGGTAACGACAACACACTAAATAATACCCAATCTATTAACTACATTCCTATAAATTTCCTTACGTAACTAATTCTTTTCATGTCGGTTGCCATTTGCCATACATAGGTAGGTACTTAGTTTATGAAAAATTAATTACTTAGATAAACGTGCGAAAGAGACTACGAAAAAGGATTTCATATCTGTTCAAATGAACCCAAAATATCATTTCTAAACAACTCATGTGTGTCCTAGTACAAAAAAGGTCCCCATGAGTTCCGTAGATAAATTAAATTTTAGTTAGTCTTTGCGTATTCACTTCTGCGATATAAAAGATTTTGCCTTTTGCAAAAATATTATAGCTTAAAACTCAGCAGTAGTTAAATAGAGTACAGTACAGTCTTAATTTACCTTTTCAAAATAAATAAAAAATACGCAAATGTACTAGGAGTGCAACAGATACGAGGATTGTTATCGCTAAATTAAACAGCGGTTCCGCAATCACAGACCCCTAATTGAATTTCCTAGCTCAAACATATGAAATTGAATACGATAAAATATTATCTCTCAGTCGCGTACGCCGACGGCGTGCATTTTGTGAGAGAGATGACAATATTTCCGTTATTTTTATCCGTTATTCCACACATATATTATTGTTGTGTGAGTGACTTTTGAACGCGCCGAAAGCAATCATGTTGAACATGATAAAATATTGTGTCTCGGTCGCACGCGCCGTCTGCGTGAATATTTTAAGAGAGATGACAATGTTTTGTTCCATTTGTCTACTATCTTTGGCGAAATATTTTAAAACGCCGAAACAGAAATTAAGTACCTAAATAAATAAAGTTCAATTTTTCATAATTTCTATTAGTTCAGTACAGATCTAAGATTCGAACTTTACGGTCGCATGCGCGTTTCGCGATTTTTGTGTTGTGAACTTGTGACGTGTGTACAATCATGGCCCTAAGCCATACTGAATATTTTGAGATGATCTTGTGTGTCGGAAGACAGGATGGTAATATCCGTTCTGCTCGCGAACTTTATCGTCAGCGATTTATCGATGGTAGGGCAGAAGGTGAGCGTCGACAGCTCCCTTCGGTGGCATGTTTCCATAGAATGGTACATCGTCTGCACCAAACTGGTTCTTTTCACGCTCCTGGATTAGGGGGTCGCCCGAACACTACCGATCCAGATTTAGAGGAAGCCGTACTCGAACATTTCGAAAATAACCCACGTACTAGTACTCGGCGAGCTGCATTAGCGCTGGGTGCATCTAACCATATGCAAGTATGGCGAGTGTTGAACAATGACGGTCAGCACCCATACCACTTTCGTCGCACCCAGGAACTGACACCGGCAGATTTTTTGCCTCGCGTGACCTTCTGCGAGTGGTACTGCGGTCAGGTAGCAGCTTCGCCAGATTTTGGCTCAAGAGTACTGTGGACAGATGAAGCTTCATTCACAAGAGCTGGGATAAGCAACATACATAATGACCATGTTTGGTCTCACGCTAACCCGCATGCTTCTACGGAATCGTCGTTTCAACACCAATGGCGACTAAACGTGTGGGCTGGTATTGCGGGAGAAATTGTCGTAGGACCAATTTTTTGCCGCACAGCCTAAACGGTCAAAATTATTTAAATTTTTTAACCAACGAATTGGACGATGCTCTCACAGAAAGCCTATCAATTTTAGGTTACGCTAATCTCGTGATGGGCAACAATTTAATCTTCCAACACGATGGCGCTCCAGCACACTATGCACGTGATGTTAGGGAGCATCTAAATATGCGTTTTCGTCAGTGGATTGGGCGCGGTAGCAGACATGTACCTTGGCCACCGCGATCTCCAGACCTAACTCCATTAGACTTCTTTTTGTGGGGGTATATTAAAAACATAGTGTATGCAATGCCGTGTGACACAGCAGAGCAAATGAGAGAGCGAATCGAAGCCGCTTTCAGGACAGTGACACCAGACATGCTACGGAATGTCCAGGTGTCGATACACAAACGAGCGACCTTGTGTGTACAGTACCAAGGGCGTCACATCGAACCACATCTCTAAAAAATGTAAGTTAATTAAATTATTATTTTTAATTTTCATATTTATTTTGCTGATTGTTCGGACTATGTTAAGCTATTTTTGAGGCAAAATTGAAGTAGGCAGGTAGGTACAAATTACCGGGCGGGCCATTGTCAGCATCTCATGGACGCGCGCGTCGCAGCCGCGCGTTTCAACAATATGTAGGCAGATAGGTACTAGGATATCAGAATTACAGAAGAAATGTTTTGTAATATTAGCAAGTGACTTGGAATGTTGTAGACCCTCCGTAGTGTTGTTACACGTTTGTTAATATTTGAATTCAAGAATCATGCGATACCAAGGATACCAAGAATTTGGTATCAATTCTTCGAGTAATTTATTTTGAGCTGAAACTTTGTGTAGAGTTTCTATACCACCTATAATCTTCAGGGGTTCTTGATGTATATACCCTTTTTGTTACACGCTGTATATTGTTGCACATTATTTCATATTTATTTAAAAAAAAACCGGCCAAATGCGAGTCGGACTCGCACACTGAGGGTTCCGCCGTACAAGCGTAGCGGTTTACAATTTATGACGTACTAGCTTTCCGCCAGCGGCTTCGCCCGCGTGGAGTTCGGTTATATCGCGCTGTTTAAATTCCCCTCGGGAACATCAAATTTTTCCGCGATAAAAGGTAGCCTATGTTCTTTCTCAGGGTCTAAAGATTGTCTGTGCCAAACTTCATCAAAATCGGTTGAGAGGTTTAGGCGGGAAAGCGTAACAGACAGACAGAGTTACTTTCGCATTTATAATACTAGCATTGATTTAGAATTTTTCACAGTTTAGAGGCAATTAGATTTAAGAGGTGTTTGATATGAATTTCAACTTTAATATCTCTACGCGTTCAAGTGAAAAAGGGTAGGTAGCAAGTTTATAATTATTAAAAAAATATTTTATGTCATGTAAGCAAAAATAATATTTTAATATTTTATGTAACTTCAAATTTATCATTTTCATAATTTTTCCTTTATCTGTCTGTACTATAATATAACGTTGCTTCGTGCCGAATTTCAAGATTCTGAGTTCACGGGAAGTACCTTGTAGGCAAAGAGATTTAAGATATATAGAGAAGGCATGTGTCAAAATGGCATAGAGAAACTGTGATCCCATGGCTCAGTTCCGCCATCTCGTACAATATAGCAAAATTAGATCGACAATTGGAGACATCAAATAGTAAAAATGAAATAAGTTTATATAAAATATATTCAGCTATTGCCCGGTAGGTGGCCAGTGTGGTCTATGTTGCCAGATCCGATTTAATACCCTAGTATAGTTCAAATCGGGTAAATAAATATTGAAAAGTAAACAAATTAAGTGAAACTTGTCTTGTACAAACAAAAACTGTTTTAGAATTTTATTCGCTACTATTCATTTACCGTGACACCGTCTATTGGCATTTTAGATGTTTTATGCTTACGAATTATTTTAACGCTCAGTTTATTGCGATTTTTGAGTGTAATAGACCTTTTAGGCCATAAAGCGCATTTTGTTTTGCAATTTTCGTTTGCATTTCGTTTTTAGCAAAATTATTCTTTTTACACGTTTGTTTGCAAATACTTTTAAATGGCAATGCAAAAAACTGTGGTAGGGTTTGTATCATTTCGATATAAAGTTATCGATAATATTCAAAGAAGTTACTACGACGATGTTTTGTCGCATTATGATAACTTGAAACAAAAAATTAGGAAGCAGAATAATTAGGGGTAATTTCAAGTTTACAAGTTTCTTATTTATATAATTCTTTTAATATAATAGGCGTTAAAGTTTAAAATTGCCGATTAGTACTGAAAATCTAAATAATTGCTTATTTTTTAATTTTTAAATAATTCATTTATAATCAATATATTGGAAGGTCGTTTATGCCTTTGTGATAGAACTCTGAGGATCTAGACTGCACAAACTGTGTGAAAGCAGAACTGCCTCCTGGAAAGAAAACTTCTTGTCACGTAGATAATTGTCCAAATCACGACAAAAATGGTAGTCTGCTGGAGCAAGACCTTTACCAGATACGTACGCCATTATCTTTAAAAACGGCAAAAAAATCACGGTTATTGTATGGGAGCCCGCCTTCAGTATTTATTTTATTTTAATTATTTATTTGTAATTTGAATATATAACCAAATATTCTGTGAACATTTTAAGCGTCTATCTGTTTCCGTTATTAATATGGAGCAAAAAACGGCAAAAATTCACGTTTGTTGTATGGGAGCCCCCTTAAATATTTTATTATTTTTATTCTTAGTACTTGTTGTTATAGCGGCAACAGAAATACTAACACAATCTCTGGAAATTACAACTGTCTCGCTATTACGGTTTATGAGATACAGCCTGGTGACAGACGGACAGACAAACAGAGAAGTCTCATGAATAGGTTTCGTTTTACCTTTTAGGTACGGAATCCTCAAAATCACAAAGTAGCTCGCAATCATTGTACTACATATACGTACCTACATATTTTATGAATATATTTCATTATAAATAAGTTATGTAATCTATGTACTTATCCACTTAACCGTAAATTTTATCCCAATTTTTACGGTTAAGTAGAAAAGTATTGAAATTAATAACTTACTATTTCTTTTCTAATACAAGGTACCGATTCATTTTTTTTTTTTAATTTGATCGACAAGTCTTTCCAAAGTAGATAACTTCTCTTTTAAAATGCATTGAGCATAATTTCGATGAATGAGACGGAAGCCAATTTTCTTCTCTACGGTCTATCTGGACAAATCGTATCCACTTTTTCCCCTACAACATTATATTTATTCGGAAACCAAAAATAACAAAAACCTAGATAAATGAATAGTAATTGTTCATTCAATTTTGTTTATTAATATGATATGATTATGTTTAAATAGAGTTAATAATAAATAAACTTGAAATATAGTAATATTTTAAGTTTATTTAGCTATATTTTAAATGTCAATAAAATACAACAAAATGTATTCATCTTAATAAGTATTATCGATAACTAAATCGGTAAACAACATTACTACATCTCTACAAGAAAATAGTAAAACTACTCAACAATAGAGGGCGCTTATTACAATAATGGAAAATTTTCTAGAACTATATAAGATTTTTTTTAAATTTGAATTGCGGACGAAATATAAATAATTCATAGAAAAACATTCCGAAGTTAGGTCCAGTCGTTTTACTATAACGAGATGTACAGTAACACAAAGCGCAACATGGCATATTTCCTTAGAAAATGTTTATTCTTGGTGGACACAAATTACGTCCTGACGCGCAGACTAGACTGAGCGACTTTTAACCAAGTCGATAAAAGTATTGGCTTACAATTTTGTTCGTGATGTCCTGTCTATTGTAAATATAATTTTAATGTCTTTGCTTGTAGGTTTGAATTCCCTAGCGTGTGACGGAAATTCGTCTAAGGTGTCGGTATAAACTGCTGTGTCTTTTGATTGCTTTAACTTAGAAGTTTGATTTTTTCACTGCTTAAAGGGACAATAGACCTAGGTATTTGGTATAAATTTCAATTTGATACCTTTATTAGTTCGTGAGTAAGTTTCATTTTATTAAAATATGTTTATTATATTATATAACTAACTATAACTTTATTCGTTCGTGAGAAATAAGGTAGTAAGTTCCATTTTATTAAAATATGTTTATTATATTATATAACTAAAAAAATTTGATTTTCGCAATTTTTCCTATATTTGGATTATATGACAATGCTTCATGCCAATTTTCAAGATTCTGAGTTTACGGGAAGTATCCTGTAGGTTTTGATTCCTTTGCGAGTGTCGAAAATTTGTTGAAAATATCGACATAATCGGCTGTATCTTTTGATTGGCTTGGCTTAGAAGTTTGATATTTTCACAGCTTAAAGGGACAATAGACCCGAGTATTTCATGTGAATTTCAGCTTGATATGTCTACGCGTTCTTGAGATAAAGGGTCTTGACAGACAGACAGACAGACAGACGGACAACAAAGTGGATCACTTTGTTTGTATAAGGGTTCCGTTTTTTCCTTTTGAGGTACGGAACCCTAAAAATGGATATAACTGATGTTGGGGTATTTTCCTTGTTGTTTTTCTATAAATGTTGATAAAACTGATTGTAAAATGTATTTTAAATGAATATATAATTTGGAGCAACCTTTGACAGGTAAACATGTGGTTTGCTTTTGAAACTTCATTTCAGAAGACTTTAAAAAAATCACGTACTCATGCTTTTATATATCATCACAATACTAGAGAGCATAGCTTGTAATAAATAAAATGATTGTACAACAAAGAAACAAGTTTAGTCTTGCAGAACACTCTGTGAAAGGTGGTGGCGGTTTTGTCAATACACTTATCAATAACCTACCATTCGAGTTACACGTGCCCGGTTACAATTATTGCGGACCCGGAACAAAATTGGAAAAACGTTTAAAAAGAGGTGATGTTGTTATTAATCCCTTGGATGAAGCCTGTAAATCACATGATATTGCATATGCTCAAAATTCATCTTTAGACCATCGACATAGAGCTGATTTGGAATTAGCAGCGGCAGCGAAGAAACGCTGGCTTGAATCTAATAATTTACCCGAACGATTGGTAGCGCTTGGTGTGAATAAAATTATGAAATATAAAGTTAAAAGAGGTCTCGGAATGTCTCTCACTAAGGTTATAACAGCCGCACGTAAAGCTGTAAAAAGTCATCAACAACAACATCATGGCAATGGTGATGGGGTAGGTAAAGGAGAACAACGACGAGCAAGAGTTAAAAAGATATCTACTTAAATTTGGTTGAATGTAATTAAAACGACTTGGAAAATTATTAATAGTGAAACGGGAAGGTCCAGTGATAGAAATACTGACTATAGCCTGTCTATTAATGACAACATAATTAAATCAGACTCGCAAGTCTCTGAGGCATTTGAAAATTTCTTTTCGGATATTCCTGTTTCAACTACTAAATCCCTAAACTCATCACCTTCTGTTGCGGAGTCTTTGCTTAAAGAAAATGTTAATGTTTGTGATTCGGAGTTTCATTTTGAACATGTTATCAGTAGAGATATAATTAAAATCTTTCACACTCTGAATGTAAAAAAGACTGCTGACCTGTGGGGTCATTCGGTGGAAGTTGCTAAGTCTATTATTGATATTGAGGCACCCACTCTAGCTGTTACCTTTAATGCTTGTATTGACTGTGGAGAGTTTCCTGATCTCATGAAAAATAGTAAAATAATACCTTTGTTTAAATCTGGTAGTACATCAGACCCCACAAATTATAGACCTATTTCTGTACTACCTACCTTTAGTAAAATTTTTGAGAAATTAATTTTAAACCAAATGCTAAATTTTTTTAATAAACATAAATTATTACATACCAAACAGTTCGGTTTTACAAGGGGTCGTTCAACTACTGATGCCGGTGTTGAACTTCTAGGTCATATATATAATGCATGGGAGGATAAATGCGATGCCTTGGGCATCTTTTGTGATTTGTCCAAGGCATTCGATTGCGTTCTTCACGATACGTTAATCAGGAAACTCCGCCACTACGGGATCCGGAACTCTGCACTGGATCTTATTACATCTTACTAGAGTGGTAGGATTCAAAGCGTTGACGTTAATGGAAAAAGATCTTCTGGATCTTTAGTAACAATGGGAGTCCCACAGGGGTCAATTCTTGGTCCTTTTTTGTTTCTTATTTACATCAATGACCTGCCGTACCTAATAAAGGATAACCACGATATAGTGTTGTTTGCAGATGACACTTCACTTTTATTTAAACTGAAACGTCAGCAGCAGGTTACTGATGATGTAAATAGCGCGATCTCCAAAGTAGTCCATTGATTTAATGTTAATAATTTACTCTTAAACGAGAAAAAAACCAAATGCATTAAGTTTACTCTACCTCACGTGAGGCAGGTGGAAACTAAAGTGTTGATAAAGGGCGAAGAATTGAAATCTGACGACAGCACAGTGTTCTTGGGTATAACTCTGGATGCTAAGCTTCAATGGGGTTCACATATAGAAAAATTGTCAAAAAAGCTAAGTTCTGCTGCATACGCAGTTAGAACAATTCGTAATTTGACTGATGTTGAGACGGCCCGTTTAGTGTACTTTGGCTATTTCCACAGCGTAATGTCGTACGGCATTCTGTTGTGGGGAAATGCCGCCGATATTCAAACAATATTTGTTTTGCAGAAACGAGCTGTTCGTGCAATTTATAAATTAAGTCCGAGACACTCTCTCAGAGAAAAATTTAAAGAGATTAATGTACTGACCGTGCCGTCTCAATATATTTATGAAAATCTTTTGTATGCTCATAAAAATATAAAATTGTTTAAAAAATACAGTGATGTCCATGATATAAATACTAGGAACAGGCACAAATTTATTGTACCTACAACAAGGCTCAAGAAAATAGGTGGCTCTTTCAGATGCCAATGTATACATTTTTACAATGGACTTCCAGAGGTGGTTCAAGATCTGAGCCTGAATAAATTCAAATCCTTCATTAAACGTAAGTTGTGTCAGAAAGCATTTTATAGTGTGAAGGATTATATTGAGGACAAAAAGGCTTGGGCTTGAGCTGCGTCCGATTTCTATACAATGATTGTTCTTTGATTTTTCCTCTTGTAGTTTTAATATGTAATTGTTTATGTTATTTATTCAAAGCCTGTATTACACACTATGTAGCCAAGCATATTGTACGTTACGGAATTGTATCGCTGACAGAGGTGTTCGGCACTTGTACAGCTGCAGCTGCACAGGAGTTAAACTTTCCACCGATTCGGGAACACTGTTGGAGCTGCTGAACCTTGGACAAAACTATCTTAGCATTGTGTAGATTCAATTTCTTAGTATTGTATAATTGCATGGCAAACGTGTGAGCACAATGTACGAATGTGCTGTAAGGCATTTATTTGTTGGGTTAGTCTTTTTTATTGACTTAATTGTGCTCTGGCTGTTGAGAGTATGTCATGCTCACTCAAATGTCTCGCTGATGGTGGCGTGTGTTTTGGGTCATTGGGTTCCCTTCGATATGGTTGAGCTGAATGATGCTGATCCATACGTCATGTTCGTGAACGGACGCCGTCGGAGGGGACTGGTCATCTCTTAGCTGCCACGGCGTATTTTAATTTCTGAATTGATTTTTGTATGTTTTCCATAATGGACGCTCTCAGCGTACAATATATTTCTGCATCGTTCTCACGCGGTTGATTTCAACATGAATGATGTAATCAAATATTTGTAACAATAGCTTAAAAATTTAAAAGAGTGTCCATGGAGTTTCTTGCCCGTTCTTCTCCATAGGTACCTACTCTTTGGAATGGGCGACTAGCTTCATCTTATTGACTGACCGACCTTCTGACAATTCAAAAGTGCCTGTAACTGGTTTATTTGAAATAAATGATTTGATTTGATTTGATTTGATTTACTAGAAAATTGATAAGCGCAGCCAGCAAAGCTGCTAAAACAAGCATAAAGGATAACAAAAACTATGTGAAAAAGCCAAGAGTTATTCCTTTACCGAAAAGAGGTGGTTTCATACCCTTGATCCTGATACTGGGAGCGTTGGCAGCTGCTGGATCTTTAGCAGGTGGTGTCACAACCGCTGCTATAGTAGATTGTTAGCCGAGGGTGGAAAGAATCAATTCCCGAGGTATTTAGACGCCCGAGCGTAGCGAGGGCGGCTATAGTCCGAGTAGGAATTGATTCTTTTACCCGTGTTAAACACTCTACTTTTCATTTCGAATATGAGGAAAATAACTATTTTTTTAATTCCGTCACAGATACATAACAGATTGGTATCCCGCCAATTTAAGTCGAATTTTTAAATTTTAAATATGGAAATAACCACGTTATTGTTGCGACCATAGAATTAATAAGTAGGTGCTATCGTACTTCTTAATTCTATGGTTGCGACCTATTTCGCTCAATGAAGTTTGCGCTAAGTTCACACTGGCTGTTTAGAAACTCACATTGCCGCTGCATTTTTTTTTATTAGTTTTTGTTACACAAATTTCTTCACAGCTGACAGCAGTTCTATTTTTAAAGTTCATTCTGACCCTTAGGTGGAAAGTAATTTGTATGAGTTTTTCCCGCTCTAGGGAGGGAAATAGCACTTTCTACCCAACAATCAGATCAAGAAAATACTACTTTCCGAATATGAGAAATGAAAAGAATATTTACGAAATGGTTAATAAGAAAAATACCGCTTTACCGGTATCCGTGGGAAAAGGCATGTTTATGGCGCCTTACAAACAAGGTATGGGTCTCTTTCTAACACCATATCAAAAAAACTAAATATACCCCTACCGAATCGTGCCCTCTTCGACTATGAGCTCGTGAAGCAGTTGAAAATTCCTCATTTTCGAGGTGTAATCATGCGAGATGCTCTGCTAAAGCGAAGAGGGAAATCATTATCACCACAACCGTGGAGGTTTGAAACGGGAATCATAAATCTAGACGATTCAATCGGGGCAGGAACACACTGGGTGGCGTATGTAAAGAAAGACCAATTTTGCGAGTATTTTGACAGTTATGGAAATTTGAGACCACCACAGGAATTTTATAAATACATGTTAAATGATGCTGCTGGTGGTGACGTCAATATCAGCTACAACTATAACAATATACAGAAAGATGAGAAATTTAATTGTGGTCATTTATGTTTACGTTTTCTATCGAATGCTTGTAATGATATGTTTTCAAAATGAATATAAGGTGCATGTAAAAGATTTGTGTTTCATTTAACATTATCATGTTGCATTGTGATAATGTCTCTTACATTATCGCTTCACGGTACCGATCCTACATTGAACGTTGATTTTTTACCACCTATAGAACTGGGTGAAGGTGAATATGAATGTGCACTAATTTATTTTAAATCTTTCAACTCTATACCCAATGTGGATAGCAGCAACAACTTGTTTCATTATGAAAAGGACAATGTTATCGTGGTACCTGAAGGTTCTTACGAGTTGGATAGTATCATTCGCTATCTGGAAGAAGAGCTAGAGAAAGCAGCAGGTGATAATCCTAACATCCTAAAAAGCTAACACTAACACGATGAAATGTATGTTTTATTCTCCCCATTGTGACATACACTTTGAGAAGGAGAACAGTATTGCAAACGTTTTTGGTTTCTCTCCAAAAATGCTTCCCAAAAACAAAGTGCACCAATCCAATCAACCGTTAAACATTCTAATCACAAACACTATAAGAGTGGAGTGCAATATTATTCATGGCTCATTCATAAATAGTAAATCGTCACATGTGTTACACGAGTTTTCTCCGACAGTACCACCTGGATACCAAATTATAGAGTGTCCTCCGAATCTTGTCTATTTACCGTTGTTGAAGGCGAACACAATTCAAAATCTACAAATAAGTGTAGTCAACGAGCAAGGGAATCTCGTAAACTTTAGAAAGGAAACTATTTCTATACGTTTACATATACGAAAGAAATCATCCTCATGATTATCTATAAAATGAACGGTGAGGCAAAACAATGCCCCAGTCTTACCACCTCTCAATTGGAGAGAACAACTCACCACCACCACCGATCAAGTGTTGATAATAAATATCATATTCAACAACAACAACGACGACGGTTATCAAAAGATAACGCATTGTTTCTACAAACGCTCGGACTACAGTTAAAATCCTTATCAAAAAAATGACGTCATCGATTCTAGATATAGGAAATAGTATACTGTTTGATGATAGTATAGAGGGTATTGAATATCACACCTATTTACCCTATAGTGAATCATATAAAAACAATGATGAGATTCGTATCAGAATCAACGATCAAGATGCAATAGTGTTACCTTGTGAAAGTCAATTGGTAATTGAAGGTAATATTACGAAATCCTGTTCTTTCACCAACAATGCGGCGGCTCATCTATTTCAAGATATCCGCTATGAATTGAACGGTGTAGAGATTGACAGAACGATAAACTGTGGTATCACTACCACCATGAAAGGATTGTTGTCTTATGGTGAAGATGAATGCAACAGTTTGGAAAATAGTGGTTGAAATAAGAGTGGTTTTAAAGAGTTGGATGGTAATTTCTGTTTCACCATTCCCCTTCGACATCTATTGGGCTTCGCTGAGGATTACAATAAAGTGATTGTTAATGCGAAACATGAATTGATATTGAATCGAAGCTCTACGAATGTGAACTGCGCGCTTCTTAAAGACCCTACAAAAAAGATTGATGTTGAAATAACTCGTATATCATGGCGTATGCCTATAATCAAGGTTTCTGATAAAGAAAAACTACGCTTATTAAAGTATGTGGAGAACGACACTCCCCTTCCTATTGCATTCCGCTCGTGGGATCTTTATGAATACCCGGTCTTACCAACATCACAAAAACATGTATGGACCGTGAAAACCGCTAGCCAGTTGGGGAAACCTCGTTACGTTATAATCGGATTCCAACATTTACGTAATAATGAAGCAATCAAAGATAAGAGTGTCTTTGATCATTTAAACTTTTATAATGCACGTTTATATTTGAATTCTCAGTATTGTCCCTATGATTCATTCTCTAATGACTTTAAAAAGGGAACATTTTCACAACTATATGAAGCATTTATCAACTTTAAAAGATCCTATTATCGTTTGAAGAGCTCAAACGTTCAAATTAACCCGCAACATTTTAAAACGAAAGCTCCTTTGATTGTAATCGATTGTTCTAGACAAACGGATACACTTCATTCAGGTACCGGCGGCGCTATCGATATTAAATTAGAGTTGGAGTTTAAGAAGACATTACCGAGTGATACAACCGCCTACTGTCTAATCATTAATGATTCACTTTTCGAATACAGTGTTCTTACCAAATCAGTTCGAAAAATAACTTTGTAAACGGTTTCGAGAGTAATAGTAGTAGTTAATCTTAAACACTCATAGTGACAAGATGTGTTTTGTGCAACCTTCATACAATCCATCAATTCCACCAACAAGTTTTGAACTTTGTAAGAATGTGTATCATATACCTAGTTCAGCGATACCATTTATTACAACATATTTGAAACCATCAGATCAAAGTAATGAATTATTGGAAGTTTTCATTAATATTGGTAATCAAATTACCCTGAGCAAAGAAGAATACAACACGATACTTGTGGAAAACGCCTCTGAAATCTCAGAATTCTTCTTCAGATCTGATTATTATTCACCACAACGACAACAACAAGTTATAACTTATATAAACCTGTCTGAACATGAAAAAACAAGATTTTTTTTTTAATTCATTTCAAATTGAAATCAATGTGCATATATGCTGAAGAGTGGTGGTGCTTGAAACATTTTATGAATTGTCTCGATTCACGTTTATGTCACTTGCAAAGGGTAAAGGGTTACTATGAGAATCGAATGAACTTCTTTAGAAAGAGGTTCAAGTTCAGTCAAGTGAAAACATTACACGATGCTTTTATGATTGTTAATAACATTTATGATAAAATGTCAATTGTAGATAATGAAATTCGATGTTATGTAATTGAATATTTATTTTACTCATCTCTGTTATAAAAAAATAAAAAACATGTATTACTTAATCAGTAATAAAGTTTGTTTTTTTAACTAACCTCTTATCATAATACTAATCGTTACTCTAAAATCTATTTTTTTTTTATGACATCCTACGCTAGTTTATATAAAATACTCAACTAACGTATAAACATATTAGTTGGGTGGTAACAGTGCGTGTGAACAGGAAAAAACATGTATGAGTGTCCTTATTGTAGTGTAAAAGTTGCTGGTAATGAACTGATTGTTCATTCAAAAACAAAACGTCACAAGTTACTATGTAAACAAGATGACGGAGAAGACTATTTCACATATGTAGTGCATTCATCATTCAAGTGTAGAATAATTACATACAGAATTAACGGATTATCATCAGATATATCAATTAATCCAGATTTGTTTTTAAAAACTGTCGCACATAAAGTCAAACAATTGCTTAAAATAGAAGTGGAATCAAACAAACACATAAAGGTTAATTTAGAACTTTTCTGTATGTATATTATAACCAAAGGAGGCGGTGATAATGCTGAGGTGATTACAGATTTGAAATCATTCAACACTAAAAATGTATACTTGCAACAATCATCAGATTTATCCTCTTACTATGACGAAACCTGCGTGAAGATTATGAAGAAATGTGAAGAGTTTCAAGAAAGAGACAGCGGCTGGACCTTAAAAAAATTGAATTTTTAGAGATTAATGTGAACAAATATATCCCTATGCGAGGTAATTCTTATATACCGCTTCCGGATTGGATAAAACGTAAACATGCATGTATCAATGTACAGAACGAAGATAATGCATGCTTTTTTTGGGCTGTAGCGAGTGCTCTTTATCCGGTTGACTCTGGCTATAATCGAACAACATCTTACCCATGCTATAAGACAGTCTTCAATACATCGGGAATTGATTTACCAGTATCAGTTCAAGGAATTAAACGTTTCGAAGTGTTAAATAAAATCAAGGTTAACGTGTACGGTATTGAAGAAATAAAAAAATCTGAAAAGATTGTACCGTTGTATATATCAAAGGTTAGTAGTGATAATCATAAACAACAAGTCATCAATCTGTTGTTTTATGAAAATGCTGCTAAAATCATCGGTCATTATTGTTGGACAGCTCACAGATTACAAATCATCATAGTAAAATATATTTCTGTCATGGATGCTTGCAACATTTCACAAGTGAGTGTAAATTTGAACGTCATAAGCTGTTAGGATGTCAAAATGCTTTGATAGAACTACCTCCTCCCGATGATAAGTACTTGAATTTTAAAAATTATAAGCAGCAGTTTCCCATACCGTTTGTTATATACGCCGACTTTGAATCTATTTTAAGCCTTAATAAAATAAATGGTGTGAAAAAAAATACATATTACAACAATGAGCACATACCTTATAGTTTTGCATATTATATACATTGTAGTTATGACAAGTCCTTATCAAAATTTGTGACATACCGCGGTAAGGACTGTGTTAAACAATTTGTTGATAATATTTACTCAGACGCAGGCCGCATTGCTGATATTTATTCAAAAAAAATACAATGTAATAATGAAAGCTTAATAAAAATAGACTCGCCTCATTGTCATATTTGTGAACGACCATTGTTATCAACTGATCAGAAGCTAATCGATCATTGTCATCTTACGGGGAAAATTAGAGGTGTAGCACATCAACAATGTAATTTAGAATATTGTCTACCTAATTATATTCCCATATTTTTCCATAATTTAAGCGGGTTTGATAGTCATTTATTTATTAAAGAGCTAGCTGAAAGAGATGGTGAGCGTATTGAGTGCATACCTCAACATAAGGAAAAGTACATTTCATTTAGTCAAAAGCTACATTTTATAGATTTAAATGGTAGCACTATGAGAGAAATAACTATACGTTTTGTAGATTCATTTAAATTCATGTCCACCAGTTTAGATAAACTGGTGAAAAATCTCTCATCAGATCAATTTCATATCTTATCTCAATACTTCTCAGATCTCGAACAAATGAGCCTTTTAACAAGAAAAGATGTATTTCCATATGAATACGTTGACTGTTGGGACAAACTTGAAGAAGGATCATTACCTAATATACAATCATTTTATAGTGAATTAACACAATCACACATTTCTGATAGTGATTACATGCACGCGCAAACCATATGGAATAAATTCAATTTAAAAACATTGGGTGAATACTGCGACTTGTATTTGAAAACTGATGTAGGTACTATTACTAGCTGAAGTGTTTGAAAATTTTCGAAGTATTTGCTTGAATGCCTATAAACTAGATCCTTGTAAATATCTCACGGCTCCTGATCTTTCGTGGGATGCAATGATGAGACAGACGCGAGTAAATCTTGAACTTCTCATCGATTATGAAATGATTCAATTCTTACAGTGTGTGTGTGTACTCATTTCGTAACCATACAAATTATTAACATCCAATTATACAATAAAACTGTCATCTTGTGTGGAATTGTATGTGGTTGGATCCATAAAGGTATTGTTGGCTTTTACATGTCTTTTGGAAACTTGACTAATACCACCTCGAATAAGGTGGTATTAGTCAAGTTTCCAAAAGACATGCATGTTAATAATTTGTATGGTTACGAAATGAGTCAATATCTGCCCTATGCAAGCTTTGTTTGATTAACGAGTGATGATGAAATCAATTCATTTGATATATTAGCTCAACGAGCTGATTCAGATATAGGTTACATTTTGGAAGTGGATTTGGAGTATCCACAGTCTCTACATGATCTACACAATGACTATCCATTTTGTGCTGAAACAAAAACACCACCTAATGGTAAAACTAATAAGCTGTTCCTCACTCTCGACAGCAAACAAAAATATATTATTCACTACTTAAACTTGAAGCAATGCTTGGAACATGGGTTGGTTTGTAAAAAAATCCATAGAATCTTATCGTTTCAGCAAAGCTCATGGCTCAAACCCTATATAGATTTAAACACTGAGAAAAGAACATTAGCAAAAAACTCATTTGAAAAAGACTTTTATAAGCTTATGAATAACTATTTTCGGTAAAACCATAGAGAATGTAGGAAAACGGGTTGAGGTGAGACTATGTAACTCGTGGGGTGATAAAAAATTAAAGACTAAATGTAAATATGGTGCTGAAAGATATATAGCTCACCCCAACTTTCATAGTTGTAAAGTATTTTCCGAAAATTTCGTAGCAGTGCAAATGAATAAAACAAAGATATTTTATAATAAACCAATCTATGTCGGTTTCACTGTACTAGAACTCTCCAAACATGTCATGTATAATTTTCATTACTCCTACGTACTACCTAAATACAAAGATAATGTGCAGTTACTCTACACGGATACTGATTCTTTTATTTATCAAATAAAAACTAGGAATTTTTATGAAGACATTAGATGTGATGTGGATGCTAGATTTGACACCTCCGATTTACCCGAGAACAACATTTATAATCTTCCTTTGCTCAATAAAAAGGTGGTTGGTCTCATGAAAGATGAAAGCAATGGTTGTATTATCAAATAGTTTATAGGTTTACGTTCTAAAATGTATAGCTATGTCCTAGAAGGTGATTTGACTGTGAAGAAAAACAAAGGCACATCTGCCGCTGTTGTAAGGAAATTAAATTTTGAAAATGACCGAAAAGCTCTCGATTGTAACTATGTAAGCTATGATAATATGTATACATTTACTAGTGATAAGCATCGTGTTTATACACAAATTAAAAGAAAAAAGGTATTCTCTGGTGATGATGATAAGAGATATATTACCGAGAATGGTGTAAACACATTGGCTTGGGGTCATTACAAAATCAAATAAAAAAATATATTATTAAAAGAAACAGTTTTTTTTCATACCTTTTCCTTTTTCATAAGTACACCTACATAAATAGATTGTACATTAATTTCCAATCTTGTCTCATTTATTATTAACCTCATTTTAACTGATAAGGTTATACTACTGCTATAGTTTCATTCTACAAGCAGACAAAATACATATTATCTAGTACTTGTCATTAGTAACAGGATATAACCTCATTATATATGTAGCACTCTCCACGTCACTAGATGGCGCCACCATGCACATAAAATCTATATAATTTCAACGGCACGCCTTATCTACGCTCGGATCTTTGAAACGGGCACAAACGCCGGAATCCACCATAACCTGAACCGCCGCCCCGAACCGATCACACCATATACGCAGCACAGCTTATGCTGGCAACCCCTGTTGTTGAATTCCCAATAAATAGCTACTGATATATAGAAATGGAATTGTCTAATAAAGAGATTATGAATACACTGGAAAGCAATGTGGACATAATAGCGGTTAAAAGACTGAAAAGGAAAGATGAGAGTGGAAATTTTATTAATAGTGAGACAGTGCGCATTTGCTTTAAAGGACCTACCTCTCCACCATATGTAAAAGCATATGAATGTAGAATGAAGGTCGAACCATTCACGTTCCCTGTTACACAGTGCTCGAAGTGTTGGAGGTATGGACATATTAGAAATAATTGTTCAAGGAAAACTCAGATATGTCCGAAATGTGGTGGAGAACATGAAAACTGTGAGACTACAAAAGTCAAATGTATTAATCCAGCATAACAACTAAATGTAGGGAACTGGAATTGTTGCTTCAGCAAGACAAAATACACATTGCACTTATTAGCGAAACATGGTGGTCTGAAGATGTTAACATAAGGATAAAGGATTATAATATTATAAGAGCTGACAGAGGGGATGGATATGGGGGCGTTTGTATATTTTACCACAAGTCAATCAGAATGGTGCAAAGAACCTTTACACTTGAAAATGATAGTATTGAGATCCTTATTACAGAGGTGCTGAATGTGCCGGGGCTAACCAACATAATCTACATATATTGCCCACCATCAGCTAATGTGGCCCAATCTGACTAGGATCAGGTTTTTAGCATGTGCAACTCGAAAACCATTTTAGCTGGGGATTTTAATGCACACTATACATTGTGGTCATATAAAGTAGATACAAGAGGTGAGAGAGTTTATAGAGCAATGTTTGAAAATGATTATGTGTGCATAAACGATGGAAGACCTACAAGGATGAGAATGGTGAATGGACATTTGCAGCAGTCGTCTCCAGATATAACCTTCGCCACTTGCGACATAGCAGTAAGGGTGACCTGGAACTCCCTGAACGAAACTTTGGGCAGTGATCATGTAATAATCAAATTTTCAATTGGTTATGAAAAATCTAATGCAAATATTAAGAAAAGAAACTACAAGGAGGCCCGGTGGGAAGAGTTCAGGCAGAAAACAGAACAGGAGTTTACAAAGTTGGTACCGTCAAGCGACGCGCAAGCTGACTATAACCAGTTTGAACACAAATTAAGCCTTGTAGCCGAAGAGACCATTCCATGGATTAAAATTTGCCAGGACCCCAGTTCTTAATTTACCTCAAAACCATACTGGAATTCAGAGATCTCAAAAGTTGTAGCAAAACGTCGGCTAGCTTTAGCTCAGGTGCGACGGAACCCAACCCCAGATAATTATGACAAGTACAAAAATGTAATACTACAAGCCCAGAAAGCTATCCAAAAGTCCCGACGTAAAGGATAGTCAGCATTTTGTTCAAGCATAGATAATGAAGCATCGGCTACAGAAATGTGGAGGAAGATGAGGTGGATGAAGGGTATAAAAGCAAGACAAACAGTAGATCCTGTAAGAACAAAAGAGTTATTGTACTCCTTAACTCCTGACACCGTTGGGGAAGCACCTCCAGAATTAGGACACAGGGGGGACTGCACTTTAAGTAAAAAGATAACGATGAATGAACTGGAAAACACTCTTTATAGGGGTTTAGGGCAGGGTTTTACGATGTTGGAGTGGAGACACAGATTACGAAAACCAAAAACTTTATTAAATACGCGTGGCGTCACACGGCGACGCCATTACCGACACGTGGTTTCACTTACAAAATTTATTTCATACTGGCCGATCGGCCGAGCACTCCCGAAGCGGGTGCGCGGGGGCACGAAAACACCCGATTCGGCGCGAGAGCTCAACGATCGGTGCTTAGTAAAAGAATTGAATACAACATGAAATTAGGTGTTTGCCTACATTCCCACCCCCTTGTTTATCAAACACAACTGTCAGTAGGTAGAACAGCTAATTTAACAACAGGTCTTTTAAGAAACCCCTTACACGTCTTAACAGTTACAATTCTAACATGCCCATCAGGCCCTGGGTGCACCGCGCTAATAATTTCCTTTAACCAAACGTTACGCGGCTGGCCCTTATCAGTGAGCAAAACAACATCTCCTACTTTGATAGATGGTGACGATTGCGTCCACTTCTGGCGTGGTTGAAGAGTAGGTCGATATTCTTTGTACCACCGTTCCCAGAACATGTCCGCCAGTGCTTGCGCCTTCTTCCATGCCTTACGACCGTTCAAATCAGAAGCATCAAACCTACCTAAACTGGAAGCCCCTGAAGCAGTACCTAACAACAGGTGATTGGGTGTAAGAGCCATAGGACCTTCATGATCGGAAGTAATGTAGCTCAGCGGCCTACTATTGATAGTCATCTCAACCTCTGCTAAAAAGGTAAGTAAAATCTCCTCCTTAGGTACGCGATCTCTCATGGTGACTTTCATAGCACTTTTAATCGTCCGAATAAGCCGCTCCCAACAACCACCCATGTGTGGAGAAGCCGGAGGATTAAAACGCCACTCTATTCCCTTATTAGCAGCACAACCAGCCAACAACTCCTGGTCAAGGCCTTCAGGCTGAGCTGAAAGCGCAGCTTTCAGCTCAGCATCAGCCCCTATGAAGTTCGTCCCTCTATCACTGAACATCACGGTAGGCTGTCCCCTTCGAGCTACAAAGCGTCGTAAAGCCATAATCGCCGAGTCTGTAGTCAACGATGGAGCCAACTCAAGATGGATGGCACGCGTCACCATACAGGTAAATATTACTCCCCATCTTTTTTCTCGACGTCTCCCAACTGCAACTTCCATGGGTCCGAAGTAATCCACGCCACAATGTACAAACGCTCTTTTTGTATTTTCCAGCCTATCTGCTGGTAAATCAGCCATCTTCGGTGATGACGGTTGCGCTCGTCGAATACGACACATCTGGCACTTACTAATCACGGACTTCACGCTTCTTCTAATCTGAGTTACCCAAAACTTCTCTCTAACCAGGTTTATCACAATCTCATGATTAGCATGAAACAGCTGTAGATGAAAACCCACCAGCATCAACTGAGTAATGGGATTACGACGATCTAATATAATTGGGTGCTTTTTATCGAATGACAAAGTCTGGGCTGAACCTAAACGGCCTCTGACTCTAATCAAACCATCATCCTCGAATAAGAACGGATCTAACTTATGAATCTTACTACTCGGTGGCAAAGGATCTCCTGAATGCAGCAACTTTAATTCTTCACCAAATGACTCTCTCTATGCTTGCCGGAACAATATCATCTTTGCCTCACGTATACACTCAACTATAGAATGGGACTGCTTACGACACAGACTAATAAATTTAAGGACGCTTGCAACAACTCTCACAGCCCTCAACCACAATGAATACCTACTTATATCGATTACCGGTTGATACAACTTAGCAGCTTGAACTTTATGAATGCGCTCCAAGTCACAGTCCACAGCATCGATCATTGTAACTAGCCACATATCTGGTGATTGTCCAGTCGGCAGCGACGCGGATGAATTTTTGATTCTGCACTTTAATTTGTGCAAGAAAAAGGTTTCACAAAATATAAGATTCAAATTCTAAAACTATGAAGTAGAGACATCAAATTAAGAGAGTGGGAAATAGCACGTATGATTAAATGTTGAAAGAAAATTGCAAACACGTGATAATAAGAATAAATTGAAAATAGAAGGAGATGAAAATAAATATTGACAAAAGAGAAAAAGCAAAGGCAGGGGGCAAATGGATGAAATATATTAAATGAATGAAGTAATGGGTAAGTTACGCATTACAATTAATAACGACAATGAACAAGTGATTGCCAACAGACTGGACTGCCTTTAAATCCAGCACTGCTGCGGCAGACATATTGCAACCGTATGAAATTCTTGATTGTGTTTGTGAGTATTCATTTTTTATATTGTTTGTTACCTTTTATGTATCTGTATGTATGAGTCTTGGTACTTGATCTAAACAAAATTTATTTACAAGAAGAAAAAAATGAAAAGCTAGTTAATGATAAGGAGATAGCAGATAATGTAAGAGAAAAACATGATAGAAATAGGAGGAATACTTAAAGTAGTCTAGAATTATATAAATTCATACTGAAGCAAAACTATAGTGTATGTAGTGATAAAACTAAACAGACGCAAACACAGCATGGCATCGACAGTGAACAGTCCACACGTGCTCATTTTCCTGAACGAAGCTTTCTGCATACGTTGAATGTTCTTACACACTGATAGTGTATGATTATCTGTAAATAGAGCAAGTAAATTATCCAGCCATACTAATATTATAAATGCGAAAGTAACTCTGTCTGTCTGTCTGTCTGTTACGGGCGACGCCGCGGGCGGAAAGCTAGTAATATTATAAATGCGAAAGTAACTCTGTCTGTCTGTCTGTTACGCTTTCCCGCTTAAACCTCTCAACCGATTTTGATGAAATTTGCCACAGACAATCGTTGGACCCTGAGAAAAAACATAGGCTACCTGTTATCCCGGAAAAAATTGATGTTCCCGAGGGAAATCTAAAAAGCGCGATATAACCGAAATTTAAGCGGGCGAAGCCGCGGGCGGAAAGCTAGTACTTAATATTATAAATGCGAAAGTAACTCTGTCTGTCTATCTGTCTGTCTGTTACGCTTTCTCGCTTAAACCTCTCAACCGATTTTGATGAAATTTGGTACAGATATTCTTTAGACCCTGAGAAAGGACATAGACTATCTTTTATCCCGGAACAATTTGATATTCCCGAGGGAAATCTAAAAAGCCCGATATAACTAAACAACCAAATTCCACGCGGGCGAAGCCGCGGGCGGAAAGCTAATAATATTATAAATCACCTCGCTCAACTACCGTCTTCCTTCCTATTCACTCAGTTTTTTTTTAAGTGAATGGGCTTAATAAGCTAGTGCGTTTTACCATCAACGATTGCATCACTGCTTACCATCAGGCGGGATTGCAGCCAAGCACTAGTTTATAACTGATAAAAAAATAAAAAAAAAATGCGAAAGTAACTCTCGTCTGTCTGTCTGTTACGCTTTCCCGCTTAAACCTCTCAACCGATTTTGAAGAAATTTGGTACAGATAATCTTTAGACAGTGAGAAAGGACATAGGCTATCTTTTATCCCGGAAAAATTTGACATTCCCGAGGGAAATCTAAAAAGCGCGATATAACCGAACTCCACACGGGCGAAGCCGCGGGCGGAAAGCTAGTTGAACATAAATATTCCATATTCAAGCGCAGCCCGGAGTCTACATTCATTCTCTTAGCACTCTTCACAGAGTCTACATTCTTCTTTGGTCTTAGCGATACCAAAATTATAACTGTGAATTATGAGTATACATATAACGTAATATACTTACTCTACCATTAGTTTAGATTTTAGTTTAAAACATGTGATCTATCTTACAGGTTGCTTCTGACTTTTGGTCTGTTTTTAATCTAAGTTACGACCTCCGACCCTTGGTCGGGAGACACAGCAGGTGCGGGTATGCGGGCGGTGAGCAGTGGCCAGCTCGCCGCCCGGTAAGAACGAGGCCCGAGTCGACGGCACGTTGTGTTTCACGCGCGCCTCAAAGAGATGTCAGCACATCGTGACGGGATCCACGAAGACCGATGCCTCCTGAGCCAGGGTTGCGGGTTGTTTAAACAAGAAACTATGGCCCTGGCGCACAGGCAAGTGATGAATTACGGATGGGTTTTATTCAGCAAAAGTCTGACACCCTTCCGCTCCATCCAGAGCGGGAGTGGTTTTTGATGATTTCCCATCCCAAAAAAAAAAGTTACAACCTCCGACGGACCATTTCGGGAAAGTTTTAAGATAGCATAAAGGCAATCGTAACCACCTACCATCAGTTGAGCCTCCTCCATTCTTGCCCTATTTGCCATTCAATAACTTAGAATATAAGATAAGAAGAGATAATGTTTACCTAAATATCCGACTGAACACATATGCAGTGTCACTGCACCCCGGATGTCTCTCATGGCGTCGTAGAATCTCTCACAATTCACGCTTAAAGATATTTCTATCAGTAAACTTTTCAGCAACCATAGTATTGAAATAAACATTACTACACCGAGCTGTGAATGAGACATAAAAATTTAAATAGTACATTTACATAGTTAATAACTTTACTTTTTTTCTGATATACTATATTAATTTTTAAACTGAACGTGGGTCGCCAAATTCGAAACTATGAGGAAAAGCGAAAAGTACTCAAAAGTGTCACGGGCCCTATTTTGATGAAAATCATCGATAGTGATAATAAGAATTGATATATAAGATAATAAGGACCAAATTATACAAATAAAATAATGACGTGGAAAATTTAACTAAATACTTCAGTAAGCTACGGTAAATTTTATCATAGTTTCGGATAAGGCCATCCACGCCCACTTGAAAAATTCACCCAGTAGGTATGCCAATAAAATGTTGTTAGATTAAAAAAAATCAAGAAGAAAACACTTACTAAGTAATAATTTGAATGATGTATTCCCATCTTTAATAACGCGGCTATGTTGAACAAAGTATGACACGCTGCACTAATTATACTGAATGTACAAGAGTACGGACTGGACTGTGTGCTCAATGCATATACTCAGGAGTTGCGGTCTATGGGTGAGACGGAGGAGGCCACAATTGTTAATATTATACGAACTGCGTCAAAAAATGATAAGAAAAAGTTTCTTAAATTCATAACTGAGAACCCTGAAGATGTTATACCTTTTACAAAGGAAGAAGCACTGCGGATATTTATTGACTTAGACCTTAACAAAGAACAGTATGGGAAACTTCGTATTTGTTTGGCGGACAAAAATTGCTCAGTGTTTCCTTCTTATCCAACTTTAGCCGAAGCGAAGAAGATGTGTTACCCACCAGATTCGAGCATAACCATTACTAACATAAGTGCAAAAGTCAATCTGCAAGACTTATTGGATCATACTGTGGCACGTATATTACTAATTGGTTCAGTTTACAAAAACGGTTTAAGACAGTTGAAACTATTCTGCAAATGGGGTTGTGACGGGTCATCAGGGCAAAGTGAATACAAGCAAGTTTTGCCCGAAGAAAGCGATTTCACATCAGATGCGAACCTTTTTATTGCTTCACTTGTACCCATTAAACTCATAGATGAGACAACTAATATTGTTATTTGGAAAAATGAAACTTGCTCATCCGTAAGATATTGCAGACCTATATTGATAGAATTTGCCAAAGAAACTCCTGAAAAAACCGCTTCTGTTGTGGCTGATATCAAAAATCAAATTGAAAACCTGTCTCCTTCCATGATAAATAAGAATGGTGAAGTAATTGAAATTACTCATAACCTATTTTTAACCATGATTGATGGTAAAGTAGCACAAGTTTTAACTGAAACTCCTTCGAGCGCTTCTTGTACAATTTGTGGTGCTACTCCTCGGCAAATGAATAACTTAGAGGCAGTTAGGACACGAGATGTGAATGAAAGTTAATTTCAATATGGACTGTCAACACTACACACTTGGATTAGAAATATGGAGATGATTTTACACATTTCCTATAACTTGTCTTTCCAAAAGTGGTCAGCCACTACACCAGAAAATAAAAAAAACAAAGACGAAAAGAAAAAACTGGTACAAAAGCGGTTTAGGGAGGAAATGGGACTGCATATCGATAAACCTCGACAAGGCACTGGAAATAGTAATGACGGCAACACAGCTCGGAGATTTTTTCAGAATTACTCTTGCTCTGCAGACATTACAGGTGTAGACGTAGAACTTATAAAACGAATGTACATTATAGGTACTACAAACTATGTCATCTGGAATGGCTATTGATTCAAAAAAGTTCGGTGAATACGCATATAGTACCGCCCAACTGTACGTAAATAATTATAATTGGTATTATATGCCTTCCTCCGTACATAAAATACTTATTCACGGAGAAAAAATCATTGAGTACTATGAGACGCTCAAGAATCCCGCAACAAGGATTACAAAAAGTTTAGACTTCATCATTCTAGAAAATGTTCAAGAGCGGCTACCAATACAGACGTGTTCCATACCTTATTGTACACTTCTGATCCATATATATCAAGTTTGAGAAATACCTCAGAAACAATATCGAAAGAACTTTTCGATGAAGCCAAGTCCCTTCTTGCTGTCAACGAAAATCTGTAGGAGCATGTTGAATTTTGTACATTATTTTTTTCTCTTTAGACACTGTTTATACAATGATATTTAATTCTATTTTATGTAAGTAAATTTAAAAAAAAGTATATTTTCTTATAAATGCATGTATTTTTTTTTTTTTTTAATAAATTAATAAACATAATTTTCAAAATTATTATTTTTTCTTTTAAACCTTATACATTCACGTATATGTATGCAAAATTACAGATCATTTAGTTTTGAAATAACTGAGATACGGAGTTTTGAGACGAAACATACGCGATTTTCCCATAGTGCGGTTGTCGGACGTGCTACATTCCTCTAAATTGTTTTCTCCTACCTACGTTATCGAAGAAAAACTTTCATTATATCTAAATAATATAATTTCTTGAATTATAAGTGTTTGGCTAGTAAAGTTCATACAGAAATACAATCACTGTGTAGTGTTTCACCCCAAATCGGGTAAGTGTTGCAAAATTATATCCGTCATGTGAACATTGCTTGTAGAGAAATTGTTTAGATAGGCTAAAATGTGTTATGCCTAACGAACTTTGGGGTAATATATTGCTTAAACTAGTCACCTACTGATTTTTCTACTGTATTGATTTAGTTTGACTGCCTCATCCTTGATGCTATTTTATGTAGATCATTACCACCTGCTTCCCGTAGTATCGCACCGCGTTTGTATCACAGGCTTGGGATGTGGTAGTCAAAATAAATATTAAGGATAGTGTTAAAACGTCAGGTTTACGCTATTACAGGGTTCACCCCTTCGGTATCGGAAATCCTTGCCTGGAACAAGGTTTCGGATTAGCACTTCCAGCTGGCTACTCAACGACGAACGTCTGGGATACCCAACGCCTACTACTGAACACGCTCACCGGAATATTATACCAGGGCAGTGGGATTGATTCATGATACTTGTAACACTTTGGCCTTAGGGGGTACTAAAGAACCCACTGTCTGTCCTTTACTGTTATTATTATATTCACATGTTTTGTCAACGGCTGTTTTATTTAAACCTATTTTACCTAAAAAAAGGACAGGGTTACACCCAAATGTGTTATTTGTAACCGAGTACCATTACACAGCTTTGGAGCGTCAAGATTCCTCATTAATAGGACTGGAACACCAACTTTTAGTATCAACTTATGGAACGACACTCCTGATAATTCTAAAGAGTTGAGAAATTCTATAGGGCATGATGTAACTTTTTCAGTGTCCGTAATATTGTTAGAGGTATTCGATAACATTTCCCTGAACGTTTAACATGATTTGTTCATTATTTTACTATTTCATTAGTCGGCGCCAAAATTGCCTTTTCGCCTATGCGAAAGAATGGCTATCCATTATCGGTTGGCCATATTTGTTTGAAGATCCGGAAAGAATTATTTAATAGGTCATCAGAGCTATCCACAACTTGACAGAAGCCACGACTCACTCTAATCATGCCGTTACTGTCAGTTGGAATGCGATCTACTCCGATTTTTAAAAGAGTAGCTGCATATTGCATATACCCGGCTTGAGAATTGTGATGAAGTTGCCCTCGCATATTTGTGGTGAGACAACACTTTTTCACGCGAACCCATAATGCAGATGCTTTCAAAGAGGCATTATGTCATCTGCCGGCGGCATACCCCTAGTAATCATCGGAATGGTCTGCCTAAAACCAGCTAAAGGTACCACCGTCCCTCCCATGATATCTTGGTTGCCTTTGATGTCCCCCATTGTGCGATCTAGTGCTTAATTGCCCTTTTGTGGAATATCATCACATTCATCCCAAACTAACAACTTACACTGCTGTAACATTCTTCCGCGCTCACTGCTTTTACTAATATTGCATTTCCTCGTGAGCTAAGTTCAATGGTAACTGAGTGCGCTGTTCGTCCCGTTCCGAAAAAAATTAAAAAGAGCTGAGTTCATATAAAATAAGCGCCTGTTAAAATAATGAAAGCAATATGTACGTCTGCGTTAGCTCCCGTTTTCGCAACATTTTTTGTTACTGCTCTGCTCCTATTGGTCATAGCGGCATGTTATATAGCCTAAAGCCTTCCTTTTTACTAGGATTAATAGGGTATCCAAAGCAAAAAGAATTTTTCAAATCGGACCAGTAGTTACTGAGATTAGTGCGCACAAACAAACAAACTCTTTAGCTTTATATATTAGTATAGATTTAATAAAACGATTGAAATTAACAAGTATTTAATTCCACACATTTATTTTATAATAATTGATTACAACTTTCATTAATAATTGATTACAACTTTCATGTTTGGGACTTAAATTGTCGGGTCATGAAGACCGAGTGCTCTTAATATTTAAAAAAAAAAATGTGAGTACTGATCGACACTTCCTATGGCCCAAGATCTGGCTTTTACCTTGTCCGGAGTCCAAGTATTGTCACAAATGTGGAAATGTCGCTAACATTTGTCCAGTTAACAGCGATGCGGTTGAATTGACACTATGTCTACTTTAATTTATAAATGAAAAGGTTTTACATATTATAGGATTCAAATTCTAAAACTATTCAAGCAGGAGACATCACATTAAGTGAGTGGGAAATAGTACCTATATCTACAAGTTGAAAGAAAATTGCACATATGTGATAATAAGAATAAAACGCAAGTGGATGGAGATGAGAGAAATAAATATTGACTACTACTAATAAAATAACTCAGCGAGAGTACTAAAATCCGTGCGATAATTGTTGAAAAAACACCCTCGGACTTATAACCTAAAGTTAGTCACGGTCATGGACAATAGACTCGTCTCAGTTTAATACCAACATTACGCCAGAGTGATAGAAATTTGACAGTGACATTGCCAACAGCAGTGTTGTCAAGAAAAATAAAATCTATCAACCAGTGATGCCACACAAGAAAGGAAATTTCCCTAGTCATGTATAAAAACATGTAACTACTTCTAAACAAACTCGACAAGAAATTTAAAAATCAAACCGAAATCATAACACACTCCGTAAATAAGAGCGTCATGGAAGCTTTAGACGAGAAAATTAAAACTATCATGGAGAAAAATATCAAACTCAAGGACAAAATCTCAGAACTTGAATTTAAACTTAAAAGAGCAGAGATAGAAAAGAATAAAAACAAACTTGTCTTTTTTGGAATTATTGAAAATATTGAATTCGAAACTGAAATATTGGATTTTATAATTATGGGTATGGGAGTTCATGTGTATAACTAAGAAATTAGTAAAGTATATAGAGTTGGGAAAGAAAAGTGAATATAAAAACCGTCCAGTGGTAGCTACCATCACAACTCAATGGAAAAAACATCTCATACTGAAAAATAAGCCTAATCTTCCACAAGGCGTCAACATAAAAGAGGACTACCCTAAAGAGATCCTATACAAACGCAAACAATTACAGCCACAAGTAGAAGAAGAAATAAAGAAAGGAAATATCGCCTATATAAAATACGACAAGCTCATTGTAAAGAAACCAAAAGAAAATAGAGAAAAGAGGAAAAGAGAAACTTCCGACTCACCAAAGACACCATCAGAATAGAAAAGTAATAAGAAAGCAACACTAAACAACCCCTCACCCAGACTACCCAAAACACATACTAGAGAAATCATGCGACCCAACATACTAAACTATATATAAAGAGCAAGCTTTGATTCACAAAAAATCTCTCAAAAAACTAAATGTGCCCCCGGACAACCGGAATCAAATGATAAATACACCAACAATGAATTACTCATGTACACAAACAACATAATAAATAATGTCGGATTATAACTAATAGTGCGCAAGTGGTGTACATCCAACCAACTACATCCTCACGATAATTTCCAACAGACTGTAGCGCCTTTAAATCCAGCACTGCTGCGGCAGACATATTGCAGCCGAATGAAATTTGTGTTTGTGTGTATTCATTTTTGTTATGTTGCATGTTACCTTTTATGTATACTGAAACTTGAAATAAACAAAATTTATGTAAATGTAAATTTAAGTAAAGAAACAAATTAAAAGCTAGTAAATGATAAGGAGACAGCAGAGAGCTGAAAATGTATGAAAAAAACCATGATGGAAAAGGATCTTTCCCTGATTGGCCTGGGTCTTGGATGTTTATCTATATATGTATCTATTGTAAAATATAGTATCGTTGATAAAAACTTACTAAATATAGTATCCTAT
Organism: Sesamia nonagrioides; assembly: GCA_017933935.1. Classification (NCBI taxonomy): domain Eukaryota; kingdom Metazoa; phylum Arthropoda; class Insecta; order Lepidoptera; family Noctuidae; genus Sesamia; species Sesamia nonagrioides. The sequence goes on along the minus strand of JADWQK010001572.1, from coordinate 72,398 downwards.
AACACAAGTCTCGAACTTACTTTGGGGCTAGCTCAATCTGTGTGACTTGTCCGTAAAATAAAAAAATAAAAAAAATATATGGCTCCAGAATAGTACAAACAAAAATAGGAAGAATACTTAAATTAGTGTAGAATTATAGAAATTTAAACTGAATCAAAACTATAGTGTAGGTGGTGATAAAACTGAACAGACGCAAAGACATCATGGCGTCGACAGTGAACACTCCACACACGCTCATGTTCCTGAACGAAGCTTTCTGCATACGTTGAATGTTCTTACACACGGAGAGTGTATGATTATCTGTAAATAGAGCAAGTAAATTATTGAACATAAATATTCTATATTCACGCGCAGCCCGGAGTCTACATTCATTCTCTAAGCACTCTCCACAGAGTCGACATTCTTCTTTGGTCTTAGCGAGACCGAAATTATAACTGCGAAATATGGGTATACATATAACGTAGTATACTATACCATTGGTTTACATTTAAGTTTCAAATATGTGATCTATCTTACAGGTTGCTTCTGATTTTTGATCTGTTTTTAATCTAAGTTACGACCTCCGGCGGGCTATTCGGGCATAAAGAATAACAAAAAGAATCGTCTTAAGGCAATGGTAACCACCTACCATCAGGTGCGCCACCTTCTTTCTTGCCCTATTTACCATCCAATAACTTAAAATATAAAATAAGAAGAGATAATATTTACCTAAGTATCTGACTGAATACATGTGCAGTGTCACTGCACCCCGGATGTCTCTCATGGCGTCATAGAATCTCTCACAATTCAAGCTCAAAGATATTCCTATCACTATATTTTTCAGTATCCATAGTATTGAAACAAATATTACTACACCAAACTGTGAATGAGACATTAAAAATTTAAATATGTAGTATGTAAAATTAATTCTGTATACCAAAAAAAAGTAAAGTTATTAACTAAACTTTACTTTTTTTGGTATAACGATTTAAATTTTAAACTGAACTTGGGTCGCTAAATTTGACCGCTTGACGATTCGCTTTGGTCGTTCCTAAGTATATCTTGGACACCAACAACTGATTATGAGGTGAAGGAAAACATCTTGAGGAAACCTGGACTATAAGTCTGAAATCACCAACCCGCATTGGGCAAGCGTGGTGATTACGCTCAATCCTTCTCTGTATGAGAGAAGAAAATTCACGCATTATATCAAAAAATATTGATAGATTTAAAAAATCAAGAAGGACAAACTTACTAAATAATCATTTGCATGCAGTTTTCTTATCATTAATAACACAGCCATTGTTAACAGCGCATGAAATGCTGTACTAATTATTTTGAATGCAATCTGAAAATAAAATCGGAATCATTACGGAAATTATCCCAAAAGCATTACCCAGGAACTGAGAAAATTTATATATTTTACTTACGAGCGGAGCAAAAGTTTTCTCAATAAGGTTGTATGCTTCTAGTAGATTTACATACACATCATACTTGTTCTGCCAATAAGATTCCATTTCGGAATTGGTAATATTTTCCACCCTTCGAATATCTTCAATCCAAAGTACTAAGAGCTTACGTAACAATTTCATTGCAAATGAAGTGTACATGACATTTATATCAAGCATGATAACATTATAACGTAATAACAAACTGATGTAACCCATATCAGGGACAAAATTAATCAAAATGACAATTATCACCATAAAAACACTATTAAGACATATAACTGAAACCCAATTGTAGATTCTCAAACTTTTAAGGTCTTCTCCGTTCACTTTGAGGAGAGTGAGAGCATGCTGGATCCTTAAAACTAACGATATGTTTTTATGACAATATTTGATATTGCCGTAATAGATCAAAATAAACACAATCGAGTTGGAAACGTTATCATAGATAGCAAGCCAGTTAAGGATTAAGGACGAGTCTACACCGAAACCTTCAAATGTGCTAAACCAATTAAAGAAGTGATAGGCACAGAGTATGATCATGCAGGAGACTGCAACAAAATTGTAGGTAAAACTGTTGACTGTGATGGTGTTGTTCTCGCGAATTTTGAATTTCGAACAGATGAAGAGGGTCTGCATTAGATTTAACGGCCTTAGAACTGACTGTAGATCATTTCCAATGTGGTTGTTAAACATAACTTCTGTATAAAACGGAACGATTGATGTAGTCTCCATCAAAGCAGAATTTATTAATGATTCTAGTCTGGTCATTGCCGAAAACATGTCCGTGGTACCACTAAACTGTTCTATTTGATGAAGTCGTTAACAAACAAATTGTGATCCGTCAAACTTATTCAATACTTTAATAATCTAATGGCTTAATGTGTTTTATCATTTAGACTTTTATTTCGATTGTTATCGTTGAGGCTAGTAGCTAGGTAACTAATAATAACCACAGATGCATCGATCGCGGCCGATCTGTGGATGCGCGATTCATTATATAGCAGAGAAAAACTACGATGATTACGACTACTTATACCAAAATATAATTCGATTTATTCTAAATTACTTAGCTATGTAAAAACTTAATCCTTATACGATTACTTTGCTGTTTACTCTCCGTCTATGAATATGAGATGTATTTTCATTATAATATGCATCTATTCTTCCTATCTGAATAGTTTACAACTAGAAGTTTTTCATGTAATGTCATTGCCCAAAAGTTTAATTTTGTTACAAACCAGCCCAGTAAATAGCATTTCTATGGCTTATTAGGACTTTTGTTGTCTTATTAACTTTAAAATCCAACACGTACCGACATAGGTTAAGCAGCCACTGCGCGAGGAGGCGCGGGTCATTAATATAAATATTTGCACTGGTCTGGTCTTGCCTCCGAAAGCACTTTATGCCGTTGGTCCCGGTTGCCATACGAATATCTAATGGCAGTAGTTATGGTTTGTTGGAACCCTCAAATGTCCAACAATTGGTCTAACTCCAATGCTTCGACATCGGGTTTTGGAGGTCAGCCGAAGGCGACATCGAAGCATTGCAGTTAGATCAATTGTTGGACTTTTGAAGGCTCCAACAACCCGTAACGACTGCCACTAGATGTTCGTATAGCAACCGGGAGCAACAGCTTAACGTGCTTTCCGAGGCACGACCAGACCAGTGCAAATATTCATAGTCATGCATACAAACACTTTCACTGTGCGGGGATCGAACCCACGCCACCTTGCGTAGCGTCCTTGTCCGCTACCGCTACGCCACGGAGGGTGTCATAGTTTTAGATCAAGTAGAATAAAAAATGAATAAATAATTTATTCAACAATAAATGTGCATTTTGCATTTCTGATGTACCCAAGTACCTCGGCATTACTAACATTTCATATTCGACATGTGTGACTGAGAACAGCTGTGTCCTAGTGGTTTGGCCGCCGTGGTATTGGGATCCACTACCACCCCTTGTACCTGTAGTTGTAGATCACAGGTTCGAACCCCATCAGGCCCTTTACTTTGTGTAAATTATTTTATTGCCACTGCTCCCAAAACGCTGAAAGAAAACACCGTGAGGAAACAGGCATATTCTAGAGTCAAAACTTCGAAGATTTGTGACATCCGCACTGGGCCTGCGTGGTAGATTACGGACCGGTCCCTCTCACCGAGAGGTGGCTTCTGTCACAACAGCTTTTTGTTTTTTTAAAAAAACATTCCCCCTTACTAGGAATTTTTCCTGTATCGAGGGTACGTTTACAAACATATAAACTCAGATACATAAACAGCCAGACTTGGAACAACATCTTGTAGGTCATACCTTTTATCCTTTATATTTTTATCCTGTCTTTTTATATTATTTGTAATATGAATGATTAATTTTGATTATGTTGATTTTATTTTATTTTATGATTCTAATTTTATGATTTGCACTGCTCTTATAATTTCACTATTAATATCGTGTTTAGACCTAGTTACCTATATGTGCATGTAGTGTATTACTGACTTGTAGATCTGAACTGTGCCTATTGACCATCATCATCATCATCATCATCATCATCATCAACCTTTTATCGTCCCACTGCTGGGCACAGGTCTCCTCTCATACAGAGAAGGATTGAGCGTAATCACCACGCTTGCTCAATGCGGGTTGGCGATTTCAGACTTATAAAGTCCAGGTTTCCTCAAGATGTTTTCCTTCACCTTCAGTCATTGGTGTCCAAGATATACTTAGAAAGTACATATAACTTCAGAAAAGTTACATTGGTACTTGCCTGACCTGGAATCGAACCCGCGCACTCATACTTGAGAGGCTGGTGTTTTTACCACTAGGCCACCACGACATACTAGGCCACCACGACATTACCTATTGACCATAAACCGGACATTCTTTTTTTTTATTTATTTTTTTTGACTTGATGTAATGAATTGTATTGTTTTTAATTCCATTTGACATGTAATTTATATTTATTTGATTTGACAGTGTGTATTTATAATGTGTAGAATAAGATCGTCTATTGTTATTGGATATTCATTAATTTTTGCTATTGTTTGCATGCCTTAGTTAAGGTAGTCAGTATAAGGATCTTCTAAAGATGTAACATGTGTATTTTGTACCTACTTTCTACGCAAATAAAGAACTATTCTATTCTATTCTAGCTGTGGTCTTCTATAATTGAAGGAGCACACGTAAAAGAGCCTTACTCACTTGTTGTAATTTTTATTGTATTTGTGTATCCTTTGTTGGTGATCCCAATAAATAAATACAAATATTTGTTCCATGCGGGAATCGAACCCGCGACACGTATACATAATACAGAAATACTCCTCTGCGTAACGCTTCTTGGAAAAGAGACCTGATGTTAAGAAGACAAATAGATTTGAATTAATAAACATACTACAATATCAATTACTTATTTAACCCATCAGCTACGCGACTACAAAAAGCAAAATAGCGAATTTTTTTTTTAATAAACTAAAATAAAATAAGACTAGTGCTTGACTGCAATCCCGTCTGATGGTAAGCAGTGATGCAATCGTTGATGGTAAAGCGCACTAGTTTATTAAGCCTATTCACTTAAAAAACTAAGGAATAGGAAGGATGACGGCAGTTGAGCGAGGTGATGCAATGTTAAACCCAAGACCAACACGACCAAACAATGCTGCGCTTGAGGGAGATTGATCTGGAGACTCTCCACGACCAAACTCCCGACACAATAACATTTGGCGCATCGTACCCGCCACACATCACAACACAACTGCTCAGACCCATCCTCCGTACGGCTTCACCAGACATCATGCCGGTATACGACGAATCGCTTGGCGGCAAGACTTTGTCTGGTGAGTGGTAACTTCTGCCGGCAGCCGATGTTATGGCCTACCACCTAGAAAAAAATAGATAAAACAAAATGGGGTAAACTAAGCCTGTCAAAACCAAATCAGGTTCTGAAAAAGCAGGGTCCAGTAAAGGACACGTGCGTGTGTATACAACGTGTAACATAAAGGGTATATACGAGTACATAACAAAGGCATGGCATCTTTACATGATATCAAACGATATTGGAAGGGTTTTTAATCCTATCTCTTTATGTTAGGAAGTTATGAGGAAAAACACCGCCTGTGATAGGCGTCTATCATACTAGTCGCACAGAGATATTGAAGACATTTATCGGATTTTGGCAAGTAACGTGACAGGTAACGAGTAGTTATTAACGTATGTAGTGTGCTGCCACGTTTGTTATGATTTGATATTAAGAAACACACAATTTTTTGAGTATTTTATTTTGAGTTGAAACCCTTCCGATATCGTTTGATATCATCTAAAGATGCCATGCCCTTGGTATGGCATCCCCCACCCTTTTTGTTACACGTTGTATAATATAATATTTAGGTAGAGAAGAGGAAGAAGAAGCCCCCTTGTCAGAATCAGTGCGGTACAGCTCTGACAGGAACATGTTGCTGTACCGACGACGCTGCTCTATATGTCCAGACTGCACCACTCTACGAAGATTGAGGAGATCGTACAGTATCTGAGTGTCAAGACCAACTGGACTTTGAGGGTCGAGAGGTTGGAGTCGCGTCACAGCACGAATTTCAAGTCGTTTGTGGTGCGTGTTCCAACACATCATCTCGAGAAGATCCTCAAAGAAGAGTTCTGGCCGAAAAGTGTTGTGTACCGCCGATTTTCTGGCCAGCTACGCGACACCAGTCAGCGAACACGACACCGACACTTCCTTTGGTGTAGGTAGTTACTAGTAATAAAAAGAAAGAAAAAAAGAAAAAACATTTATTTGCAGTAAACATGACGCAGGAGTTTACAAAAACACAAAAAATAAGACATAGTGGAGGGAAACATGCGTCACATCCACGCAAAACGGCTGTCGCTCAGCATTATGCTGCGACTCTATGCAAAACAGAGCCCAGCGCTGGTTTTCAGCAACAACCGGCGCCGACGTAAAGACGTCACCCGGTGCAACAAACAAGATCGAGAACGCCATAGAGATGGTACTACAGTAAAAATAAAAACAGAATATATACAAACTACGAGAATATCATCCTCAGAAATGACACGTTTCAAGTGTTTGCCTAGTGTTAAATGTAAATACATACAACATTACAACATAAACACTTCTTCTTCTTCAGCCTATAGATGTCCACTGCTGGACAAAGGCCTCCCCCAAGGCTTTCCACGCTGACCGGTCTTGTGCTGCCCGCATCCATCGGCTTCCTGCGACCTTCACCAGGTCATCGGTCCACCTTGTTGGGGGCCTCCCTACGCTGCGTCTTCCAGTACGTGGCCGCCACTCCAGAACCTTACTGCCCCATCAGCCATCGGTTTTACGAGCAATGTGCCCTGGCCACTGCCACTTAAGTTTAGCGACTCGCAGAGCTATGTATGTCGGTGACTTTGGTTCTTCTGCGGATCTCCTCATTTCTGATTCAATCACGCAGAGAAACTCCGAGCATAGCTCTTTCCATTGACCTTTGTGTGACTCTGAGCCTTCGTATGAGGCCCATTGTGAGCGACCACGTTTCAGTTCCGTAAGTCATCACTGGCAACACACACTGGTCAAAGACTTTAGTCTTGGGACACTGTGGTATCTTGGACGACGAGAAGATGTAGCGTAGCTTCCCGAACGCTGCCCAACCGAGCTGAATTCGCCGAGACACCTCTTTCTCGAAGTTGGACCTACCTAGTTGGACTGTTTGTCCCAGGTATACTCGTCAACAACTTCGAGTGCAGAGCAGCCAACTACAATTAGAGTGGGTGCGACATGAGAGTTCGACATGATCTTCGTCTTATCCATGTTCATTTTTAGCCCCACTTGTTGGGAAGCTCTGCTGAGATCATTGAGCATATTGCCCAAGTCTTCCAGGGTCTCAGCCATGACCACGATATCATCTGCGAAACGGAGATTAGTGATGTACTCGCCGTTGATGTTGATGCCAAGTCCTTTCCAGTCCAGGAGCTTGAAGACATCTTCCAACGCAGCAGTGAACAATTTAGGAGATATGACATCTCCTTGTCTCACGCTGCAGTTGGATCGGTTTCGAGTCCTGATCCTGGAGACGGACTGACATGGTGGCGTTTTTGTACAAACACTTTATCACCTCAATGTATTGATGGTCAATTTGGCACCGCTGGAGAGACTGTAGCACCGCCCAAGTCTCAATCGAATCGAAGGCCTTCTCATAGTCCACAAACGCCAAGCATAGTGGTTTGTTATACTCCTCGGACTTCTGTATAACTTGCCGCAGCGTATGAATGTGGTCTATGGTGCTAAAGCCTTTTCGGAAGCCTGCTTGTTCGGGAGGCTGGAAGTCGTCGAACCTGCGAGCGAGACGATTCGTGATGACCCTAGAAAACAGCTTGTAGACATGGCTCAGGAGGGATATCGGTCTGTAGTTTTTCAGGAGGGTATTGTCACCTTTTTTGAAAAATAAAATCACCACGCTCCTGTGCCACGCCTTAGGCGTTTCGCCTTTAAACCGCCAACATAAACACTTAAAATATTAATATTATAAATATAATATTTTAAGTGTTTATGTTGTAATGTTTTTATGTTATAGTATTGTATATCTTTATTTGGGCCTTGGTGCCTGAAATAAATAGATAAAGAAATAAAGGTACCATTGATGTTCATTCATCAATAAAAAAAATGACAACAAGAATTTATTGTTGAATAATTATGAGTGACGTATTGTAATCATCCATCAGGAAACTAGCACTTTATCATAAATAAAATACATAATCGATATTATGACCTTGTAGGTTAATTGCGTAACACGTTCATTGCGTTATTTACGTTGTTGAGGAGACACATTTTCGAACACATGGAGTAATGGATTAGCAATATCCTTGAAAATAATTCTAGTTGAAAGTAACAATATGTTACGTAAATAGGGTTCTGGTCATCATCGTCTCAAAATAGTCAATTTCTCAAATGTAACTTCAAAATATCTTGTGTTCATTACTTTATATAGTATTGTATAAAGTCATGTGTTTTTTTAGATGAACCGACAACTGTGCTGCTGGGGAGTTGGTTCCGCCACTTCTTCGTCCCAGCGAAAGCACTAGGAAGTGTCGATGGGTGGGCGTTTTGGGGGACTTTTTTTATTATTATTAATATTTTATGGGACAAAACCCGCCACACATTTCCCAATCCACTGCAACTCCTGAAAGCCAGAATCAAAAGTGGAGACCGCCAGAAATGCAATGAAGCTCGACGAGTCCCGGAGAAACGATTCAACTGTCTTGGGTCCCGCAACGAAATTAATCAGAAAAGAATAGCGGAGGAGTAAGAACAAAAAAATATATTTTTTCCACTTCTCTCCATAACAAGCAGGAGACAGAACAGAACTGGGCCAATCGGCACAAAGGGACATTATTGCAACTGGGAGAAGCCCAGATTGCCAAGCACCACGGAATAAAATTTGATTAAGTTAATGGGTCCTAAGTAGGTATGTGCTGTTACAATTGATTCCAATAATAGGTATGGCAAAAGCGCCTGAACGCACGGAAATTAGTTCTAGTTTCTACAAGGTCCGTCTAATAAACAACTCCGGATGTAACTTGTACACTATCCAACATAATTCATGCGTTCATTCTGCCAAAGATAACACTCCCACAAGATGTGATGTGCGGACTGTTCAAATTCACAGTTCGATGTAGAACACTGACACAAAGGCGAAGGAACAAGTTTAAAAGAATACAGTTTACTTTTATAGTTGCCATGACCTGTGAGAAATTGGGCAACGCAGTGGTCAACCTCCAGCCATGTTTTAGCCAGCCGATCGCCAACGGATGGAAAGGACAGATGGAGGCCCTTGATGGAATTATCCCACCTACTTTGCCGTTCGGATAAGAGGTCCTCCCAGACGTCAGTCTGAGGTTTAAATAATCTAGAAATTCTATTAAGGTCGCGTTGTGTAACAAAGTTAGTGTCCATGGCCTCCCCCCTCGCGGAGTAGTACATTGAAGCACGTCGCTGTACTTCAACATCGACTGGAAGTACACCTGCTAGTACGGGTAAGGCTTCAGTACTGACTGTTCTATACGCCTTGCATAAAAATATCAATGCCAAAACGTTTACATCGCGCCGCCCCTATGCTGGCCCTATCGGCCCAAACAAGTGCACCGTAGCACATATATCCTAAGTAGGTAACTCCATATATAGTTTTTAAAGTTAGTAATGATAGACCGCAAGTTGCTTTGGATATTCTAGTTAGGGTATAAAAGTTCCTTTTAGCTTTTTCGCCAACTATTTTTATATGTATATATAAAATAGTTTTATATCTTTATATATATAATTCTGCTGTACGTGTGTATGTCATTGAACTCCTCCTAAACGGCTTGACCAATTTTAATGAATTTTTCTGTATGAATTTGAGTGGCCACCTGGATGGTTTAGATTCACAAATCAGCCCGGCAGATGGCGCTGATCGCTTGAAGAAGCATGTGATCTCGGAAACGGCCCTAACGATTTCGCTGAAATTTAATATGTGGGGATTTTCGGGGACGAGAAATCGATCTAGCTAAGTCTCATGTCTGGGGAAGCGCATGTTTTCGAGTTTTCTCTTTCGCAATATTTAACGCATACTATGGGCGCTAATTTAATTGCAATTTTTATTTAAAATTTAATTGCAATAGAAAGATGACGTAGGTAATGGTAACTCCCAGCATAGATATTGGCAGCGTTGCATCCACATCGAACAGGCCACACGCAGTCATCTTACTGAACGTTTGATTTTCCAATATCACGTTCTTACAAAGATATTTTTGACTCTCTGTAAGTAAAAGTTTAGAATAGTTAAGATTTTGCTATATTTTTCTGTAATGTAAATCGAATATACAGTAGGACCTCGTTAATCCGGAGAGGCAAAAACAAGACCATTTTCGGATTATCGAGGCCGGATTATAGTATGCCATATTTTTAATGTTAATAAAACACATGTTTAACCTTAGCTTCTTTATGTCGCCTACAGTTGACCTGCCTATGCCAAACTTCGCCTTTATCTAACATTTCTGTAATCCGCAATTTGTCTTTTAATGTCAATGTCGTATGTTTACTTGGCGGCACCATGTTGTTAGCAAGCGCGCTAAATTGACACTATACGTATTACACCAAAAGCGATAAACAAAACACGGACGGACGGCGCATTGGTTCATGCATGACAGCCCGCACTACCCTCGCCGGCCTCCCCCGCGAATCCCATTCCCATTTCCCGGCCGGATTACAGCGATCACCGAACAAGCGCGAGTCCGGATTACCGAGGTCCTACTGTACTTTTAAACCTAAAGAGCAAATGGTCAAGATATTTTTATTGTCAAATTATTCTTACTTGGACAGCTTCTGTTCTTCATAAGCTCCATGCACGCCGTCTCCGCTTCCTCAATAGTTACATAGAACCTCTCACAGTATACACTGTGTGTAACAACGAGTGCTATGGTCTTCACTAGCCATGAATATGTCACAAGTCCGACTACTGAAAACTGGAAAAAAGACATAATATTACATGTTATGGTAGTGCTAAAAGTAAAAACGCTAGAAGTTTCATCATTTAAAAATCCGTTGTAATTACTTATTTAGCAATGCAATCTAAAGGTCCGGCAGTACTTCACACCTGGGCAGCTTCTAATGTTATACAAAGCACAGGTCCGTTCGTGTGTGGAGTACTGCAGCCACATTTGGGCTGGTGCTGCCAAGTGTCACCTGGCCACTTTGGATTCAGTGGAGAGACGTGCAAAGAGGCTGATTGGAGACCCTGATCTAACTCGAGTCGGTCTCCAAAGCCTAGAGCACAGGCGTAGAGTAGCCAGCCTTTCGGTGTTCTATAGGATGCATTTCGGGGAGTGTGCGATGGAATTGCATGATTTAATTCCCCATCTCCGTTCCACCAGCGGACGACCCGTCGTACGGCTGGTTTCCACCCTTACGTTGTTAACACCACTACGATCCGGACGAAGCCTTTCGCCTCCTCCTTTATACCGCGTACATCGAGGGACTGGAATAGTTTGCCAGCGGCGGTGTTTCCGTCGGACTACAATTTGAGTGTCTTCAAGGCTAGAGTGAATAGGCTCTTAATAAACTAGTGCGCTTTACCATCAACGACTGCGTCGCTGCTTACCATCAGGCAGGATTGCAGTCAAGCGCTAGTTTATAATATAATAAAAAAAAAAAGAAAAAAGATATTTAATAAAATAAAAAAATTGATTACTTACAGGATCTCGGTACATATCAAGTAATTTCAGAAATTGAAAATTTGCCTCCAAAAAAAATAGACTTCGGGAAAACGCATCCAATACATGGCACAGCGTCTGTGAAATAAAAAATACTAACCGTGTTGTTAACAACGATACAATAGTTATTGATGCCACTGTCAAGCAATGATAGCTATTGTAACAGGAGTGATAGTTTGTGCCACGAAGCGGAGCTGAGTGGCACGAACTATCACTCAGCTCCGCTTCGTGGCACAATAGATCAGCACGAGTATTACAATAGCTGTTTGCGACAGTGCCACTGTCGAGTGTGTGACCTTGAAATAAATAAATACAAAAAAGCCGAACAACGGCGCAAGTGGCTCGCGCAATGTTGATTTCTTGTTATAATACCACAAATGAAAGGCAATGGCTATTCATTCATACAGCCTAATAACATGCAATGTTTAGTCGTGACGCGAATACGGGCACTTTTTGGCATAATCACATGATGATTTTTAGATGCCATAGCCAAAAAAAATTAAATAGTTTCATTGTAGTACGGTTTACCCGTGTGGAAATGGTCATTGTAACACGACTTGGCAGGAATGAGTACTATTGAGATATGACTTATGGTTATGTATTGAGCAAATTACCAAATGGTCGTAGAAAAAACAATTTCTATTATCATTATATAAATAATGGTTCAAAAATAATCACAACTCACCAATACTTGGAAAATTGTTTTATATAGGTTGTAAACATTCAAAATATGTTTGTATATCTCAAGAAGTTTGTGACACTGCTCTTTGTTTTCCTTGTCATTATTCATCACCAGAATATGTTTAATCCACTCATCGATATATTTTCTTAACAGTACCGTAACTCGAATGGCAATTATTAAATTGATATCAAATACAACAAACAACAAATCAACAAAAATATCAATAATAAATTTCACCACATTGGTGTACTCTAGTAAAATTGATATGTAAAAACTCATAATTAAACTAAAATTAATACAGATAATAAATAATATTGAAATCCAATTCCATATAATGTAACTTTGGATACTTTTATTTAAATCGACGCTCTTATGGATAGTTTGGATCTTCAGAATCAGAGAAACATTATTGTGCTTGTGCACAATGTCTAAAATAAATATCATTGTAAAACAAAAAACATGTACTATGGAAAAAACACTTAAAACAAATATGTAGAGAAACACGTCAGTACTAGTAATGTTTTCCATTTTGATTTTTGTAGAAGCGTATAGTGTGACATGCATCCGAAAGCAGCATATCGCATTAAAAAACATCATACGGCAGAATGACAACAGTAACTGCCATTTGTTTTGGTTGGGATAGATATGATTATTATGAACAGTGTACTTTGAAAACAAAAACAATCCAAGAGGTAAGTTAAAAGAATACGCAATTTTTTTAACATCTTCTTCGAGTCGATTATTTGGTAGCACTTGAAACGATGTCTCTGGAATAATATCACGTTTTAAGATCGTTGTTATGAACTTCATATCCAATCCGTTTTTCGATAAATGTGTTCTAACAGCAAAATATTGTGACAGTAAAAAATTGTCCAAATATATAATAATTAAGATGAAGAAATACGATAAATTGCTTCGCATGTCTAGGAACTGATGTTATCATCGTTAATTCGAATGTATTATTGTACAGTGTGGACCAAAAGTCCATAGGCAATCGCACAAAGCTTAAGAATAAGAAGTATGTCAGTCTGTCTTCATTTGGAAAAAAACGCTGTGACATTTTTTCACGCACTCTCCGAGCAACAGAGATATGATGTTTTTTCGTGTGTAGTTGCTGTGGAATGTTGAGGCACATCGTTATATCAGTGGTAAGACCCATAATGGAGGCGTGGATGGAGAAGTGGAATGGCGCCTTCAGTTTTTGGCTAACGCATGTACTATATGGCCACGGCTGCTTTAGGAAGTATCTGTAATGTATAGGCTTATAACAGACACCGATGTATCACCACTGTGCGGCTTTCCTGGACAACACGGCCCAGCACACATTGAGAAGTGCCTAGCGTGGGCAGGTTTGTGCCATCATCCTCATTGTGGCCGTCGTACAATCGATGGTCGAGCTATCGAGCATGAGAGCGCATGGGACAGGCTTGCCTCCTTTGACTGTTGGGGGTGCGATGAATATTGATACAAAACTCGCACCTCCGACCATAGGTAGATGTACGAGTCAGCCATCGTACATGACACGCGCATATTAGCTACATACATAGATCAGCACTATTTCGTCGCCTTGCACAAATTATAGTGTAAGGCGACAGTACACGATCAGCCTTCAAAGACTGTGCTCATTTACACATTCATACCTATATTAGTTACGAGTTGGTTAAATATTCAATAAATCATCATATTTGACTATCCTTGAATATTATTTAAGTTAATAACCAAGGTGTGTGCCAACCATTCAGCAGCGCATACAGTAGAGATGAAACACTGCGATAATTTTAGCTGTTAAGGGTCCGACATCATACTCCTCTATCATCCCCTAGGTGAAGGAAGTTTATAAGAATTTCCACCGGGAAAAAAAAAGAAACCGTCTTTGGAATGTTGAAACAGTATACAGTAACAGAAATCAGTCATACACATCACCCCACTCACGCGCACTAGCTGCGCGTTCGCACAGTTCATATTAATGTACTTAGCATGCCAATGGAGTTTTGAGTGTTTTTTGAACTACTTTTTTTATGGTCTAGAACCATATAAGAAATAACCTAGATTATTTCGATGTTACTTTTATATAAGCTAAGCATGTGACATTAGTTATTTCTTTCTGGTCTTCTAAATGCCTTTTTAAACATTGTTTTTATCTGGTCTAGACTCTTTTATAAAGCTACAAGCTTTTATACAATTGGACTACAATTTGAGTGTCTTCAAGGCTAGAGTGAATAGGATTAAACTACATAGTGGGCTTTACCATCAACGATTAAAGTACTAGTTTATAATTAAATACACATATATGTACTATCAGCTGTAGAAGTCCATTCCCACCTTAAAGACTACTGTCGCCTGCGCTAAACCGGCCACGCACACTACCCACTATATTTTTTTATCGCAGTCTTCGTCTTTCTTTAATGCAAAATTTCGTTACTTCATTTGAAGTTAAGTTAGCGGCCGCACTTAACAATGATGCTATCATAAGCGAGCTATTGTGGGTTCGATCCTTATTATAGGCAACTCTTTTTGTTGTTTCATATAATTTAAAATTATGATAATTGATTTGTATTTTAAAGTAAAAATGTTTGCAAATAATATTTAAACAAATACGAAAATTTATTGAATATTTATCCCAAAAAAAGGGTTTTATTATATGTTTTAGTTTACTATAGGGGTAATATAATTAAAAATATATAAAAATAAAACAATAAGCATATTATAATGCAATATATTATAAAGTTATATATTATTCGGTATAGATATACTTATACTAACAAATGAAACAAACGTTGAAACGGCAGCATTTCAATATTTTATATAAAAGTAATCCTTGACAAACTTATGATATTTTTATGGTAAAAAATACAAAAAACATTTTTGGTTGTTAGATATGAAAAATATAATATTATACATATATTATGATTAAAGAGGTTATAGCTTAATTATTCACTTTCTTAAAGAAAAGAGGATTGAAGCTTAACCTGAATATTATTGCAATCATAAAATAATCTATACTTAGAACACATAATAGTGCTTATTATATTTACAATTTTTTTGCGTGTATAGCCTGGTACTAATGCTGCTATCCTGTAGTGACTTTTTTCGGAGTTTGATGGCATGAGATTATAATCTTCAAGCGCTTTCTTAGTTCAAAAGTAAACGAACTTATTTCTTATCGAATTCCGAAATTATAGTTTTTATAATTTACCAAAAGTAATTTGTATTGAAATTGCAAAAGGCGACATCTGTTAGCCATTAAGCCAACCGAACATATTACTGTCACTTAGCTAAATTACTTTAAGAGATGGTTTAGAGTCCGTTATTAAGATATTTATTGGTATATATTTAAAACACTCTGTAGGACACTTCTGCACTGTTTTTGTTATAAATAGTTTTTTTTTTTTTTGTTTAGCTCGATAAGACTCCACCAGCCTCGCCAATTCATTTTTAAACCACAAATGCAACCTATCTTCTTCGCACGATTTAAAAGTTTATTCAACGGTAAATATTGTCGTTTCGTTTCACTTGTCTCGACAGCTACCTTCGCCCTCCAACCTCTTGACCTTGACCTCCAACGGCTTACAGTATTTCTCTAAAACAATAACAATTTTATTACACATGCTACAAGCGATTGCACCTTACATAATAATAAAAACAACTTACACAAAAGCCGGTTTCATATGGTATTTGAGATATATTGCTGCATATGCCTGCATATTGATTAAAAAGTAAAACTAATAACACAAACTGGTAACTATATGTTCACCAACCAACAACAACTAAGTAATATTATTTGAGTTATTGTAGCTAATAATAGTTATTGTAGGTAGCGGAATATTTTTTGTGAAGTAGTGATTCAGATTCTTTTAAGTCTACCGTCATCTTTTTATAATGACTCTAATAGAGAAAAAATCTTAAAAGAAAGTATCATCTTTAAGTTGCAGATCGGTATTTTTAGATATTTTTGTTGTCAGCATTCATAACTCATCAATAAACATTTAAAAAATATTTTTGTAAGTTATTAGATTTGAACTCAAACCACCTTGAACGCCTATCAAGGCGAAAACCGTTAGGCCATTGAAACACTTACTGTAGACGTTGAAATTAGTAAGTAGTACCTAACAATCATAAGCGGGCAGCAAGTGTATGAGTGTATATCAAACTTTATTATAGAAGAAGGTCGTAACTACAACTAGTATTGCTTGGCCATAGTTTTGTGAGATTGCAACTCGACTTTTGGTCTTGACTGTATATATGTATATATATATATGTATATATATATATATATATATGTATAACGCTCGATTTCGGGTCAGAACGTAATATTATGTTGGTAGACCGCGCGAATGCAAAGTCTTTTCATTGGGCGAGGGCCGCGCATGCGCGTTGCCTATGCGTCGCCTGCGGCATCTCCCTCGCGCACCGAGTTAGTCGGCTTGATATACTCTTCAGTCGCGCGCCCACCATGTCAGGCAATATCGCACCGTCCACGTTCTCTTGTTCGCTCATACCAAAACTGTAACCGTATTACTGTAATCCCTTTACCATTGCTATATTGTGTATTGTGTGCAAAATTAAACTGTTCTCTGCAATCACTATCGACTTTTAACTGGCACCCCGCCCTAATAACATTACAGTGACGCCCAACTCGCGGCCATGTTAAGTTTTAACAACGCATAAACGAACCCAGTGAAGTGCGGTTAATACCTACCTACTAAGTGATACAGAGCCATTATTATCATGCAACGAAAGACGCGGGCAGCCCGCGCAGCAATCGACCGCAAGGCGGAGGAACAAACAAGCGACGGTTACTCCGATGCGGACTGCGGTGAGCCAGGAGCAGAGACGCGCGCACGTGGCGCGGGCGCCGACGCTCCCTGCGCTCCTGCTACGCATGCACGCGACTCAACCGACACGGCCGAGGAGCTGCGCGCCCAGGGGGGCGCCGCCCTCGACCACGCGTTCGGCGGGGCCCACACCGGCGCACCCACCCTTGCGCTCAACACCGAACGCTTACTGTCCACCATGATGGAGTCGTTCACCAGGATGCAGGCGGAGACCAACCGTACGCTAGTGGAAACGCTGCGGTCTCTTCATCAGAGCAACCAGTGGAATCCAGTCGCTTCGACACCGGCGGCATCGCCCATGGCGAACGCGTCCGCGACCTCCGGCGGTAACTTTTCAAAATGCACCGCAAGGTTTGACGGGCAGTCACGCGACACCGAGGTGCTGGAAGCGTTCATCGACGCAGTGGAGGTCTACAAGGAATGTGCCGACGTGACCGACGAACACGCACTACGCGGCCTCTCCATGTTGCTGAGCGGCGACGCTGCAGTATGGTGGCGCGGCGCCCGGGCCTGCGTCGGCTCGTGGCCAGACGCGCTGGCGCGCCTGCGCGCTGCCTATGGTGCGCAAAAGCCCGCGTACAGGATTCTCCGAGAAGTATTCACGCGTGAACAGAGTGAGTGTGAACGAGCTGAAGTTTTTATATCAAAGGTACGATCATTATTAGTTCAATTACCCTATGAGGTGCCAAGTGTTATGATAGTAGATATTGTGTACGGCTTACTACACCGTCGAATACGGAAACGTTTGTCGCGAGATACTGTAAACGATGTTGATCATTTGTTAGAGAGAGCGAGACTCGTGGAAGATTCGATAACGGAATTAAAAAGTAGGTACGGTCGTTTCCGCGAAAAGCCCGAATGTACCTACTGCTCCCGACGTCGATACTACAAGTTCGAGCGCGACCACCGGTTCTAAACTCACCTCTAACTCGAACGAATATCTGAAACGCAGTCGCATTAGATGTTCGTATTGTAAAGCGTTCGGCCACGCGGTTAACGAATGCCGTAAGGTTAATAAAGTCAATAGTGACAACAAAAATAGTAAAACAGGTACTAGTGATAAAGATGTTAATCCGATACGTTGTTATGGATGCGGCCGTCCAGGGGTAGTCAAGTCAAAATGTGAAACTTGTTCAACCAAATCCGCGCCCGCCAAACCGTCTGACTTTAACGTCATAAAGGGTGACTTTTTCGCGACAACAACGTCACACCCTTTGATAACCATAGGCGTATTAGATAAGGAAGGCGTAGCGATAGTCGATACAGGAGCTACGCATAGTGTTGCTAGTCCATTACTGTATTCGTTGTTGGTAAATAACGGCATCCAATTCCAAGATACGGAACGTTATATCGGACTCGCCGACGGCTCGTGTCATAGGAAAATAGTAAAAATCGCTACGGTGCCCGTCAATCTAAATAGTCGAAGAGTCGACGCTGAGTTTATGGTCTTTCCTGGTGATGACACCAGAACACTTTTAGGTCGCGACTTTATTGTTAAAGCGGCTATTGTTCTAGACATAGCCCAAGAGTCATGGCATTTTGCAGATAGTCCAGGAGATCGGTTCCCGTTTTTGCAATCTTATGTATTGAATAGCGCGGCCGTGACGCGAACAGAGGTCTGCGATGTGTCACTGCGCCAAGACGAAAGCACGAGTTTGCCACCGGAGCACAGAGCCGCACTCAATGAGTTCTTGCGAAACAGAGTCGCTCAGTTCGCTTCGGCGGGACCTCCTACGGACTTCGCCGTCCATAAGATAAAGGTAAGCGCTACTCAGGAACCTTTGGCTTCTCCTCCCTTTAGGTTATCGCCGCCTAAGAGAGAGGCACTCGAGAAGGAGTTACAGAAACTGGTCAACTCCGATGTCATCGAAGAATGCGAGTCACCGTGGGCATCAAATGTCGTGCTTGTGAAGAAGAAAGATGGCAGCTTCAGACTGTGTGTGGACTACCGTAAGCTCAACGCGGTCACGGAGCCCGACCGGTACCCTTTCCCAAGGATTGAGGACATACTTCACGACGCGAAAACCGCTAAGTACATGACCACCCTCGACCTACGAGCTGGCTACTTTCAGGTGAACGTCGACCCTAACGATAGGGATAAGACAGCATTCACGACACCGCTCGGCACTTATAGGTTTAAACGCATGCCAATGGGTTTGCGTAACTCAGGCGCTACGTTCCAGAGGCTGATCGACAGATTCAAGTCGAACTTACCAGGTACTACTCTTCTGGCATATTTAGACGACTTGTTGATAATGTCCGAGGGGACCTTCGAGAAGCACCTCGCCGACCTCGCCTCAGTGTTCGATCGACTCGCCATGTTCAACCTGCGGGTGAACCGCGAGAAAAGTCACTTCGCGAGGGAATCGGTAAAGTTCTTAGGGCACATTATCTTACCAGGTGGCATCCACGTCGATCCAGGGAAAACCGCGGCAATCGTGGACATGCCAACGCCTCGGAACATAAAACATCTGAAATGTTTCCTGCAAACTTCCAGCTGGTTCAGGCGTTTTGTGCCTGACTACGCAGAGGTCGCCAAACCGTTGACGACACTACTAAAAAAGGCAAGTACATGGAAATGGAACCCGGAGCAACAGTCAGCTTTCGAGAAGATCAAGCAACCGCTAGTGTCGGCGCCGATCCTGCGTCAGGCTGATGCGACGTTACCCTTCGTCCTCAGAACCGATAGCAGTGGCTATGCTCTCGGGGCGGTTCTCCTCCAGGGGGAGGGGACAGACGAGCGGCCGATAGAGTACGCCAGTCGACTCTTGACCGCCGCTGAAAAGAACTACAGCACGACGGAGAGGGAGGCTCTGGCCGTCGTCTGGGCAGTCTCCAAGTTTAGGGGGTACATAGATGGCGCTGAAATCGTAATCAAGTCCGACCATCAGCCGCTCAGGTGGCTGATGAGTATGAAGTCTCCAAGCGGTCGCCTAGCAAGGTGGGCCCTGTGCCTTCAAGAGTATAACCTGAAGATTGAATATACACCAGGTAGGGCTAATGTTATAGCTGACACTCTGTCGCGTCCGGCATGTGCTGAAGACGCCGTTTGCGATCTGTGTTGCGTCATGATCGACGCGCCCTCGCGCAGTTTGAGAGACCTACGCGAGAATCAACTAAAGGACCCAGAGGTAAGTAAGATCGTCGAGGCCCTGGAATCCGACGACCACTCTAGGGGGAGAATATGGTCAAACAAAGGGTACGTGCTCACCGAAGGTGTATTGTATAGATATTGCCCTGAGAACGAGGAGCACGATGACGCTAGTTTGGTGGTCCCAGAACAGGAACGCGCCAAGGTATTGGCCGAATACCATGATGCACCCACTGCTGGTCACATGGGCGCGGAACGTACGCTGCAACGCTTGGTCGGTAAGTATTACTGGCCAGGAATGCGTTCCTACGTTACGCAGTACGTTAAAAATTGTGTACCTTGCCAGCGTTATAAGGCAGATACTAGAAAACCGTCAGGGCTGTTGCAGACGCCCGCTCCTACGCGCCGGTTTGAGGTTTTAGCCGTGGACCTGTTCGGCCCACTGCCTGAAACAGCAAAAGGACACAAATGGATCCTGATAGTCGAGGACACCTGCACGCGCTGGGTGGAGCTGTTCGCCCTTACTTCCGCTACCGGCGAGGAATGCGCAAAGGTACTCGTATCAGAAGTATACTTGCGGTTTGGAGTTCCCAGGCGCCTTGTTAGCGACAACGGCGTCCAATTCATAAGCGAGGTGATGCAGCAGACCTGTCACGCGATGGGGATTACTCAATCACTCACCTCGTTATATCACCCCGAAGCGAACCCGGTGGAACGTAAGAACCGGGACCTCAAGCCGCAGCTGGCGATCCTGGTAGGTAAAGACCATGATACATGGGATATCCACTTACCTGCCATCCGTTTCGCCATGAACTCTGCAGTTACGTCGGGAACTGGCTACTCACCCGCTTACTTAAATTTCGCAAGGGACATGCGCGCACCAGCGGATGTCATGTCAGAAATGCGCACCATAATCGAGAACGATAATTACGTAGGTGACATTACTAATTTCCTAAAGAAAATTTCGTCGGTACTCTTAGACGCTCGTGACGTATATGAGAGTGCTCAGGCAGCACACAAGAAGTATACCGATGAGCATCGTCGACCAGCACCAGATTACAAGGTTGGTGACTTGGTACTGTTGAAAACCCAAGGAGCTAATGACACCGGCAGAGGGCAGACGTCAAAGTTTATCCCTCGCCGTGACGGACCATACAAGATCCGAGCTGTGGTCAGTCCTACGACTTACATCCTTGAGCGCCTCAGCAACAGTACGGTTTTGGGTAAATACCACGCGTCTGTACTGACTCCTTTCGTTGGTCGCATCCAAGCTCCAGTACAGGAGAAACGTAAGAGGGGGAGACCTCGTAAAAGCTAACCCAAACGCGAGGACGTTCGTTAGGGTTAGAGGGGGAGACTATAACGCTCGATTTCGGGTCAGAACGTAATATTATGTTGGTAGACCGCGCAAATGCAAAGTCTTTTCATTGGGCGAGGGCCGCGCATGCGCGTTGCCTATGCGTCGCCTGCGGCATCTCCCTCGCGCACCGAGTTAGTCGGCTTGATATACTCTTCAGTCGCGCGCCCGCCATGTCAGGCAATATCGCACCGTCCACGTTCTCTTGTTCGCTCATACCAAAACTGTAACCGTATTACTGTAATCCCTTTACCATTGCTATATTGTGTATTGTGTGCAAAATTAAACTGTTCTCTGCAATCACTATCGACTTTTAACTGGCACCCCGCCCTAATAACATTACATATGTGTATTTAATTATAAACGACAAGTGCAGCACAACAACACAAGTGCAACAGAACAAGTGAGCATAAATAGGTAGGTAGTACCTATATATTATACTACCTACCTATTTATGCTCACTTGTGCCTGACCAGTGTGCCTTTTCGAGGTCAGGGCCCAATTAAGGAGGTGCGCCAAGGCCCAGTTTCAATTTCAATTTCTTCTTTTTTCATTACGACCACATAATAGATGTCTGAGATCATCAGAAAACCTGATATTAGACATGCAGATGCTCTCCACTGGTTTTACGATAAATCTTTTACTGTATAAGCAGTTCGGCTTTGGAATGACTTGCCCGTGTCCGTGAGGCGTGCTCAAACTCTGTCCACTTTTAAACCCATGGTAAAAAAGCACTGCTGCTCTCTTAAAACATGTCATTATTTGCTCTTGAATGATTTTTATTAATTTGATGTATCTACCTATATATTTATTAGACTACTTACTATGATACATTTAACGTACATATTTATTATATAATCTATGTAAATAGTACATTATTAATACATTATTTCTCTCTCCTTCCCGTTACTATTCTATCCAAAGGTTGTCTGTAAAAGATCGCTCTTAGCGATAAGACCGCCCAATTGTGTCACCCTTTGTAAAATCTTTATATGTATTTATATTTATGTTTCTGTAATCTATATTGTGTACATAATAAAGAGTATTCTATTCTATCCTATTTTATTCTAAGACCCAATTCAGACTTTAAAACAAACTTTAAAAGTAAATATTCGTATTCTTTAAAAGTAAATATTAGTGTGGAGGTATGAGGATCAGCGTGTAAAGCTCACTCATCCTCCATTGAAAAGGGAGGATCCTCCGTGGCCGGTTGATGTCGCGAGCTTGTATATATGCTAGTTGCACGGTAAACTCTGATTGCGAGATGTAGAATTCGTGTGACGTCAGTATGACGCGTTGTTCGCATGTTGCGTTGTAGGCACTGCTACATTACTCCCCTCCGTCTGAGGGTTTCGATTGTTTTTTCGTCGAGATCGAACGGGGATCGGGTCGAGATCGGTGAGGGTCGGGAGATCGGTTCGGAATCGGGTCGAGATCGGTTCGGGATCGGGTCGGAATCGGGTCGAGATCGGGTCGGATTTGGGTCAAGATCGGTTCGAGATAGGGTCGGATTCGGGTCGAGATCGGTTCGGGATCGGGTCGGAATCGGTTTGGGATCGGGTCGGAATCGGGTTGATTCGGTTCGTCGGGGTCACCTATTTGGAGGTATGAGGAGCAGCGTGTAAAGCTCACTCATCCTCCATAGAAAGGGGAGGATCCTCCGACCAGACTAGTTGTCTGGCGAGCCACCTGCGCGCCCGTTGATGTCGCGAGCTTGTATATATGCTAGTTGCACGGTAAACTCTGATTGCGAGATGAAGAATTCGTGTGACGTCAGTATGACGCGTTGTTCGCATGTTGCGTTGTAGGCACCGCTACATTAGTATTCTTTTAAACTTGTTCCTTCACCTTTGTGTCAATGTTCTACATCGAACTATGAATTTGAACAGTCCGCACATCACATCTTGTGGGAGTGTATTCTTTGGCAGAATGAACGCAATATTATGTTGGATAGTGTACAAGTTACATCCAGAGTCGTTTCTTATACGGACTTTGTAGAAACTAGAACCAATTTCCGTGCGTTGAGGCGCTTTTGCCATGCCTATTATTGGAATCAATTGTAATAGCGCATACCTACTATAGACCCATTAACTTAATCAAATTTTATTCCGTTGCATGGCAATCTGGGCTTCCCCCAGTTGCAATAATGTCCCTTTATGCCGATTGGTCTAGTTCTGTTCTGTCTCCTGCATGTTATGGAGGGACGTGGAAATAAATATTTTTTCTTACTCCTCCGCTATTATTTTCTGATTAATTTCGTTGCGGGACCCAAGACAGTTGAATCGTTTCTCCGGGACTCGTCGAGCTTCATTGCTCGGCGTTTTTCTGGCGGTTTCCACTGTTGATTCTGGCTTTCAGGAGTTGCAGTGGGTTGGATAATGTGTGGCGGGTTTTGTCCCAATAAAAAAAAACACCTCACCATAGCTACACACATACAACACCAATCGTTGTAGTCGGACACAAAAAACCTTCTTCCCTTAAAACTAGGCGACATTTCGTCCTTTTAAATGTCTTTTAAAAAGGATTGAGGTTTTAAAAACACCGGCCGAGAAAAAACCGAGCTTACTCAACGAAAGTTCTGAACCTGCCCCCTAATCGGCGAACACATTTTTGTCAAATGATCGACTAGTTGGGATCGGTTGGGATCGTTCGGACCGCCCATTGGTCCGTTCGGTCCAAATGTGTTCGCCGATTAGGGGGCCGATCTACACTTTATTAATTACATAATGTAATCAAGTTTGATTTGACTATAAGTCAAATCAGTCAAAAAGCCTTCGTAAGTAAATCGTTTTGGTATGAAATCATATTTTCTCCTGCTCTGGGCGGAGCAGAAGAGAATGTCAGACTTTTACTGACTAAAACCCTCCCCCGTATTCGTTCATTAATTATGTATGCGGAAGCTTGCGCCTATACAATATGTAAAGAAAACCCTGTCCGACCCATAAGGATAATAAAGGTTAGGTATACACTTGACCAAATATAATATAAAATTTTACATAATCATCACAGTAACAATAATAATGAATTTTGAAATAATCTTTTTTTCCCGGGTATTAATTCCAATTTCCCCGAAATTTGGTAATTTTTAAAAAACTGACAACACCATTTGTGACGGAGCGAATAGCGATGCGACCACGTGCCGCATGCCCCGCCCCCCTTCACCCGCGCATGTATGCGCGGGTGAAGGGGGGCGGGGCTATCGGGTTGCCTACCGCACATGCATTAAGTTACCTCGCTTTTTCGAAATAATATTTATTTTTTTTTGGGGGATTTTTTTTAAAGTTTAGCCCGGCTTTGTAGGCATTATTAGAATCAGTTAACGATACCTAACAATACCTTCACGGATCGGACAGGGTTTTCTTTACATATTGTATATTATCCATCCATCCTAACATTCAGGTTTCTAATATTAAGTACAGTTGAACTGAAATAAAGCTGTTATGTTGTGTCACTCACGTCTTCCACATATTTTTCAAAATTCACCATATTGCTCTCGTGCCGACAGCATACGATGAACCCATAACTTTCTAACTTGACGTTATTTTTGCCATTTTCTATACATATAGTATCAAGCACAAACTTCTTTTTTTCGTTATATTAGACATGATTACGTCACATATGATCTCGCGGCGAACACGTTCGCACGCGGCTGGTAATGGAATTAATCAAACAGACAGGGAGGTTAACCCGCGCGGTGGCGGCGCGGCGGCAGCGCGGTGGCGGTCTTCACGCGCCTTGTATGTATAGTGTAATTTCGCGGCGGCGGTGCGGCGACGGCGCGGTAGTGTTGCGGCGACGGCCCGGCGACGGCATCGTGTGCAGGAACCCTTGGTGTGATTAGAGCATTGATGATAATTTGAGTACAAAATGTCTATATTATAGAGTTTTTGTTTTGTATTTATATGTGTAGTTCATTAGATTAGTCCATTCTGCATTACATCTAAAGTACGCATAGCGTAAATATAATTGTTTATTTATTTGTTCTGTTAGTAATTCATAAACAACATTGTTTTATGAATGAATTTGATACCTTCAGAGTTCCTTACCATAATTAGAATACCAGAACACTGAATATCACTTCACACATCTCACCGCCGCACTATGAAAGTGAGTGAGAGGGAGTTGGAGTACACATATGTCTGTTTAAAGAAATATATCCTACTTTTCACACGCCTTTCTAACTCCATTAATATTATTGAAATTGCTTCCGCGCTGATAACTTGGCTTAACTGAGATGAAAATTCAGTCTGGGGACGCGAATTTCTAATAAAGCAGAGCTAAAAAAAAATATTTAGACTTAACGTCTCAACATGCTGAGCTCTGAAGGTTTGATCAGTAGGTAGTACGTAAGGCGGCCCACAGATCGTGAGTCAGATTCTCGGCCACCGTAAGCACGGGCTTACGGGCGACGGTGGCGCACAATGGGTAGCTCGACACCCGGAAAAAATCGAGTCGACGGCTTTCTGTTCCAAATTCTGAATTCTTAGGTACTTAGGGATTCAGGTGCATGCTGTTCGCCGATGACATTGTTCTCGTCGGTGAAGATGGACCTGAGATCCAGAGCAGATTGGAGAAATGGCAACAGAAGCTGGAGAATGTTACAAAACCGAATATATGTTCTGCGATTTCGGCGGTCTCTCCACTTCTGGAGCCATAGCCCTTGATGGCGCACTCCTACCAATCTGCTCCGACTTTCGGTATCTCGGTTCACTCGTGCAAAGCGATGGCGAAATAGATCGGACGGTTAAGCACAGAATTAACACTGGATGGATGAAATGGCGGCAGGTCACGGGAACAATCTGCGACTCCCGCATTCCCCTTAAACTTAAGGGGAAAATATATAAAACCATGATCCGACCTGCTGTCTTGTATGGATCAGAATGTTGGGCTACGAAAGGGATGAATGAAAGGCAATTGCATGCAGCCGAGATGAGAATGCTAAGAGGGATGTGTGGTGTTACACGAATGGATAGAATAAGAAATGAGTACATAAGAGGAAGTCTGAAAGTGGCACCGGTAGCTGAAAAGTTGTGTGGAAATCGGTTGTCATGGTACGGGCATGTGTTACGGAGAACTGAGGAGAATGTCGTGAGGAGAGTCTTAATTATGAATGTTGATGGCTATAAGAGTAGGGGAAGACCAAAGAAACGATGGATGGAATGTGTGAAGGATGATATGGCTAAGAAGGGGTGACTGCCGAGATGGTTTCTGATAGGGATGCATGGAAGAAAAAGACATGTTGCGCCGACCCCAAATAAATTGGGATAAGGGCAGGAGAATGATGAGCTACTTAGGGATTCAATTATTTGTGAAACCCAAATGGGTACAGTGCAGAACACTTATATTGTGCAAGAGCTATTCGCTCTTGACCAGATTTCTTTAATCAAAACAAACAACAGGGCCTATAAACATAACTATACATACATACGTAGATATGTTAAATTATTCCAATCGAGTAATTCTGTTGGATCAGTGCTAGTGAAGGGTTGAAACAATGTATGATTTTTTAAAATATATTTATGTGTATTCATTCTACTATTAGAACGGTTTAAATGTTTTCGTAAGGGGTAAGATAAGATATTTTTTTTTAAGATAAGATAATTATTATTCTTTATATGATGGAGGTCCGCTCAGCTCGGACGGAGCACGGCCGACTCCTCGTGGCGGCGATCGATAGCGGCGATTTCTCCTGTCCGGCCCCGGTCCAGGCCATGGTTAGGAGCGAGAGTGCTCCGGCCGCCTCAGGAGACGCCCTGGTCGGGAGACAACATTGAGTTCCCGACCACCATCGACCCGGGCCTGATCCTTACCGGCGGCGAGCTGCCACTGCTCGCATTTAGGGCTCAAAAGAATTGTCTTAGGGTTGTTTGTGGCATACATGCCCCGGATAGCTGCGTACCATATTTTAAAAAGCTAAAAATTTTAACTCTTCCTGCTCTTTACATCTATGAGGTCGCTACATTCGTCAGAACCAATAAGGAAAAGTTTGGTCACCTGCACTCCCGTCGGCATGCCGACAAAATAGCAAATAATATGTCCTTAAAAACAGCTCTACTGTCTAAAAGTTTCTTCGGAATGTCTTCACGAATTTATAATGAGCTTCCTAGCAAATAAGAGAAATAGAAAACATTATTTTTTTTTTTAAGAAAAAGCTAAATGACTATTTAGTTGACAGGCCATATTACAATGTAAATGAATTTCTGTCTGGCAAATTAGTATTTGAATAATAATTCCAAAGTACAGATCAAATTTAAGGCATCCATTGGACATTTTATTGCAATTGGCTTATATTTATGCATGTGCTTGATATTGTCTTTTATATTGTTATTTATTTATGATAAGTTTAAAATGTATGTAAATTTGTACGCCTCTGGGCAAAACATAGCAGATGTATAATATTTATCTGTAACACCTCACACTTTAACCTATGTTTACAAATAAAGATTCTGATTCTGATTCGCCACCCGGTCAATACCCGTGTGGTATTGGCTTAGAATAGTACCATCCCATATCCCTCCGTGGGTGTCGTAAGAGGCTACTGAGGGAACTCTCACCAGGGAGGCGGGCAGCAGCGCTTCTCCTGTGGAATATCAAATTACTGCGATCCCCAATCCGCCTGAGAAGCATGGGGATTAGGGGATTAGATGGATTTTTCAAATGTACGAATGCTTCGCACTAGTATTTATTTATTTTGCCAAAAAGAACTAAATTCTATGACGCGGAAAAGGCCCTTTAGGTAGACAGCACTAAGGACCGAGACACATAAAACTCGCGCAAGTTAACTAAGCACCTCGCTCTGTGACATCATTCGGACGGTATCGGTTGGAATAAAATGAGAATTATGTTAAAAAATATAAATTGCAATTTTTTATTATGATTATATGATGTAAAAGCGTCATAATACTAGATCACTTTACTCATGATGTTTTGCAATGAAATTGATATATGGGCTGAAATATACTGTTGGTGCAACCAATAGGCAACGCGTCGAAAATGTAAAAAACAAAAACAGACATAATTAAAAAAAACTTAACAAAGCAAAAACTCCACGGAAACAGTAATAACAACAGGGAATTTAAACTGTATTTAGACAATTGCAGTAAGGATGCTATCGCTACTCAGCGCTTACGCGAGGAAGGGGGAGAGGGGTCGCATGCCAGTGAGGTGCACAGTTAACTCGCGCGAGTTAATAATATTTTATGCCTGAGGTGAGTGCGACACCGCCGCATGAAAATCGATAACGTTTCCGGAACAGATCCAAAAAATCCGACCATTTGTCAATTCGTACACCCACGTACCTTCATATCGTAGCAGTGAAGGCGTATTCGTCGATTAACCATCGATGTTTTACCCTACATAACATATTCATCAACATTATAAACTAGTTTAATTATTACTTTTTTGTTACAGGTACATACCTACCACCGTCTTTTTATTGGTGGTGTACGTATTGTTTAACGTGTTAAGCTACACTAATGCGTTACTCAAAGAACTTAAATACATGAATTGGACGACAAGTCCCGGCACTGCGTGGCCTGAACATCCTCTTGAACGTCAAGATCTGTTAGGTGTAATTCTTCTCTTAAATGTACCGAATTATTTAAACACCACCTTGGAAAAGAGGTTCATTGCGACAGGGGTCTTAGTGGACCATAGTCGTATTCTTACATCTTATAATCCTTTCAGGAAATTTATAGATTCTTCTAATTTTACTGAAAACATTTTGGCAGTGTTAGTTACAGGTAATACAGCAACAGGAAGAGAACTGAGAATAGGAAATATAATATGTGGTCGTCAAATAGCATACGTGCCAGAAAATGAGAATCCAATTTGGTACGATGGTCAGCACTCCTCTCTTCACGACCTCATGGTATTAAGAATGTCAGATGAAATTGGAATCACTGACAAAGAAAACAAATGGAATCGCGATTTCATGGAAGAATTTTTTCATTGGACTGGCAATAACACATTTGATGATTTTTGGACCGCTTTGATAATTAACCTTGCTAGACCAGGTGATGAAATAGATTCGACTGAAATAGTGATTTATTCCTTAGGATACAAAGACAAACAAGAAATGCCGTATTATGATGGCATAGTTAAAACTATTTACGATGAAGATGATAATGTACTGGAGGATTGCGAGGAGTTGTTGCCGCGACAATGGGGTTATTTCATATGCATTACAAATATTGAAAACTTCCCAGGCCTGAGTTCTAGTGCAATATTATATTCAAATTTCAAAATATTTGGAATAGGGTCGTTTGCAATGTTTAAAAATGACTCCGGTATTCTAGTATTTACTGATGTCCGTCCTTATACAGAACTAATAATGGATACTTGTGGGGATGAAGAGTTCACTTAAACTAAGCTAACTGCAGTTCCATCGAACGCATAAGTCACGTATAAACTATAAAGTCGCTTGAGGTAAACATACCTCACATTGGTAGTATTCATTTTAATCTGACTGGAAAATTCTAACTTCGAAAAAATATATAGATTTCATTGTCGTCAACAAGTGATTTTAGTTCATAACTTCAACGTTATAATGTGAGTCAAGATGATCTAGTGGTTAGGCGAGAATAGATACCTACATAGACACGTGTCTCACGCATTAAAGACTTTATTTTAGAATTGACTTGATTGGAAGTAATTGAACTAAATGATGATATTCTTTATCTTGTTCACTTTGTTCACACATTTCGTAAAGTTAGAAAGGCAACTGAAGAATTTAGATTTCTTTGAGGTAGACGTCAATTGAGGATAGTTACTTACTAGGTAACTAAATCGGAATTAAACTCAATGAACCAATACGTAGGTATTGGTTCATTGAGTTTAATTCCGATTGTAGAATCATCATCATCATCATCATTTCAGCCGAAAGACGTCCACTGCTGGACATAGGCCTCCCCTAAAGGTTCTCCACCACGACCGGTCCTGCACCTCCCGCATCCAGCGGTTTCCTGCAACATTCACCAGGTCGTCGGTCCACCTTGTCGGGGGCCTACCCACGCTACGTCTTCCGGTGCGTGGTCGCCACTCGAGAACCCGTCGGCCCCTACGGGCATCGGTCCTACTAGCAATGTGTCCAGCCCACTGCCACTTTAGTGTTGCAATTCTTCTGCTATGTCAGTTACTCTCGTTCTTCTGCGGATCTCCTCATTCCTGATTTGATCGCGCAGTGAAACCCCAAGCATAGCCCTCTCCATTGCCATTTGAGTGCCTTTGAGCCTTCTTATAAGGCCCATTGTTAGCAACCACGTCTCAATTCCATAAGTTATCACTGGGAATATACACTGGTCGAAGACTTTTGTCTTGAGACACTGCGGTATTTCGGACGAGAAGATTTTACGTAGCTTCCCGAAAGCAGCCCAGCCGAGTTGGATTCGACGATTGACCTCTTTCTCGAAGTTGGACCTTCCTAACTGGATAGTTTGTCCCAGGTACACGTAACTGTCAACAACTTCGAGAACAGAGCCTCCAGTCTTTATAGGAGTCGGTACAACATGGGCATTAGACATGACTTTCGTCTTGTCCATGTTCATTTTAAGACCGACTCGCTCGGAGGCTCCGAACATACCCATAATAACTTGAACTTATTATTGATATTGGTATTTAGAAAAGTTACACTCAACAACAATTTATATTTGACAGTTGAAGTTGAGAGAAAAATGATTACATTTGTGTTATTAGAATATTTTTACTAATTTTATTGTGAGCTTACTATATAAAATCATATAAAAGGTTACAAGAGAACATCTCTTATCTTATCTTATCTTGGGCAGCAATGTGAGTTCACAACTCTCAGAAAAGGTTTATAGTTTTATGAATAAATAATACGATTGAACATTTTCGTTATCATTCACCAGGACTTTTAATTTCCACTCTCCAACACAATGCATCCAACTTGAGATCAACATTGTATTGACATTTCTTCTTTTTTATATGTCATGACATTCATTCGACATTATAATTAATATTTCAACAAGTATTACTGTATTGTTTGCTCAATTTGAAATTTTTAAGTATGGTTTCATTAGCTATTCTTTTCATTTTAAATAATTATTTTATTCCATCCTCGAATCAATGAACTATCAATGTTATGTACGCCATTATTGTCATATGCATCAGGCTATTTCAATGTTATACATATGTTTGTGATGTGGTAGTACTTTGCACTTGCTTGTGCTAAACAATTTTGCATGCTTTATTTTTAAGCTAAACATGAGTGATCTCATTTTTGTATGTAAGACCTTTTATACCATGTTTTAAGCAAAATAAATATATTATTATTAATAAATACGTATTATTATTGCCCATAGGCACAGCCATAGGGCCATATTTAAACAATATCACAATGAAAACATTATTTAATGATACTAGGATTACAGAAACGCGAACTGCAACAGTATAACAGTATAGTGAGTAAGAAGTGCCAACAGACGCAGTGGTAGACACACGTCGACGTAGAACAGACCACAAGCTGTCATCTTGCTGTAGGTCACGTTGTGCACTCTCAGGATATTCTTGAATAACTTCTTTTGATCATCTGTAAATTTACAAAAGATAAAGATTTCACCGGCGTATTTTAAAGATACGTACTGTAGCCCACATTTGGGCTGGTGCTGCAAAATGCCACCTGGCTACTTTGGATTCAGTGGAGAAGCGTGCGAAGACGCTAATTGCCAACCCAGGTTTAGTTCAAAATGGTCTCCAAACCCTGGAGCACAGGCGAAGAATAGCCAGCCTGTCAGTGTTTTATAGGATGCATTTTGGAGAGTGTGTGAGGTAATTGCATGATTTAATTCCCCCTTCTCCGCTCCATCATCGGACGACCCGTCGTACGACAAGTCTCCACCCAGACGTTGAGGACACCACAACGATCCAAACGAAGCGTTTCATCTCGTCTTTTATACCGAGTTCATCGAGGGACTAGAACAATTTGGCATCGGCGGTATTTACGTCGGACTACAATTTATGTAAGTGTCTTCAAGGCTAGAGTGAATACGCTCTTAATAAACTAGCGCGCTTTAACATCAACGACTGCATCACTGCTTACCATCAGGCGGGATTGCGGTCAAGCATAAGTTTATAATTTATAAGAAAAGAAGATGGTGTGTTAGGGTATGGTACACTATATAGGAGTTTCTTGCCCGTTCTTCTCCATAGGTACCTACTCTTTGGAATGGGCGACTAGCTTCATCTTATTGACTGACCGACCTTCTGACAATTCAAAAGTGCCTGTCATCATCATCCCAGCGTTAATCCCAGTCGCATCCGAAGCCTTTTTCAGCTTTGAAGTCTGGGGTTCGCTTTACCAGTCCAACTGCTGATATGGCTAAACTTCGACATTTTCCGTGAAGCGACTGCCGTCTGACCTCCACAACCCGAAGGCGACATCGAAGCATTGCAGTTAGACCAATTGTTAGACTTTTGAGGGCTTCAACAACCCGTAACGACTGCCACTAGATGTTCGTATGGCAACCGGGACCAACGGCTTAACGTGCTTTCCGAGGCACGACCAGACCAGTGCAAATATTCATATTTATGCATACAAATATCTGCACTGTGCGGGGATCGAACCCGCGCCACCTTGCTTGCCTGTAACTGGTTTATTTGAAATAAATGCTTTGATTTTGATTTGATTGACTGATTTAGCAACAGTTCATAAATTAAGCTAAAACTAACACAAAGACAGGACTAAGCTAATAGTTATCTTCTGTCCTTTTCTTAATTAAATACCACTTTATCATACCTTAAACGTATGAATTGAAAATAGCGGCAAATGTCATGACTGATCACTATCAGTCATGACATTTGCCGCTATTTTCAATTCGAATTCAATTTAAAAGAAATAACAGTTAAAAGGTTTTTTTCACAAAAAAACCCTTTTAACTGTTATTTCTTTCTTCTCTCTCAAATGTTGTACCGAACTAGAAATTACTCCGGTATTGTGAGTCGTTAACCTTACATACGAAAACAGCCAGACCCGGAGCAACTACCTGTAGATCATACACATACAGTATACATATATTTGTTTCGTGCGGGATTCGCACCCACGACATGCAGCGCTGCAGCGGCAGCCTCCGTGGCGCAGCGGTAGCGAACGCGGCCGCTTACGAACATCTAATGGCAGTCATTATGGGCTGTTGAAGCCATCAAAAGTCCAACAATTGGTCTAACTACAATGCTTCCATATCGCCTTCGCGTCGTGGAGGTAAAACGGCAGTCGCTTCACGGAAAATATCGAAGTTTAGCCAAAATCAGCAGTTAGACTGGTAAAGTGGACCCCAGACTCCAAAGCTGAAAAAGCTTCGGATGCGACTGGGATTAACGTTGAGATTATGTTGACATGCAGCGCAGCAGTCGATCGCTTAGTCACTGCGCCACCCATGTCGTCATGTGTGTTTTATTTTAATGAAGCGAATTACATTTAGTTGTAAGCCGGAACTGAAATAACAACGTAATCCAATGAAATCAAAAGTACTCACTTGTGCAGTTAGATGCTAAAATGCTGAAGTAAGAATCTTGGGCAAGTTTCATAGCATCATAAAACGTCTTGACTTGTAGGCTTAGCACGAGCTGCAGCACTAAAGTCTTTATCATCCACAAGTAAAGGACTGCCGAAACTAAAGGTGTTGTCGCCTGAAAATACAATGATTGCAAAGAATTTACAGTATTTGTAACATTTTCAGGACTGGCAATAATTTTCATTTTATTTATTTACCCGTCACAAAAAAAAAATTAGCTTATTTTGAAATAGGTAGGTATTATATTATTATACTACCTAGTATGGGTACAGTACTTAACTTAATAATCATCAATCACTTCGATGCATATTGTTTATTTCACAATATGTAAAGAAAACCCTGTCCGATCCTTGAAGGTATTGTTAGGTATCGATAACTGATTCTACTAATGCCTACAAAGCCCTGCTAAACTTTAAAAAAATCCCCCTAAAAATATTAACATTATTTTGCAAACGGAGGCATCTTAAACATGTGCGGTAGACAATACATACGCGGGCGAAGGGGGCCAGGGCACGCGGCACGCGGTCGCATCGTTATTCACTTCCATACACTTTTAAAAAAATTACCAAATTTTGGGGAAGATGGAATGAATTCGCGGAAAAAAAAGATTATATCTAAATTCATTAGTATTGTTACTATGATGATTATGTAAAATTACATATTTTATTTGGTCTTGTGTTTACCTAACCTTTATTATCCTTATGGATCGGACAGGGTTTTATTTACATATTGTATACATTATTATTAAATGAGTTACACCGAATCATGAAAATCCATATGTGGTACGAATAACCAAAACAGCTGCTTTAACCATCTAACTATATTCATGATGCTTTTGCACACAAAACAAATCAGGCGGGATTGCACTCAAGCACTAGTTTATAACTAATAAAAAAAAACAGACAATAAATTGAAAATACAAATTTTACGATTATATGAAGCAATTCACTAGCAATATGAATTAAAATGAGATTGCGTAATAAAGGTGCAATATCTAATAAACTGACGAAAATATTATCACAACTTACTAAAAAAATTCTCCGGTATTCAATCATCACCTGAACGCTGATCAAGCAACGGCAGAAAGTCTCTATTGTGTGTAGCAGAACCTAAAAGGCCAAAATAAATATCATTATAAATCTATATCAAGTAAGGCTATCTATATACATATCTATAAATTCAAAACCTGGCTTTAAATTTGGGCTATTCTCGAATCATCTCTTAAAATCATGCTACTTAATAAAAAACGATTATATGATTAGGATGTCTGGTGAAGCCGTACGGAGGACGGGTCTGAGCAGTTGTGTTGCGATGTGTGGCGGGTACGATGCGCCAAATGTTGTTGTGTCGGGAGTTTGGTCGTGGAGAGTCTCCAAATCAATCTCCCTCTAGCGCAGCATCGTTTGGTCGTGTTGGTCTTGGGTTTAACATTGCATCACCTCGCTCAACTGCCGTCATCCTTCCTATTCCTTAGTTTTTTAAATGAATAGGCTTAATAAACTAGTGCGCTTTAACATCAACGATTGCATCACTGCTTACCATCAGGCGGGATTGCAGTCAAGCACTAGTTTATAATTATAAAAAAAAAAACAATTTGGTAAAAATCAGCTTGTGAAGTGAGGAGAGATTAACAAACGTTACTTAATACGTGCTTTGGTCAAGTATTATACAATTGCATAACTATCCAAATAACTACTATAACTGAGCCAAAATATGTTTAAGCCACATTTCTAACTATCAAGCTTAGTAGCTTGACAGTTATAAATATTAGACATATTTATAACTGTCTAAGTCATATACGAAAATACATCTAAATCATATTTACGTATAACAAGCTAATACATATCGACGGGCATAAAGACATAATTAAGCCAATATACGTCTAAGTCATATTTATCATCAGTATCCTGTCCATATACTAATTTATTTGGAGTCTACTCAACTTAGTATGTTCGTCTTCCATATTTGTCCATTAATTTTAATTTGAGTCTTCATAATGTTAATCTATGCTAACTCATACCTGCCTAGTCTTTTCATCTTTTCGAGCTGAATCATCATCATCATCTTCTATCAATCAGCCTTTACTCGTTCACTGCTGGACATAGGCCTCTTCCATGGCACGCCAACAAGCTCCATCCTGAGCAGTTATCCGCCAGCCACTACCATGAGCTGGATACTAGTATTTAATATGGAGCGACACACTATCTGACCTTACAACTCAGTTACTGGTGGTCAGACTTTCGGGCTTCTGACGACCCGTATCGACTGTCAAAGATATACCAATGACAGCCAGGAAAAACGGCTTCTTGTGCCTTTCCGAGGCACGGAGGTCTCTCGCTATGTATGTTTACCCATCCACAGACCAACGGCGACAAGCTTAGCTTAACCTGATCGACCGACCTGTGCACCTGTTATTATTTAGCTAAGAGTTCCTAAGAAACACCCAAGAGATCGATCCTATCTATCGATCTTATCTATCTTTTATGAATGGATAAATGTCATCATAATCATCAATTTTTTTATCGTCCCACTGCTGGGCACAGGCCTCCTCTCATACAAAGAAGGATTTAGGGTAATCACCACGCTTGCTCAATGTGAGTTGGCCATTTTAGATTTAAAGTCCAGGTTTCGTCAAGATGTTTTCCTTCACCTTGTAATCAGTCATTGGTATCCAAGATATACTTAGAAAGTATATATAAATTAGAAAAGTTATATTGGTACTTGCCTGACCTGGAATAGAACCCGCACTCTCATACTTGAGAGGCTGGTGTTTAACCACTAGGCCACCACGACTAAATAAAATAAAAATTCTCAAAACAAATATAAATTCATAAAATTACCGGTTGTTGGAAAATAATCTTACAAATCTCGTAACATTTTAAGATATGCATGTAAGCTTCTGACATTCGGTTGCATTCCAAATCCTTATTTTCAGATTGTTCATTTCTCGGGAAAACTAAAACTCGCTCATTCCACAGTTCAACTTTGTCGGTCAATAGTTTAAACAAGCATATCACATAAACTACGTTAGTGTCAAGGCTTATCAAGAAAATTAAATTTAAAACAACGTGCCAAGATCGCTGAAAGTAATGTAGAGTCAAAAAGAGTAAAATGAAGAAATAAAACCCGAAGAGAGTGACAACACTGATCCAGTTCCTAATGATAGTCCACTTAAAACTGGTCTTATTGTTAAGAATTCTGTGCACTTCTTGAAAGGCCAAAACGAATGTGACAATTTTCTTTGCGTGAATGGAATGTAGGATAAAGTTCATGATGAAGCCCGCGCTGTAGAACACAAAGTCAAAGTAGGAAGCGAAGTACAGAAACGTAATAGAGCCATATCGTTTCATATTGTCGTCGACAACTATTTCTGTAACTCTATATATGTAACCCGTTAGATAAATTACAAGTCCGCAGCATAATATGGACTTATTGAAACAGTTATTCGGTTTTATAAAATTGTTCTTCATGCAATACTTTGGATTCAACACCATGATTTGCATCAGGTTCAGAGGATATAGCATTGCCTGCACTTCTACGTCGATAATGTTCTTCATATCCGTGACTCTCTTGTTATTATTAGTGTATTTCGACTCTATTTCCTACGAATGACATGGGTATTGAAGTTTCTAACGCAAATGGACGCCTTATACATACTAAATACTGAAAAGAATAATAGCTACTAGACAGGACACTAATTTAATTTAATATACCTAATTGTGTTTGTTGTGCATTCACTATTGCTGAGGCTACATTAGCGGGCGAAGATTCGTATCGCGTTGGCGCGCAAAACATTCGTTGTCGGGCATACACGATGTTCTTGTCTACATCGGTGGGCGAAGATTCAGAAAGCGGCTTTCGGAGAATATTTTGTTTAGTTGTGCGGCCGAGTGCGATGGAGGAAGCAGTGGCCTAGCATTATATGTCAGTATATTACATGTATACATAACAAAAAAAAAAACAAGGAAAAAAGTCCGAAGAGAACGTCAGTAACGCTTCAGTCTGGACGACACTGAAGTGACGTAGGTGTGGTCGCTCCAGCAAATATTTTCGCGACAAGTCCTTTGAAGCGCGCCACTTTACCGACAGTGCCCCAATGCTACATCGTCTCCGCACGAATACATTGCGTTGCAACGATGTATCCGGCCAAACACATCGCCCTAGCCCGAATATTCACCGTAGCCCGCTAATGTAGCCCCGGCATAGTAGATTGTGAATGTAAACACATTAGTGGAATTAACAAGGTGATACTTCGTTATTACTGTGTACTTACATGTGTATACAGTTTGTTCAGAACAAGTAACTGAATCGATTCCATTAATTATTACACCATGTTATACTTTTTCCCAAATATATTTAAAAAATGATGCAGTGTGGTGACTGAGCGCACGATACAGTTCACAGTGAATCGTAGTGTCCTAGGCCCGGCGCGCCGCGCCGCTGTAGGCGTGCGCGGGTGAGCGACGCGTTAACCATATTATAGGTTTACCTGGTTGTGTTTGTCCCTATAATATAATATAACCATATTATATTATAGGGACAAACACAACCAGGTAATATAACAAGCTCATAAATCCTTACTTTATTGTAAATGGGAAAGTGAGTTTGTTTCTTTGTTCAGCTTTCACGCCGTAACTACTGAACCGATTGCTTTGAAATTTTGCAGACGTAAAGTTAGAAGTTCAGATTAAATAATAGGGTACGTTTTATCCCGGAAAAAGTTGATATTCCCGAGGGAAATATAAAAAGCGCGATATAATCGAATTCCACACGGGCGAAGACGCGGGCGGAAAGCTAGTTCTTTACATAAAAATACTGGAGACGTGTTTCGGGTTTCGCATATACAAATAATACCTTTGTATACAGACACTACAGAAACTTCGTAGCATTGCTTTTTAACGCGGTAGTGTAAAAGATTAGTTTGTTCGTCAACACTTTTAATATCAGTAAGTTAAACCTCATTTTCAAATAGAAATTAATTCTACTAATATTAATACAAATCACTATAAACGTGATAGTTTGTATGTATGGATGTGTGTTCGATCCCCGCGCAGTGCAAATATTTGTATGCGTGAATATGAATACTTGCACTGGTCTGGTTGTGCCTCGGAAAGCACGTTAAGCCGTTGGCCGGTTGCCATCTTCTTCTTCTTCTTCTTCTTCTTCCTCAGCCTATAGATGTCCACTGCTGGACAAAGGCCTCCCCCAAGGCTTTCCACGATGACCGGTCTTGTGCTGCCCGCATCCATCGGCTTCCCGCGACCTTCACCAGGTCATCGGTCCACCTTGTTGGGGGTCTCCCTACGCTGCGTCTTCCAGTACGTGGCCGCCACTCCAGAACCTTGCTGCCCCATCGGCCATCGGTTCTACGAGCAATGTGCCCTGCCCACTGCCACTTAAGTTTAGCGACTCGCAGAGCTATGTCGGTGACTTTGGTTCTTCTGCGGATCTCCTCATTTCTGATTCGATCACGCAGAGAAACTCCTAGCATAGCTCTTTCCATTGCCCTTTGTGTGACTCTGAGCCTTCGTATGAGACCCATTGTGAGCGACCACGTTTCAGTTCCGTAAGTCATCACTGGCAACACACACCGCCGGTTGCCATACGAACATCTAATGGCAATCGTTACGGGTTGTTGGAGCCGTCAAAAATTCAGCAATTGGTCTAACTGCAATGCTTCTATATCGCCTTCAGGTTGTGGAGGTCAGACGGCAGTCGCTTCGCGAAAATTATCGAAGTTTAGCCAGAACTTAGTAGTTGGACTGGTAAAGTGGACCCCAGACTCCAAAGCTGAAAAATCTTCGGATGAGAGTGGGATTAACGCTGAGATGATGAGTTTGTATGTATGAATGTGTGCTTGGTATTCTTTCACGTAAAACCTACGGTATCTCATGACTAAAAAAAACTAAATATAAATGCCTTTAAGAAAAAGCTGAAGGAACTGTTAATAAAGAAATGCTGCTATACAATAAGTGATTTTTTTATAAAAATTATAACTCTTATAATTAATTTAGATCTAAAAAATAACAGTCAATACATAGTATAAAACAAAGTCGCTTTCGCTGTAAGTCCGTATGTATGCTTAGATCTTTAAAACTACGCAACGGATTTTGACGCGGTTTTTTTTAATAGATAGAGTGATTCTTAAGGAAGGTTTAGACTACCTTTTATCCCGGAAAAAATTGATATTCCCGAGGGAAATCCAAAAAGCGCGATATAACCGAACTCTACGCGGGCGAAGCCGCGGGCGGAAAGCTAGTATTATATAATTAATAGTTTTCGAAACAGACTGTATAAATATGTATACCTGCATAATAATAGGAATAATTATAATTACAATAGAGATTAACATTACTATATATAAATATCATACAGTAAAAAAGGCAAATAATTAGTAGATATTAATAAAAAAATAAAATCTATATTATATGGTAAGCAATGAATGATGAAATTAGTATTATAAATGTGATAGTATTATATACATAATAATTGATTAATAGTATATAAGTAATTATCGTTTAATATAATTTGCGTATGGCACAATGTAGCGAACTTCCTATAATTCTAACACCTTTTATATTGTACACCTGCATTGACGAATAAAAAGATTTGATTTGATTTGGTACGAATTTGGATGTATGAATGTGTGCTTGGTACTTTTTCACGTAAAAACTACTGCACACCGGGCGGATCCAGGGGGGGAAAGGGAGGGGGTCCAAGAGGACCCAGCACAGGAGGGTTTACTTAAGTACTTTCAATATTTTATCAATTTATATAATACTTTGACAGCAAACGCTCGGGAACTATATACCGTAGTATGTATTTCTGCAGAGCTATATACGGGATGTATATAGCTCTGCAGAAATACATACTTACAAAAAAATATATACTACCTTCTGGATTTAATAATAAGTGACCTACAGGACCGTTTGTCTCCTGAAAAACTTAATTTTCATGCGAAAAAGCGAATACAGTAATCAAGACATTGAAACTGAAACAACTAGCCACCTATTATAGATTCCTCCTCAAGTCGTTCTCCTCATTACTGAGGGTCGTGATGTCCCTGTGGAATTATCCTATTCTTTACAATAGTTCGCCATCTGTTACTATCCCTGGCCACGAGTATAGCATCATGAGGGCTAGTGTCCAGAGATGAACGAATTTGGTCAGTCCACCTTATTGGACTCTGACCTCTAGAACGTCGTCCATCCACCTTCCCAGTAACCATCACATGTTCGAGGTTGTCTCCATCCTTTCTGGTAATATGTCCAAAATATTCAAAAATTCTTTGAAGGCAGACAGAGGAGAGTCTTATTGTAAAACTCAGCTCTCAAAGGATTGATTGATTTGTGCGGAATGTTGTCCAAGGAATTTGAAGCGTCTTTCTCCAGCACCAAATCTCGAAAGCGTTAATACTGTCTCGATCGGCTTTCTTGATTGTCCACGTCTCCGAACCATAGCTGAAGATAGGGAAGATGAGAGATCTGATCAGTTTCATCTTAGTCTTCCATGAGAAGTTGCGCTCAATTTATGAAGCTGAGACATAACATTTCTGGCCATTCCTATTCGTCTCCTTATTTCCAATTCAAATAAACCATTGTTGTTTATACTAGACCCCAGATAGATGAAATTGTCGACTATTTCTAGATTCAGCACCCCAGTGATCTCTAGCTTCTTGGCGCGATCGACAACCATTACCTCCGTAATCCGTTTTTGCATGGTTTATTCTGAGGTCTAGTTCCAGGCTGATGTTTGTGACCCTGTTCATGAGATCTGTCATTGCTGACGCATCAGCTGCCAGCAGCGTGGTATCATCAGCATAAAGTAAATTTGTCAGCTTAACGTCACCAACAGAGTCACCTCCGTGCCAGTTCTCACATGCCCGTCTGATAATGTGTTCTCCATAGATATTAAAAAGCAATAGAGACAGAACACAGCCCTGTCTAGCACACGCTTCCGAAAGCAAATGGGTCCGAAACGGAATTATAAACTCTAACAACACCCCGACCACTAGTGTTTCCTATACACTGAATCAGAGCAATCAAAAGTACAGGTACCAAGAACTCCCCACAATTTCGACCAGACAACGCAATCAAAGGCCT
This sequence comes from Sesamia nonagrioides, assembly GCA_017933935.1. Lineage (NCBI taxonomy): Eukaryota > Metazoa > Arthropoda > Insecta > Lepidoptera > Noctuidae > Sesamia > Sesamia nonagrioides. The sequence continues at coordinate 30,143 of JADWQK010001572.1, read as the reverse complement.
GACTATAATCTTTAAAACACACCATGATGGACCGGTGTGTTAAGCTCGTAGGACTTTTCAATCAACTGGCAAATATTAAGGATCTGTTGACATATGCCTCTGCCTTTCACAAAGCCGGTCTGTTCCTGAGGGATCTGCCACCCAAGGAAGTGGTTGATCCTGGCGTTTAAAATATATGAAAGGAGTTTGCTAGCATGAGATAGAAGTGCTAGAGTTCTATAATTGTCGCATTTAGTTGTGGACCCCTTTTTATGTAACGACAGCATAATTGTTTTTTTTTTTTTTTTGTTCTGGTTGGAAATCAGTAAACGACCTTTCCCGCTCTAGGCGGAGTGGATGGGCGTGTCAGACTTTTACTGACTAAAACTCACCCATGTTTCTTCACTTGCCTATGCGACAGGGCCACGGTTTCTTTTTTAACCAAACCACAACACTGACCCAGGAGGCATCGGTCTTCGTGAACCCCGTCAAGATGTGCTGACATCACTTTGAGGCGCGCGTGAAACAACGCGCGCTCGACTCGGGCCTCGTCCTTAACGGGCGGCGAGCTGCCCACTGCTCACCGCCCGCAAGCCCGTGCCTACGGTGACCGGCAGTCGATGTCGTCTCCCGACCAGGTCGTCTCCTGCGGCGGCTAGTGGCGTGAGGGCGCTGGACTCCGCCTCCTCCTTTGCCAGCATCACTGCTTCGCAGAAAGGGTGGGGACCTGCCGCATGGCAGGTCCCCACCCACTCTCGCTCCGGACCATGGCCTGGACCAGGGGTGGACGCCAGAGATTGAAATGAGGCGCTTTGTGCCATAATTTTTGTATATTAAGCGCCTCACGCTTTTTTTAAAATTATTTTTAATTTTTTAGTTTGATTTTCTTTAGAAGCATGCCTTTTTAGTTTTTTAAACTATATTTATTGTGATTAATGCCATGAGATATTATAGATTGTTACTAGATAACACTCCTGTTTCTGTCGTTGTAAACGAATATCGCCCGTGGATAGTGAAGTGCAACGGAGTCAGGACATAAGTATCGCAGTCGATTTCTGACTTTATTTCAAATTTCGATATTCAGATGTATCCTAATATAAGATTTTTTATGTATTATGGCTACACCACGAACAACCAAATCATAGCTAAGAGCTTTAATGTTTGAAGGACGTCTAACCGGACTGGCACTTCTCCACGTCCATAATAACGTACCCATTGAAGTAGATGAAGTGATAACACGTTTCGGAAGAAGACGTAAAAGAAAAATTGAGTTCGTTATTGAATTAGATATTTTTAAGTACTTATTAATAAAATATCTTCTTTTTAATTGTATCCTCAATGAGCTGATTCGTCTTCACGTTCCTGGTAACTATCTCCATGGCCGCAGACACCGTCTGCTAGCTGTGCCTACATGTCGCACGGTAGCCCGTGCGTCATCCCCTATACCTCGCGTTCTCTCCGCGCTGAATAGCCTCATGGAAGCTAACCCGAACTGTGATATATTCGCAGATGAATTTAAAATTTTAATGCGCGCTAGCTTAGCGTTCTGCGACAACAAAATTTAATTAGTTCGTTTACTGTTTTAATTTTTAGTTTTTAATTTATTCCCGTTTTTATTGTTCCTCTGATTTGTCTTTTTTCTTCTGTTTATATTTTGATTTATGATTGAATTTTATTATGTACCTATTTGTGTTATTTAATTTTGTATGTATGTTAATGTAATTGGCTTTTGGAAGCCGTATTAACATGAATAAATAAATAAATCTATTATTATCAGAGTATAATTAAAACTTCTTATGACTTGACCACGACTATGTAACGCTTCGTCCGGATCGTATTGATGTTAACAACGTAAGGGAGGAAACTCGCCGTACGACGGGTCGTCCGACGGTGGAACGGAGATGGGGAAATTAAATCATGCAATTCCCTCGCATACTCCCCAAAATGCATCCTATAGAACACCGAAAGGCTGGCTACTCTACGCCTGTGCTCTAGGCTTTGGAGATCGTCTGGAGTTAAATCAGGTTCACCAATCAGCCTCTTCGCCCGCCTCTCCACCGAATCCAAAGTGGCCAAGTGACAATTAGCAGCACCAGCCCAAATGTGGCTGCAGTACTCCACACACGAACGGACCTGTGCTTTGCACATCATTAGAAGCTGCCCTGGTGTGAAGTACCACCGGACCTTTGCAATAACGCCAAGATTCCTGGCAGCCGCCTTGGCCTTGGACTCAATGAACCGCCCAAAGTTTAGGTTCGAGGAAATCTCAACCCCCAAAAGCTGAAGGCGGTCGGTACACTCCAAGGATACATTTCGAAAAGTAGGAGCCAAGGTGAACGGGCTCCTTTTGGCGGTGAAAAAACACGCCTGTGTTTTGGCAGCATTGAATGCTACAAGATTGGCATTGCCCCATTCGGAGACTGCCTGTAGTGCAACATTCGTTCGCTCTACCATAGCCTCTCTTTCGGACTGGATTGATTCCCTACTAGCCCGAGCATCCGGCAGGTATCTCTCCACAACTGTGCTGTCATCTGCATACCCATAGATACCTGGAATCAGCAGATCGTTAATATGCAGCAGAAACAGAGTTACAGAGAGAACAGACCCCTGAGGAACACCGGCATCAGTCGACATAGGCTCAGACAAGCATCCGTCGACAACGACTCGGAGGGACCGTTCAGTCAGGAAGTCTTTTACCCAGCCAGTCAGCCCAGGGGAAGCTGGAAGTTTATTCAAAAGGCCAGCGTGCCATACCAGGTCGAAGGCCTTCGAGACATCAAGGGAGACAGCAATCGCTTCCCCATTTCTCTCGAGGGCCTCGCCCCACAAGTGAGTGGCATACACTAGTAGGTCCCCAGTTGACCGATTGCGGCGAAACCCGTACTGTCGGTCACTGAGGAGATCGTTATCTTCCAGGTATGCCAAGAGGCGCGAGTTCAATACACGCTCCATAACTTTACAAAGTATGGAGGTGATGGAAATCGCTCGATAGTTGGTAGGATCGGCACGACTACCCTTTTTGGGCACAGGCTGCACGTTTGCAAGCTTCCAGGACTTGGGCACTATACCAGTCCTAAATGAGAGGCGATACAAGCGTGTCAATACAGGAGATAACTCAGGCGCACATGCTTTAAGAACAATCGCTGGTATACCATCCGGACCACTAGCCTTATTCACGTCCAGACGACACAGTGCTCTCAGAACCTCTTTGTTCCGAATGCGAAACTCAGGCATTGAGGTTCCGTTATGAAATATAATAGGTGGAGTAGCACTGCCAGTATCAAGATGCGAACTATGGGCAAAGAGAGATGCAAAGAGACCTGCTTTCTCTCTAGCCGTATGAGCCAGTGTTCCATCAGGCCTAACCAGCGGTGGCAGTGTGGGCCGACAGAAGTTCGCCTCGACCAATTTGGCAAGGGACCAAAAAGATCTGCTACCGGATGGCTGCGCAGATAACTTGTTGAAAATATGGGTAATGCGGTCGAAGCGAGCCTTCTTAAGCGCCTTTTTGTAGGACTTGGCAGCACGGTTAAAGGCTCTCTTCTTTGAACTTAGATCCGGAGCTCTGCGGTCACGAGCGTTAACCCAGGTGAGAAATGCCACGTGCTAACGCTGTTCAGCTTGGACACAATCGGCATTGAACCATGGGCGAACTGAGCCAGCGACGGGCACGTCGCTGAATGGGATAAAATACTCCATAGCTTGACGCACCGCATCGGTTACCTATAGCGTCCGCACAGCTCGACGGATTGTCATAAGAGAAGCAGACCTGCTGCAAAGGAGTGGTGTCAAAGTGCCAAGTGGCGCATCTCATCCCAATCTGCTGACTTGTATCTCCACAATCGCCGTTCACCACGAGAGTCGTAATCTGGTGGGGAGAAGGACGATACAACCTTCACCAGACAGTAGTCTGAAGTTACCAACGGTGAGGAAACTGTTACAGCACATCTGTCCGGATCAGTGGTCAGCAGAAGGTCCAGACAATTGGCAGTATGACCAACTACATCAGGCACCCTAGTCGCTTGATCTACCAGCTGGGAAAGGCCGATTGAAAGCGCAAAGTTTCGCGCTTCTCTCGCAGCGTGGTCGGTCCTCTGGTACGGGAAAAGTCAGTCCTGATGGCAGGCGTTGAAGTCCCCCAGAGCGACGAACTGTACGTCAGGGTGCACGTACAGCGCATTGTCAGCAGCCTCGCTGAGATGGTCAAACAATCGAGTCGTCTCCTGATCACCGCTGTGCGATCGGTAGACACAGGTCATCAGACACAGGCAGACCATCTTCTGATAAAATATTATTACAAATCATTATTTTTAATCTTTCAGGAAAATGTGAGAGTAAACTCTTTATCAAGACATATATGAGTTACATAGTTATTCGCTTATGTGAAGATATCAGGCTGTTGACAGCAGTAGCGGAGACGTTGTTAGTGACGCAGCTGACAATAAAAATACTTTTAACGAAGAATTTTTGGAATCAGATGATGAAAGCCATTATTATGTTTTGGAATACTTTTTATAGGTAAAACACGTTAAAACTAAACTAAATAATAAATATACATATGATTTTTTTGTTTTACTAATTTAATTCAAACGCCTGAGACCATAGATTTGTGTTTTCATTAAAACCAGTTTTCCTTCTAGTACAAAATAATGTGTTAGTATCAAATTGATTTCAGTCACTCTGAAAGCGTTGCTATATGCACGACCGCAGCGCCCTCGTTTATTTTCACGACTTTATATTTTTCAATTAGCCACGCACATTTGCGTTATATTTATATTAATGAGCAGAAAAATGTATAGTATAGCACTACCGAACGAAACCAATTTTATTATTTTACTGTCAAAGTGTCAGTGTCAAACGCAATCGTGACATTGATGCTCGTGCAAAGTGCAAATGCAAAGGCAAACAGACAAATGTCAATGGTCAATCTAGTCTAAACTTGTTTGTAACTTTGTACAAAATGTACGGCAACATAATTTCTATTTTTTTATAATATATTTTATTTTATAAAGAATTGACTTGTGAATGAATTTAACACCCCTTAATATCGTGAAATAATTATTCATTAGTGGCAGTGTACTCGAATAATAACAAACGAGGAGATTTTACCTGGCTCTTACTAATAACTGAGTAATGCTGGAAGCAATCGGTAAGCTTTTATGATATTACGCCAGTTTTAAACATGACCCAGGTAGCTTCGTACGTGTTCATAGATTTGGAGACCACGGGGCTTCCGCAGCATGAGTATAATAAGACAAGAATTACTGAATTATGTATGGTGGTGGTGAGACGAAGGCATATTTTAGACAAACCATTGACGGCACCGCGCGTACAGGAAAAGCTTACACTGTGCTTGTATCCTCGCAGGCTCATTCATCCTGATAGCTCAGCTGTGACAGGCTTAGACAACGACCTACTGGAACATCAAACTCCCTTCAATATGAATGTCTTTAACACTATAAACTCTTTCCTACAATGTCTGGAGAAGCCAGTTTGTTTAGTTGCACAAAATGGACACAATTTCGACTTTCCAATTTTAAAAAATCATTTTGAGAAGTTAGGAGTCAGTTTACCAGATGATATCTTATGTGCTGATAGCCTTCATTTGTTTTATGATATTGAATCTAAAAGAAATAGGGATAATGCTTTTAAAGCAGGTGTTCCTATGGTTAATAATCATGAAACAAATGGTGGATTGGCTGTTGAGTCATCTGGTCCCCAAAAACAGAATAATATAACATCTAATGGAATAGTAGAAGAACAAATGTGCAATAGTTCTAATACGGAACATAATATAACAGAAGAAATATTGAAAGATTTTGAAGAAAATGATCATTTAAATATTCAGCAAATAATACAGAAGCAAAATGAAAAAACACCCATACAGAAACAGGGCATTCCCCTGGCAACAAAGAAAAAAGGAAATAAAGTCAGACGACAATTATTCTATGAGAAGCCCGGTACAAAGCTGAGCAAAAAGCCTAGTATTTCATACAAATTGAAGAATGTATATGAGCGTCTTTTAGGGCGACCTGCAATAGTAGCTCATCGGGCAGAGCATGACTGCATCATGTCAATGGAAGCTTCAGTTGCAATAGCTGAGGAATTTATAGAATGGATAGACAACGCAGACAACCATTGCAAATTCAGTGAAGTGAAAGCTATGAAACTTGGTGTTCCACTTGGATATTAATGCATGCTCGTTTGGAATGTCGGACTTACCATGTGAAGTTTTTGCATGTCTGTTTTCTTTTTTTGCAATATTTTATTGAGTTCTATTAATAAGGCAAATCATGTAAAAGTTAGTTGTCAAATCCATTTAATGGCGCCGATTCTCTTGCTCACAAACTAAAAAGGTCAGTGCATCTTTTTCTATCTTTTACAATAAAAAAAAGGATAGAAGATAACATTTTAGTTTAATCCTGTCAAATTAATATTTTCCATAGGCAGTTTAGAAACGACTACATACGATAAAGATACATTTTATCCCCCCTTTATTGACAGCCTCCGTGGCGTAGCGGTAGCGAACGCGGCTGCTGCGCAAGGAGGCGCGGGCGCGGGTGCAAATATTTGTATGCATGATATGAATATTTGCACTGGTCTGGTCGTGCCTCGGAAAGCACGTTAAGCCGTTGGTCCCAGTTGCCATACGAACATCTAGTGGCAGTCATTACGGGTTGTTGGAACCCTCAAAAAGTTCAACAATTGGTCTAACTGCAATTTTTCGATATCGCCTTCGGTTGTGGAGGTCAGACGGCAGTCGCTTCACGGAAAATATCGAAGTTTAGCCAAAATCAGCAGTTGGACTGGTACAGCGGACCCCAGACTCCAAAGCTGAAAAAGCTTGTTTAGTTTGAGAACGAGGGAATCGGGAACAATATACATATATTTTTGTCATACTTATTTTATTTTATACTTTTGATATTTTGCAGAGTAATTTTTGTGTAATGTAGATAATAAGTCATAAATAGAGTATAGAATATTCTGTCTTATATACACCAAAAAATAAATTAATAAAAGTGAAGAATGGGCTAATGCAAACAGAATTTTGTTTTCTAAATTATTTTTGCTGTATTTACTACAAATTCTTTTGTTTAAATGCCTTAACTAGACTGAGGAATCGTTCATTGTCATTTAGCTTAAAACTTATTTGTTAATAATTTTATTCTGTATGTCTCTCTACGCCATATTTTCAGAAGATTTTATCAAATGATAAAATTAGACGGTGAAAATAATTAGTCCACAATCATGTCAACACTATTGTTATGGACGTACAGCATGTTAAGGCATTGGCCCTGGTGGTCATTTGTGGATCTGTAACGGTTGTTACAAGTCATCAGAAGTCCAAAAGTCTTACCAAGTGGTATCATTGTAAGTAAGTTGCGAAGGATAGCCTGTCGCTCCGTTTAAAATACTCGGCTGCATCTGGGTGCGCTGGAAGCTGAACCCAACAAAGTAGGCAGATGATGTGGTGCACACATTTTTTATTATACATATAACATGTATCTTCACAATATTGGTGTCATGCATAACTTTTGAAAAAGTCGTCATGGTCAGTTATTTTGAATATAGGCTAAAGTAAGTAAAAAAGTCTGAGGTTGTTGTGTAAGGTTCCATTTTTTATCTCTTTTTTTTTTTTTTATAATATGTAAAGGTACTTTTGTGCATTAAAATGCTTTTGATCAGTCACTTAACACAGTTAACGGTGTTTGTTGCTATATTATTCATAGCTGAATTCATTTTTGTTTTTATTTAAATTAATCATTTTGTCAATAGTTTGCTACTAGTATAAATATATTTGCAAACTTCATGGAAAGCTGTTCCACCATAATTCAATTACCCCGTACCCGTACTAACGGGGAACAGTGAGCACACTATCAGTAGCAATGGGTTTCATTTTGACAATTCAACAACATCCATTGCGTTATTAACGTTGTTGAGCAGACGCGTTTTGGAACACATGAAGCTTTGGATTAGCAATATGCTTCGAATTGATTCCAACGGATAGTAATAGTGTGTTATGTAATTAGGATGCTGATTCCGTTGTTGACAAACTAATTTAAATTTAAGTGCAGTGTATCTTTTTCTTTTTTATTTTAATAAAAAAAGGATAGAAGATAAATATTAGTTTAGTCCTGTCAAATTAATTAGTTTGCTTCTGACATAAAGCGACGAATTTTTAGTCACCATGATTTTAGTCGCAACTAAACTGTCTATGGAGTATCTTAATTTGAAAGGACTAAACTAAGATGTTATCTTCTATCATTTTCTTAATAAAATAAAACGATAAATTAGTTTAAGTTTCTGAACAAGAGAATTGCCACCAGTGTCTGTGTTGATAACCAGAATAAGTAAATACAATACCTACCAAACAAATATGTTAAGTAATTACTTTTACCGCTTACCTTTTGGTACTTGGATGAAAAGATTGTAGGGTCGACAGCAGGTCAAGCCACCCGAAACAGTGAAATATTCCCAATCAACCTTGAGCCTTAATGCTTTAGACATAAAATTGAAAGTCTAATAAATAAATCTGATAGATTATAACAGCTTGATTTGCTGTCGTCTGTACAGCGCTTTTATTTTAATTTGGATAAATAAAGATGTTCCTTTTATTTTTACAAATAAGATTTTGAGCTTTGACACTAAAGCATTAGGTTCAAGGTTGATTGACAAAATTGTACAATTTCGGGTAGCTTAATGTGTTGATGTTTGTGTTTCTAAGTACATAACTATTAGATGATATTTGAAATTTACTTGTTTAAATTCAAAATATGTATGTTTGGGGAAAATTGGATAAAGAATAGAGGTAAACAAACCGTTGCTAGGCAACGACTCGTTTACACCTAAAAGGGAGATATTTACAACAATTTCTAGGTAGATGATTTTCATACATGTAATAATACCTACCTTCAAAATGTAAACAGTTCATTTATGATCTGCATAGAACGCTTAACCGATTGAAAATGTATTGACATAGGTATGCCTCAACTTTATTCATAGTCTGAATTCCACAAAATAAAAAATATATATTTCATCCATGTTTCTTTATTTGTTGGGCTATCACGAAAAATTAATGGTTAATGTTTAATCAAAATAACAAGTTAATGTTTATGCATGTCAGTTTAGGGATTCTACTGAAATATGCCGCAATAAGAATTGTTAATAAATAGTTAGCATGTAAAAGTCGATAATCGTGTAAATAATAGAAGATTTGTAAAGCGTGAGTTGTGATACCCTAAATAGGTTTATTTACCTGTATTCTTTATCGAGCTTGGCGCAAGTATAGTGTTATGATGGAATTAAAAGAATATTTGATCTCTTATTTTGAAAATTACCAAAATTTAATTAACTGTGCTATTGAATAGGTAGAGATATTTAGAATATAATTATATATATTTGGTACTATATTTATTAAGATAAGTTATGTAACATAGTAAAAGATTATGTAAAATCATTATTATTAATTATATTAATAAATAATTTTGTTTATAGTTTAAACATTTTACTATACCTACTTAAATAAATTTTTATACTTATGTTTATTAACGGAGTTTTTTTTGTCTTTAAAAAAAAAATCAAAATTTATTTATTTAAATTAGGCTGAGAATCCATAAAACAGCCCGTCCTTTACCATTTATTAGTGGTTTCGATGGGAAAGAGAAGTGGCGCAACAAACTCCCTAGTAGTAATTGTATCTACTGATACCTATGAAATACGGACGAGAGATCAAGCTACCCCAAATTGTCAGATATTCTCAATCAACCTTGAGCCTTAATACTTTAGAGATAAGCTTGAAAATCTAATAAGGTAATCTGACAGAGTGTAGTAGCTTGATGTGCTGTACAAGAAACTGAATACCTACTTAAAGGAGATAGCGATATCAGACGCTATTGTTGATCACCTTGATAATATCTAAACCGCTGACTTATCTACTTCTAGAAGCATCGAAAATATTAAATCTGTGTCATAGTTCCGTAACACAAATCAACTTTCATGTCGATAGTGCAACAATATTGATTCCTTTTCACGTTACTGAGGAGACAAATTTGGAACACATGAAGCAATGGATGGAACGGTGAAGGAAAACATCTTGAGGAAACCTGGACTTTAAGGTCTGTATTACAGAACGTCACTCAAACCTCAAGCTCTACTTAAGTCTAGTTTGAAGCCTTTTGGTTGGTTGAAACTAGTTTTAAGTAATGTTTTAAACAGAGATCAACGATTGAGTTTCGTTCTGGAATACGGACCTAAGTCTGAAATTGCCAACCCGCATTGAGCAAGCGTGGTGATTACACTCAATCCTCTGTATGAGAGGAGACCTGTGCCCAGCAGTGGGACGATAAGAAAAGGTTGATGATGAAGCAATGGACATCACACACTCAATCTCAACGATTGAGATTTCATAGTGTATTACCCAAACCCTGAGTGGGCCTAGCAGGTATCAGAGGATTACAATTTTTACCAATGGACAATGGACATTGAAACGTATCGATATTGAAATATAACATAAATTACCATGCTTTAAAATGATGTCGTGGGCGTGGCATTCGTGATAAGAAAAGATGTAAAAATAGGTACTGTATCTATATCAATATGTGAGTATAAAAACCGGCCAAGTGCGTGTCGGACTCACGCACAAAGGGTTCCGTACCATTGATTTATGAAATTAAAGGATTTAAGTTATTTGTATGAAAGATTACGCGGCAATAAGCGGTTTACGATTTACTACTTACGAAAACTACTTACTAGATCTCGTTCAAAATCAAAACAATTTTCGTTGGTAGTTTTTATAGTAGGTAATGTACATCATATGTTTTTTTAGATTTTTCATTTTCTTATTTTAGAAGTTAGAGGGGGGGCGGGGGCAACTTTTTTGCACTTTGGAACCGTCTGTCACGCAAACTATTCGGTTTAGAAAAAAAGGGTTTTAGAAACCTCCATATCACTTTTGAAGACCTATCCATAGATAGGTAGGTACCCCACACGTATGTGTTTGATGCTTTTTTTTTTGAGTTTCAATTCGTCAAGGGATCAGAAAGTTTCCCTAATCTGTGAATTAGCTCCAGATTATGCATGCTATGAGAAACCAACATTTCAGTCTTCAAACACGCAATTGGAAATCCCTATAAAATTACATGAATTGTGTAATTTGCTAAAAACTAAGGATACAGCACCTGGTGGGGACGGAGTCTCCTATTCGATGATATTTAATTTACCAATTATTGGTAAAATATTTTTAGTAAAGTTGTATAATGATATTTTAAACACAGGTGTGGTGGTACCTGTACAGTGGCGTGACATAGTATTGATGCCTATTCCTAAACCAGCTACTCCTTCAGACAGCAATCCAAAACTAAGACCTATCTGCCTAATATCATGCTTGTGTAAAATATTCCATTCTATACTGACAAAACGCATAGAATGGTTCATAGAAAAAAACAATATTTTGTCTCAATATACGTCGGGTTTTAGAAGAGGGCACTCATGTCAAGACTGCTTAACAAGACTGACTACACAGATTCAATTAGGTTTTTCTAAAGGTTATGCAACTGTTGCGTGTTTTATAGATGTTGAAAGTGCATACAATAATGTAATAATTAATAAAATGGTATCGATTTTGAATAGGGTCGGGATCGGGAGCAAATTATGTTCTTATTTGTGGAATTTTTTGAATGAAAGACATCTTAAAATTATTGATGAGTTCAATGAAAATGACACTATCATTAGATATACAAGTTTAGGTTTAGCCCAGGGTGACCCTATTTCACCGATTTTGTTTAACATTGTAACATCTGAATTATTCTCAAAAATCAACAATGTATATATGTGCCAATACGCTGATGATTTTGTCTTATATAGTACAGATAAAAATCTTTCAGTTAGTACAAATAAATTACAGGAAGCATTAGATAGGTACCATTTCCTCCTGCTTAAGTGAATTGGGATTAAATCTGTCGAATAGCAAATCAAAACTATGTATTTTTAGCAGGGGATTTAGGAGACAAAATGTTGCTTTGAAAATAAACAACCATTCCTTAGAATTAGTGGATAGCTATAAATATTTGGGGTTATGGCTAGATAGATCGTTGCGATGGGGACGTCATATTAATGAGGTAGTCAGAAAGTCACAGAAATACTTAAATATTCTAAAAGTTCTGGCAGGCACTTCTTGGGGTGTCACACATCCCAAACATTTACGTAGAATATATATAGCGATAGTCAGAAGTCGTCTAGACTACAGTTGTTTTATTTTTGATAACAGTGCAAATTCACATTTATATAAATTACAGAAAATACAAAATCAAGCACTGAGAATTATTGGTGGTTTCATAAAATCTACGCCAATACACACCATGGAGAGTGAGCTATGCATTCCGCCATTGCATATTAGAAGAAAATTCCTAGCCTACAAATATGGTGTAAAATCCTTATCTGGGACTAACAATGTAACTATACAATTATTAAAAAAATTAAATACATTTATTACCAACAGTTATTGGACACGAAAAAAGATTCCATTACTAGTGACTGTTATAAATGAAATCGAAGATGTTCAGGTTGCTTCGTCCTCACCATTGGAGATGTATACCTTAACAACATGGGTAACTTATATTGATGCGAATAAAATAATCTCGGTTGGTTTAGATAGCATGCATCGAGCTAAAGATGTTTATGAAATAAATATGTTAAAACACACTGTAATTAAAGAAATAATTGAGAAATATGCTGATTGGGTAATGATTTACACAGATGGTTCTTTGAGCAAAAAAGGTAGGGGAGCTTCATTTTATGTTAACACTCAAGAAAACACTAGTGGATGTTTTAAAGTTATAGGAAATGTATGTATCATGTCGCTGGAACTTATTGCAATCTCAGAAGCACTATCATATATAAAAACAATTGATGACAATAAAGCTGTTATATGTTCAGACAGTAAGAGTGCCTTATATCATATAGCTCGATGCGCCTCTGGCCGCAGAGGTACACCGATAGCATATGAGATATTGTCCAAAATAGAAGAATTAGCCGCGAAAGGAGTGGATCTGAGACTGCAGTGGGTTCCTTCGCACATAGGAATACAAGGAAATGAGGAGGCGGATAGATTAGCGAAAATCGGGAGTACAGAAGGACAAGAAATTTATGTAAAACCATTTTACTCAGAAATATTAACAAAATATAATGGGCAGTGTTATGATTTATGGAAGGAATATTTTAATCAAAGATCATTGGAAAAGGGCATATGGTATAAAACTATCCAATGTGAGCCTCCTCGTATACCTTGGTTTACATATAGTTGTTTAAGCAGGAAAATGATCATTATAGCTCATAGAATCAGAACAGGACATATTCCATCAAACAATTTTGCTTTTTTAATGGGAAAAGTAGATTCTCCAAAATGTAATACGTGTGGAATAGTAGATGATGTATACCATATGTTGATGGAATGTGTTCAGTTTAAGGCAGAGAGAGATGAATGGTTTCAACAATGACAGCTTCTGTCATAAAAGTCAACAGTCAGCTCCGTAATTATATTTTAAATTAATATGTAAACTAAAAAACGCTAATAAATAACGTCAAGTTAAACCTTAACGTACGAGTGACCAGTGACAGTGTTATCCCTGAGAAATATATAAAATTGACCAAAAGAACAGTTAAAGTGACGAACGGCAAACATTGCTAATAAATTCAAATTTTGTGTACTGTTGTGTATCAGTGCGGTGATATTTAACAAGTTTTTGAACTTAGACATCAATACAGCGTAAATTAAAAGACTAAAAACAGTGACTATAAGAAAAATCAACATAAAACTAAAAACTAACGTATTTTTTTATTCAAAAATTTGATAACTTGCAAAAGTGACATCTACCCTACTTGTTTTAATTATTTGCGTGAGTACCATAGACAAATATAGACTACTTACTGATCAAAATTAAATGAACTTATCTACTAATAGTGCCATCTATTATTAACAAGAGAAATTATTTCGAAGCTATCGTAAGTATTCACCAATTTTGCATATGATCACAAATGCAAAGTTGGCAGTGAGAATTAAGCATTGGCATCACGGTCGATTGTTTGCTGGTTCGAATCCGCCCAGCCACGTCCTTCACTTTTTGTAATCCTTAGTAATTGTTGACATTTAATATGTCGGACTACGAAATTGACAACATTACTCGACGAAGACAAAAACGTGGACATAGTCTGGATTTCAATTGTAGTGAGTTTGACATGGATGTATCGTACCAAAGTGAACCGACCAATGGATGTACTGAGGTACAAAATGAGCTAACGGCGAAGTTAAATAAATTGACCACAGAACTACAAATTGCTAACAACGAAATAGAAAACTTAAACATTGAGAACGAAAGTTTAAAAAAAGAACTAAATGTTTATAAAAATAAAATAAAACTGTTCAAAACTGTGGGTGCGACAGAAGCGTATAACTCAAATAATATGACGCCCCTAAAGTTTTATTCACCGCAATACCGTAGAAGAATTAATTGCTCCAACCTAAAAGTAGGTCTCCCTAGGACATGTTCGCGTGTGATGAATGACCCGACGGATGCTGCAAATCATCAAACTCCCAAAACCAGCCGACCATCAACAACAGGCTTAAGTCGTAATTATGATTACTGGGAAAAACTACAATCGAATGAAAGGTCTCAAACTTGTAATTCAATAGATATGGCCACAATTGTAGATGGTACAGAAAACTCATTAGCACACAAAAATACCTCTTCTTTAAATAGATGCTTAGAAAAGTTAACTCCATTATCACGCGAAAATACAGCCCTAGTTAAAAAGAAGAAAATCGTAATTATAGCAGACCAACAAGGACGTAACCTTCGTCAAAATCTGCAGAAACTAGTTGGTGACGAGTATAAAGTGTACTGCTTCTGGAAAGCCAATGCTAAACTAAGTGAAGTTTTACATACAGATAAAGGAGCTATATGTAATTTAAGTAAAGATGACTTTGTAATCATACTTGGCGGTACAAATGACGTTAACCCAAATGAATTTCAATTCTCTCTAAAAAACTTTTTGGATAGAATACAAAATATTAATGTGATTGTTTCAGAAGTACCCTATAACCGGCAACTAAATGAAAAAAAGTTAAATTATGAGTTGAATTTCATTTGTTCTCAGTATAGACACGCTACATACCTTAATATGAATTATTCTGTTCACTTGCCCAGATATGATTCGCGTCCGCTGCATATGTCACAACTTCTTCTTAAGGAGATACTTCGTATAACTTATAAAACTAATTATGACACGTACATCAGTAGGAGAAAAGTATCACAGCGTTTGCTGAGTGCTCAAATATATATTGACAAGTCTACTCAAACAGATGCACAGTGTAACAGTAGTGTAGCAATCGAACCAAGTTCCGAAAATATATTGAGTAGTAATGTAGTATCAGAATTAGGCCTCCCAACTAGATCTAACGACTTTTTTCGTGTTTAAAGAAATAAATATTTTACATCAGAATATAAATGGTCTTAACAACAAATCTGACTTATTATTATTATCGTTAGACCTACTAGAAAAGGAGGGAAAATCTGTGGATATTCTTTGTGTTACTGAGCATAATATGATGCGTACTGACACTCAATTTATTGATATACCCAACTTCACAATAGGATCATGTTTTTCTCGTAAATGCCGTCGAGGCGGTGCATGTATTCTTATCCGTAATATTTATAAATACAAACAAATAATCGGATTAAGTAGTTTTTGCGTTGAGGGCATAATTGAAGTGTCAGGAATAGAGCTGGTAGATCAAAAGTTATTTGTGTTCTGTATATATAGGCCACCTAGAGTAATACAGGAAGACATTAACATATTTTTTATGAAATTCACATCGTTGCTCACTAGGTATTGTCTTTGTAAATGCAAAGTTGTACTGTGTGGTGACTTTAATATTAACATTATGACTAAAACGAAACTATCAAAGGACTTCTTAAACATATTATGTAGCCATAATTTAAAATATGCATTTAATGAACCCACACGTATAATTAGCGGTACATGCCTTGACAACTTTATATACAATATTTCAAAATGCAAATCCAAAATTCTTGAGTTAGCATTATCCGACCATACAGCACAAATACTAACATGCCCAGTTAAGGCTAGTGTTGCTCACAGGTACTGGTATATTAAAAAACGGGATCTTCAGGAAGAAAATATTAAAAAGTTTCAAGATTGCATAAACTCATTAAATTTCACGGAATGTTTTATGAGTAACGATCCCGATGAATCATTTACCTACTTCTATGACACATTTTATTTGTTCTACCGTTTATGCTTTCCTATAATTAAATTTAGAATAAGTATACAAAAGAGACAAAAATGGATCTCAAATGGTGTTAGGTTATGTTGCCGACGCAAAAGACGTCTGTTATGGCAATATCGGAAAAATCGTACAGCGAAAAATAGGGATAATTTTAATGCATTATCCGCAAGACTCAAAAGCATAATTAGGCTTACAAAAAAAGCTCAAAATGAGCATTACATACGGACTGCTAGCAATACGTCTAAAGCCACTTGGACCCTAATAAATAATGCAAAACACGCTGTTCCTAAGGAGGAAATACATAGTATTAAAATCAGCGATGCAATCTCTGTTAAAGATCCGTTGTTGATAGCCAAAGCTTTTAATAACTTTTTTATTGATCAGGTTAAAAATAATAACCAAGGCAACAATTTAGCTATGCCAGCGCATGTGTCCAATTCAATATTTATGAATCCTACCACGCCTACAGAAATATGCTCAATAATAACAAATTTGAAAAATACCAAGAGTACTGGATATGATGATATATCTACAATAATACTAAAACGAGTCTCTACAAAAATAGGTAATATTTTAAGTCACGTTATTAATTTATGTATCAGCGGTGGCATATTTCCTGACAAACTCAAATTGACAATAATCAAACCACTATTTAAAAAAGGTGATCCATGTTGCATGGCTTGTTATCGACCTATCGCTTTGATACCCACAATTTCGAAAATCTTCGAAAAGGTCATACACGATAGGATCTACCAATTTTTAGAAAAACACAATCTTTTTTCTAAAGAACAAGTTGGTTTTAGGCAAGGCAAAGGTATAAACATGGCCATTTATAACTTCTTAAAAGTCGTTATAGACAGTGTAGATAAGAAGGTTCCCGTTTGTGCACTTTACATGGATCTCACAAAAGCATTCGACTGTGTAGATCATGAATTATTGTTAAAAAAATTAAACGCTAATGGCATAAGAGGTAAGGCCTTAGATCTCATTAGATCTTATCTTATAAGAAGAAAACAGTGTACCCAAATAACGCGCTTATGTCCTAAACTTAAAATAGAGACACATTTTAGGTCAGATTATAGGGAAATTAATCTTGGTATACCACAAGGAAGTGTAATAGGGCCCCTTTTATTTAATATATACATTAACGACCTTCCGAAAATAACAAAACATCCGACTATTATGTTCGCGGATGATAGCACAGTTATATTTACAGGTAAAAATAAGACGCTTATTGAATCTGACATTTTTGACACCCTTAATAATATTATACAATGGCTGACATTAAATAATCTAAAAATTAATTTATGTAAAACTCACCTAATGACATTTAAAAATCGAACTCCCCTAATGACGAATATCAATATCAACTATAATGACGAAACTATTACTGAGGTAGATACAACAAAATTTTTAGGACTTAATTTAGATGGTAGCTTAAATTGGAAAGTGCACGCAGAGATCCTCTGTACAAAATTGAGTACTCAATCGTATGCATTGTATATGCTCACAAAAAAACTTAGCGAGGTCGCAGTTCTGACAGCATATTATGGGAACGTTGAGAGTATTTTAAGATACGGAATCATATTTTGGGGAAACTGTACCGAAAAAGAGCAAATATTCAAAGCACAAAAAAAGTGCATAAGGGCAATGTGCAAGCTCGATCAAATGGATAGTTGTAGGCCATTCTTCAAAAAAACTAAATGTATTAACAGTACCGTGTCTGTACATGTATGAGTTGGCGGTGTTTGTCAGATGTAATTTAGCGATGTACGAAAATTATAAAAGTAAACGTCACAATTTAAAAGTTAACTGTCCTCAACACAAAAGTGCTTTGATGAATAACAGTGTACTGTGTATGGCGCCACGTGTTTATAATCACCTACCAAAACCATTATTAGAAAGCCTAAGCTGTAATATATTTAAACACAAAGTAAAAAAATTTCTCATAGAAAAAGCCTATTACAGTGTAAATGAATTTATAAATGACATGCAATATAATAATGAGAGATGACATTACTGTATTTGGTACTTACTTATTGACTTGACTTGTTTTAATTATTAATTATTATCTGACATCTTTATAAATTCGTAATTGACCAGTCCATAATAAATTTTTGACATTTATTAATTTTATGACCTTTTTATATCTTTTTTATTTTTTTATTTTTTGTTTTGAATGAATTTATACTTAAGTGATTATTAGTTGTGTATATTCAATTGTAAGTAGAGACAAACGCCAAGTAAAATTGCATGCCTTCAGGCGGATTATGGAGATGCCAAACTATTTTACCTATCGATATGAATTATATCAATTACCCATTATCGCAATAAATGAGTTTGAGTTTGAGTTTATAAAAATTTGATTTGGACAAATTACAGGTCGGAGTCATGAATTCAGTACTCTCGAACCCTAATAGTGAAGAAGCTTGTATTTTGCTTAAGCTATTATCAGTTAGGTTAATGTAATGATGTTGTGATATGCATAATTATGATAGTAATCGGACTGACATATACCTACATGTGTATAAAAGTCCAAAAAAAAAAAAAAAAAAAAAAAAAAAGAGTTTCAATTCTAAGTATGGGGAGCCCCCAATATTTTTTTTTTATACAGTATGTTAAATAACAGAGGGCGATCCCTTAAACTCGTTAATATATATCATTAATAGATTAAAATAAAAATAACAGCATAGAAAAATAAGCATAAAAAAGTCCGAATAAAAAAAAATTCTAATTGGAAATAAATTTGAAACCTCCTGTTTTAAATCAAAATAGTAGTCTTCATGTATAAATAAATTGCGACGTTGCCGTCTTTCATGTTCGCGTGTACAGTGTGTTTCTTTTACATGTCAATTTAAAATTTTTATTGAATATTTTCTTATTGGAAAAATTTTAAAACATTTTGTTTTCGAATGGAAATATTTTTTTTAGCATGTATGTATGCTATACTATTTCGGGTTAACGGGAACGCCCTCTGTTAGTTAACATACTGTATATATATTTTTGCATCAAAGTCTTAATGCTGTTCACAGAATACATCTACCTACCAAGTTTAGACAGACATGACGAATCTATAAGGGTTCCGTTTTTTGCCATTTGGGTGAATATACGCTATCTGAATTCCAATGGCCCTTAGAAAAAAAACATGTTAAACTTATTATATTATTGTTTATCAAGGCTTAAATAATAAATAATATTGCCTTTTATCTGGCCCACTTAGTCAATTTATGATAATTAGTCAATTTATGGCATTTTTAGTTTAAAAATGGTCGAAATGTATACTCCTCTGGCCTTCCCATTAACGGATTATAATGGTTATATGGCAAAATAATACATATGCGTATTCAATTGCGTTTTATTTTTAAATGATCGTATGCTCTTATAAACAATGCAACATATTTTATCAAAATAAACTGTAAAGAAAAAATATTAATATGAAATAAAATAACTTATTTGTATGTCATGTTACAATAACGTCACTTCATCTGGTGAAATTCAATGAAGTATAATTTGGCTAAAAATGACCACGGTATGTTTTAACTTTCAACTACGTACGTACAACAGTGTGAATTTAAAAGCAAGCTTACGTCCTTGAGCGTAATTCGAATAAACTGTCGTCAGTTTGCGATTGACTTTCGGGGAGCGTGTTTGTGCCAGTCGTTGGAGTATTTCCTTTGGTAAGCATAAGTTTTTGTATTTTATCGCTATGAAGTTCTATCTTTAGTCAATGCAATGTTTATTGTACACAGAAGCCATGAATTAAATGAAACTGTGGTGAGTAAAGCGAATGATGTTGTTTCCGTGGGTTATGTGTCATTTTGTCACTTCTCTGGCGTCACTCCACTGGCAAATTTCATGCCAGAGGAAATACATGATCACCAGAGAAGTGACGAAATTCCGTTTCGTTCAATATTTTAACGTGTTAAGGGTTATTTATTATTGCTTCTAGATATTCTAACATAATCAGACATCATGGTGAATGTTTAAAAAAGCAAACAAGGGAAGAGAGGTTAGAAAAAAGCGGCATGCTGACAAATTACGCTACCAAAAAATTAAAAAGGGAGATTTAAGAGAAGAAGAAAGGTAACAATATAAAAAGAAAAATGAAAAGGGACAAATTAAGAGAATACATGATGGCATCATGGTGACTGAAAGGGAACAAAGGGCTATCAGAAAAATATGGAGAGGGATGGTTAGAAAGCATAGAGATCGCGTGAAGCTACAATCAACTAGAAACTATTCAGTAACCCCACCTGAATCCGATAATGAAGACCAACCTCCACTACCACAAAAGAATATCGTTCATCTGAAGTGTCTGACTTTAACTGACTAAAACCCTGGCCTGTGTCAGGGCCACGGTATGTATTTCGATCCACCCGCGGCCCTAGGAGGTATACTTGCAACCCTAGGGTGTATTTCATCTACTCCAATTAGTACCGACGAATTGTCATGAAGCCGGTTATGACAAAGGAGCTCCCGGTAACGGAACGACATATAAACGGACCACTGTCAAAATTCGAGCTTTATGACATTGCTACGATTAACGACTTTGTTACGGAATTATCCAAATGCTGTCCCGCCATTCAAATGTTTGTGATACCCGAAAAATAAATAGATTTTCAAAGGAAGACAATAGAAGATAATAAACCAAATGATAAACCTTGTTCTATGTTTCTGGTTTGGTTTCCGCACTCAGTCCCTCCAGTGAACCATTGTGCGTAATGATAAACCTTATTTGGTTCACTAAAAGTAAATCAAGTTTGGAGAAACTATGATATTATCTGAGCAACACGTTGTATATGAAGAGTCTGCTGCTTTTGTAACAATTTTTGTCCTCATTTCTACTTAGGCGTCATTACTTAAATGCTCTTTTTTTGGTGTGGATGGGAAATCATCAAATGACCTCTGACTCAAAGGCGTGTTAGACTTTTACTGACTAAACCCACCCATGTTCTTTCACTTACCTGTGCGCTAGGGCCACGATTTTTGATTTTTTGGGTCTGAGGACATTAAATACCGTCAAAACCAAATTGAAAGTTGCGGAAGGAATTAAACAATGATTTTGAGGAATATGTGTCAAATGAAATAGTTACACAAACATCTACTCATCTGCTTAATTCACCTGATACCTATAGATAATACAGACATCTCTATGACCGTCAAGAATAGAGATTTTGTTCTTCTTGAGAAACCATATTAATAATAAAAAATATGGATAGGCTGGCATATGTTCGTCAGATTTTGATGAAGGAGACATCAGTTACCTACGTTTTAAAAGATATCCGATAAAGACACTACTCTTTTTAAAATAAATGAAAATGACATGTCTGATATTAAATGGAACAACAGATCTTGGCCATTTTACCAGTGCCATATATGTATAGAAGGTAACAGAGTATTCTACAAGTTTCCAAAGCCACTTGATGTATTTGAAAAGTAATTTATTTAGTTTAGTATAAAAAAAAATACAGTTTTTTTTGCAAAAAATTAAAGTGTCCAAGTAGGTATACTGTAGAAGTGTAGACTGATATTTTTTAGGTTTATTTGTTTAAATAACTTTGAGAATGATAGGTGTATCATTAGATAGTTATTTTGTTTTGAGTAAGTTTATTTATATTAAACTGCGTTAAAAGTGGCATTTATGTTTTTGAATTTTTTTATGCTTTAAAAATGTTAAATATGATGAATTGATAAGCGAAATAATATATATTAATTCTGTTATTTGATATGTATATATGTTTTATTTAATATCAGACCCCTTGCTTAGTTAATACTCAATATTATGTCACTTCTCTGGTTTAATTTGTCACTTCTCTGCCAGTGTTATCACTCCTCTGGTAACACATTTTCCTCAGGCACTTATAACACTAAAAAAAGTGGAAATATCGTCTGGCCTCTATCATTACCAATTTTAAAATAGTGCCAAATAGATAAATTATAAATATTGAATGATACAGATCACATTTCCATCTGGGACACAAAAAAATCAAATAGCGTATATTCACCCATTTGGCAACGGAACCTTAAAAAGTGGCAAATCTGAAGTAATATGAAAGGTATGTGTGACAAATGACGTATTGGAAGTGAACGATGACAACAGCTATCTAGAGAAGTAAGAAAAAACAACAGACATGACAACCGATTACCTATTACAATACAGCTGGCTACATTTATAGATTGTCCTTGATGTTATGCAATACGCATTCGAGAGGAACTTTTATTAGTATCCATCCCTATAAAGTGCGTATGTTTGTATGTCTGTCTGTATGTATGTGCCCGAAGTTGCTCAAAACCCTCACCACTATAGATAATCATATAGATCTGGATGCGCTGAGTTCAAAAAACGCGCGCGCGCGCAAAAGGCGCGGAATCTCGGTCCTAACAGTATTTTTTTTATTTTATTTTAATAATAATATATTATATTTTAATAGTAATAGTCATACTCTTCTGAAAAACTTGTTCAGATTTTCTCATATGAATATTATGAACGATATTTGCATGACAATCAGATTCATTTAAGTATATGTGAATCGCTTGCTTAGCTAATCAATCACACCATTTCCAAACGCAGTACTTGAAGTCTGAGTTATGCCTAAAGTGGTTAAGTACTACTAACATGACTGCTGAGCATAAGTTTTTGGGCTCGATGTCCACTCAAATGACGAAATTTTCTACAGCCATTTCCACTTTGAACTCACTATCGGCTTCAACAGCCTCGAAGACCTCATAATAAAAAGTTTGAAACTTCTCGGAGGCGTCACATTGGATTTTCATATTGTCATGACTGACGTGTTTAAGTACACTCGCAACCATGAAAACGACACCCGTTTTGATTTTTTTAAATTGCAAGTATCTGATACGTGAACTTATAACGGCGGAAGCCATGTTTGTTTAAAAAACGTAATGTACGGACGACAGCTGATAAAGCTACCCGAATCTGTCACTTATTCCCAATCAACCTTGTGCCTTAATGTTTTAGGGATAAAGTTGAAAATCTAATTAAGAAATCTGACAGATTGTAATAGCTTTATATGCTATCGTATGTACTATACGTGGTTTCAATTAGTGATCTCAATCGCCACATGTGTACATGGTTCCAGGTCTCCTGGTATTGACGGGCGTGCTGTGGGGGTGCACCAACCCTTTCATACGGCAGGGCACGAAAGGTCTACGTGATGTCACAGCCACCACCGTGCAAGGACAGATCTGGGCTGAAGTGACGTTCCTGCTCGGGAATTGGAAGGTATAAATAAGACCACTGCAGAACCTATTTAACAAACGGAACCCTAAACAAACAAGCTGTTTGTTTAGGGTTCCGTACCTAAAAGGTAAAACGGAACCCTATTCATGAGACATCGCTGTCCGTCCGTCTGTCACTGGGCTTTATCTAAAAAACCGTAATAGCTAGACAGTTGAAATTTTCAGAGATATTTCTGTTGCCGCTATAACAACAAATAAATACTAAAAATAAAAATATTATTGGGGGGCTTCCATACAATAAACGTGATTTTAAAGATAATGGTACGGAACCCTTCGTGTGCGAGTCTGACTCTCACTAGGCCAGTTTTTTTTTAATTGTGTTTTATGAAACATGCAGATTTATGTACGGTTGGTAGGCCTACGTTTTAAAGTTGCATGTTTCATTTCTGTTCAACGAAAATGTTTCAATTAAAAACTTTTTTAATAGAAACATTACGTTTGAACAGAAATCCATGCACTTGCATGGTTCAGTGAAGTCCCGAAGTTTGAAAGAATTACACACCCGCACACTAATTGCGGAATACATTCTGAATCTGAATCATTTTTAAATTAGGTACATACGATAGCACATCAAACTACTACAATCTGTCAAATTTCTATATTAGATTTTCAACTTTATATCTGTAGCTTTAAGGCTCAAGGTTGAGTGGGAATATTTAACAGTTTCGGGCAGCTTGACCTGCTGCCGTCCGTACCTATTAGTGAACATTTCAACTGTTTAGCTATCACGGTTCACGAGGTACCTACAGCTTAGTGACAGATGGACAGTGGACTCATTAATTGGATCCCGTTTTTACCCTTGTGGTATAGAAAACCCTTAAAAATACTCCATTCAAAAAATGGTGGTCTGGCAGTTGCGTAGATAATTATCTACGCAACTGCCAGACTGCCAATTAATTACCGGTAATTAATTACCTCATCGTCATCATCAACCTTTTTATCGTTTTTAGTATTTATTTATCGGCTGCCGAGGCTTTCGCAGAATACTTCGCGAGTGTCTTTCATACAGAAGTACCAAAGCTAAACATCGAGGATATAGCCAATCCACGAAATAGTAATATCAGTAATTATATTAACACTAGCTTTCCGCCCGCGGCTTCGCCCGCGTGGAGTTCGGTTATATCGCGCTTTTTAGATTTCCCTCGGGAACATCAAATTTTTCCGGGATAAAAGGTAGCCTATGTTCTTTCTCGGGGTCTAAAGATTATCTGTATCAAATTTCATCAAAATCGGTTGAGAGGTTTAAGCGGGAAAGCGTAACAGACAGACAGAGTTACTTTCGCATTTATAATATTAGTATGGATTTTGAGCTTCGCTGAGAATGATATAAGTATTGGAATAAAAAACTGAAACCCAACGGTTCTGTTGGTCCGGATAGGATTCCTCCTTGGTTCCTCAAAAAGGGAGAGGAATTTCACATACGGCCCCTAAACTACATTTTTAATCTGGCTTTAAAATCCGGAGTCTATCCTCCACCATGGAAGACATCACGAGTGACTCCCATACCGAAGTCTTCAAATAAATCTTCAGTCTAAGAATATCGTCCAATTGCGATACTGTCCTCTCCTGCAAAAGTCTTTGAGAATGTCTTACATCGAGGCATTTACAAGCAAGTGGCACAGTATCTGTGCAATGAACAGCATGGTTTTCGCGAAAAGAGATCCGTCAATACTAACCTGCTTACACTAGTTAACTTCATCTCTACTAGTCTTGATCGCAGACACCAGGTTGACGTTCTTTACTTTGATCTCCAGAAGGCGTTCGACAGAATAAACAATGACGTCTTGCTATCAAAGCTCAGTGCGATAGGAGTTGCTCCAGGGCTTCTACGGTTTCTTGCAGACTATTTGCGGGACCGACAGCAATTTGTTAGATTGGACGTGTACGAGTCACTTCCTTATCACACTCGCTCGGGCGTAAGCCAAGGTTCAGTACTCGGTCCTCTCCTTTTCATTTTAATGATTAACGACCTCCCCGATGAGATTGTGAATGCAAGATCCCTTTTATATGCAGATGACTTAAACTATTCTATTAAATTAAATCTGAGCTCGATTGCCAAGCTCTACAATCAGATATTGATTCAGTGTATAAGTGGAGTTCAGAAAATAAAATGGATTTCAATAAATCAAAATCCTACGTGATGTCTTTTAGTCGAATGCGGCACCCAGTTAACTTTCTATACAAACTGAATGGAGATACAATCACATGAACTAATTCTATGAAAGACCTGGGAATCATATTCGACCCAAAACTCACCTTCCATGACCACATCACATCTACTACCAAGGAGTCTTTCAGGCGTCTTGGGTTTGTTTTAAGGAACTGTCGTGACTTTCATAACTCCCACGTTATCAAGCTTGTTTTTGGGGCGTTGGTTCGTAGCAAGCTTGAGTCTAGTGCATGTGTATGGAATCCTTTTGAGAAGCAGTATGTGTTACTTTAGAGAAAGTACAAAAAGCATTCCTCAGGTATCTTTACAAGCACGTGTATGGGTTTTATCCCTATTTATATCCCACCAATTTTTTGCTGGGATGCTAAATTTCAACTCACTTGAAGTACGACATTAGGTGATCAGATGATTGTAGTCTTTAAAATACTCAGAGGGATTACGGATGATGCTGATCTGCACAATGAGATCTGCAATGTGTTTGTCCCTGACAATTACTGTCGTGGCAGAAAACATCGGCTACTGGCTGTTCCGACCAGCCGAACTATTGCTCAGTCCAAGTCGCCATCGGACATTAGCAGCTATTAACGCTCTCCTGAACTCAAACACTGATCTCGATATTTTCGTGGATGAATGGAAGATGATACTGTCAGAATGTTTGAAGTTTTGTGAGAAGAATGCATGACTGAATTAAATCAGTGTATGTTTAAAGTGTCTGTTTAATTATTTTATTGTATCGTTTGTTTTATGTTTCTCTTCTTTTTTATTAATGTTTAGTGTAGTTTGTGTTTAAATAGTGTAATTGGCTTCTGCCGTTCTATTCAAATAAATGATTAAATAAATCGTCCCACTGCTGGGGACAGGTCTTCTCTCATACAGAGAAGGATTGAGCGTAATCAACACGCTTACCCAATGCGTATGTTTTCTTTCATCTTTTAAGCAGTCTTTGGTAACCAAGATATACTTGGAAAGTACGTATAACTTAAAGAAGTTACATTCGTACTTGCATGACCTGAAATTGGACCCGCACACTCATACTTGAGAGGGTGGTGTTTTAACCATTAGCCACCACGACTTAATAATATTGTTGACTAGTAATACTCCATTTATTTCGCCGCAGTACGTGCTACCATGGCTGGTGAACCAGGCTGGGTCGCTAAGCTACCTGGCCGCAGTACAGCGAGCGCCTCTATCAGTGGCGGTGCCTGTTGCCAACAGCCTGGCGTTTGTATTCACCGCACTCACTGGAGCTGGTATCGGCGCTGAGGAGCCTCTGGATACAAGTACGTTACAAAAACATATACAGTTCAGGATTTATTCAGAGGAGAAGGTGGTATCGTGGCACCTGCTTTTAAATTGTACCCCTGCTCTAATAAATGTAACCACTAACGCCATCTTCATTTTTTCTTTTGAACTACGTGCGTCATAGAACAGAAGCACTTACATCACCTGATTGGCGCAAAAAGTTCAGGGCCTCTGATCGGACCAAACTCGTCGTTGCATGATATAAATGAAGGGGGGGGGGGGGGTGCAGCCGAAGACATGGACGCTCATTGCATCTTTTGTGATGTCTCTTATTCTAACGACAAAAGAGGAGAAACATGGAACCAGTGCCAGGCATGTGAACCCTGGGCTCATCAGGATTGTGCCGGTCCTGAAGGAGAATACTAAATTTGTCATTTTTGTAGTTACAATAACTTTTAGAAAACATTTTTTTCAGAGATAAATTATTTATGGTTTCATGCTTTTAATATGGATCCCTGGGTGCCATATTACTATCAGGAAACTTAGGTCCGACGTTTCTATATCATTTAAATAAATATATTTTTTCTCTTAAACTAACTTTTAACGACTTTCATTCGTGATATTATTTTTAAACGTAACTCATTAAATTTAGAGCCAAAAGAATTTAGAGAAATTTATAGCTTGTAAAAGTTTCCAAAGAGTGTTAAAAAATATTTATATCTCTAAAACAAAATGGGGGCCGCAATACCCCTTTCTCCCTGCAATAGCTAAATCTAATAAGACTTTTTTAAAAGTAACTTATATTAAATTTAGAGCCCCCTGATAGCTCGTAAAAGTTTCCAAAGAGTGTCAAAAATATTTATATCTCTAAAACAAAATGGGGGGCCACAATACCACTTTCTCTCTGTAATAGTTAAATCTACTAAGATTTTTTTTTTTTTATTTCCAGGGTCGATCTTTGGTATTATCCTGATTATGGCGGGAACTGCTCTTTGCTGCTTTGACGACACCAGTTGAAGTAATTAGCGGCAAATGATACCTATATGTCATTCAAGCTCTTCCGCATACAATGTAGTTCTATGATAAGCAAGTATAATTATGTATTTATTTATGAGATATTTGATTGTTGACCAGTACATCACATTAAACAACAAAAGGGACAAACATTATCATATGAATCATACTTTTCAACATTCATCATGACATTGTGGCGGTACTACACCTACCTACAAACGCCGCGTCGTACTGACGTCACACGAATTCTACATCTCGCAATCAGAGTTTACCGTGCAACTAGCATATATACAACTTCCTAATTTCAAGCATCGGGCAAGTGCCCGCCAGACATAACACCCGTCTGGTCGGAGGATCCTGCCTTTTCTATGGAGGATGACTGAACTTTTCTCCCTGTTCCTCATGCCTCTACAACATCATTGCAAGTGACATAAGAAAATATGAGTTTCGCGGAGTACCGTGGCAGTTGGCACAGTTTCGCGGAGTACCGTGGCAGTTGGCACAGTTTCGCGGAGTACCGTGGCAGTTGGCACAGTTACGCTTTTGGCTCACGATATTTGTTTTAGTACATCTATTAACGAGACAATCCCAGGGCCTGTAGCCAATGTAACATCGCTTCGTAGCGAAGCGAAATCGAATACCAAACCAACCAATGGCGGGAACGATTGACCACGTGATTTATCGCGTCGCGTGATCAATCGTTCCCGCCATTGGTTGGTTTGGTATTCGATTTCGCTTCGCTACGAAGCGATGTTACATTGGCTACAGGCCCAGATCACTCTGCGGTTGTCACTATGCCACACACTTAAACTACTCACTTATGCACTTATAAGTGAGTTTCAATGGTATACCACAGAAATGTTTAGCAAACAGTATTCTTATTCGGAAATTGTAAAAAACAAAACAAAATTTATAATTTTGGGT
Organism: Sesamia nonagrioides; assembly: GCA_017933935.1. NCBI lineage: Eukaryota > Metazoa > Arthropoda > Insecta > Lepidoptera > Noctuidae > Sesamia > Sesamia nonagrioides. The sequence continues at coordinate 1,251 of JADWQK010001572.1, read as the reverse complement.
ATCTTTTTATTTTTATTATTTGTCGCGTAATGCATTTTACAATAAATATTATAAACTAAGAGGCATATTACAAGCGATTTGATGAAAAGTAATCACATTACAGTATTAAGTAGGTATATGAAACGGCTGGTATTTTGTAGATACTATTATGTAGGTAAGTCTGTCATTATATTATAAATATTATATTAAATAATCGGAAAAAATGTTTAATTGTAATCCACAGGTTCAGGTGAATGGTATAAATGTGTTTAATATATTGATGTACAACATTTTTTGTTTTTTGTTTTTGCGAAACCTGAAACACGTGTCCAGTATTTTCAAGTAAAAAATCTATGTACAAAATTTCAAAAAGATTGAATGAGAACCCACAAAGTTATGTGCTTTCTATTCTACTTGGTCGTCCCAACAAAAACATGGTCAACGCTCCGCTCGGGCGGGTGAGCACGGTGCGTTGACCTCTGGCGTCAGCTGTTGCACGCGCGAAGGACTACGATCAAGCTGCGTGCGCGCGCTCGGTATCCACACTGCAACAGTTTCTAAATGTATTGGAGAAAAATTATAGCATGGTGTAAAAAATATTGGAATAGAGTCAGTTGCTTATTGTGAACAAACTATATTCAGGTTTCGAATAAACAAAAAAATAACGTTTATATTGTTATGCAGTGATCATATATGAGCTAGAAAATGGTATTAAAAACAGTTTCAAGTATAAAACTTTGTGTAGGATGCGAGTTATTTTAATGATGACTTAATGTTTACAATAATAAATATTAAAAATAGCTGACTAGTTATTTCTATATTACAGTTAAATTGACGAAAACCATATTTCTAAATTTTTTGGTACAATTTAATACCTCAAGGTCATACCTTAGGTTCCTAGTTTTTGGGTAAATGAATAAATGATCGAGACATACTAAAATATTTTGAACCCTTCATCACGGGAGATCCCATTTTCAAGTTCATTGTATTATACACTAATTAATTGGCTTTAATTATTTACAATTATTCTACACTTCTTAACATCTGTAGCTTAATGTCAATCACCTGTAGGCCGAAATATGTTCAAAATTACAATTTTGTCACAGACAAAATTGTAATTGTATTTGTCGTATTTGTTAAGCAGACACACACACGTACACGTATCATATTTTGTAAAATATACAGGCTGTTAGTGTAAACACCGGTAGCCATGAAACCAGGGGTTTGGTTTCACTTTCAGAACGTAAATTTAATGAAAAAAGAAAACTTTTT